>JAVIAB010000088.1:15215688-15835688 GCA_032433765.1 Megaustenia siamemsis
CTCTCCTCTCATTGCCAATTCTCCTCCCCTTTCCCAACTCTCCTCCCCTTTCCCAACTCTCCTCCCCTTTCCCAACTCTCCTCCCCCTTCCCAACTCTCCTCTCATTGCCAACTCTCCTCCCCCTTCCCAACTCTCCTCTCATTGCCAATTCTCCTCCCCTTCCCAACTCTCTTCCCCCTTCCCAACTCTCTTCCCCCTTCCCAACTCTCCTCCCCTTCCAATCTATCCTCCTCTTCCCAACGCTTTTCACGTGGTTTAATATTCGCTCTCATTAATATCTTGACCCCTAGTCGTATGCTTCAGCTTAGAATGCCAGCTAAGTGTTTATACATTTGATTTATTGCCTATTTTGATATTTAATTAATGATTTTCCTTTAATATAATACTTCTCCATCTTGATTTGTTCTATCATATCATTTCACTTTCTATTTCAGATCCCCTAGTTAAGGTGTAATTATTCTTCATTTCCTTGCCCGTTTCTGTGTTTGTGTTTTCTGAAGAAAGCCGCAGTTGGCAGAAACGTCATAATTTTGTTTTGTTCCACTTTTGTAAAGCTGTCATCATACTTTGTAGAAGTGTACGTTACACCCCACCACTGGCTCCTTACAACCAGCTTTACCGCAGCACTGCAATTATTTGCCTATCCCATAAACCAGAGATCCGCGGACTAGAAGCCGCCCGCCCGCCCATCTATTTTGACCGGCCTTTTCCCTGGATTTGAAAATGGATTATACACACCAATCTCTGAGGCAAAATAAATAACAGGTAAAACATAAATGCTCAAAACCAGACCGGTAAGCTGTCTATTTATAAGTCATATTTGAATTTTTTTCTCCTCACCGCGCCCCCTACATTTTTGTCTCACTCCTCTCCCTTTCATGCCACTCTCTTTTCTGTCTTCCACTCTCCGTCACCAACATAATGTTTATATTACAATTGCTTGTGAATGCAAATTAAGTAATTTAATAGTAACAATTGCATCATTAGATGATGGTATCTTACCCTCGGCGTCTTCATAGCTTTCAGATCTGGCCCTCGGCGTCTTCATAGTTTTCAGATCTGGCCCTCGGCGTCTTTATAGTTTTCAGATCTGGCCCTCGGCGTCTTCATAGTTTTCAGATCTGGCCCTCGGCGTCTTCATAGCTTTCAGATCTGGCCCTCGGCGTCTTCATAGCTTTCAGATCTGGCCCTTGGCGTCTTCATAGCTTTCAGATCTGGCCCTCGGCGTCTTCATAGCTTTCAGATCTGGCCCTCGGCGTCTTTATAGTTTTCAGATCTGGCCCTCGGCGTCTTCATAGTTTTCAGATCTGGCCCTCGGCGTCTTCATAGTTTTCAGATCTGGCCCTCGGCGTCTTCATAGTTTTCAGATCTGGCCCTCGGCGTCTTCATAGCTTTCAGATCTGGCCCTCGGCGTCTTCATAGTTTTCAAATCTGGCCCTCGGCGTCTTCATAGTTTTCAAATCTGGCCTTCAGTATAAAAAAGGATAACTATGCCTGCCCTAAACGTTAACTTCGCTCGACTATGATTATCTTATATGGCTCAGAAAAAAAAAAGTAGATCACGAAGAAAGAAGAAAATGAATAGATGATATCAATAGCTGGACCGAGACAATATTCGAATGGACCAAATTAAAAGTCCCCATCACCAACAGAGCTGAACGATGCCAAAGACTCATAGCTGATTGTTTGCGGCAGAATCGGTGACCCAGAACTATCCAAAACTTACTGCCACTTTTTTGCGGTGTCTCTTGTAAAAGACTAAGTAATCTAGTCTGACCAAGCTGCATCGAGAGGGAAGATAACCTGGTACAAAAAACGCTTTGCCGACGTCGGATGTGTTGGGTCGAAATGTTCAAATATTACAGTTCTACTGTAAACGGCAACACATAACTCATTTACGCCTACTTAACGTCTTCTAAGGGCAGATGACGAAGAGGTGTGGCTATTCCTTTAATCATTGGATGAACACAAAGAAGAAGAAGAATAAGCTAACATCATCAGCAAGTACCGGGCTTGCTGGCGTAGGTGATCATGTCTCCACAACTTTCGATCTCGACAGTTATTTATCATTTCTGTTGTTGACCTTCTACCAAGTCATTCTTTTAACGCGGACTGTTATCTTTTCTCTATGCTTCCCTCTATCTCTTCGTCCCTCAATTTTCCCAGTTGTTACAATATATTCTAGTTGTTCTCTTCTCATTACATGGCCAAAAAATGATGATTGTTTCTTCCTAATATTGGAAATTAGCTGCCTTTTGCGTTGATTTCTTTCAGAACGTTTTCATTACTCTTCTTAGCTGTCCATGGTATTCTCAACATTCTTCTGTAAAACCACATTTCTGCAGCCTCCAGTGATTTTCTTGTCTGTTGTCCTATTGTCCATGATTCACATCCATATGTTCAGACTGGCTCTACATAACATTTAAGAACTATAAACTAAATACTGAATCATAATGACCGTCATTTTACCCTCCTCCCATCTTTATTCTCTTACTCTCTATTTCTATACCTCTCTATTTCTCACTCTCTCTTTCTGTCTCTCTTTCTATGTCTATTTTTTGCCTCTCTTTCTCTTTCTTTTAATCTCTCTTTCTCTCTCTCTCTCTCTCTCTCTCTCTCTCTCTCAAAAATAAAAACCTTCTTGGTATCGAGCAAACAAAAGCTAGTCAAACATTAAAAACAAATAAACTGTAACGGGAAATTATGACCTTTGTGGCTCTATATCTTATTACTCTCTTCATTCTTATCATTTTCTGTCTTCTAATTTAGCGTTCACCCATTAGATGGAAGTCGATACGGGTTCGATCCTGCTTCGGACCACACATTGTTCTTTTTTTTTCTGTTGTTGATTATTTGTCATTTTTTCCGAGTGCTGTAAACATACCTCTTCCACCTATGATTCGCATACGTTATGTGGCTACTTTACGACAACGCCGCTATATCTGCGTCTTTCGTCCCGACACATCCGTCTACGGCATGGATGAGTAGATTTGTTTAGCAATTTTTGCTCGGACTTCTTCTTCTTCCTCTTCTTCTTTTCTCTTTTCACTGATACCTAAAAGGTGTCGTGGTTTATATCATTTGTCGTTCTTGAGCTTCTCGAACTGTCTGAATTAGTGATTTTCCTTTGTTGTTACACGTCTCTGTCACTGCATCTATCCATCTTCTTCTGGGCCTTCCTCTTGGTCTTTTTCCATGCATTCTCGAGAAGAACGCCCGTGATGGTGATTGATAAGGATTCATTCTGACCAGGTGGCCAAACCAATTAAGTTGTTGTTCTATATATTCTTGGGTTTTGTTCCTACTATTTATCTTATGGTTTCATTTGGTATTCTAATATTTACTCAGACAACGGCTATTTTTGTGGCAACTCTTTTCAATTTCTAACTGCCGAAGGTTCTTTAGCGTGCGCAAATGCACACGGGACATGTTTTTGCCGTTTCCTGAGACGGTTAGATATCGGTTCTCACAATCCGGGGACTAGAGGAACCCACGAAGACACCCAGCGCCTGTGATGAAGATCGAACTCGGGACATTCTTGTCCACTGGCCGATGTCTTACCTCTAGACCACCCAGTACCCCCTGTCTTATCATAATCATCATCATCATCATTATCATTATCACCATCATCATTATCACCATCATCATTATCACCATCATCATTATCACCATCATTATCACCATCATCATCAGCATCATTATCACCGTCATTATCATCATCATTATCATTATCATCATCATTATCATCATTATCATCATCATTATTATCATAATAATCATCATTATCATCATTGTCATCATCATTATCAGCATCATTATCATCATTATTATCATCATCATTATTATTATCATCATCATTATTATCATCATCATTATCGTTATTATCATCATCATCGAGTGCCGTCTCCACATCGAAGGTTGGCTACCATGGAGAGCCATTCCGTTCTGTCTCTTGCTTTGATGGTGCAGGTTGTCCTAGACTGCCTTATCCATCTTTTGATTTTACTTCTCGATGTTAGTCTCTCTGTCCGCCTCTGCCTCTTTTACCTTGTATTTTTCCTTCCAATATTACTTTTAATAGGCTGCTGTGACTTTAAGGCCCCCAAAATATCACTTGTCTTGTTTGAATTGTATTTAGTAGTTATCTTTTCATTTTTAGTTGTATTAAGACTTCATCGTTTGTTTTCTTTAATTCTTGTTTTATCCATCCATCCATCCATCCATCCATCCATCCATCCATCCATGCATCCATCCATCCATCCATCTATTGTCCTTTCGAGCTGAAGACGGCACATAGGACAGAACCACAATCTCAAAAACAGAAACCTTACGTGCCAAAATGGTACATATTGCAGAGATCACTGCTTCTAAAATCTATGGCTCTGTTTCCATAACAATATTTTTTACAATGACAGCTTGTCAAGTCATCGATCAACCTCCTTAGTCGCCTTTTACGACATGCCTGGAAGGTCACAGTGTCACTTGTTTCATATTCTGCAATAAATTGCAACGAACAGCAATTTTGACACTAGCAGACATAAAATTACCACATCTGCAGACCTTATTGACTGAACTCTGCAAGCACCACAGGGTTGCCCTGCAGTGGATCCCATCTCACTGTGGAATACCAGGCAATGAGAAAGCAAATCAGTTGGCAAAGAAAGGTTTAACAGGCACACAACTAGATACACCGGTTACATACCATCATAAGAAACAGATAATCAAATCAATCAGAGGACCACAAGCCCCAAATCAGGATGCCTTTCATAATATGAATAGATATGAACAAGTTATCATTATACGCCTCAGAACAGGACACAATCGACTCTATAGTCATATGTATACAAAATTCAAGATCGGCACATCAACTACTTGTACATGTGGACAGGCACCCCCAGACTGCTGAACACATACTTCAAGACTGCACTGAATATAGTAGATTGAGGAAAATCCATTGGCCCATAGATACAACACTACAGACAAAACTATATGGGCCACTGCAAGAATTACAAAAGACAGTAAAATTTATACAGGAAACGACATTGCAGGTATAGACAATACTTCGGGCGAAAGAAAGATAGATAGATAGACACTATCAGAAACATCTCAGTTGTGAAGATTTTTACATTTTCCACGGTCTTTTACTAGATGTTTGTTTGTGTTATCAGACAAATCGATTAAATTAAGAGAGAGTCTAAATTTGGGAATATTATAAGGACAGTAAAATAAAGGTGTCTGGAGGTTTTTCTTCTGGGAAGTAAAGGCGGCTTGGCGTAATATCGACCACATCATCCAGCAATGTACCTTTGTTCATGGAAAAATATGTTACTAGCACCATATCTCCAATATGTCTAGCAAGGTGTGGAGGGAACTTTGACTTTACTTTACTTCATGTTTTACTTTACTTTACTTTACTTTACTTTTAATTTACTTTTCTTCACGTTCTAATTTACTTTACTTTTACTTTACTTTACTTTTACTTACTTTACTTTTACTTTACTTTACTTTACTTTACTTTTACTTTACTTGACTTTTACTTACTTTACTTTTACTTTACTTTACTTTACTTTACTTTACTTTACTTTACTTTACTTTACTTTACTTTACTTTACTTTACTTTTACTTTACTTTACTTTACTTTACTTTTACTTTACTTTACTTTTAATTTACTTTACTTTACTTTTAATTTACTTTTCTTCACGTTTTACTTTACTTTACTTTTCTTCACGTTTTACTTTACTTTACTTTTCTTCATGTTTTACTTTACTTTACTTTACTTTTACTTTACTTTACTTTTACTTTACTTTACTTTACTTTACTTTACTTTATTTTACTATACTTTGACTTAACATTTATTCACGTTTTACTTTACTTTTCTTCACGTTTTACTTTACTTTTCTTTACTTTACTTTGACTTAAGATGTTGAACTATTCGTAACCTATCAGGAATGTTTGAGACGCATACATTTGGTGTTTTTATTTCCAGCGTATACAACTTTGTTCCACTCCGTGATTATTCTTTCCTTCCCGGTATTTTAAGCCACTCCTTGTTCCTGGTAAAACGGGGAAATCCCCTCTATTAAGTGACATGTGCTGATTCGATTTTTCATCAACATATCCAGAGAGATAAGTTTAGAATAATTGATAGAGCACTGAAAGCAGGCAGTAAAACCTCTCTTGATTTCCCTTGAGTAACAAACTCAAAACATGCATCTATACACTCGGACATTTTCTTTATTATTCGATCAACACAGCGGTAAGCTCCCCTATAGTTCAAAATAGATTTCTTGAGTGTGGTGCATCAAGATGAACCAAGATGGATAGAGATGCGAAGTTGCTGTAAAGCTGGTGGTAATGGCAATTTTTAAAAGAGAGAAGAAAAAACGTGGTATGGTAACAGCTGTACGTGGTAATTATCAAAACAAACGTCGACGTTTCGGCCAAGTAGGCCTTCAGCTGGAACAACAAACAACAACACAAAAATATTTATAAGGATATATACAATCTATATATACAATATACCATGTAGTTAGATTTGTGTATATATCCTTATATATAATATTCTGTTGTTTGTTGTTCCAGCTGAAGGCCTACTTTGCCGAAACGTCGACTTTACTTTTGTTTTGTTAATTGCCACGGACAGCTGTTACCATGCCACATTCTTCTCCTTTTTTAAAAAAATTGTCATAGATATCTTGATGTGGTAATCCGCTTTTGTTTCAACATATTTCTTGGTTTCAACATATTTCTTGGTTTCAACATATTTCTTGGTTTCAACATATTTCTTCTCATCGCCAAACACGAACCATGTCAGATGGTTTTGTGCTACTTTTGAATGTGGTTAACATTTTATTTTTCTGGATAAGCGAGAGAGAGAGCTACCAGTTGCCACACCAATATTTGATCTAAAATAAGTTCATGATAGCTTCAAATTCTCACAAAAATAACGATTCATTTATAATCAGTAAACACAATAAAACTACCCATGGAGCTATTTGACATCACAGTAAACAATAGAGCTTCATTTTTTTATCTCAGTATTAGTGTAAGTGAGTGGTTCCCACGCTTTTGACACCCGATGCTCCCTTTCTCTGCTGATCAAATATTGGCGGCGACATCATGGCAGTTAACGACAGCATAAGGCGTGTAGTAAAAGTAAAGTACCCCCGTCACGTCAAGTGGCGTATATGGAATATGGTATTAGTGACCATAAATTTTACAGACCTTTGGCACATGATTTTTGTGGTAATGTGGTCGGTATTACGCCCGTGCCGCTTTACTTTCCCAGAAAAAATCCGGTACCCATTAAAGGCTGGTTGAACCGGAGCCGTCGGTTAGGATCGAACCCTACCTCTTGTCTTTTGTAGTCCAGTTCACTAACCACTGAGCTATCGCGGTTCCCATATGGCGTGTAGGTAGGTAACTTTTGATTCCCTGATAGGATATATAAGAGGACAAATGACGATATAGTTAACACTATCCACTAAAAACTTGTCTATGTTGTCATTGTATGATGTCTAGTCACTAAGTACATGAGTTATTGAGTTATTTGCGGGTCATCATCATTTCACTTCGAACATGTCCATAGGTGCTCAGATCCCCTCCTCAGCAAGTCCTACAGTGTCCAGCGACTGACGACTCCAGTTCTGTGTTGGTTGATAAGACTTCTTACACGCCCACTAAGTTTCTCATTTCTGGCTGTGCCTATCTTAACTCCCATCTCCATCATCCGAAGAAGTGACGTGGATCTGTGTTTGTCGAAGTCCTGTGCTCTTCCCACATCTCGTGGGGCATTGATGATATCCGCCCGATCCATTGGTTGCCCGTCCTCAACCACAGCGCAGCTAGCCAACCTGTCCTTTCTTTTATTTCCCCGTACTCCCGCATGTCTAGGGACATAGCCAAAGGTGACCTTATGTATTTTGGACTTCTGCAATGACTCTACCTATTGCATGCGTACAGAGCCCACCTCCACTTTTTTTTTATCATGAAGCACATGAGCTGCCGCACTTCCAAGCTTCATATTCATCATGCTCCTCACGGACCGAAGATGGGACATAGGGAGGATGTTTTCCACGATCGACGATTTGCTGATAGTTCTTATTTGATATTAGTCCCGTGGTTGGTTATAGTCCCGTGGTTGGTTCATAGTCCCGTGGTTAGTTCATAGTCCCGTGGTTGGTTATAGTCCCGTGGTTGGTTCATAGTTCCGTGGTTAGTTCATAGTCCCGTAGTTGGTTCATAGTCCCGTAGTTGGTTCATAGTCCCGTGGTTGGTTCATAGTCCCGTGGTTGTTTCATATCCCGTGGTTGGTTCATAGTCCCTATTTGCCTCCTAGCGATTCTCCTGGTCTGCCGTGTTTTCTGTTATCAGATGGTTTCCACATCAATGCATATCGTGTAAGTCTTTCTTCATTCACTCTCAGTAACTTCAAACTTCACGTATGGACTGTTAATCACTTAGGGCGTTTCTGACAAAAGCAATTTATATTGCTCTAGTTGATTTAGTTAGAGAGTGACGTAACAACTCAATTCTTTCTTCGGTACTTGGCATTTAAACAAAGGACAAATGCCCATACTCTGCCGTATCAATAACCAGTGTAGTAAATTCGTCTCTTTAGTTATGTTCAAGTCAAGTCAACGATTCCAAACTCACCTTTTCTAGACTATTTTCTATATCCAGACTTCCTCGGTCCATCGACTCTATTGCCGTGATGCGAGGTTAACTATTTGTATATGTTTGTTTTTGCATCATTATTTGTTTTGTTTCTGATGAAGGCGTTGGCCGAAACGCCGCAGTTTGTCACGCCCTTGTATAGGTTCAGTAGCTTGATACACATTTTTTTTGCTCACTTTTCATATTCCAGTAGCGGCAACGATAACTAATGACAGGTGGTCCCTTGTTAAAGCTCTAACACGAATGGAAATAAAACTAGATCTGTTACTTGTCTTTCATGAACTCTCCGCCGCTCTCAGATTGTAATCGTAACCTTACGTGAAGGTCACCTCAGATCCTTAACCGAGGAAGCTACGACACTTTGAGACAGTGTGTGAACGTCAACTAAATCTCATATCACCACAGGCCGCCACGGACGGCAAACTTGAGAACTCATTGTTTTCAAAGGCAGGATAGTAACCCTGATGTTGACACGAATACTCGGGACGCTCTGCTACATTCCAGCATATTCGTTTTCTCATTGTGTGTCCTTGAGAAAACACCTGATCGCTGCATTGACATAGAGAACTTTTAAATTATCAAACGCTGATATCTCTTTTCATATATTCTCTTCTTTTTTTTCCCACTTAGCTTTCATTCATACAAGACGGTTGTAAATTGATGTACATTCAAATGAAGATCAGGACATTTGGGTGTCTGGTAGACTTCATTTTAACTTTTATGAAAGGGATTAAGATAAACTTGTAGCTTGTTCCTCATTGTCAACTTAGAAGATCGTTTTGTTCAGCAGGTTTCAGGAGCCATGAGACATTATGGTCCTGTTTATCCGGTTTTGTGCGAAGGTCCTCCATGATACACATGCCAGACACTTTCATCAATAGCCCTCCTCAGACATCTTAAACTTTGCGAAATCTTAAGCTTTGCAGTTGATGAAATGTGTCCGGATACTCGAGAGGAAGTTTTTTAAAAAAAAAAAAAGGAAAAAAAAAGTCAAGAGCCCCGTCACGCCAAGTGCCGTATAGGGAATATGGTGCTAGTGACAATAATTATTACAGACCTTCGGCACATGATTTTTGGGGTAATGTTGTCGGTACTACGCCCGTGCCGCTTTACTTTCACAGGAAAAAAAATCCGGTACCAATTTAAAACTGTGTGAACCTGGAAGCCATCATTAATGATAGAACCCGACCAGTCGTCCTCTGTAGCCCAGTTCACTAACCACTGAGCTATCACGGCTCCCCAGTTCACTAACCACTGAGCTATCACGGCTCCCCAGTTCACTAACCACTGAGCTATCGCGGCTCCCCAGTTCACTAACCACTGAGCTATCACGGCTCCCCAGTTCACTAACCACTGAGCTATCGCGGCTCCCCAGTTCACTAACCACTGAGCTATCACGGCTCCCCAGTTCACTAACCACTGAGCTATCACGGCTCCCCAGTTCACTAACCACTGAGCTATCACGGCTCCCCAGTTCACTAACCACTGAGCTATCACGGCTCCCCAGTTCACTAACCACTGAGCTATCACGGCTCCCCAGTTCACTAACCACTGAGCTATCACGGCTCCCCAGTTCACTAACCACTGAGCTATCACGGCTCCCCAGTTCACTAACCACTGAGCTATCACGGCTCCCCAGTTCACTAACCACTGAGCTATCACGGCTCCCCAGTTCACTAACCACTGAGCTATCACGGCTCCCCAGTTCACTAACCACTGAGCTATCACGGCTCCCCAGTTCACTAACCACTGAGCTATCACGGCTCCCCAGTTCACTAACCACTGAGCTATCGCGGCTCCCCAGTTCACTAACCACTGAGCTATCACGGCTCCCCAGTTCACTAACCACTGAGCTATCACGGCTCCCCAGTTCACTAACCACTGAGCTATCACGGCTCCCCAGTTCACTAACCACTGAGCTATCACGGCTCCCCAGTTCACTAACCACTGAGCTATCACGGCTCCCCAGTTCACTAACCACTGAGCTATCACGGCTCCCCAGTTCACTAACCACTGAGCTATCACGGCTCCCCAGTTCACTAACCACTGAGCTATCACGGCTCCCCAGTTCACTAACCACTGAGCTATCGCGGCTCCCCAGTTCACTAACCACTGAGCTATCGCGGCTCCCCAGTTCACTAACCACTGAGCTATCACGGCTCCCCAGTTCACTAACCACTGAGCTATCGCGGCTCCCCAGTTCACTAACCACTGAGCTATCGCGGCTCCCCAGTTCACTAACCACTGAGCTATCGCGGCTCCCCAGTTCACTAACCACTGAGCTATCGCGGCTCCCCAGTTCACTAACCACTGAGCTATCGCGGCTCCCCAGTTCACTAACCACTGAGCTATCGCGGCTCCCCAGTTCACTAACCACTGAGCTATCACGGCTCCCCAGTTCACTAACCACTGAGCTATCACGGCTCCCCAGTTCACTAACCACTGAGCTATCACGGCTCCCCAGTTCACTAACCACTGAGCTATCACGGCTCCCCAGTTCACTAACCACTGAGCTATCACGGCTCCCCAGTTCACTAACCACTGAGCTATCACGGCTCCCCAGTTCACTAACCACTGAGCTATCACGGCTCCCCAGTTCACTAACCACTGAGCTATCGCGGCTCCCCAGTTCACTAACCACTGAGCTATCGCGGCTCCCCAGTTCACTAACCACTGAGCTATCACGGCTCCCCAGTTCACTAACCACTGAGCTATCACGGCTCCCCAGTTCACTAACCACTGAGCTATCACGGCTCCCCAGTTCACTAACCACTGAGCTATCACGGCTCCCCAGTTCACTAACCATTGAGCTATCACGACACCCAAAAGAATGTGATCAAATCTTCACTCGACCAGCTGTCTTGCCGAGTCATGAGTCCGGATGTTGGTTTTGCTAGCCTACACTGGTAGTTAATAAAGCTGTTCTATATACCATTCCGATGACATCATCATTACTCACAAATATACTCACTGCTGTTGAAAGGCGTGAGCACCTGAATTATATTTTTTTATACCTTGTATTTATGAAATTGTTTACTTCATTGTTTTGTTTTAGAATAAAGTTCTCTAAGATTATATAAGGCCGACCTGCCAGTAATTCAAGTACGATTTAGCAGACTGGAGATGTCAGTAGCTTGTTATAACTTTACTGCTGGGCAATTTGTTAGTGAGGCATTGAGGCAAATTATTAGTGAGTCGTGGAGGAAACTTGTTAGTGAATAGCTGGATCAACTTGTTAGTAAGACATTGAGGCAAATTATTAGTGACTCGTTGGGGCAACCTGTTAGTGACTCGTTGGGGCAACTTGTTAATGAGTTGTTGGGGCAACTTGTTAGTGACTCGTTGGGGCTTCTTGTTTTTGAGTCATTGGGGCAACCTGTTAGGGAGTCATTGGGGCAACCTGTTAGGGAGTCATTGGGGCAACTTGTTAGTGGGTCATTGCGGCAACTTGTTAGTGAATCGTTCGGGCAACTTGTTAGTGGTTCGTTGAGGACTCCATCAACGATACCACCGTTCTCCAGTTTCCTATATCTCCCGCCGTTGTCAGTGAATGTCAGCACTGAGACTAGTTCATTACTTAACCTTGTTTGACAGCTTCTTCTCGTTTACCTTTCATACCTTACCCATCCCACTGCCCCCTCCGTCTATTCATGGTCATTCAGTCATTGCCGTAGAGCGTGTTTCATGTCAGCTTTCATTTCCCTATTTGAGATAGTCTTGCTCAACAGCGAGCATTTGAATATTTGAACGAGAAACACGAGCTGTTAAGAACGTCTTCATGGTGATAATTACAATGTACAGTTATATTAAAGATGTAGCCCAGTGCATCCGATTTCATATTGTTTATGCTTTTCCTGGTCCCAGCCGTTTGACCTGCCCAGCTGGGATGATCCCTTGATAGCATTGCTACCACTAGAACAGATCCTGGGAATGTGGGTACACCGGCACAACTCCCACTTTGTGGTGGAGACACGTCAAAGGAACACATTTTTACAGACGCTTTACTGATAAAGCTTGAATACATAAAACCTCATTTTGTAGTCGAGGATCTATTGAGTTATAAAGCTGAATATAGTTAGATCTGATCGATCATTGGTGAGGCCGTCAGATCTGGCTCATGCCATGACTATAAAGAACAATCGTCATCATTAAGTACTGTGCCTGCTGACATAGGTGATCATATCTCTCCACAACTTTCGATCTCGACAACCATTCTCTTAAGCTGTCTGATATCTTTTCTCTTTGCATCCCTCCACCTCTTCGTCCATTAATTTTCCCAGTTGTCACAATATATTCCAACTGTTTCCTTCTCATTACATGGCCAAAGAATTATGATTGTTTCTTCCTAATATTGGATATTAGCTCTAATTTTGCTTTGGCCTCTTTCAGAACGTTTTCATTACTCTATTTAGCTGTCCAATCAGTATACCTCTAAACAGCATACAACTGAAAAAAAACAAAAGATTAGAGATGAAAAGTAGACATAAAAAGGTATTAAACTGCTACATCTATATAAAGATAAGACAAAAGCTTGTTTCCTGCTGCTTTACTCTCGGACAAGCGCCATGTTTTATATTTCAAATTTGAGCTTATCTGCTGTAGAGATTAAGTCAGGTTCAATCAATTCTTTCCGAATTCAGCTCTGACACTCTGTCTTCCTAATGCTGTCTAAATATGGGATGTTCTGAATCTTGTAAAAACAACACACGTGCTCATGCTTTGCGTTGTAGCTCTGTAATTTGCATCCATGTTTAACGACCATAAGGAAAGGATGAATGTAATATTGGAGCACATTAGTCTAATTTCAGGTCGATTTTTAGGCATTTACACACTGGGTGATTTACACATTAGCGTGAATGTACACGCAACATTACTGTTATGGGTGTAAGTGTATATGGGTGTATGATTTACAATATGAAATCATAGATGATTATATGTTGTGTTAACACATTCATGGTAAGTATTGCATCCTACCCTATCCGTGAGATACTTGTCTAAATGGGAAAATGCAGATACACAATTTATTCCCGAGTTGTGTTCGTAACTCTATACTATAGTCATAAGTACACATACATGAAAGTCTTCGCCAATGTTAACAACTTTTTTAGGTTGCTTTGTTGGCTGTAAGCTCTAGCGTTTGATTCTCATAGTAAGGCGCTGTGTCGAGGAGTGTGTTTCGATCATACTTCGGTCTGGCTATTGTATTTTTTTTTCTGTTGTAGATTATTTGTTTTTCTTGTTAGCTGAGTATTGTAAACATAACCCTTCACCTGTAATGATTCGTTGATCTATCGCCTCGAAAGTTCCCCTCTATAATAATATCTATTTATTCTTCTTCTTTCCTTCCTCATCTGCCTTTCAGGGTCGAGGGGAGATATAATTTGCGGTCTTTTGCTCTTCTGTTAGCCTCTGCTGTTGTTATGTTTCCTAGTGCTTCTAATATTCCATCGATCCATCTTTTCGTGGTCGACCCTTGGGTCTGGTGTTCTCACAACGTTTGATGAAGGCATTTTGTGTTGTGTTTTGATCTTTCTGTCTTGTCACGTAGTCAAACCACTTTATCTGTTTCCTTATATAATCTATGGCGGGGGCTATTCCTAGCTTTTTTCTCAATTCTTCATTTCTGATTTTATCTCTCAGACTGTTTCCTGTCATTCGTCTAACACATTTCATCTCTGTAGAGGTTATTTTACTTATTGTTCTTGCATCTAGGGTCCAGGTCTGGCATTGGTAGCACAACGTTGGGATGAAGATTGTATTATCTATTTATTGTCTCTATTCCAACTTTCCACTTCTCTTGATGTGCGTGAAAAGTGTCGATTGTGACTATCTAATGTTTTTTTTTTAATTATTAGCTCCCTTTTTGTGTTGGCCTCATTGCGATGACCTCATTGGTCTTTTTACTGTCCAAGGAACTCTGAACATTCTTCAGAGATATCCTATCTCTGTGACCTCTAATTGTCTTTTCATTTATTTATATACTGTCCATGATTCGCTTTCATAGGTCGGAAGTTGCTCTAAATAGCACAGATGGACGGACCCACTTTCTCGCTTTTTTTGACACGGACTTGTTCCGCAGTATTTTTTTCATTGTCTGAAATGTTACTTTGGCATGTGAGTTCGCCAGACGGGAACTGTCATTTATCAACAGTACAGACATTCAAGGAAGTGCTATAACGGCGTCTTGGATCTGTCTATTAGACACAGCTTCCATTGGCAACAGTGACTTGGGCGTGAGTTGGGTTAAGTAAAGATGTGCGATATGAGCACATCCTCTCGTTTGATCCGATCCAACTCCATGTCCATAGAAGCGCATTTCTGATTATTGAACACTTTGTACCGCCGCCCCTCCCACCCCCCTATCATAAGCAACCTGCTAAATCTTCACACGCATGGACACACGCACGGACACACGCATGGACAGACGCATGGACAGACGCATGGACAGACGCATGGACAGACGCATGGACAAACGCATGGACAGACGCATGGACACACGCATGGACAAACGCATGGACACACGCATGGACAGACGCATGGACACACGCATGGACAGACGCATGGACAGACAAGATCCGAACTACCTAGAACTTAACCAATATTCTTCAAGCCACCTGTTTTGACCCCGCTTATCGAGGCATAAATATTATGAAGAAACAATCAACATTTTTGGTCTTGTAATGAGAAGAGAACTGGAATATATTGTAACAACTGGGAAATTTGAGGGACGAAGAGATAGAGGTAAGCAAAGAGAAAAAATACCAGACAGCTTAAGAGAATGGCTTGGCCGAAGGTGAACAACATAAATGATAAATAACTGTCGACATCGAAAGTTGTGGAGAGAAATGATCACCTACGCCAGCAGGCCCGGTACTTGATGATGATGATATCGAAACAGCGTTCCGACGTGTAACTGCTGTGCAGTTAACGTGCTCGCTTACACACTTAACATCAACCTTTAGGAAAGCCAGACAGATAAAAATAAATCTAAATGGGCATAATGCGAAATCACGAATCAGATACACAAACACCGGTAATCATCGCTACAATTGTATAAACAGACTGGAGCGTACCACAGCCATTAGGCAAACAAAAACGTGCAGGTGTGCACACACCATCTGTATGTAATAACGGCCTATTAGATGTCGTGTACAACGCAACATTTGAGCTTTCCACTTTATTTTTTAAGGATATACTACAGTGGTTTTCAGCTTGTTACTTGTCTGGACCTCATACAAGGTTCACGTAAGGTTACGATTACAATCAGAGAGCCATGTACCGACGAAAGAATTGAGTTACGTCACTATCTAACTCAAATAAAGTAATATAAATTGCTTTTGTCAGAAACACCCTTAGTGATTAACATCCATGTATCGTTGTAGTCCATACGTGAAGTTTGAAGTTACTGAGAGTGAATGAAGAAAGACTTCCACGATAGGCAATCACATGGAAACCATCTGGTAACAGAAAACAGGGTAGACCAAGAGAATCGCTATCAGGTAAATAGGGACTATGAATCAACCATGGAACTATGAACCAACCATGGGACTATGAAAGGTAGCCGCGATAGCTCAGTGGTAAGTGAACTGGACTACAAAGGACAAGAGGTAGGGTTCGATCCCAACCGACGGCTTCCAGGTTCACCCAACTTTAAATGGGTATCGGATTTTTTCAAGGAAAGTAAAGCGGCGCGGGCGTACTACTGACCACATTACCCCAAAATCATGTACTGAAGGTCTGTAAAATATATGGTCACTAACACCATATTCCATATACGCTGATTATCTCTTCTCAAAGCTGGAAAACAAATAAAGAATACGAAGCACACCTCTTTACTTTAATCTTAGAAATGGGTTTTAGTTGCAATCTACGATTTTTGGTCGTATTTGTGGGTAAAGTCATATTTAAATAATTATTTTAGGCCAGTTATTTATATTAGCGGTACCATGCCATGAAATATAACATTTTTAATATAAATAATTTGTGTTTTGAGAATATTTGTGTTGCTGTTGTTGTGGATCCAGAAACCCATGAAGCTGATGCCATTTGGCCAATTCAATGTAGGGGTAGGGAATCATAGGAGGAAGAGGTATGTATTACAGCACTCAGAAAAAATGACAAATAAACAACACAAAATATGTTGTTCTTTGTTTTTTTTCTGTTGTTTTGATTTTTCTGTTGTTTTTTCTTTTGTTTTTGTTTATTTGTAATATTTTTTTCTGAGTGCTGTAGTACAGACCTCTTCCTCCTACGATCCCTGAATTATCGCCTCGGAAGTCTCCCTCTATAATAATATTCATTTATTATTATTTGTCTCAAATGTAGTGATAGTTGTAGTAGTAGCAGTTAGTCGAAGGTCCCGGTATCGCTGCAGATGAATTAAAATCCATAATTGCTCAACAGTCAGTGCCAGTGGAATCATCCGAATCAACGTCTCATCGCATTGAAGGATCCAAACAAAGAAAGGGAGCTGCAATCCTCATCATAGTAGTTACAGTACACGCCAGCCAAATTTAGGCGTAACCGCACCGAAGGTGAAGGCAGCCAAACTGTCCTTCGGAGTCTCGAAACACGATCGGGATGAAACTTACACCCAACGGTGTGCACAGAGCACTAAACTCAGTAGCTCCGGCAGCAAGCCATGTAATGATATCTGCAGGTATTTATGAGTCCCCTTGTAGCTCCGTACAAGGTGCCTCATTTATCAGGTCTTTGAGGAAGTAGAGTTGCTCTAATGTCAGTGAGCTTTGGATAGTCAAAGAGGTGATGTTCTACTGTTTCCTTTGGGTGTTCACAGAGGGGACATGCTGGAGTTGTGTTTCTTTCTATTTTGTTGATGTGGTTGTCCTGTTAGCGCAATCGATAGGCGGTTGGCTTACCACGGCAACAGCCGGGGTTCGTACCCTGGCGAGGACACCTGGGTTTTACTAATTCCCTAAAAATTAGTACCTCTGAAGTCGGAGTAAATCTGCCTGCATGGCGAGGGGCATCCTGTAATGGGATAAAACAGACTTTACACGCAAAATTCAGTCCCACAAAATTGAGTGGGTGGGACTTCGTCAGAGGTCAAAGCTGACGAAAGCGAACGAACGAACGTTGATGTGGTTATTCAATGGTACACGACCGAATATTTTAGCAGTGTAATTCTTAAAATCAAAAGCATTTTTTAAAAATTGAGATATTTGTCACGTTCTGGATTGCTATATACACTGTTAACCTCAAACACCATCGAACCGCATGATAGAACACTTCTTCCGGTCAGCTCGAATTTGCTGTACAAGAAACTATTTTATTTTTCTGAAAGAGACAAATAGCAAGACAACTAAACATAGCTTCAGTAGAGATAAGTTAAAAAGTAAAGAACCCTGTCATGCCATATGGCGTATAGGGAATATGGTGTCAGTGACCATAATTTTTACAGACCGTCAGCACATGATTTTTGCGGTAATGTGGTAGGTATTAGGCCCGTTCCGCTTTACTTTTCCAGAAAAATTTCCGGTACCTATTTAAGGCTGGGTGAACCTGGAAATCATCGATCAGGATCGAACCCTACCTCTTAGTCTTAGTTCACTAACCACTGAGCTATTGCGGCTAATCAGTAGAGATAAGCACAGATATAACATATCTAAATTATTAAATACTATACTTGGCCTCGTGTAGAACCGCAGAGACCATTTAAAACAAACATAAAATTATATCCTGCAATAAAACAACACTCTCTACTCTTTCTATAAATTTAACTGCTAGATGTAATGTTATGTTTGTTTTACTTAATTTTTCAGTATACAGTAAAAGATGTTTATGTTGTAGATCTGTATGTGGATGAAATGTGAATAAAAATATAGAGGATTTAATTAAAAAAGGGGAGGAGAGGAACTGGGTGGGCTAGAGGTAAGACTTCGGTCTCTGGACAGGTAGGTCCTGTCATTGTCAGCACAAACGGTGGGAATTTTTGTTTCAAAAATCTAACTCATAGTTTCTTAGTGGCTTAACTCTCCCGCGGTCTCTAGATAGTCAGATCGGATGTCGAGCCCTCTCTGGGTAGTGAGATCCGATGTCTAGCCCTCTCTGGGTAGTAAGATTCGATGTCTAGCCTCTCGGAAAAAGAGAAAAAAAACAGAGGAGGTCTAGTTTACATTTGCACACGTCAATGATCCCGTGTCAGTTAACAGTCGAAAATAACAGGCCAAAAAGTTAACCTGTCCAGGCAAAAATCATTAAGCAAATCTACCTATCTATGTCATAAAAGGGTGATTCGGGCCGAAAGCTGCAGATATCGCGGCTCTGCCGTAAACTAGCGACGCATTCACGCCCACTTCACAAATGAACGATAAGAAGAAAAGATTTTAAACGGAAAAGTAAATTCACTTACAAGTCACGTGTTCAAAAGATTACAATTTAATTGGCGGATTGACATGATAAATCGTGAACATAACAACGTTAAGAGCATGTCATTTGGCGAGTGTTGGCTTTATATGACAAGACAAACAGAGCTAAGGTTTCACAATGAACTATGATTGGACAAACAGAGCTAAAGTTTCATAATGAACCATGATGTGACAAACGGAGCTATAGTTGCACAATGAACCATGATGTGACAAACGGAGCTATAGTTGCACAATGAACCATGATGTGACAAACAGAGCTAAAGTTTCATAATGAACCATGATGTGACAAACAGAGCTAAAGTTTCATAATGAACCATGATGTGACAAACAGAGCTAAAGTTTCATAATGAACCATAATGTGACAAACGGAGCTATAGTTGCACAATGAACCATGATGTGACAAACGGAGCTATAGTTGCACAATGAACCATGATGTGACAATCAGAGCTAAAGTTTCATAATGAACCATGATGTGACAAACAGAGCTAAAGTTTCATAATGAACCATGATGTGACAAACAGAGCTATAGTTGCACAATTAACTATGATGGTGCTTGGGAGATACGATTGACCAGTGTCTGGTCTTCAGGGCCATTTCTTCCGAATGGCCTTTAACTTCACCCAGCTCCAAATGAGTGCAAAAAAGTGTCTTGGAAGAAGATTTGAATGATGCAAGAGTAGACCTAGGCAGGAAAAACAAACCATGGTAAAGTCATCGGCTTTAAAAAAAAATATACATCGACTCTCCTTCATTCATAACTATTTTTTTTTCAATTAAAATTTTGAGTAAATGACAATTACTATTCTTTATCACTATGCTATAATTGATTTTATACAATTGGTTAAAGTGCACAATAAAGACAAGTGGAACAATATTAAAACAGGTAAATGAATTTAAATATCTGGGAATATTCTTAACCTGAGATGGAAGATGTACAACAGAGGTGAGATACAGAGTGACTTAAGCAAAAGCAGCTTTCCAAAAAATGAGGAAGATACTGTGCAATCCATTTTTGACAACGGAAACAAGAAAAAGAGTTCTTAATTGTTATGTATTGCCAGTCTTAACATATGGACGTGGATCATGGACAATAGGACAACAGCCAAGAAATTGACGGGAGGCTGTAGAAATGTGGTTTTACATGGAATATTGAGAATACCATTGACAGCTAAGAAGAGTAATGAAAACGTTCTGAAAGAGAACAAAAAAAGAAAGAGAACAAAAAAGAAAGAGAGCTAATTTCCAATGTTAGGAAGAAACAAACATAATTTTTTTTGGCCATGGAATGAAAGGTGGACAGCTGGAACATATAGTAACAAGTGGGAAAAATTGAGGGACGAAGAGACAGAGGGAAGCAAAGAGAAAATAAACCAGGCAGCTTAAGAGGAACACTTGGCAGAAGGTCAACAATGGAAATGATAAATAACTGTCGAGATCAAAACTTGTGGAGAGAACATGATCACCTACGCCAGCAGGTACGATCCTTGATGATGATGATGAATCGGTTAATCATTTCGGAGTTTTGTTTTACATTTTATTTCAGTGGCCGTCATCTTTGTATGAAATTGAATACAAAAACCTTTGGTAAACTGTCCCATTTAACGTTTTTGATGTCATCAAACACCGGTCAAGTCGTTAAGGTTACAAACATTCCTGAACAAAAACGTCAGGTAGATGCAGGAAAATATCGGTTTACCCATCGTACAACTACATTAACCAGCGATTCTCATCATGTGGTGACCCGACCCCGTTCCGCGCCATTGGCTTACTGCTGTCATGCATCAGTAATGTTGCTACACGAGGCGCTAACACTATACGTGTGTGTTAAGTGTTTCTCCGGTCCATGATCAAGGAGTCAAGAAAAAAGGGCAACCACAGAGCCTGGATGAAGCAAGTGGCAACCCCTTTATCCCATCTTTGAAAGTGTTGACTTTCAAAACAGTTGAGTATCGGAAAGAAACGTTCTCTTTATCTCAATCGTTTTATCTTTTAAAGTTTATTTTCGGTTGTTCTGTGATGTTAACTTCAAATAAAAAGTCAAGTTTTGCCCTTAACATTTGTCTTTCATCTCTGAGGGGAGTGATGTAGTAAACTTTACTAGGGGGTCAAGACGGTAACCAGAAATTGAGCTAAGAGCGGCAAGCGATCTATAGTTGGTCAAGATATAAACCATCCTGCAACTGAGCTGTGAGAAGTCAGCGACCCAAATTAGGCCAAGATGCCCATCCTGCAATTGCTTTGAGAGCAGTCAGTGACCCAGAAATGACAAGTATACCATCAGCAATTGAGCTGAGAGCTGTCAACGACCCAGATTTGGCCAAGATGTCTATCCTGCAACTGAGTTGAGAGCAGGCAGGGACTTAAATTTGGCCAAAACGCCCATCCTGCTATTGAGCTGAGAGCAGTCAGTGACCTAAAATTTGCAAAGATGCCCATCCTGCTATTGAGCTGAGTGCCGTCAGCGACTCAGAGTTGGCAAAGATGCCCATCCTGCTATTGAGCTGAGTGCCGTCAGCGACTCAGAGTTGGCCAAGATCAAAGTAAGATGCCAGGTTTATGTAATCAAAGAAAGATGTCTGGTGTATGTAATTAATCAATCAAAGAAAAATGTCTGGTGTATGTAATTAATCAAAGTAAGATGCCAGGTTTATGTAATCAAAGAAAGATGGTATTTCACTATCCCAAAAACATCGATATCATTCAAAGAAAGTTCATGGAGCGTATCTTCATTCCTATTATTTATCCAATTTCTTTGGTCTGGGCGGTTAGAAGAATAAAGCCCGTATTCTCAATGCAGTTACTTCGTCGTGTTCTGGTCAGAGTTTTAATCTTACAATGGCGGGTATGTGTCTTGGAAAATGGAGAAAGCAGCTACTCGAAAGATGATGAGACGAAGACATTATAATACAAAGGAGTTATTACAGAATTATTGTACTTCACCGTTTGTTGTCGTTGTCTCTGTATTCTGAAGAAGGCCACAGGCCGAAACGTCAGCATTTTGTTGTGTTCCTTCCTTGTAAAGCTGTCACCATACATTGGAGTGCTTATCACACCCCAATACTGGCTACTTGCTACCAGCTTTACCACAGCATTGCAATTATTTGCTTGTTCCCTAATTATTACAGACACCACTTCTTGAGACAGACAAGAGATATGTTAGAATTCGACTTTCTCGATTGGATAGGCTAGCTGCTGATGACTAATTGTCCTCTAATTCAGTTCCTTCTAACCTCTATTTTATGTCTCAGAGCTTTGAATAGGTCATCTCCTGTTTAAACTTACCAAACTCTAATTCAGTGTTGAACGATTTTGATTGTTCTAAATATAATTCAAACAAGACAAATGCGGTTTTTCGGGCATGTTAAAAGAATCAATATACTAAAAGTAATCTTGGAAGGGAAAATACAAAGTAAAAGAGACAGACCAAGACTAAAGTGGACAATAACATCAAAAAGTCAACCTATGACAACCTGCACCATCAAAGCAAGAGACAGAGACAAATAGCGCTCCATGGTAGCCAACCTTCGATGCGGAGACGGCACCCAATGATGATGATGATTGTACAGGTTTGAGGTCAAATATTGCCTGATCTCAAACGAGGTAGAATCGAGTGTCTGTCTACTTGTTTGCTGCACCGAGGGCGGATGAGATAATGTTTTATAATGTTTTTCTTTATTCTTTTTTTGATTAAAAAAAATATTGAAAATGAAAAAGAAGGAAAGGATGTGGGTTAAAATTTAACAAGAAAATGAATAATTGAAATTGTTTGTGTAGTAGAAAAACACATATGTTTATGGAATATGATGCTAGTGACCACATTTTTTTCCATGACCACGCACATGTTTAGGTGACGTGGTCGATATAACGTCATGCAGCCTTTACTCTATCTATCTATCTATCTATCTATCTATCTATCTATCTATCTATCTATCTATCTGTCCTTTCGAGCCGAAGACGGCACATAGGGCAGAACCACAATCTTAAAAACAGAAACCTTGCGTGCCAAAATGTCACATACTGCAGAGATTACTGCTTCCAAAATCTATGGCTCTGTTTCCAAAACAATACTTTTTACAATGACAGCTTTTCAAGCCATCGATCAACCTCCTTCGTCGCCTCTTACGACATGCCTGGAAGGTCACAGTGTCACTATTCTTTACTCCCTCATAATGAGACCCCGGTAACACACGGGAAAGACTTTACTCTATCCCCCCCAAAAAAAGCAACAACTCTGGTATCCATTTTTAGAGGCAGGTTAACGCTGAAGCTTTTTCCATCCGAAAAAGACAATTCTCCGCGTTTTATAATTGAATCCGGATCCTTCTGATGAGGAAGCGAGTATACCATCCACTCAGCCACTGAGGCTAGAAAAGTCCGTCCATCTTTAAAATTAAATATTTACCAATTAATTCATTTAATCAATGAATTGAAACCAGTAGAGAAATTCAAGTATTTAGGCACAATGTTCACAGAAGATGGTAAACTAGACAGAGAAATTGACATGAGAATACAAAAAGCAAATGCTGTCACATACCAGCTTTCACCATTGCTAAGACATCCAAACATCTCTATGCCAGCTAAACAACAAATAATAAATAGCATTTTCATACCAACTTTGTGCTATGATAGTCAAACATGGACTCTTTCTAAATCCCATTTAAGAAAGATCAAAACATGTGAGATGCGATGCTTGAGAAAAGTAACAAACAACACAAGAAGAGATGGAATATCAAATGAAACCATAAGAAAAATGGTAGGAACTAAACCCTGCCAAGAATATATAGAACAACAACAATTTAAATGGTTTGGCCACCTGGTCAGAATGAACACTTATCAATCACCATCAAGGGCGTTCTTCTCGAGAATGCATGAAGGAAGACCCAGAAGAAGATAGATAGATACAGTGACAGAAACATGCAATAATACAGGAAAATCACTAATTCAGACAATTCGAGCAGCTCAAGAACGACAAATAATATAAACCACGACACCTTTTAGGTATCAGTGAAAAGAAAAAAGAAGAAAAGAGGAAGAATCAATGAATCTTGGATAGATTGTTGGATTTCGTGTACTGGGGTAATGGCTTCCTATTTGAGATTATGAAAGATACTGTTCAAATCCAATTACAGTTATTAATTGCATAACCAACGTCTACGTAAAGGGAGAATTGAAAAAAAAATAGAAAAAATGGTATGGTAAAAGCATTACGTGATTAGTAGACGACATAGATTGGAACGACGTTTCGGCTCAATAGGCCTTCAACAGGAACAAACAACCAACACGCACACACAGATATGTAAGTAAATAAAACAAATCCTACATAGCTAACTAGTAACGAAGCATCCAAAACAAAATAATCGAAAATGGTTAAAGAAAAATGACTTCCCTGTGTCGTGAACTGTGGTCAGAATGGGAAAGAGGATTGAGCTTTTAGGGAAAGTAAAGCGGTACGGGCGTAATACCGACCAGATTACCCCCAAAATCATGTGCCGAAGGTCTGTAAAATATATGGTCACTAACACCATATTCCCTATACGCCACTTGGCGTGACGGGGGCACTTTACTTTTTTATTTTTTTATTTTTTTTTTGAATCCTGACCATTGCCTCTTTCCGCTATTTATTTCCGCCAATGTTTAGATTGTTGAAGTGTTTTTTGGCTTTGATTTATGTGCTTAGTTGAAAACAAAATAGTTTGCTCATTATACTTAATAAAGGCTTTTGAAGAAACAACGAAGCTTGTCTTGTCTTTCTATTAGTTTAGCTGCCTCCTACCGTTTTATATTTATTTTATATATTATCTGCACATATATGTGTACTATCAAAGCAAGAGACAGCCGTAATTACGCTCCATGGTAGCCAACCTTCGATTCGGAGACGGCACTAAATGATGATGATGTTATAGGAACAATAACTAGTCTATTCCAAGTGAACAACTGATGCCTCTCAGCCTGCCCTCTACCCAAATGCTGCCCTTTTTCTGTAGGGGCATATTCACCAGTAAGAAAAGAGTCGGGCATTGATTGTGCCCTAACCGAGTCGTCTAACGTGGCGCCAACGAAAACAAGCCCACCCGTAACATCAACTTCAGATATTGATAATGTAAATATAATGCGAGATCGTTCCAGCGTCACCGAGTACTTTTTCCCTATTCACGTTATTAATTCCCTTCAACGTATGCTCATAGTTTATTGTGTGTGTGCAAGGTTCTTCGATCTATGCATTGCGATCCATCTCTCACTGCCTTCTTGTAGTTTTGAGCTGTGCCAAAACGCGTGAAGAAAGTACGATTTGCAAGCCTCGTCACTCGTCTTTCATTCTATTTCATTTTGTTCAACTTTTGTCTATTATGTTTTTATCGATCTTCAACATTCTTATGATTCTTGGAATCTCATTCATGTTATGTTATGTTGTTATGTTATGTTATGTTATGTTTGTTATGTTATGTTATGTTATGTTATGTTATGTTATGTTATGTTATGTTATGTTATCTTATCTTATCTTATCTTATCTTATCTTATCTTATCTTATCTTATCTTATCTTCTTATCTTATCTTATCTTATCTTATCTTATCTTATCTTATCTTATCTTATCTTATCTTATAATGAGATCATCATCACTGCGATCTGGACACACGTATAGGTTCTCCGATCTTCTCTTCAATCCGAGGATAGACCTGGTCCACTTGTACGAACTCTGTTGCACGACCTGGGATCCATAAGTTGTACGGATAAGTTACTGCTCAGATTTCAGGGCATGAAATATAACTAAAGACTATAGCTCATCCATTTTTACTCATTTGCCACTTCTCTCGTTACATAAACTAAATCAAAACAGATTTATCACAATCTATATATAAAACAGAACGACGGCGCTGAATAGAACACACATCGCGGAAGCCAGCAGAAAGGATTACATAACAGACCCTTTTTTGGAATCCCCAGGGGAAGAAACAAAGAGGATTACCAAAATATTCTAGGAGAAGACAGGTGACAGCAAAGATGAAGATGATAGCGAAGACATGGAGTGGTCTTTAAAAATGACAAGAAGCTGAACGGTTTTAAAAGTGTTTGTTGAAGACCTATGCTTCAGAAGGAGCTGAATGGTAGAAGAAGAAGTAAATATGCAACATTTTCTCAGTCTTCATCGTCTTTATATCTTTGTTTAAAGGTTATTCCGTTCTTCATTGATCATATTTAGTATCCCAGCATTGTTTTCGTCTCAGTATTCTAAACTTTGTCGGTGAGAAATTTTCTCTGTGTAAAGGTCAAGGTCAAGGTAAAGGTACGAGTAAAGTACGAGACTTGAATCGGCGTTTCTGCACGTGAGTTTTCACCCATATGTGCTCGACCACCTATCTAGAAGTGTTCACAGACTTCTGGATAGTGTCGCTTTAAGCATCGAAACTCACGATGCGAGACGGCATTCTTCACCTTCCCAGACTACTACCCTGGTACCCATTTCTGCCATCGGCTAGGTCGACCGCGGAGGTTTTTTTTTTTCCAACCACGAGTACAACTCACACTGTTTCCCGCGGGAATCGAACACGGGTTGTCCGAACGTCGGTAGGTGCAGTCAGGTGGTTTTCCCAACTAAGCTACTGAGATACCCTTTTCTCTGTGCTTCCGTGGGAAGTCAATCTAATTTGTGAGCAATTAATCTCTCTTCTCATCAGAAGCTCAGTATTCTAGTCTGTGAATTGTTTCTCCAGAGAAACTCGGTACTCAAGTCTGTTTACGTCTTCCATCTTGTCTCTACAGAAACTATCTCATAGACAGTGAATATTTTCTTTACTATCCCAACAGAAACTCATTATATCTGTCTGTTTGCGTCTTCAATTCTGTTTCCACATAAACTCTCTCCAAGTCGGTCTACATATTTCTTTCTGACTCAACAGAAACTCATTATATCCGCCTGTTTACGTTTTTCTTTCTACCTACATAGAAACTCATATCCTAGTATCTTGCACTAATTTTCTGTCTTCACTTAGTCTCGTAATTAAAGATTTATCACATACGTTCACTTAGTTTTAAACAAGGAATTATCGATAACATTTGTAGTTTTAAACAAAGAATTATCGATTACATTTTTAGTTTTAAACAAAGAATTATCGATTACATTTCGGCACGGGTAGCCCATAAGGTAGTAGTAAAAGTGTCAACTTGTCATCCCCCACACACCACTAAAGAACAATGAAAGCTGTGAATTCAAACTGCCTGGAAAGTTATCTTTGTCAAGAGGCCACGCTGTGTCACCTTTACCCCAACTGAAACGTTCACTATTATTGATTTAAAGCGTTTTCTTTGGCACTGAACTTTGACACTAGGTAGCAGGTGTTTATTGTTTTAGGACACGAAAGTGGAAATGTACCAGTCAAATACTAGTGGACAAAGAGATACAGCGAAGATTGTGGCGATGGAAAGGACGCACACTGCGGAAGCAAACTGAGAGTATTACACAACATACCCATTTTTGGAATCCCCAGGGGAAAAGACAGAGAAGAAGATCAAGAAATTCTTGGAGAAGACAGACAGAAGCTGAGATGAAGATGATGGGGAAGACATGGAATGATCTTAAAAGAATGGCAAGAAACAGAACGACTTGGAAAGTGTTTGTTGACGACCTATGCTCCACAGGGAGCTGAAAGGTAGAAGAAGAACATGTGTTTATTGTTTTAAGACCTGAACTTGGCAGTTACGTCAAAGTTAATCAACCGGTCCATTTAGTTTCTAATTGAATGGGGTGCAACTTAAATTATAGCATAAATTTAAGTATCTGTGGTTCAGTTTCAGACACAATAGAAATGTGAAGAAAGAAATTAAAACAAAATGTTAGAGAGCTAACGCGGTTGTATAACAACTGTTGCCATTCATCAAGCAACACAACATGATAACAGCAACAAAATGACACGTGACAAATGTTATATCTACAGCAGCTCCTTTCATTTATGTCAAACCAGACCCTTACGTAAGTGGCAAGGGAGAAATATTACGTCGTAGGAGATGAGATGTTGTAGAAAAACCACTAATGTCACGAGAAGAGACAGGATGAGAAATATTATTTTAAATTGCGTTGAAGCCACACCCTGTTTGAAATATATATAGCCTTTGTGACCATGTTTTGTTGTTGTTATAAAGTATCAGGTATTACTTCATATCTTTAACTAACTGCATGGTCTCGAGACAAGACGTCGGTCTCTAGACAGAGAGGCTGCACCTAGTTGGCATTTTTATTTGTGATTTCTCTCTGCGGCAACCACCCCTGGTCTCAGCAGCGAGGGCCGGCTTGAAACGGCAAATACTCATCAAAGGAAAAAAAATATGAGTACCCCCGAAGACGGAGTTATCAGCCTGTGCGGCGATGGACTCCTGTCCTTTTTTTCTACCTTTTTAGCTCCCAGTGGAGCATAGGTCTTCAACAAACACTTTCCAAGTCGTTATGTCTCTTGCCATTTTTTAAGATCATTCCATGTCTTCCCCATCAACTTCATCTCTGCTTCTATCTGTCTTCTCCAAGAATTCCTTGGTCTTCCTCTTTGTCTTTTCTCCTGGGGATTCCAAAAAAGGGCCTGTTGTGTAATACTCTCAGTTGGTTTCCGTAGTGTGTGTCCTATCCAGCGCCATCGTCTTCGCTGTATCTCTTTATCCACTGGTGTTTGACTGGTAGATTTCCATAATTCTATGTTAGTGATTTTGTCCTGCCATTTCCATCCTTTTATCCTGCGTAAGCATTCATTAATGAAAGTCTGTATCTTCGTGATTGTCAATTTTGTTGTTCTCCATGTTTCACAGCCTTAATATTTGAGTTGGAAATTTTTATTTTTGTATTTAACCTAATTATTAATTATGCACACTATTTATTATTATTAATTGTGCACACTACTGCTAGGGAAAAAAAGGAATAACACGCACAATTCAGTTCCTAGTCTCTGGGGACTTCGCCAGAGGTGAAAGATGGCGAACGACAAAAATAATATCTTTAATATCCGACGGTTGGATGTAGAGCACGAGGAAATGTTGCCATGTCATGTGTTTACTTTCATAAGATGAATAAGGTGAAATGTGGGAGTTAGATGATGTATGGGACACGAAGGAACTATATGATTAAGCTGAAGAGAACGAACACGATGATTAGAGTGAAAATAGGGAACTAGATAATGTAGGTGAAGATAGTAGTGGCCTCCGTCAGTCAGAGTTGACTTATGATTTTATAGGGCCCATATACAATTTGTTTGTCTTTTCTTTCGCCGTGCATTCTTTTTTATATGAATCTGTCTGCTTCTTGTTTGAGTTGGAGTTTTAGAGTGTTTCCAAAGATTGCGGTCTGCAGCTATCTCTTCCCAGGATACAGGGTTTATGTTCAGAATCTTCATGTCACGTTGACATACGTCTACAAATCGAAGTTTTGGGCGCTCCCTAGTTCTTTTGCTATTTGCTAATATTCTTTGGAGTATATCTTTTGGTATGCGGCTATCTTTCATACGGTGTACGTGGCCAAGCCAGCGTAGCCTACGTTGTTTGAGCAGCTTGTAGATGTTCGGGAGGCCTGTGCGAGTCATGACCTCCACGTTTGTCACTTTATCCTTCCAGGTGATACCAAGAAAACGGCGCTAACATCGCATATGGAATTAATTTAGCCTCCCTTCTGTTTTGCATAAGTTGTCCATGATTCTCTGCAATATAGGAGGATACTAATGATCCATGCATTGCAAACTGCTGCCTTTGTTTTCATTGTCAGTTTGTGCTGAAGTTGGATGTGTTGGACCGAAACGCGCAAATATCACAATTTTACTGCAAACCACAACACAACACACACACACACACACACACACACACACACACACACACACACACACACACACACACACACACACACACACACACGCCCACTTAACGTACTCTTAAGGGCGGATGATGAGAAGGTGTATTCATTTAGTCATCGGGTGAACGCAAGCAAGCAATTGTCAGTTTGATGTTTTGCCAAACACGCCTAAAAAGACGGGCGAAGGGGATATCAGTTTTACCAATGCGGTTGTCGATTTCTGTATATAAAGATAGTTTGTTGTTGATGACGGACCCTAGGTAGCTATGCTGCTACACGATATCGAGTTTATAGTTGTTGATAAAGCTGGTCGGTGCTGCTTCGACGTCCTGACCGCGTATATTAGTTTTCTGCAAACTTAATGTTAGACGGAAGTCTCTGCAGGCGTGCGAAAAGCGATGTATCGTTCTCTGGAGTTCTTCCTGACGTTGGAAAACAAGTATTTAGGTGAAGAGAATTGACTAGATTATGTAGGTAAAGATAATGAACTAGATTATGTAGGTGAAGATAATGAACTAGATTATGTAGGTAAAGATAATGAACTAGATTATGTAGGTGAATAGAATGAACTAGATTATGTAGGTGAATAGAATGAACTAGATTATGTAGGTAAAGAGAATGAACTAGATTATGTAGGTAAAGAGAATGAACTAGATTATGTAGGTAAAGAAGAGAATGAACTAGATTATGTAGGTAAAGAAGAGAATGAACTAGATTATGTAGGTAAAGAAGAGAATGAACTAGATTATGTAGGTAAAGAAGAGAATGAACTAGATTATGTAGGTAAAGAAGAGAATGAACTAGATTATGTAGGTAAAGAAGAGAATGAACTAGATTATGTAGGTAAAGAGAATGAACTAGATTATGTAGGTAAAGGGAATGAACTAGATTATGTAGGTAAAGAGAATGAACTAGATTATGTAGGTGAAGAAGAGAATGAACTAGATTATGTAGGTGAAGAAAAAAATGAACTAGATTATGTAGGTGAAGAAGAGAATGAACTAGATTATGTAGGTGAAGAAGAGAATGAACTAGATTATGTAGGTGAAGAGAATGAACTAGATTATGTAGGTAAAGAGAATGAACTAGATTATGTAGGTGAAGAAGAGAATGAACTAGATTATGTAGGTGAAGAAGAGAATGAACTAGATTATGTAGGTGAACAGAATGAACTAGATTATTTAGGTAAAGAGAATGAACTCGATTATTTAGGTAAAGAGAATGAACTAGATTATTTAGGTAAAGAGAATGAACTAGATTATTTAGGTAAAGAGAATGAACTAGATTATGTAGGTAAAGAAGATAATGAACTAGATTCTGTAGGTGAAGAGAATGAACTAGATTATGTAGGTGAAGAGAATGAACTAGATTATGTAGGTGAAGAGAATGAACTAGATTATGTAGGTGAAGATAATGAACTAGATTCTGTAGGTGAAGAGAATGAACTAGATTATGTAGGTGAAGAGAATGAACTAGATTCTGTAGGTGAAGAGAATGAACTAGATTATGTAGGTGAAGAGAATGAACTAGATTCTGTAGGTGAAGAGAATGAACTAGATTATGTAGGTGAAGAGAATGAACTAGATTATGTAGGTAAAGAAGATAATGAACTAGATTATGTAGGTAAAGAAGATAATGAACTAGATTATGTAGGTAAAGAAGAGAATGAACTAGATTATGTAGGTGAAGAGAATGAACTCGATTATTTAGGTAAAGAGAATGAACTCGATTATTTAGGTAAAGAGAATGAACTCGATTATTTAGGTAAAGAGAATGAACTCGATTATTTAGGTAAAGAGAATGAACTCGATTATTTAGGTAAAGAGAATGAACTAGATTATGTAGGTAAAGGTATTGGACTAGATAATGTAAGTGACGTGAACGAACTAGATGATTTAGCTGAAAAAGAACTAGATGATGTAGGTAAAAGGAACGAACTAGGTGATATAAGTCAAAAGAACTAACCAAATCGCCAGTTTTGCAATAGGAACTCTACATGATCGTATTTCTGCATAGTTATGTCTAGACTCATACACAACACGAGTACACCCGACAAATCACGTTCAAAAACAACACTTGAGAAATAACAAACTGTTCTCTGTGAAGGAAAGAAAAATATGACCAGCTCTGTGTGTACAGGAAGGAACTTAAGTGTTTCTCTTATTGTTCCTTCATGTAAATTAACTCAGGTTAAAGGTATCAGGAAATGAGATGTCTCTAACTTGTTCCCGCCTACTTGGTGATCTGACATAGTATTGTGTCTTATCTAAATCAAAGATCCAACTTGACATTTATTGTTCCTTCTCCAAACCGAAGATCCAACTTGACATTTTATTGTTCCTTCTCCAAATCGAAGATCCAACTTGACATTGTATTGTTCCTTCTCCAAATCGAAGATCCAACTTGATATTTTATTGTTCCTTCTCCAAATCGATGATCCAACTTGACATTTTATTGTTCCTTCTCCAAATCGATGATCCAACTTGACATTTTATTGTTCCTTCTCCAAATCGATGATCCAACTTGACATTTTATTGTTCCTTCTCCAAATCGATGATCCAACTTGACATTTTATTGTTCCTTCTCCAAATCGATGATCCAACTTGACATTTTATTGTTCCTTCTCCAAATCGATGATCCAACTTGACATTTTATTGTTCCTTCTCCAAATCGATGATCCAACTTGACATTTTATTGTTCCTTCTCCAAATCGATGATCCAACTTGACATTTTATTGTTCCTTCTCCAAATCGATGATCCAACTTGACATTTTATTGTTCCTTCTCCAAATCGATGATCCAACTTGACATTTTATTGTTCCTTATCCAAATCGATGATCGAACTTAATATTGTATTGTGCCTGCTATCAAAGGTCCATCTTAATATCGTAGTGTGCCTTCTCCAAATCTAAAATCCAACAATAATGGAGCTTTATTTTACAGTCACTTTCCTGACTCACTGTGTTTGATATTTTGTCCACCTATTGATCTTAACAATTAACTCCAGTCACTGCACGTCCCTTGTTTTCATGTCAAAGTGAACGATATTCTTGTGTGTTGTTAAGATTTTTAGCTACTAATTAAAATTTATTCTTCTTAATATTTATTTAAAATCTATAATACCTGCCATTGTTGGTTAAATTTCACTAATGGTTATAGTTCATCCGGACTGGTTTACCAGTAACACAGAATTATTGTATATGTACGTCCCAGTAATACAACACCGTTGTAGTTAGGTCCCAGTAGTACAACACCGTTGTAGATAGGTCCAAGTAACACAATACCGTTGTAGTTAGGTCCCTGTAACGCAACACCATTGAAGTTAGGTCACTATAATACAACACCTTTGTAGTTAGGTCCCCATAACACAACACTGTTGTATTTAGGTCCCAGTAACACAACACAGTTGTAATTAGGTTCCAGTAATACAACACCGTTGTAGTTATGTCCCTATAACACTGCACCATTGTAGTTAGCTCCCAGTATCACAACGCCTTTGTAGTTAGGTCCCTGTAATACAACACCCCTGTAGTTAGGTCCCCATAACAGAACACTGTTGTATTTAGGTCCCAGTAACACAACACCATTGTAGTTAGCTCCCAGTATCACAACACCGTTGTTGTTATGTCCCGGTAACACAACACCGTTGTTGTTAGGTCCCAGTAACACAACACCGTTGTAGTTAGGTCCCAGTATCACAACACCATTGTAGTTAGGTCCCAGCAACACAACACCGTTGTTGTTAGGTCCCAGTAACACAACAGCATTGTAGTTAGGTCCCCATAATACAACACTGTTGTATTTAGGTCACAGTAATACAACACTTTTGTATTTAGGTCACAGTAATACAACACTTTTGTATTTAGGTCACAGTAATACAACACTGTTGTATTTAGGTCCCAGCAACACAACACCATTGTTTTTAGATCCAAGTAACACAACACCATTGTTGCTAGGTCCGTGTAACACAACACCATTGTAGTTAGGTCCGTATATTACAACACACTTGTAGCTAGGTCCCCATAACACACCACTGTTGTATTTAGGTCCCTATATTACAACACATTGTAGTTAGGTCCCTATATTACAACACACTTGTAGTTAGGTCCACATAACACAACACTGTTGTATTTAGGTCCCAGTAACACAACATCGTGGTTAGATCCCAGTAATACAACGCTGTTGAAATTTTGTCCCAGTAACACAACACCGTTGTAGTTAGGTCCCAGTTACAGAACACCGCTGTAGTCATCATTAGATGTAGATCGTGCATTACAACGAGCTCTCCAACACATTTTTGAAAGCGTTGTGCACTCGTCTGCGAACCTAAAAGTACGGGATAAAATCTCTGGTGAGGCGCAACGTGCTTTCCCTACCTATAAAAACTTTCGTAGGTCCACACAGCCACTTTAAATGGGCACCAGATATATTTCCTGAGAAAGAAGAGCAGCGAGGACGAGAATTATACCCACAACATGAAACTGAGCTTCAACACAATGAAATCACTAATATTTGATTATCAAACAATAATATGCTATAGGACCGCATTTACATTACATCTTTCTTAAATAGGGACATATATCAAGGAAGGTATATCAGTTTATTTAATTTATGAGTGCTGGAGAAGACGGATAGTTTGGGGAAAAACAAGACTACAGGTATGTGCTGTCGCTACGCAGTGTGCGTGGGTATGTCTTTCTCTTTCTTTTAACATAAATTTATATCATTTATTGAGTGCCCGTCTCCGCATCGAAGATTGGCTACCATGGAGCGCCATTCAGCTCCATCTCTTGCTTTGATGGTGCAGATTGTCATAGGCTGACTTGTCCATCTTTTGATGTTATTCGTCCATGTTAACTCAATAACTCGTCCATGTTAGTCTTGGTCTGCCTATTTTACCTTGTAATTTCCCTTCCAGAATTACTTTTAGTAGGCTGTGGTGTCGTTTAACATGCCCCCAAAATCTTATTTTCTTGTTTGAATTGTGTTTAGTAGTTCTCTTTTCATTGGTAGTTGTTTTAAGACTTCATCTTTTGTTTTCTTTTCTTTCCATCCAATTCTACATATTCTATATATACACGCTTCAAAGGCTTCAATTCTCTGTTCTGGGTCTGTTCTGTTTTCTTTTCTAATGTCAATATTTGTACATTGTACATAAATGTTGAGAAGATATAAGATTTTGCTATTCTTAGTTTTAGCCCTGATGTTATTTGTTTTGATGTTTGTATGTTCTTCATGACATTAAAATTACTTGTTACGATTCCTATTCTTTTGTTTATTTCAGTTTTACATTTTCCATAACTGGTTATAGTATGTCCAAGGTAGTTATAGTTCTGAACTGTCTCCAGGTCAATTCATTCAATTTTGATATCCATTTGTGGGTTTTGAGTATTTTCTTTGTTTATGATCACAGTTTTAGTCTTTTTGATAAGTAGCAGAAATATTTAACTTTTTCTTTGGGCTCCAACTAACATTATAACAAATTATCACCCATCAATCAAGCACTCGAGCTGCTTTCTAAACTGTGTAAAACTAGAACCATTCTGAGATGAATAAAGGCTCAGGAACCGTGTTTAAAAACACGCTGTATAAACAAAATAAATATAAATAAAATAAAGAAAGAATAAATAAGCAAAGAAATCCTAAACAATAGAAGTGAGATACATTCGATTTTAGAACCTGTAGCCATGAGCTTTATTTACGCGGCCTGTAGAGTTGCCCCCACCGTGTGTTTACCATGTCAGCTCTTTTGATCTGCTCTTTAATCTTTGGCAATGAAAGTTGAGTATCGAAGAGCCATTTTTACTTATCTGTTATAGAGTTGTTGCCTATTTCGATTGTTAGAAACGGTCACAGTATTAGATGAATGGCATACACCTCAGAGATGGTACATGATGAAACAACGCTAAAAAGAAAAAAAAACAAGAAGCAACGAACATGAAAAAACCTTAACAATGAATTAATAACAAGAGGATATTTGAGCTTTGAAAAAAAGACCAGACTATGCAAACCGACGTTTCGTCTGTAGAATGTCTGACAGGCGGAATAGACAAAGAAAATACATTGTAAACAATACTTATTGAAGAGAGAAGTATAAATGGTTGTAAGCCGGAAGTGATATATATATATATATATATATATATATATATATATATATATATATATATAAGTAAAGTAAAGTACTCTCGTTACGCCAAGTGGTTGCGTATAGGGGATATGGTGTTAGCGACCATACATTTTACAGACCCCCGGACATGATTTTTGGGGTAATGTGGTTGGTATTACGCCCGTGCCGCTTTACTTTCCCAGAAAAAAATCCGGTACTCCATTTAAGGCTGGGTGAACCCGGAAGCCGTCGGTTGGGATCGAACCCTACCCCTTGTCCTTTGTAGACCAGTTCACTAACCACTGAGCTATCGTGGCTCTTATATATATATATATATATATATATATATATATATATATATATATATATATATATATATATATATATATATATATATATATATATATATATATGTATAGGCAAAAATATCAAATATAAAAATATGAAATACTATATGGGCTACATCATCATTTTTTGGCGATGTATATAGAAGAGAACATCTGGAATATATTGTGAAAGTTTGGAAATTTAAGGACGAATAGATATGATGAAGCAAAGAGAAAAAAATGCCAGATAGTATAAGAGAATCGTTTGACAGAAGGTCAACAACAGAAATGATAAATAACTGTCGAGATCGAAAGTTGTGGAAAGACATGATCACCTACGCCAGCAAGCATGGCATTTGATGATGATGAACAGGTAAAAAAAATATTCACATCAAAACTTCAAAGCAAAGTTAGTTAAATGTCAACTGTTAGTTAATGTTGTTATTACTTGCCATCCAAACCTGGATGCACGACACGTGATGATGATGGTAAACATTCTGGTGATTTCTGATTTTTCACCTTTCTTCAACGCGATCACCACCGGACGGGCAACAAAGGGTAGGAAAGCTCGATAGCGTCACAATCAACTATAACAGAAAACTGCTAGTCACTCGTGTGATAAGCTTTTCCCGAGGAGGTTGTCGAGAGGCGGTGTGCGATGGCGTTTCCTTGAAGCTACTGTATATCAACCGGACCTGTAAATAGCATGAAATAAGTGTAAAGTGTATTTGGTCATCATCTAAAGGGACTGTTGAGATTTACATTAACCCGATTTCATCACTTTATTTTGAGATTCGATGTTAAAGTGCTAAGTCACTCACGAGCAGACAGCTTCTGTTACGACTCACAGGTCTCTTCTAGAATGACAGTCTCTTCCACATATATAACAGACGTTGTAGCCTTAGAGATGACGCTGATAATTTGCTGCGTTTTTGTTTTTACGTCTTTTCTTTTCCTACCATATTTGTTTATTGATATTCCAATATTCAAGTCACACTTTACCATCATGTTTCATATTCGTTTATCTATGACATATATCTCCAGATCTTCACACTTTATATTGAATTGTTTCATGTCGCGCTCACTTGTTTCTTTAAATCGGAGTGCTGGTCGGTCGATAGGTCGCGTGTCTGCCCAGAGCTCATTTTTATGTCTTGTCTTTTGGAATTCTGCCATATCTTCCACACAGGTCACGAGCTCAAACCATCTCAAACGACGTTGGAATGGCAGGAGTTATACGCTACTTGTGTTTCCTGTCTAAAAAGAGCGAGGTTGGAATGTAAAGGGTTATATGCTACTTGTGTTTCCTGCCTAAAAAGAGCGAGGTTGGAATGTAAGGGGTTATATGCTACTTGTGTTTCCTGCCTAAAAAGAGCGAGGTTGGAATGTAAGGGGTTATATGCTACTTGTGTTTCCTGTCTAAAAAGAGCGAGGTTGGAATGTAAGGGGTTATATGCTACTTGTGTTTCCTGTCAAAAAGAGCGAGGTTGGAATGTTAGGGGTTATATGCTACTTGTGTTTCCTGTCAAAAAGAGCGAGGTTGGAATGTAAGGGGTTATATGCTACTTGTGTTTCCTGTCTAAAAAGAGCGAGGTTGGAATGTAAGGGGTTATATGCTACTTGTGTTTCCTGCCTAAAAAGAGCGAGGTTGGAATGTAAGGGGTTATACGCTACTTGTGTTTCCTGTCTAAAAAGAGCGAGGTTGGAATGTAAGGGGTTACATGCTACTTGTGTTTCCTGCCTAAAAAGAGCGAGGTTGGAATGTAAGGGGTTATATGCTACTTGTGTTTCCGGTCTAAAAAGAGCGAGGTTGGAATGTAAGGGGTTATATGCTACTTGTGTTTCCTGTCAAAAAGAGCGAGGTTGTAATGTTAGGGGTTATATGCTACTTGTGTTTCCTGTCAAAAAGAGCGAGGTTGGAATGTAAGGGGTTATATGCTACTTGTGTTTCCTGTCTAAAAACAGCGAGGTTGGAATGTTAGGGGTTATATGCTACTTGTGTTTCCTGTCAAAAAGAGCGAGGTTGGTATGTAAGGGGTTATATGCTACTTGTGTTTCCGGTCTAAAAACAGCGAGGTTGGAATGTAAGGGGTTATATGCTACTTGTGTTTCCTGTCAAAAAGAGCGAGGTTGGAATGTAAGGGGTTATATGCTACTTGTGTTTCCGGTCTAAAAAGAGCGAGGTTGGATACGATCAAGCCATCTGCTACATCAGTTGTTGTCTTCCAGGTTTTGCCTACTTCTTAGCGATGCACGATCCGTTTAACCTCAGACAAAGTCTTTCAGGCTATAATAGACTGTAACTGCCATCCAAAAATAACAATGAAATCACTCTCTCTCTCTCTCTCTCTCTCTCTCTCTCTCTCTCTCTCTATTTTTAATATATATATATATATATATATATATATATATTCAATCATCCTCGTTTCTACGTAGACAACGCTGGTGGAATTAAGCTCATGATATTAATGAGTTTATAAAGTCTATGTCTCACTGTCTTACATTAGAGTGCCGTGAACGCAGACCTTGGAATTTTGTGTTTTTGTGATAACCTTGTTGTCCCATACCTTTTGTTTTAGAAGTCTGGAGATTGCAACTGATGCTTCATTGAATGTATCTGGTGATTTCGACATCAAAGGAAATATTTGGTGTTAATGCTGCAATCAAAATACCTGAAACGGTTAATAAATGTGGATGTTAATAGTGGCGGGTCATGCAAACATTTTGGTACATGTTTTCGTCTCTGAAAGGCTATTGGTTAGATCAAATTACTGGTGTATGTTAGTGACATCACTGAGTACTTGCAAGTGTTCTTCACAATGACCCACAAATGAAGCATCATCATCGAAAGAAATCTCTTGTTTTATTGTCCCCTTTGCTCTGATCTGAGTCAGCGTGAATCGTCTTCTTCTTTCCTTCCTCATTTGTCTTTCAGCGTCGTGGGGAGATAATTTATGGTCTTTTGTTTGTCTCTGCTGCTGTTATGTTTCCTAGTGTTTCTAATATTCCGTCAATCCATCTTTTTCGTTGATTGGTTCTGGTATTCTCGCAACGTTTAATTGAAGGGACGCTGTGATGTGATTTGATCTTTCTGCCTTATCGCGTGGCCAAACCATTCTATCTGTTGTTTCTTTATGTAATATATGGCGGTGGTTATTCCTACCTTGTTTTCTCAGTTCTTCATTTCTGCTCAGATACCGGTGTGAGTAACTGACATAAAAGGCAAGAAAAGTATGCACCGGGTAAATAATTTTACGGAGTAATAAACAGAGCGTTTAACTGTGTTAGGAGATAGACACAAAGTTATATTTGTGTTAGAAGATAAAGACAAAAACTCTCAATTGTATTATAGGATAAGGATTCAAACTACCAAACATGTTAACAGATAATGGTCTATAGAGACAATTACTGGGTAAATCTACAGGGTAGACTTCCGGTCAATATGGATAAGCGACAGGAACTGTTGAGGTTCTGTTTGAAAAGTGTTCCTTGTTGCTGTTTCCTCATATTCAAAGTTCGGCTTGCTGCTGGAGCTAACTGAGTTTAGAGCTCTCTGCACACCGTGAGCTGTGTATTTCATCCGGATAATGTTTCAGTATTTGGATTGCTTACGATGAATGATGATATCGTATGACGGACAGTTCAGCTGCGTTCACTTTCGATGCCGCATCGCCTTATGACTTGTGGCCTGTACTGTAGCTGCAATGATGGGGACTGCAGTTGCCTTTCTTTGCTTGGATCATACTATGCCATGAGATGTGAATTCGGATGATTCCACTGGCACGGAGGGTTGAGCAATTATGAATGTTAATTCGTTTGTAGTGATAGCGGGGCATTCGACTAACTACAACTGCTACTATTATATATAGTTACATTTATGTACAACTGCTACTATTATATATAGCTACATTTATGTACAACTGCTACTATTATATATAGTTACATTTATGCGAAGGCCCCTGTATCACCGCAAGCGAATACAAATTCATAATTACTCATCCGCCCGTGCCATTGTAATAATCCGAATCAACATCTTACCGGATATCCAAACAAAGAAAGGCAGTTGCAGTCCCCATCTTTGCAAACACAGCACACGTCAAAATACATGAGGCGTATTATAGCACCGACAGTGAACGCATCTGAACTGTCCTTCGTCATACGATATCATATAAGCAATCTGTGTATAGAAACACCATCCGATGAAACATACAGCCCACGGTGTGCAGAGAGCACTAAACTCAGTAGCTCCGGCAGCATGCCTGATTTGGATTATGAGGAAAGTGCAACAATGAACCTTTTGAGAGAGTACTTCAACGGTTCATTGCTGCCTATCCGCCATATTCACTACTACAATTACCGGGGTAATAATACCTTGCATCAAGTGTGCAAAAATGTAGCAATTCACAAGCGACCAACATATATGAAGGTATATTTACACAGTTATCACCTTAGAAGTAGGTAGAGTGATATCAAAATCATTCATAAAATTAAATGAATTACTAAGTAACATTAATAGTGAAATAGATATGGAATATGGCCTATGAATGAGGTGGTTTATTGCAGATGGGATTCAAGTTGAATTTAACGAAAAAGGAAGATAGATTGTAATATCACAAAGCTGCAACACAATCTGCTCGTGAGCGGTAAAACATGGAGATGAACACATCCACGGCAGTATTTGCACCAATATCTATACCTTTCTGCTCGCTGTTTTCATGTGAGCGAGACTATGCGTCAAAAGACAGTAATCTTCATTAAAGGTGAGGAGGCGAAGGTGCGCCTCACAGCACCAGAGCTGGGAGTTGTCAGCGACCCACAGCTGATGTCTTGCGTCAGGATCGATGAACCAGAACCATCCAGACCCTGCTCCACCTCTCCGTGGTGCCTCTACTAACAGACTAACCTGTCTAGTCTGGCCCAGCGAGTAGGGATCGAAGAGGGAAGACAACCCGGTACTCAAAAATGTCGCGCTGAAGTCGGATGTGTTGGACCGAAAGGCGCAAATATCATAGTTATACTGCAAACCACAACCCAACGTAAACACGCCCACTACTCCCTTTTAAGGGCGGATGACGAAGTGGTATACTCCTTTAGTCATCGGGCGAACGCAAGTAAGCAAGCATTAAGGGTGAAACAAGAATCTAATGATGGTGATGACGGAATACCGCGTGGTTGACACTTTCACTCGATTACATTTAAAGTTGATGTAGACGTTTACAATTGGTGTTTCTGTATTCTGGGGTCCTGCTCGAGAAGTAATTCAGTTCTAAGTTGTCCATATCAACAGATATATCTGTTGGGGACATCTGCGGGGAACATTTGCATGGAACATCTGCGGGGATAGGAGTCTTTTCGAAAAAAAAAAAAAAAAAACTCTACCCAAGAATTGAGACAGCGACCTCCATGATATTACAAGCTTAAATAGCCTGACTTTAATTGCACACTATCTCTGTTAGTGTCTAGGTGTTGTTGTCATCGTATGGTTCGAGCCGGATTCTTTTCACAGTCGCTTTTTCTTATTTCCTGTTTTCTGTTGCTCTTCTACACAATTCAGGGCATTCGCCCAAACACTCAATTTCGACGCTGTAAGGTAGCAGAAAAAAAAGTAAAGCGATCCCTCCTTTGTTTTAAGATGGGCGAAAATTGTGTTAGAGCCCTTATTTTTCAATGACCAAAGGGGCACATTGTGATTCTACTATGGTTGGTAAAATAACTGAAAAGAAAGAGAACTACTTAATACAATTCAGAAAAGACAAATGAAATTGTTAGGGCATGTTAAATGACGCAACAACCTAATAAAAGTAATATTGGAAGGGAAAATACAAGGTAAAAGAGGCAGACTAAGACTAACAAGGACGAGTAACATCAAAAGATGGACAAGTCAACCTATGACAATCTGCGCCATCAAAGCAAGAGACAGAGTGGAATGGCGGTCCATGGTAGCCAACGTTCGTTGCGGAGACGGCACTCAATGATGATGATAATGATTGGTATCACATTAAAGAAAGATAACAAACGAGGAAAAGAAATGACCTGTTGTCTGTAAATTATTCCGAGTGCTATAGTCTATATCATTTCCATATACCTCGTCTTGAAGCTTCCCTTGGTATATGTTCTCGTGTTTATTACAACTGTTTACTTTATTTGGAAAAACAATGTATTATTAAAGTTGGGTATGCCGAAATGTTAGGAGAATATATCGCAGATTTTCTGTAATGTTGGGATGCAGCTTTAAAAGCGTTATTTCTTTAACGAGCCAGTGGCAAGAAATCTATTTATATAATTGTTATACTTTATTTTAAAGTGGACAAGTTATGATTAAATTACAGAAGACCAAAAACAATTGGGGAAAAAGCTATGCGGTGTTCTGCGATGCCAAATTTAATTTGCTGACATTTCATCATCAGGTCGCATATCCTTTGCGGAACGTTGCATTCACCGCAGCCTGTCTGAAAGAATCTATGTCTCTAGCCCGATCTCCCACAGAACGTTGAATTCAATACAGCCAGTCTGAAAGAATCTATGTCTCTAGCCAGATCTCCCACAGAACGTTGAATTCAATACAGCCTGTCTGAAAGAATCTATGTCTCTAACCAGATCTCCCACAGAACGTTCCATTCGCCACAGCCGGTCTGAAAGAATCTATGTCTCTAACCAAATCTCCCACAGAACGTTCCATTCGCCACAGCCGGTCTGAAAGAATCTATGTCTTTAATCAGATCTCCCACATAACGTTACGTTCATCACAGCCTGTCTAAAAGAATCTATGTCTCTAGCCAGATCTCCCACAGAACGTTACATTCACCACAATCCGTCTGAAAGTATCATCTTCTCTAGCCAGATCTCCCACTTCTTCTGTTGTCATGTTCAAGATCTCCTTGTTTTCCTGACACCACCTTCTTCTTGGTCTGCCCCTGATATGTCGTCCAGGAACCATGTCCTCCGTTATTTTTCTTTCCAACCGGCTGTGTCTTCTGACGTGGCAAATCTGAAATATTTAAAACTCGTTAATGAGATCAGTTTTGAATGCTAGAAGCTAATCTGGATGTAATTAGGTACATAACTCTTTCCTACTCCAGAGCTCAAAAGTTAGTTCAAATTTAATTAAATTAATTGTTCTGGTATTCTGATTGAATTACTCCACTCCAATATAACATTGGTACATAACTAAAAAAGTTAATATCAGTTAAAAAAGCAAGTCAAGAGAAATGCCTCTAATGCTACATTGATATATCTTATTGGCTTATTTTATTGTTACGTTTCTCTTATTCTCGAAGTTTTTTTTTTTTTAAATCTGTGTCTTACGTATTTATAATTTTTTTCTTGCTTACATCATTAAAAAAAAAACTAATTTTCTTGCTCATATTAATTTTATTTCTTTCGCTGAGGTTTTATCCTTTTTCTTCCTGAATCTTTCTTAATATTATTATTTATCTCCCGTATCATCTTTCAAGCCCACAGAAGAGAAAACGACGTAAGACTACAAGAAACGGACAACACATGGGTCTCATTGCCGTTACCCCAGCCAAGATGAACAGAATGTGACTACCTCTCAGGCACAATTAAATCAATCTTCTTTGTCCAAGTAATCACAGGGCCAGCCGATCACGTCAACTTCAGACCAAACATCCAAACGTTACACAGCAGGGGTTTTCAAACTATACATCACCCTTGGCTGTAATTATGTATTGACTCCCATTAGAGAATGTGCATGATAAAACAATGGTTCTCAGCTTCATCTTTATTATGGGCCGTCCTTATATATGCTTGATTTTATTTCTGATTACCAAAAATTTAACTCCTTCCTTCCTTCCTTCCTTCCTTCCTTCCTTCCTTCCTTCCTTCCTTCCTTCCTTCCTTCCTTCCTTCCTTCCTTCCTTCCTTCCTTCCTTCCTTCCTTCCTTCCTTCCTTCCTTCCTTCCTTCCTTCCTTCCTTCCTTCCTTCCTTCCTTCCTTCCTTCCTTCCTTCCTTCCTTCCTTCCTTCCTTCCTTCCTTCCTCCTCCTCCCTCCCTCCCTCCCTCCCTCCCTCCCTCCCTCCCTCCCTCCCTCCCTCCCTCCCTCCCTCCCTCCCTCCCTCCCTCCCTCCCTCCCTCCCTCCCTCCCTCCCTCCCTCCCTCCTTCCTTCCTTCCTTCCTTCCTTCCTTCCTTCCTTCCTTCCTTCCTTCCTTCCCTCCTTCCTTCCTTCCCTCCTTCCCTCCTTCCTTCCTTCCTTCCCTCCTTCCCTCCTTCCTTCCTTCCTTCCCTCCTTCCCTCCCTTCCTCCCTCCCTCCCTCCCTCCCTCCATCCCTCCTTCCCCTTTCTGCCTCTCCCTTCCTTCCCTTTCTCATTTGCCTTGCAGCGTCGAGGGGAGATAGCTGCCTTTTGCTCTTCCATCGGCACCTCCTTTTGTTATGTTTGCTAGTGTTTCTAATGTTCCATCAAGCCATCTTTTTTCGTGTTCGGCCCATGGATCTAGTTGTTCTCGCAACATTTATTGAAGGCTCGTTGTGTAGTGTATTTACCTCGCTGCCTTATCACGTGACCAAACCATTTTATCTGTTTTTTCTTTATATACTGTAGGGAGAATGTTATTCCTAGTTTTTTTTCTCAGTTCTTCATTTCTGATCTTGTCTCTCATGCTGTTTCCTGTCATTCCTCTCACACACTTCTCAGTAGCGGTTATTTTTCGTATTGTGCTTGCATCTAAGGTCCAGGTCTGGTATTGAAAGCACAACGTTCATCGCCATAAAGTGGGTTACATATTTATTTAAAGTTATTCATGTTAAATTCCTCACTCTCCTCCTCTTCACACCACTTTTCCTCTTCACACCACTTCCTCTCCTCACCCTCCTTCCCCTCCTCATCCTCCTCTCCCTCCTCACACCCCTTCCTCTCCTTCGCCTCCTCAAACCCCTTCTCCTCCTTCCTTTCCTTCCCCTCCTCACATCCCTTCTCCTCCTCATACTCATTCCTCTCTTTCCCCTCCTCACTCCCCTTCTCCTCTTCACACCAATTCTCCTCCTCACCCTCCTTCCCCTCCTCACACCCCTTCTCCTCCCCACCCTCTTTCCTCTCCACCTTCTCCTCACCCTCCTTCCTCTTCTTCCTCTCTTTCCTCTCCTCCCACCCCCTCACCCTCCTTCATCTCCTTCCCCTCCCCCTCCTTCCTCTCCTTCCACTCCCCCTCCTTCCTCTCCTTCCCCTCCTTTCTCTCCTCACACCCCTTCTCCTCCTCTCCGTCCTTCCTCTCTTTCCCCTCCTCACCCATATTACCGTCCTCACCCACCTTCTCCTCCTGACCCTCCAACTTCTCTTGACCCACCTTCCCCTCTTTACCCACATCCCCTTCCTCACCCACCTTCCCCACCTGACCCTCCTACTCCTATTGACCCACCTTCCCCTCTTTACCCACATTTCCTTCATCACACACCTTCCCCACCTGACCCTCCTACTCCTCTTGACCCACCTTCCCCTCTTTACCCACATTTCCTTCCTCACCCACCTTCTCCTCCTGACCCTCCAACTCCTCTTGACCCACCTTCCCCTCTTTACCCACATTCCCTTTCTCACCCACCTTCACCTCCTGACCCTTCTACTCCTCTTGACCCACCTTCCCCTCTTTACCCACATCCCTTCATCACCCACCCTCCTCCTCCAGACCCTCCCTCTCCTCCTCCCTCACCCTCATCCTCCTGACCCTCCGTCTCCTCCTCACCCTATCTTCTCCTCACCCACCTTCTCCTCCTCACCCTCGTTCTCCTCCTCAATCACCTTCTCCTCCTGACCCTCCTTCTCCTCCTCGCCCTACTTCTCCTCCACCTCCTTCGTCTTCCGCCTCTTCATCAATGTCAGAGGTCCTAGGTGGTAACATCAAAGCCAGTTTGGTGATGTACCGAGTTACATCGTAAATTCCGACCAAACAGCTGCTTCATCACCTTCCTTCCTCCCTCCCTCCCTCCCTCCCTCCCTCCCTCCCTCCCTTCCTTCCTTCCTTCCTTCCTTCCTTCCTTCCTTCCTTCCTTTCTTCAAGGAGTTCAGTCACAAACATACTTGAACTTTCAGCTGTGACTTCACTCAAAATTTCTTATAATTCACCCAAAAATACTTCGGTCCCACAGCTACAACTTCATTCAATAATTATTTCGAATTCGTATTTGCAAATTCACCGAAAACTAATATGAATTAACAATTACAGTTTCAATATCATAGCTTCCACTCCACAAGCAGGACAATATCATCTAAATGAACGTTGTGAAACATAATTGAAATTTATATACTGTTTTTTTTTTGTACATCTTAACTACGACGACATTCAAAATTATTCTCACGTCACTGAATACTTTATTGAATTCACAGCTGTGACATCACTAAAATTACTTAAAATTCCCGATATGACATCACTAAAATTACTTAAAATTCCCGATATGACCTCACTCAAATTATTAAAAATTCCAGATATGACATACAAAAAATTACTTAAAATTCCGGCTATGACATCACCAAAAGTACTTAAAATTCCGGCTATGACATCACTAAAATTACTTAAAATTCCAGCTATGACATCACTAAAATTACTTAAAATTCCGGCTATGACATCACCAAAAGTACTTAAAATTCCGGCTATGACATCACTAAAATTATTTAAAATTCCGAGCTACGACATCACCAAAATTACTTAAAATTCCCAGCTATGACATCATCAAAATTACTTAAGATTCACAGCTATGACATCACCAAAATTACTTAAAATTCCGGCTATGACATCACTAAAATTATTTACAATTCACAGCTATGACGTCACTAAAATTACTTAAAATTCCGGCTATGACATCACCAAAAGTACTTAAAATTCCGGCTATGACATCACTAAAATTACTTAAAATTCCCATCTATGACTTCACTAAAATTACTTAAAATTCACAGCTATGACATCACTAAAATTACTAAATATACCAGCTACGACATCACTAAAATCACTTATATTCGAGCTATGACATCACCAAAAGTTACTTAAAATTCCAGCTATGAAGTCATTAAAATTATTTAAAATTCAAGCTATGACATGTATGACACGACTAAAATTATTTAAAATTCAAGCTACGACATGTATGACATGACTAAAATTATTTAAAATTTCAGCTATGACATCACTGAAAATTATGTCAATTTCCAGTTATGACATCACTAAAATTACTTCGAAGTCGCAATGAGCTATCATCAAACTTACTTGTTCTTCACAACTACTACATCAATGACAATTACCTCCACTTCACACAGGATTACTTCGAACTCACAACTTCGACATTACCAGCACCAGCTATACTTTGACTCCTTATCAGCGACTGCACCCATATTTACTTCAAACCACACATATTTTATTAAACAGCATTACGATCTCTTCTTCAACCTAATGATTCCAACTCAGCGCAGCTCCACTATTAAACAACACTAAGCGTGACGATGACACTTGGTCTGCCCTGGTTACATTTGTTTACCGGAGAATGGTTCTGCTTTTACTATAGACCCTAAACATTTTATCTAAACATTTTACTGACAAGAATATTCAGACTTTTTTAGAGTGACTTGGGCCTGTAATGTATTTCACCCGAGGGTTGAAATTAGCATCAGCGAGTCGTTGGATGCAAAGTTAAAGTCTTGCTTTTGGAGGCTGAAATCTTATTGTGGCGCAGATCTCGCGTTGACAGTTGACCAAACCACTTTCCAGGAACAGACCTTTCAATCAGGTTGTTACAGGAACAATATTTTGTCGCGGAAAATTCAATCACAGGCACTCGAATTTTATATTCAGAAAACAGCCACTCACAATATTATGAGTCTAATATAAGGAGATCTTGTTTGTTGTGGATGTTTATTGTAAACATCGATACACTTTTCAACACTTATTTAACATATATCAATATGTTTTTGTCATGTTTTGTCAATAACCCTCAGCACAAGATTATGGTAAACAGCGGTCTATGTCAGTCAGAACTGTAACCAGTCGCCCGTTCACCCTTTGAATAGAGGAATAGTTTGTTGTTTGGTTTGCGTTCGCCAGCTTTATATCTCTAGGGAAGTCCAGACGGACGTAATTGTACGTGAGTATCACATCAACCCCCCCCCCTCTATTTTCCACACTGGCAGATGTGTGCACAGGTCTCTCTCCGCCATACAGGCAAATATTCTCCAACTTCAGAGATACTCTCATATTTTTATCGTCGCGAGTTTTAACGTTTTGGGTCGATTTTTTCCTAATTTTGCCTGATAGATAGAAAGACTGATAGACCAGACCAGATTGACAGATCTTCTCTTCTTTTCTCTTCTCCTCTCCTCTCCTCTCCTCCCCTCCTCTCTTCCCTTCTCTTCCCTCTCTTTTCACCGCCCTCCTCATCCTCCTTTCTTCATCTTATCGCCTCTCCTTCTCCTACCTTCCACTCTCTCTTTATGTTCCTCTTCAGTTGCATACTTTTTGTTGAGTGCATTAGCTCATGCACCATACGATTCTCATTATTCTGTTACAGCAAGTAACTAATTGTGTGCAACTGGCACTAGACCTGAACCATTTCGTTTACCTGAACGCTCCAACGACGCAACCGTTGTTGTGACAGTCACAGTGAACTCTGTTGTGGAAGCAGTAGCACCAGTGTACCACCATTCTAGCATCAACTTAATCTAACACCAGTCTAACATCAGTTTAATCTAGCACGAGTCTAGCACCAATCTAATCTAAAATCAGGCTAGCACCAGTCTTAATGCTAGTCTAATCAAACACCAGTCTAGCACCAATCTAATCTAGCACCAGTCTAATATATCACCAATCTAAACTAGCACCAATCTAATCTAGCACCAGCCTAATCTAGCACCAATCTAATCTAGCACCAATCTAATCTAGCACCAGTCTAATCTAGCACCAGCCTAATCTAGCACAAATCTAATCTAGCACCAACCTAATCTAGCACAAATCTAATCTAGCACCAGCCTAATCTAGCACTAGTCTAATCTAGCACCAGCCTAGTCTAGCACCAGCCTAATCTAGCACCAGCCTAATCTAGCACCAGCCTAATATAGCACCAATCTAATCTAGCACCAGCCTAATCTAGCACAAATCTAATCTAGCACCAGCCTAATCTAGCACAAATCTAATCTAGCACCAATCTAATCTAGCACCAGCCTAATCTAGCATCAGTCTAATATAGCACCAATTTAATCTAGCACCAGTCTAATCCTAAACCAGGCTAGCACCAGTCTAGCACTAGTCTAATCTAGCACCCGTCTAGCACTAGTCTAATCTAGCACCAGTCAAGCACCAGTCTAATCTAGCACCAGTCTAATATAGCACCAATCTAATCTAGCACCAGCCTAATCTAATCTAGCACCAATCAAATCTAGCACCAATGTAATCTGAAACCAGTCTAGCACTAGTCTAATCTAGCACCAATCTAGCACTAGTCTAATCTAGCATCAGTCTAGCACTAGTCTAATATAGCACCAGTCTAGCACTAGTCTAATCTAGCATTAGTCTAATCTAGCACCAGTCTAGCACCAGTCTAATCTAGCACCAATCTAAGCTAGCACCAGTCTAATCTAGCACCAATCTAATCTAGCACCAATTTAATCTAGCAATAACCTAATATAGCACCAATCTAATCTAGCACCAGCCAAATCTAGCACCAATCTAATCTAGCACCAGTCTAATCTAGCACCAATCTAAGCTAGCACCAGTCTAATTTAGCACCAATCTAATCTAGCACCAATTTAATCTAGCACCAGCAGAATCTAGCACCAGTCTAACCTAGCAGCAATCTAATCTAGCACCAATTTAATCTAGCACCTGCCTAATATATCACCAATCTAATATAGCACCAGTTTAATCTAGCACCAGCAGAATCTAGCACCAGTCTAATCTAGCACCAGTTTAATCTAGCACCAATTTAATCTAGCACCTGCCTAATATAACACCAATCTAATCTAGCATCAGTCTAATCTAGCACCAGCCTAATCTAGCACCGGCCTAATCTAGCACCAATCTAATCTAGCAGCAGCCTAATCTAGCACCAGCTCTTTCTTCTCCGTGCTGTATCAAACTTCCCTTAACTGGAGTCGTCAGTCGCCGGACACTGCGGGGCTTGCTGAGGAGGGAATCTGAGCACCTATGGATATGTTCGGAGTGCAATGATGATAACCCGCAAATAACTCATTAACTCATTAATTTCCCATCTCTGGAGTGGAATGTTCATTGCGATTTTCACGCCCTTCTTGCAAAGATTTGGGGCTGTGATTTCACCTGCTCATCTCTACCAGCCAGTGTTTGTGTAGGCGTGTTCTTTGTGAGAATAAATCGATATATTTGTGACTGGGTGTAATTAACAATTAATATTTCTGACAGATTTGCGTCCAGTGGAACACTATGAACGGTTGGGATGAAGTGACATTTTAGTGGTAGCTGAAATGAGGACTGAACAGACACGGGAGTGCCTCGACTTCAGTGAAGCCATTCCGATTTAACATCAAACGTCATTAGGACAGATCTGAACTTATTGTTCCTTTTAGAAGGCAATAACTTTTAGAACATAATTTGTAAAATATACAAAATCCTAGATATAATCACTTGTCAAATTCTCCCTTTACTAATGTTACACGTTTTATACATAGATACTAAAGAATGAGTATATTAAAAACCAACTGATAAGAGGTGCATCTAAACAAGGATACGTGGCGAACTTTATAAGAAGGTGTTGGAAATACATCGGTCATGTGCTGAGAATGAATGAGAAGTCTGTCAGGTATCCATGTTCAAACTGTCTGGTAAAAGAAAACATTAAGATCAGGATAATCGCCATGTAGAACAATTACAAGGCTCAGCCATGGGACTTGGGACTATAAAAATAGTTGCAAGGACCAGCAAATTGTGGAGTACTAAGACTTCCGTTCAATGTGTCGATGTCGGCCCGATAGTAAAGGAAATGAATGAGCTAACAATGCATTGATGACGCTAAACACTTTGAAACAGTAGCGTTCATGGTCTAGGAGGCACAGACCTCCCGAACATTTACACGCGGTTCAAACAACGGAGGTCACGCTAGCTTGGATCCCTTAATACCGTATGAAAGATTGCCGCATACCAAGAGATATACTCTATGGGCAACTAGGAGATGGCAAAAGAATTAGGGGGAACCCAAAACTCGAATTGTAGACGGGTGGAAACGTGACATGAAGACTCTGAACATAAACCCTGCAGCCTGGGAAGAAACAGCTGTAGACCGCAGTCTTTGGAAACACACTCTAAAGATCCAGCTTAAACAATAAGAAGACAGATTCATAGATAAAAAGACAACACAGAGAATGAAAAGCAAAAAAATAACATTTCCTAGGAGCGCTATCAAATTCAGTCAACTATGACTAACGTAGACTATTACAGTCAACTGTGACTGACAGGGAAGATACTACAATCAACTATGACTGACGGAGGATACTAAATAAACCAAAAGAGTTCCTGGTGTTTAAGCGATCCAGTTAATGAGCTCTGATGTTTTATGTTTTAAGTCCAATTATCCGAGGCTGGGGTGACAAGTATTTAAAAAGAACATAAATTTGCAATTAAACGAACGAGCCATTTATGTGTGGTCGTAATCCCAGAACATGTTGGATGAGTTAAGTTCTATTCTTTTTCTGACTTAAAATAAACCAAGACTGTGTGTAGTGCTTGTTTTCAAAACTCGAGTAACGGGGATAGCAGGTAAACAAACACGTGGCTGTATTTTGACCTCGATTCTTGTGGCTTACAATTAAATTGATTGCGCTTTTTGATACAGGTAAGACACGTGGGAACAGAACAGGTAAGCACATTTTTCCTAAGCTGATGTTTGCTGGGGATGTTCTTCGTTTTCTTTATCTTGGCCAGGAGCCGACATGGTTACTCACTTAGTGCGCTTTCGTAGGGCAAAAACACAATTTTCTCCATTTATTTTGGACAGTATCCATCATTGACGGTGTGCCGTAAGTCTGGTCTACACTATGTAGTGTGTAAAACTGATGCTTTCGTTTCTCATAGTCGGCAAAATAGAATGCAAGTATTGCCCCATGACGTATATTGGCGTCTGAGAATAAAGATAACTAAGCGCACGTTAAAGAGCCCTTGTCATTTAAAATCGAAAGAAGTTTCGGGCAAAATTATCAGTAGATACCTGCCCACACCGTAGATCCCAGCCGTGCTACAGAGCTCGTGCACGTGGGCCAGGATTCTCCTTGGATGTTCTCGAGATTGTCGAGGGAGGATATCTGAGCACCTATGGGTTCCTCCGGTGTTGAGTGATCTTCTTCCTCTTCTCCTTTCCTTCCTCATCTGCCTTTCAGCGTCGAGGGGAGATATAATTTGCGGTCTTTTGCTCTTCTGTTCGCCTCTGCTGCTTCCAATATTCCATCGACCCATCTTTTTCGTGGTCGACCCTTGGGTCTGGTGTTCTCACAACGTTTGTTGAAGGCTCGTTGTGTTGTGTTTTGTTCTTTCTGCCGTGTCACGTGGCCAAACCATTTTATCTGTTGTTTCCTTATATATTCTATGGCGGGGGCTATTCCTAGCTTTTTTCTCATTTCTTCATTTCTGATCTTCAGTGTCAGTGATGATAATCTTAATAGCAAACAAAAATCTGCGTAAATTTGATACAAATTGACCGCGAAAAATCGACCTTTTACAACTGCTGGTGAGCCTAATGTTAGACTCGTCACTGACAAGTTAATGAATGGACTCGTCACTGACAAATTCATGGTGCCACTTTGTATAATTGATTCTTGAAGGTCTGTGACTATTCTGAAATGACATGGCCAAGACCAATCACATATTTTGCAATGACTCGGACAACGTAATTAAATAGGTGATGAAAGTGAGAGTTATGAAGTATTTGTTCAAGGTGTGTGTGAGTCACAGACAGAATTATGGAGTGTTTGTTAAAGGTGTGTGTGTGTCACATACAGAATTATGAAGTGTTTGTTAAAGTTGTGTGTGTGTGTCCAGGACATAATTATGAAGTGTTTGTTAAAGGTGTGTGGGAGTCACAGACAGAATTATGAAGTGTTTGTTAAAGGTGTGTGTGTGTGTCCCAGACAGAATTATGAAGTGTTTGTTAAAGGTGTGTGTGTGCGTCCCAGATAGAATTATGAAGTGTTTGTTAAAGGTGTGTGTGTGTCCCAGACAGAATTATGAAGTGTTTATTAAAGGTGTGTGTATGTCCCAGATAGAATTATGAAGTGTTTGTTTAAGGTATGTGTGTGTCCCAGATCATTATTGCAATCTGCCCCTGGTCTAGATTTCACACACACCAGACTATTTCTAAATCTGTTGTTTATCATTATGTAATCAATTTGATTACGTGCGTTGTCTCCTGGACTTTTCCATGTCCACAGACGTCTTGGATGTTGCTTAAACCTGGTGTTTCCTATCATCATGTTGTGTGTTCTTGTCCAGTAAATAATTTAATCACCTCTTTCATTTCTCTCTCCTAAGTCATTGTAACCAACCACTTCAACTTTTTCCTTTTCAACTTTTACATTGAGATCCCCTAGAACTATAATGTTCTCATGGGGTTTGCATTGATAAAGTGCCATATTATGCTCGTGGTAAAATGTATCAACTGTTTCCTCTAGACTGCTGCTGGTACATAAACTTGTATAAGTTTTATGACTATTGGCTTTCCATTCATTTTCACTAAAAGGACTCTGTCAGATATTGGGTAAGAACCTTTCACTGTTCTTGCTCTTTCTGCATACAAGATGATGCCTACTCCTCTTTGGTGTTCAGTACCTCCAGAATAGGTTATTTTATGTTCATTAGAATATATCTCCCCTGATGCAGTGTATCTCATTTCTCACAATCCCAATAAATGTAAACCCATCCTTCTCATTTCCTGGTTTGATGTTTATTAGTTTTCTCTTCTGCAAGAGTGTTCTCACATTCCAAGTAGCTGTCTTTAGAGTCTGTATTATCTTTATTTTGCTTACAGTAGCTTGATGACGTCAGGTATCACATGTAACACATGATGTCCCATACCGAACGAGGGTATTCCATTGAAATCCCCATTAATGTTGTCGTGAATTCTATTATTGCGACGAACCATAATTATACAAAGAAGTTCCGATGGTGGTTTCTGTTGCCTTCCGTCGATTTGTTTACGGTTGGCTCCGCTAGCCTTTGACTACGTTTACTAAGTCTCACCCACAATGCAGTGGGGTTGTTTTACTTAAGGGTACCATCCCTTAATCTTTTTACTCTCCCGAGCATACCTGCAAGGCAACAGGGCAGCCCATGGTTGTACTTTCTACTGCATACAGTAGTAAGTAAAATTACCCGACTTGATAACGAAATATTACACTAGCCCGTCATTTAAAAAAAAGTGATCTTTCGTCTCATTTCACTGTAGTAGAAAGAGACAATTGACTAGTTAAGATATTATCATCCCCTCCTCTCCATATTATAAAGGAAATAAAATTAACTCTATTATATATGAAATAAAATTAACTCTATTATATAGGAAATAAAATTAACTCTATTATATGTGAAATAAAATTAACTCTATTATATATGAAATAAAATTAACTCTATTATATAGGAAATAAAATTAACTCTATTATATAGGAAATAAAATTAACTGTATTATAAAGGAAATAGGACACACACTACGGAAGCCAACTGAGAGTATTACACAACAGGCCCTTGGAATCCCCAGGGGAAAAGACAAAGAGGAAGACCAAGGAATTCTTGAAGAAGACAGATAGAAGCAGAGATGAAGATGATGGGGAAGACATGGAATGATCTTAAAAGAATGGCAAAAAAAACAGAATGATTTGGAAAGTATTTTTTGAAGACCTATGCTCCACTGGGAGCTAAAAAGGTAGAAGAAGAAGATAAAGGAAATAACATTAACTCTATTCATCATCATCATCATTGAGTGCCGTCTCCGCATCGAAGGTTGGCTACCATGGAGCGCCATCTCACCCTATCTCTTGCTTTGTTAGTGCAGATTGTCATAGGCTGACTTGTCCATCTTTTGATGTTACTCGTCCATGTTAGTCTTAGTCTGCCTCTGCCTCTTTTACCTTGTATTTTCCCTTCCAATATTACTTTTATTAGACTGTTGTGTCTTTTAACATGACCAACAAATGTCATTTGTCTTACTCTAATTTTGTGTTTAGTAGTTCTTTCTTAATTTTTAGTTGTTTTAAAACTTCCTCATATGTTTTCTTTTCTTTCCATCCAATTCTACCTATTCTTCTATAAATCCACATTTCAAAGGCTTCAATTTCCTGTTCTGTTTTCTGGTCTAATGTCCATGTTTCAGCACCGTACATGAATATTGAGAAGATGTAGCATTTTGCTATTCTTAGTTTTAGCCCTGGTGTTATTTGTTTTGATGTTAGTATATTTTTCATGGCATTGAAATTACTTTTTGCCATACCTATTCTTTTATTTATTTCAGTTGTACATTTTCCATCACTGGTTATAGTATGTCTCAGGTAGTTGTAGCTCTGGACTGTCTCTAGATGTATTCCTTCAACTTTGATATTTAATTGTAGGTCTTGAGAATTTTCTTTGTTTATGATAATAATTTTAGTCTTTTTGATATTCATATCTAGTCCATATTTTTTGCTTGTCATGTTTATTTCATTAAGTAATTGTTGTAGATCTTTAGGATTTTCTACTAGCAGTACAGTATCGTCAGCATATCTTAGGTTATTGATTATCTTCCCATTAATGTTTAGGCCTGGTATCTCTGAGATGTTTTTAAAGATTTACTCAGTGTATAAATTGAACAAGCTTGGTTATAGGATGCATCCTTGTCTTATTCCTCTTTTTATATCAATGGGTGTAGAGTTCCTCTTTGTTATATTTTATTATTTCTATTTGCTCCCAGTACAAATTACATATTAGGCGTATGTCTGTGTCATCCAGATTTATATCTTTTAGGCAGTCTATAAGTTGATTATGTGTATTCTATCAAATGCTTTGATGTAGTCTATGAAGCAGGCATATATTGGTTTGTTTACTTCTATGTACTTTTCGATCAATGTTCTCATGCAGAATATGGCTTCTTTTGTCCCACTGTTTTTCCTGAATCCGAATTGCTGCTCATCTAATTCAGTATTAATTTTATTCTGAATCCTTCCTTGTATAACTTTTAGTAAAATTTTGGTTACCTGGCTCATTAGCTTATTGTTCTAAAATCACTGCATTCAACTGCACCATTCTTTTTAGGCAATGCAATGAAAGTTGATGTTTTTGGTTCATTTGGTATGTATCCTGTATGACATATGCAATGGCATATGTCAGTGATCACCACAATGCCACAATCTTCTAGTGACTGTGTCATCTCTATCTGTATATTGTCAGGTCCTGCTGCTTTTCCCTTTTTCATTGTTTTTATAGCTTTTTCTACTTCAGATTTGAGGATTTTATAGCTGGATGTACATTTTATAAATGGTTTATTGTCCCGTTCGTCATGAAATAATTCTGTTATGTATTCCTGCCATCTATCTACTATATCTTCGTTGTCTGTTAGCCTTTTTCCCTCTTTGTTTGCAATACATTCGTTTCCTGCAGCTTTTTTGTCTTTATTAGTCATTCTTTTTATTTCTGTGTGCATTCCTCTTAAATTTTGTTTACTTTCCATAGTTTCGACTTCTAGACATCTTTGGTCGGGCCAGTCTTCTTTTGTATTTTTGCACATTTTTCGTATTTCATTATCAATTTCCTTGTATCTGGCAGTGTTCTTCGCTTGTCTTCTCTCTTCCATTTTTTTCTAAAATGTTGTCACTTATCCATTAACTCTATTATAATGGAAATAAAACTAACTCTGTTATAAAGGAAATAAAATTAACTCTTTATTATGGAAATACAACTAACTTTATTATAACGGAAAGAAAACTAACTCTATTATAATGGAAATAAAACTAACTCTATTATAACGGAAATAAAACTAACTCTATTATAACGGAAATAAAACTAACTCTATTATAACGGAAATAAAACTAACTCTATTATAACGGAAATAAAACTAACTCTATTATAACGGAAAGAAAACTAACTCTATTATAATGGAAATAAAACTAACTCTATTATAATGGAAATAAAACTAACTCCCCAAGAAGTGAACATTTTCTAATTTTCATAGCACATTTCTTATGGATCCAGAAGCCTTTGAGTTGGCCGTACTTCGGTCCTTCATAGTACAGTTGAAATGAGAATTGAAATAGCCCGTCCTAAAATAAAAGACCATTCAAACCTGCCCATGGTATGAACGATCATAAAATTAACTCATCATTTAAGAAGTAATCACTATCTCTTCTCCATAATAGAAAGAAACACACAACTGACTTCTTAAAGAAGTAATCATTCTCTCCTTTCTATAATAGAAAGAAACACACAACTGACTTCTTAAAGAAGTAATCATTCTCTCCTTTCCATAATAGAAAGAAACACACAACTAACTTCTTAAAGAAGTAATCATCCTCTCCTTTCCATAATAGAAGGAAACACACAACTAACTTCTTAAAGAAGTAATCATCCTCTCCTTTCCATAATAGAAGGAAACACACAACTAACTTCTTAAAGAAAATCACACAACTAACTTCTTAAAGAAGTAATCAGTCCTTCCTCTCCATAGCAGAAACAAAATTAAGCTCTTAAAGAAGTAATCTTTCCCTTTTTTCTGTTATAAATTAAACACAACTCCTCTTATAAAGAAGTAATAATTCCCTTCTCTCCATAATAGAAAGAAACATACAATTCAGTTTATAAAGAAGTAATCGTTCTCTCTTCTCCATAACAGAAAGAAACCCCACTAACTCCTTTTCTTATAGAAGTGATCATTCTACCCACTCTAACAGGCAGTTTCATAGAGCGTGGAGATAAAGAACAGACGGAGAGACAATCTCGCCGACACTTCAGTGTCTGTCACTTGTACCTCACGTGTCTCAGGTGTAGGGAATTCGAGGCCATTTGGGCTAGACAAACAAGCAGTTCGCGAGAGGTCGACAAGTGCCAGGTATATTGAAACCAGGTCATTATTCTGTGTGTGGGTAAACAAATCAAGGGAGACAAAATATCTCAAGGAATTTAGACTATCCGCTGAAGATTGCTAGTTACTTTGTGAATTTGGTTTGAGCTTTGAGAGCAATAGTTTTAAGATTAGGGTCTAATGATGATTATTAACTGCCGCCTCCGCATCGAAGGTTGGCTACCATGGAGCGCCATTCCGTTCTGTCTCTTGCTTTAATGGTGCAGGTTGTGATATACAGTTGTACTGACTTGTCCATCTTTTGATGTTACTCATCCATGTTAATATACCTCTGCCTCTTTTACCTTGTATTTTTCCTTCCAAGATTAGTTCTAGCAGATTGATGTGTCTTTTAGCATCCCAAAAAGTCTAATTTGGATAGCTCAATGGTAAGTGAACTGGACTACAAACGACAAGGGGTAGGGTTCGATCCCAACCGACGGCTTCCGGGTTCACCCAGCCTTAAATGTGTACCGGATTTTTTCTGAGAAAGTAAAGCGGCACGGGTGTAAAACCGACCACATTACCCCAAAAATCATATGCCGAAGGTCTGTAAAATTTATGGCCACTAACACCATATTCCCTATACGCCGCCACCTGACGTGACGAGGGTACTTTACTCTTTTTTTTTACTCTTTTTAATAATTGTTGTTGTTTTAACACTTTATCGTTTGTTTCTCTTTTCTTTCCGTCCAATTCTTCCTATTCTTATATAAATCCACATTTCACAGGTTTTAGTTTTCTGTTCTGTTTTTTTTCTCAAATGTCCATGTTTCTGCACCATATATGAGTGTTGAGAGGGTATAAGATCTTGCTGTTCTTAGCTTTAGCCCTGGTATTATTTACCTTGATTTTGGTATATTTTTCATGGGGTTAAAATTGTTTTTGCCATTTCTATTCTTTTGTTTATTTCAGCTTTACTTTTGCCATCACTGGTTACAATGTGTCCAAGGTGGTTGTAGTTCTGAACTGTCTCCAGTTCTATTCTTGCCACTTTGATATCCACTTGTAGGTGTTGGGGGACCAGGGTCTAAAAGAAAGCTAATATATTCAGGTACATTGAAATGGAACCTTGGTGTCTGAGTGGTCAGTGTACTCGCTTCAATATCTGGAAGGTCCGGATTCGGTTCCCAGAAGTGGATATTTTTTTTCTCGGGATCGACAATGCTCCCGTGTAGTTATGATGATATATACTATATATTTCTATAGTAGGTAAAGGCGACCTGGCGTGATATCGACCATATAACCCAAAAATGTGCAGTGGTCATTGATAGATATGGTCACTATTACCATATTTATAAATACCTATTAAGGTGTTGGGGAAACTTTACGTTTTACATTGGGGGATGGGGGGAAGGGGGGGGGGGGCAGGGTGGTCTAGAGGTAAGATGTCCGCCGTCTAGAGAAGAAAGTCTCGTGTTCAGTTCCCACTAGGGACGGTGGAATATATATTTTTAAAAATAGAAATAAAATAAAATCCATGCCTTTACCCTCTTCAGGTGTGTGGGTAGTGATATCCGATGCCTAGCCCTCTCGACAAACGGCGAAAAACAGGAAGGCCCGTGTGCATTCTGCGCACGTTAAAGAACCATTGGTAGTTGGAAATCGAAAAGAGCAGATCAGCAAATGGCTTCTGCCCGGGCAAAAATTAACAGGAAAAAAAAATCGAACCTAAGGCATTAAAACTCTCGGCGCTAGAAATAGAGTACCTCTGATGTCGGAGAAAATCTGCCTGTATGGCGGGGGACACCTGAGCACACGGCCGCCAGTGTGGAAAATAGGAAAAGGTGATATTCACGGGAAATCCAGTCACTCGCAACTTCGCTAGCGATATAAAGATAGTGAATGCAAACAATAAACAACAGACGATAAGATAAAAGCAAATCATCAAGGAATTATAGGAGAAGATCATCAAAAAAAGAAGAAGATCATCAATGATAGGAGAAGAAGATCATTAAGGAAAGTAGAAAAAGATCATCAATGATAGGAGAAGATCATCAAGGAAAGAAGAAAAAGATCATCAATGAGAGGAGAAGATCATCAGGGAAAGAAGAAGAAGATAATCAATGAGAGGAGAAGATCATCAGGGAAAGAAGAAGAAGATCATCAAGTAAAGAAGAAAATAGTCAATGAAAGGAGAAAATCATCAAGAAAAGAAGCTACACCAAGAAAAGAAGATCAATGAAAGAAGTAAATCAAGGAAAGAAGAAGTTCAGCAAGGAAAGAAGATCAAGAAAAGATGATGATTGAAAGATGAAGGGAGAAGAAAGATCTCCAAGAAAAATAAGAATATAAAAAAGAGAAATTTATGAATGAAAGATGAACTGAACGAAGAAAAACAATAGGCAGACACAAATGGCAGACACAAATGCTATAAATAGTATCAACTTAGATGATACTGCAAAACAATTACCAGAACTTTCACACAGTGAAACTCGGAGGAAAAAGTCAAATAGAGACCAGAGCAAGAAGTGAAAATGCGGCCAAAGTTCAAGTATACGATTCTAAACTAAGTGAAGGATGTCCACGAACCGTGCAAAGTAGAAAAATTGTGTTGCTGTCCTATACACCAGATGGCGTGACGAACACTGACTGATCTGTCGGCTGGTGGCCAGGTAAGAGAATAATGAGAAACGATCCAGATATTTCGTAGCTGACTAATGCTGAGAGGTTGAACATATTTCACACCCTATTTGATATAGTATGTTTGGGAAATACTTCAGTGTTTCTCTTATTTCAATCTTTTATGTTTTTTATGATCATTTATTCATCATCATGTGCCATACCGGGTGGCGTAAGCGATCATGTCTATCCACAGTGTATCGTATCAGTTCTGTTGTTGACTGTTTTCCATGCTATGACACCAAGCTATTCAGTATTTTCTCTCTTTGTCGTCCGCGATCTCTCTTTCCCTGTTTTTTTGGTACTTGGAACCAAGTATTCCAACTCTCCTCTTCTCATGATGTGCCTGAAAAATGTTGATTTTTTTTCTTTCTGATGTTTTTCAGGAGCTCTCATTTTTGTGTTTCCTCGTTGGTCTATTTAGTTGTCCAGGGAACTTTCATCCTTCTTCTGAGTTCAACATTCTTCTGAGAAATCCCATCTGTGTGGCCTCTAATCATCTTTTTATTTGTTTGTCTAGTGTCCATGATTCGCTTCCGTAGGTCAGAATTGGCTCTATATAGCACCGATGAACTTTCTTTTCTCACTTATTTTGATATAGACTTGTTCCCTAAGACGTCTTTCCTTTTCTGAAATGCTATTTTGACATGAGCTATTCTGCTTTTTGTTTCTGTGGTGCATCTTCCACCTGATTTTATTATTGTGCCCAAGTATTTGATGAGTTGCACTTGTTTCAGATTTGTCCTGTTTATTTTTAATGCTGCATGATAGGGAAGGATAGTTCGTGAGACTAATACGAAACATATTTAATCATCGAGCCAATAACAATGTGAAGAATATATGCATCCTAGATGTAGTAGAGTTTATCTTTATTTTGTTTATCGTTTGTGCTGTTCTCGTTTTCTGAGGAAGACCGCGTGTAGGCCGAAACGTCATTATTTTATTGTTTCTTTTTTGTAAAGCTGTCACCTACCTTGTAGGAGTGTACGTTACACTCCACTACTGGCTCCTTCTACCAGCTTTACCGCAGCACTGCAATTATTTGCCCGTTACCTACTGAAGACAATTTACTATATAATTAACGAATAAGTTCATCATCATCATCAAGTACCGGGCCTGCTGGCATACGCGACAGGTCTCTCCACAACTTTCGATAACGACAGTTATTTATCACTTCTGTTGTTCAGTTTCTGCCAGGCCATTCTATTAAGTTGTCTGGTATCTTTTCTCTTTGTTTCCCTCTATCTTTTCGTCCCTCAATTTTCCCAGTTGTTACAATATATTCCAGCTATTCCCTTCTCATTACATGTCCAAAAAATGATTATTGTTTCTTTCTAATATTGGAAATTAGCTCTCTTTTTGCTTTTGCCTCTCTCAGAACGTTTTCATTACTCTTCTTAGCTGTCTGTGGTATTCTCAACATTCTTATGTAAAACCACATTTCTACAGATTCCTGTGATTTTCTTGTCTGTTGTCCTATTGTCCATGGTTCACATCCATGTGTTAAGAGTGGCTCTACATAACATTTAAGAACTCTTTTTCTTGTTTCTATTGTCAAAAATGGATTGCATAGTATCTTCCTCATTTTTTGCAAAGCTGCTTTTGCCTAAACCAAACGAATAAGTTACTGCATTTATCTAGAAAATAATCAATGAGCTAGTCACTGTGTCATAAAAGCATGTTCAATTGTAAAACTACTGCATCTATTACTTAATAACCTGCTCAAAGTATTACAGAGCAGCTAACGAGCTAACGGAGCTATCACAAAATTCTAGCGAGCTACCAAAACTGTCCGCCTTTTTTTCCCGAACAAGTTGTGGATAAATCTATTCAAAATTCCTATCGAAACTTATGTAGCTAAATAGAAAAAGAAAACCTTTTTCGAAATTTATGTAGCTAAATTAATAAAAAAAAAGCATAATTCGGTTCTTATGTAGGTAAATAGATACAATCTAATTTAAAAATTGTGTAGGTAAATAGAAAAATGTCTAATTCGAAACATGTAGGTAAATAGAAAAAAGTCTGATTAGAAAATTATGTAGGTAAATAGGAAAATGTCTAATTCGAATCTTATGTAGGTAAATAGATAAAATCTAATTTAAAAATTATGTAGGTAAATAGAAAAACGTCTAATTCGAAACTTATGTAAGTAAATAGAAAAAGTCTGATTAGAAAATTATGTAGGTAAGTTGAAAAAAAAAGTCTAATTTTACAACGAAACAAAATCTGAATCCGCCAGTCACGCTTGAACGCGCGTTTTAACCATAAAAGTGAATAAGCTACTCAATTTTTGGCGATGTTTTGTTATCAAATTTCTGGATCTCAAGGGGGGCCCAACTGTTAAATGTTGAAGCATTTTTAGGTGTCTGTGTTTGACGGAGGCACACCAGTTGACAATATTAATGACGTCATTATCCAACAGTCAAATAAATCATGAACTCATGTTTCACAATCAGAATACAAGTTAAAATATGTGGACTAGTCATCGTGTGCCGTGCTGTTGAGGTTATCAATAACTGGTGTGTAGAATTTGTACTCCTCCGCTATCTTTCTATCAGTTTTTTTTTTTTTTTTGTTTCAGGCTCTTCTGTAATTCTTCTTGTTTTTGTATATATCTGTCTTGTTTGTCCATCTCTATCTTTCTTTTTGTATATCTAAGTGTGTCTGTTACTATATTATTTTTGTATGTCTCTATATTTCTTTGTGTATGCATACGTGTGTCTGTTACTATATTATTTTTGTATGTCTCTATATTTCTTTTTGTATGTATACGTGTGTCTGTTACTATATTATTTTTGTATGTCTCTATATTTCTTTTTGTATGTATAGTGTGTCTGTTTCTATATTATTTTTGTAATATTATTGTAATTTATTTTGTTTAAATTCCCCCTCTCCCCTCTCTCACTCACTCTCTTTCCCCTCTCCCCTCTCTCAATCACTCTCTCTCCCCACTCTCACTCCCTCTTTCACTCCCCTCTTTCACTCCCCTCTTTGGGGTGTCTGGTTAGCGCAATCGATAGGCGGTTGGCTTACCACGGCAACAGCCGGGGTTCGTACCCTGGCGAGGACACCTGGGTTTTACTAATTCCCTAAAAATTAGTACCTCTGAAGTCGGAGTAAATCTGCCTGCATGGCGAGGGGCATCCTGTAATGGGATAAAACAGACTTTACACGCAAAATTCAGTCCCACAAAATTGAGTGGGTGGGACTTCGTCAGAGGTCAAAGCTGACGAAAGCGAACGAACGAACGAACTCCCCTCTTTCACTCCCCTCTCTCACTTCCTCTCTCACTTCCTCTCTCACTCATTCTCTGTCCCCCTCTTTCACTCACTCTTTCTCCCCTCTCTCTAGCTCTTGCATATAAAAAAAAAACTACCCGGCATTTCTTAAATTCTCTTCTGTTTAATCTGTTGTCTTGTCCTCTGTTTAATCTGTTGTCTTGTCCTCTGTTTAATCTGTTGTCTTCTCCTCTGTTTAATCTGTTGTCTTGTCCTCTGTTTAATCTGTTGTCTTGTCCTCTGTTTAATCTGTTGTCTTCTCCTCTGTTTAATCTGTTGTCTTGTCCTCTGTTTAATTTGTTGTCTTGTCCTCTGTTTAATCTGTTGTCTTGTCCTCTGTTTAATCTGTTGTCTTGTCCTCTGTTTAATCTGTTGTCTTGTCCTCTGTTTAATCTGTTGTCTTCTCCTCTGTTTAATCTGTTGTCTTGTCCTCCTATAAGTTCACACAATGGAACGATCTCAGTTTCAAATAAAAGATTCAAGTTCAGCTCAAGCTAAACTGCAGTAATAAAAAAAAATATGGAAAAAAATATATATTACTTTTGAACGTTGATCTAGAGTTACAATTTTACCCTCTGAAGAAGACGGTCCAGAGTTCGAATCCTACCACAGACATAACGTTGAACCTGATGTTTATTACTGGCTTTTCCCTTGGACGAAATGAACAGAAAAATAGAAAGAAAAAAACGGTATGGTTCAAACTTCAAGTAACAAATAGACAACACAAACCTGAACGACGTTTCGACTCAATAGGCCTTCAGCAGGAACAAACATGCCGGTTTTACCTTACCCAGGTTTCTGAGTTGTGAGAACCGTCGTCTAGCCCTCCTGCGTACTGGCGAAAGACATACGGCCATGTGTGTGTTGTAACGTTTAAGAAGCCGTGGCAGTTGGAAATCGGAAAAAAATGGGGCAAAAATAGGGTAAAAAAATAGCTGCTGCAAGGGCAAGATTAATAGAAACATATTACCCCAAAAGGTGAGAATTCTCAAAGGTTAAAAGAAAGGAAAATACCTTTAGAGTTAGAGAATATTTGCATGTATGGCGAGGGACACCTGAGTATATGATTACCGGTGTGAAAGGTGGGGGGGGGGGGATTTGATGTTAACATAAAATTCAATCTTTCGAGACTTCGCCACAGATATAAAGCAGCCGTGCACAAACACACAGACGGAGAGACAAATTAATACATAAACAGATAAATAAACATACAAACAGAAAAACAGACGAACAAACAGACAGACAGGCAAATAAACATACACACAAAATAAACACATAAACAGATAGATAAACATACAAACAGAGAAACTGACGAATAAACAAACAGACAGGCAAATAAACACACCAAAAAAACAGAAAAAAAACAAACACACAAACAGACAGATTATAAACAAACAGACAAATAGTCAGACAAATAAACAAACTAACAAGAAAACAAACTTTGAGATGTTATTTTTGACAATGATAAACATAAAAATAGTCTTCTGGTAAAGCCAGTTTTGAAGCCTTCGGTGGCTGAGTGATTAGTTTCCTTGCTTCCTGACGAGAAAGTTCCTGGTTCCATTCTCGTAGTGGTCGACTTTTTTCGGGACCATAATGCTTTGAAGATCACCCAGCCTCTAAAAATAGGTACCAGACATTTTTTGCTGTGCAGTAAAGGCAGCTTGACGTTATAGCGAGAACAGTACCTAAAATATGCCGTGGTCCTGAAAGATATTCCGATTAAAATCGATATTTCGCCAAACGCCTAGCAAAACGTGAAGGAAATCTTAAGAACCAGTCTTGGCATATTGAAGATCGTCATCAGTGCAGTGGAGTAGGACACGCACGGAGCGACCGTGTCAACAGAATTTGCCGATGCATTTTGGAAGGCGCTCTTACATGTGATGGAACGGATATGTGAAATTCGCAGCTGCAAGGAAATTGGTTTCATGGATAGAATAGAACTCGAAAACTTTTTATCATTTGTAGGAAACAGTCATCATATTTGACTATTTAATTAGATTGGAACAGTTGTAGTGTATGATGGCAACATGAATAATTTAGGGGAGCCGCGATAGCTCAGTGGTTAGTGAACTGGACTACAAATGACAAGAGGTAGGGTTTGATCCCAACAGACAGCTTCCGCTTCACCCAGCCTTTAATGGGTCCCGGATTTATTTCTGGGAAAGTAAAGTGGCACGGGCATAATACCAACCACATTACCCCAAAAATCATGTGCCGAAGGTCTGTAAAATTTATGGTCACTAACACCATATTCCCTATACGCCGCCACTTGGCGTGAGGGGGGTACTTTACTCTTTTTTTTACTCTTTTTATAATTTTTAGTTGTTTCAACACTTTATCATTTATTTTTCTTTTCTTTCCGTCCAATTCTTCCTATTCTTATATAAATCCACATTTCAAAGGTTTCAGTTTTCAGTTGTTTTTTTTTCCTCAGATGTCCATGTTTCTGCATCATAGAGGAGTGTTGAGAGGGTATAAGATCTTGCTGTTCTTAGCTTTTGTTCTTTACTTTTTTTTTTTAACTATGAATGTGTTAGTGAAGAGAGATATACGGAAACCGCCAAAAAAGATACCATACATTTGTAAAGAATGTCTTGACAGAAGAGCAATAAGAGAACGGGTCAATAATTGTTCAGATCGAAGTTGCGCACCACCTTTGTCTTAATGCACGGCACATGATGATGAGTAAATTATTATTATTCTTCTATCCAGATCGTTCCAGGCATAAATTAGTTCACAATTTTTATTGACTCCAAAAATATTGTGACCTCTTTGGAAAGAGCCATGAAAGAGCCAGACAGATGATAACTCACATTCAGGAATAACTCACATCAGAAGAATAAATCTTAAGAATTATTTGTAATTTGTCTGAAATTATTGTGACATGAGGAAACATCCAGAACAATAAAGAAGAGGGATTTTACAGCCACGTTATATGTGCCTAGGGTAGAGAATGTTAAGAGAAGTTGTAAATACGAGACCCACGCGAGTCATTTAACTCTCGGACTACGTACAGTGCATTTTGACGTCGCGGGTTCTGCTGTAGTTGTTTTGGTATCAGATGGTGAGGTTGGAATGTGTCTTCCCATACAAGCAGTAGAATACTAGGACTTCTATATCAATATTTTTCACCAGTTTTCACAACCCGAGGACCGCAGGGAGTGATGAATTTAGATCTTGATCAGCTTTGATTTGCTGACACCAAATAGAAACATAACGTGAATAATAGATGATAAAAAAGTAATTTGCACCAAGAACACACGAAACAAAGAACACTCTTCCGTCGTTACTGCTTTCCTTTTCCAGAACCGGTGAGGGTGGAATAACATGACTTAAGATTTCTAATGTCCGCCCGATCCATTGGTTGACCGTCTTTAACGGCAGATAGTCAACCTGTACGCTCTTTCATTTCCCCGTACGGGGACTGGTTGGTCTCGAGGCAAGACGCCAGCTTCGAGACAGAGAGGTTATGGGTTCAAATCCCGGCTACACCGGTTGGAATTTTTATTTATGATTTCTCTCTGCGGCAACCACCCCTGGTCTCAGCAGCGAGGCCCAGCTTGAAACGTCAATTACTCATCGACGGAAAAAATATGAGTACCTCCGAAGTCGGAGTTATCTGCCCGAGCGGCGAGGGACCCCTGTGCACACGGCTGCCAGGGAAAAATGGATTACACTCAAAATTCAGTTCCTAGTTTCCAGGGACTTCGTCAGAGGTAAAAGCTGGCGAGCGAAGAAAAAAAAAATTCCCCTTACCCCCGCATGCCCAGGGGCGTATACAATGGTTACCGTACGTTTTTTTTTTTACTTCTGCAATGACTCAACATTCTTGTACCGCCTCTAGTTCTTTAAAATCAACCCACGGTACAGTTCGATGGCTTCTAATTATAAACGTTATGTCACATAACCATATATTCTTGCTGTTTATGTACATAATATGATGATAGAACACTGTGAAGGTTCAAGTGAGCCAAACAGATGATAAAATGCGGAGAAAGAGAAACAATTACATAAATTCACAAGAATCTTCATCATAGCGTTGAACTACTAAAGCCATACCAAGATGCTAGACTACAGAACAATAATTAAAACAACATCTACTACGATGAAAAGTGTTAGACGAATGGCAAGAAACAGCCTGAGAGATAAGATCAGGATTTAAGAAATGAGAAAAAAAGCTATAAATAATTTCCGCTATAGAATACATAAAGAAACAGCATATAAACTTGTTTGGCCACGTGATAGGGAAGAAAGACCAAAATACATCACATTGAGCCTTCAATAAATCCTACGAGAACGCCAGATGTAAGGGTCGACCACGAAAAAGATTGATTGAAGGAATATTAGAAACACTAGGAAACATAACAGCAGTAGAGACCAACAGAAGGGCAAAAGAGTGCAAACTATATCTCGCCTCGACGCTGACAGGCAAATGGGGACGGAAAGAAGAAAAAGAGAATGGAATTCACTTCACATGACAACATGGTGACATCCAACACGATATATATTCAAAACAATTTATCCCATTACAGAAGTGTTCATGACCAATACAAAGCTCGTCTGGCGACAAAGTGCTGACGGAATGTAGGGATTATACAGCGGTTGCCAGCATGTTAACTGTAACAATGAGCATTTCTAATCCCTGTGAGATTATTTCCCTTTAAATACGTTGATGTAGAGATTACTTCCCTGTCGGATGTTTGTAAACGAGTATTCTCCCCTGCCCGACCGTAACAAAAATTATTATTTAAAGGGTATTCATCAGACGAATAGTTTGAGTCAAGTAATGCCTTTGTGAATGTCTTTAGGCTGATATTCTAGATATGCGTTAAATATATGGGTCGTTACAAAAGTGTTTATTCAAGTACTTGATAATGGATTATGTGTACAAGAATGTTTAAGTGGTTAGTGAACTGACCTATCAATGACAAGAATGTTCAAGTGGTTAGTGAACTGACCTACCAATGACAAGAATGTTCAAGTGGTTAGTGAACTGACCTAGCAATGACAAGAATGTTCAAGTGGTTAGTGAACTGACCTAGCAATGACAAGAATGTTCAAGTGGTTAGTGAACTGAACTACCAATGACAAGAATGTTCAAGTGGTTAGTGAACTGACCTACCAATGACAAGAATGTTCAAGTGGTTAGTGAACTGACCTACCAATGACAAGAATGTTCAAGTGGTTAGTGAACTGACCTACCAATGACAAGAATGTTCAAGTGGTTAGTGAACTGACCTACCAATGACAAGAATGTTCAAGTGGTTAGAGAACTGACCTACCAATGACAAGAATGTTCAAGTGGTTAGTGAACTGACCTACCAATGACAAGAATGTTCAAGTGGTTAGTGAACTGACCTACCAATGACAAGAATGTTCAAGTGGTTAGTGAACTGACCTACCAATGACAAGAATGTTCAAGTGGTTAGTGAACTGACCTACCAATGACAAGAATGTTCAAGTGGTTAGTGAACTGACCTACCAATGACAAGAATGTTCAAGTGGTTAGAGAACTGACCTACCAATGACAAGAATGTTCAAGTGGTTAGTGAACTGACCTACCAATGACAAGAATGTTCAAGTGGTTAGTGAACTGACCTACCAATGACAAGAATGTTCAAGTGGTTAGTGAACTGACCTACCAATGACAAGAATGTTCAAGTGGTTAGTGAACTGACCTACAAATGACAAGAATGTTCAAGTGGTTAGTGAACTGACCTACCAATGACAAGAATGTTCAAGTGGTTAGTGAACTGACCTACCAATGACAAGAATGTTCAAGTGGTTAGTGAACTGACCTACCAATGACAAGAATGTTCAAGTGGTTAGTGAACTGACCTACCAATGACAAGAATGTTCAAGTGGTTAGTGAACTGACCTACCAATGACAAGAATGTTCAAGTGGTTAGTGAACTGACCTACCAATGACAAGAATGTTCAAGTGGTTAGTGAACTGACCTACAAATGACAAGAATGTTCAAGTGGTTAGTGAACTGACCTAGCAATGACAAGAATGTTCAAGTGGTTAGTGAACTTACCTACCAATGACAAGAATGTTCAAGTGGTTAGTGAACTGACCTACAAATGACAAGAATGTTCAAGTGGTTAGTGAACTGACCTACCAATGACAAGAATGTTCAAGTGGTTAGTGAACTGACCTACCAATGACAAGAATGTTCAAGTGGTTAGTGAACTGACCTACCAATGACAAGAATGTTCAAGTGGTTAGTGAACTGACCTACCAATGACAAGAATGTTCAAGTGGTTAGTGAACTGACCTACCAATGACAAGAATGTTCAAGTGGTTAGTGAACTGACCTACCAATGACAAGAATGTTCAAGTGGTTAGTGAACTGACCTACCAATGACAAGAATGTTCAAGTGGTTAGTGAACTGACCTACCAATGACAAGAATGTTCAAGTGGTTAGTGAACTGACCTACCAATGACAAGAATGTTCAAGTGGTTAGTGAACTGACCTACCAATGACAAGAATGTTCAAGTGGTTAGTGAACTGACCTACCAATGACAAGAATGTTCAAGTGGTTAGAGAACTGACCTACCAATGACAAGAATGTTCAAGTGGTTAGTGAACTGACCTACCAATGACAAAATGTTCAAGTGGTTAGTGAACTGACCTACCAATGACAAGAATGTTCAAGTGGTTAGTGAACTGACCTACCAATGACAAGAATGTTCAAGTGGTTAGTGAACTGACCTACCAATGACAAGAATGTTCAAGTGGTTAGTGAACTGACCTACCAATGACAAGAATGTTCAAGTGGTTAGAGAACTGACCTACCAATGACAAGAATGTTCAAGTGGTTAGTGAACTGACCTACCAATGACAAGAATGTTCAAGTGGTTAGTGAACTGACCTACCAATGACAAGAATGTTCAAGTGGTTAGTGAACTGACCTACCAATGACAAGAATGTTCAAGTGGTTAGTGAACTGACCTACCAATGACAAGAATGTTCAAGTGGTTAGTGAACTGACCTACAAATGACAAGAATGTTCAAGTGGTTAGTGAACTGACCTACCAATGACAAGAATGTTCAAGTGGTTAGTGAACTGACCTACCAATGACAAGAGGTCAGGTTCGATCCTGATGGACGGCTTAACAAGTTCATTCAGCACTTAAATAGGTACCGGATTTTTTTCTGGGAAAGTAAAGCGGCACGGGCGTACTACTGACCACATTACTCCAAAAATCACGTGTCGAAGGTATATAAAAAAAAATATGGGCGCTAGCACCATATTCCCAATACGCCACGTGACTGGGCTCTTTACTTTTTAAAATAGCATATTGAACTTTCAAAAAAGTGTTACTGTTTTTCTGATTTTGTTACTATTGTAAATATGTTACTGCTACCATCTACTTAGTTTGCGTAACTACTAACACAACCGAATATATCTCTCATGCTGTGATCTGTTCTATTTCTAGTCATTATACTATTACACAGAAACCATAGAATGACTATATAGACTATATCTCTCATGCTGTGATCTGTTCTATTTCTAGTCATTATACTATTACACAGAAACCATAGAATGCAGTGCAGTTAAAAATTAGAGAGTAATCCAAAGAGGGTTACGTCTAGAGTAATATTTTAAAGAACATTTAAGACTTATATGTGGGCCAGACTCGGGGCAGCTATATGTGAACGTATGCCATGAATACGTTTTAGGCATGACTACATGACGTGTTGAGCAATGCATGTGAAATCTAGGCTGCGGGCCTTCAATATTCTTCTTAAGGGAAAATATATTTCCATAAGGATTTATTTATTTAAAAAAAAAAAACTATTTGAGTGTGGCATCATCGTACTCAAGTATGATAACATGTCAAGTACATTTCATAACTGTTTTTGTAAAATATAATTAAATGAAAATTATTGCTAGATAAAACATTTTTATTTAAGGTATATCTTTATGAAATAATTATATCAATAAATATCATTAAGGAAGGATTATTTCTAATTATATCTGTATCAAGAGGATGGGTGGTCTAGAGGTAAGATGTCGACCTCTGAACACGAGGGACCCAGGGTCAAAGCCCACCAGAAGCGCTGGTGATTTTTCAAAAATATGAACAATTAATCCGTTGTTTGTTTATGACGCTACTCTCCCCTGATTTCTTGGGTAGTGACACCAGATGTCTATCCTTCTCGGATAGCGGCAGTAAATACAAGTCGCGCACGTTAAAGAGCACTTCCTGTTAAAGTCGAAAAGAAAACGTACGCTATAAATATGGGCGCCGCCCGGGCAAGATTGTCAGCTAAGACCTACTCGCACCGTGGATCCCAGGTCGTGATATACGGAGTTCGTGCACGTAGCAAATAGTAAAGCAGCGTATAGGGTATATGGTGTTAGTGACCATACATTTTACAGACCTTCGGCACATGAGTTTTGAGGTAATGTGGTCGGTATTACACCCGTGCCGCTTTACTTTCTCGAAAAATATCCGGGACCCATTAAAATCTGGGTGAACCGGACCGTTGTTGGGATCGAACCTTACCTCTTGTCCTTTGTAGTCCAGTTCACTAACCACTGAGCTATCGCGGCTCCCAGTTCGTGCACGTGGGCTTGTGTTATCTTCGGATTTTCTCATGATTCTCCAGGGTGATAGCAGATAGCTATGTACTTCTAGCGTGTGCAATGATGGTGATCGTAACACAAACATAACACTAGTTTTATGATATGAAATGATTATGGTGATGGTGATGAAAGGATTATTTCTATAAACATCTTTGAAAAAATAGACTATATTTATTTTGTATGTATTTATGTTTGGTAAAGTTTCCGTTTTTGAGATTGTGGTTCTGCTCTATGTGCCGTCTTCGGCCCGAAAGGACAATTGATGGATGGATGGATGGATGGATGGATGGATGGATGGATGGATGGATGGATGGACGGACGGACGGACGGACGGACGGACGGATGGATGGATGGATGGATTGACGGACGGATGGGTGGGTGGGTGGCTGGCTGGCTGGATGGATGGATTTCAAACAAATGCACCTTAGCAGTTGCGATATAATGAGATGAAGGAAGGAAAACATAACATATAAGATGCTTCACTTTATCACGTATAGTAAAGTATTCAGAACTGTGTTAAGTCATTGCTGTTCTTTATTGCAACATTCTAATGACAAAAGGTCTTGTCTTTTGATCACTTCTTAGAAGTGAGTAGATAAAAGGTCGCAGACAAAACGTTTCTAAGATTATACAGTAATTCAGTTTGTTGTAAATACAGCAGGAGAAGTCGACGTAACACAGGCTGGTGGAATAGGCTTTATGTTGAAAGAGATTCTTAAGGTGGCATTATTGTGGTTCAAGCGTATGGCATACACGTCAAGGAGGTGAAATGACAGATCATGTATGACATCGCTTGATATATGTGGGATATGGTGTTGATGCTACACACATCACGGGGAGAAAGGAAAAGACAGAACATTTGTCGCACCGTGTGACATATGGGCAATATGGTGATTATGTCACATACATTTTTTAATCATTGGCACATATCTGATTAATATGGTTGGTCCATACCACGCGAGTACTGTGTATCCCCTACCTCAACCCCTATACAAACACATTATAAAAATTAATTTTAAAAACCTTGGCATCCATTTAAGGCAGGGTGAACATAGCAGCCGCCTATACTTCTTGTCCTAATTCGAACAATTAACTAACCATAACGCTACCTTGCTGCAGCAATACTCATGTATACGTGGAAAGCGACATTACACTTAATAACGGACATCCAGGTGTGTCCATTTTTGTGTAATTAAAAATTGAAGTTGTGAACCAAGGTCACCAGACTGTGTGGTCGGTCAGACGATAATAATATGTAAAAAAAAAACATCACCAGACTGTGTGGGTGGTCAGACATAGGGCCATAATTAAGACGAGGTGTATAGGAATATTTAAAGAGCTATATAATACCAGTCATGTGGGTGAATCGATATATAGATGGGTAGAAAGGAGTGCCCAGCATATACAAATATTAACTCAGATCCCTTTAAATAGAGGAACAGCGAGCAATAACGATCAAAGACATAAACCGTACAGTTTAGCATAGAAAGGTAGAGATAAGCACAGGAAAACGATAACGAACAATAATTAGTGGAGAAAAATTAGTAAGGCTACAATTATTATTAATTATAATTTAATAAATAGCAAATTTAGTCAGCCCAAAACAAGAATAGTATTTAGACCTTTATAAATGTATTCTGTGATTTACTAATTCCAGGATTATGTGAGTCCGATGGTTATCCAGACCACCCGATAGTTTGATTATAATATTACTGACTGTTTTATTGTGTGATAATATAACTTGTGACTGTAGAAATATAATAATAGTAGGTAAATAAATATGTTGTAGTGCGATGGAACACCTCAAGAGTTAATTTGACTGTCAAAAAATAGATGTTACTTGAAAGCGTTAATTCTTCCCGTACGTTTCGACGCACTGTGCCTCATGCAGATTTTTTTTTTCATGTCTTGTATCATCTTAGTATTAGTATAATCTAATACCTTGTTCAATTATCTAAAAATGAATATATAATATTTTATGTGTTAGATAAATATAAATATGTGGATTGATTCTTAAAACCATGACAAATGTTGTCTCTGGAATCACTTGTGTTGCATTGAGAAAAAGTTTCCGTACGCAAAGAGTTAAAGAAAGACGAACGGCCTATAATGGAGTACGAACAAACACGGCACGAGTGACATTATATTATATATAAAAGTTCAAACACGTAGATATCAAGTTTTCTATTGAACGGTGTAAACCAGCCTTCGGTTCAACAAGCATGAAATAAAAGCACCACATACCGTTACACTGAAAGGTTCATTCTAAATGGAGTATGTGCGCCGGTCAATTGTCACATTTAAGACATTCTTTTATTTTTTTGGTCATATTTTAAAATTGTCGACCTTTCAACAACTTAGATGCGATTTATTAAAAGTTATTTATTTATGCAACAAAATAAGAGCATCATTTATATAAAACGTCTTTGTCAAAGCAAGTAAGGTTATTTAATATTACATAGATTCTGTCCTGTCGTATGGATCGGGCGGACATCATCAATGCCCTCCGAGATGTGGGAAGGGTACATGACATCAACAACTATGAGTCCACGTCAGTTTTTTTGGAAGAAAGAGATGGGAGTTAAGATGGGCACAGCCATACACGAGAAACTTAGTGGGCGTGTAAGAAGACTTATCATCAACCAACATAGAACTGGAGTCATCAGTCGCTGGACACTGCGGGACTTGCTGAAGATGAGATCTGAGTATCTATGGACATGTTCGGAGTGCAATGATGATGACCCGCAAATAACCGTTTCGTTCTGAATTTTTTTCTATGACCCGATAGTCATCTAATTTGATATTTCCATTTCCAAAGTTCGACTCTTGATTCAGTAGAAACATTACCATCATCTGATTCTTCTTTCTTCTGCTTCGCCCTTTCCTTATTCGCCGTTAAGCATGAAAACATTATTGATTTATTTATTTGTGTTCGTTGGCTAGTTTATATTAGTGATGCTATATAACGCATTTCGTTATCCGATTTTGTTACTACACACATTTTTTTCCACCACTACCTGACCATAATTCTCCCTCTTGCTTCTACATATCCACGACTCACCTTCATTTTCCGACTAGTAACGACTCTACAACCTCAACACGATTCTCCCTCTTGCTTCTTCATATCCACGACTCACCTTCATTTTCCGACTAGTAACGACTCTACAACCTCAACACGATTCTCCCTCTTGCTTCTTCATATCCACGACTCACCCGTCTCGCCACGACTCACCTTCATATTCAGACTGGCAACGACTGTACAACCTCAACACGATTCTCCCTCTTGCTTCTATATATCCACGACTCACCTTCATTTTCCGACTAGTAACGACTCTACAACCTCAACACGATTCTCCCTCTTGCTTCTTCATATCCACGACTCACCCGTCTCGCCACGACTCACCTTCATATTCAGACTGGCAACGACTGTACAACCTCAACACGATTCTCCCTCTTGCTTCTATATATCCACGACTCACCTTCATTTTCCGACTAGTAACGACTCTACAACCTCAACACGATTCTCCCTAGAGAAGATAACTCTTCTTCTCTTTCTAACTATAACACGATTCTCCTTTTCTCTCTCTCTCTCTCTCTCTCTCTCTCTCTCTCTCTCTCTAATTTAACATCACCTTCTACTAAACCTAACCAAGACCCTAAGTGCCTCTCCAGCTTGACCAATCCCCCTCCTTTCTCTGCACAAAGTCAGCAACTACCCCTCTTTCTCTACCTGAGCACACTACCCATCCTACCTCCACCTACACAACCTTCTTACCTTTTCCATCCACCTTTTGTCTGCTCTATTGTCTCCACCAGATATCTGCTGTCCCACCTCCACCACATATATACAACCCTCGCTCTCTCCTCCACAGGCCAAACGTTTGTCCCTACCAAGATGTCACCATGCTCCTGGTCCGCCAACCATGTGTTCAAGCATTCACGAGACTGGTCAAAGTATGGAAGCCCAATTGTGGATATACAAGAAACTGGTGTGTGGGCTATGAAAGACGGTATGTATTATTTTTTTGATTTGCTTGCTTGCTTGCGTTCGCCTGATGATTAAATGATTATACCTCTTCGTCATCCGCCCTTAAAAGGACGTTAAGTGGGCGTGTCTACGTTGTGTTGTGGTTTGCAGTATAACTGTCACATTTGCGCCTTTCGGCCCAACACATCCGACTTCAGTATGACATTTTTGAGTACCGGGTTGTCTTCCCTCTTCGATCCCTATTCGCTTGGCCAGACTAGACAGGTTAGTCTGTTACTAGAGGCACCACGGAGAGGTGGAGTTGGGTCTGGATGGTTCTGGCTCACCGATTCTGACGCAAGCCATCATTTGGGATGTCGCTGACAACTTTCATCTCTAGTGCTGTGAGGCGCGACCTCGCCTCCATTTTTGATTTAAAATAGAAACTAACACATTAGCTCATAATTTATCTTTCTCTCATTAATCCTATAACCATGACGGTAGTTTCATCGTTCTACGACGTCATCACACTGTTCGTCTTAAATTCACAATGGGGGGACTGACTGGCAAGACGTCAGCCTCAAGACAGAGAGGTTGTGGGCTCAAATCCCTGCTGCACCAGTTAGGATTTTTTATTTACGATTTCTCTCTGCGGCAACCATCCCTGGTCTCAGCAGTGAGGCCCTTCTTAAAACGTCAATTACTCATGGACGGAAAAAATACGAGTAACTACGAAGACGGAGCTATCTGCATATGCGGCGAGGGACCCCTGTGCAGACGGCTGCCAAGAAAAAACAGATTAGCACGCAAATCTGTCAAGACATTCTCTTAAGCTCTCCGGTGTCTTTTCTCTTCGTCCCTCAATTTTCTAAGATGTCGCAAAATATTCCATCTGTTCTCTTCTCATTATATGGTCAAAAAATGGTGACTATTTCTTCATAATATTGGATATTAGCTCTCCCTTTGTTCTGGCCTCTTTCAGAACGTTTCCATTACTGTTCTTAGCTGTTCATTATATTCTCAATATTTTTCTGTAAAACCACATTTCTACAGCCTCCAGTGATTTTCTTGTCCGTTGTCCTATTGTCCATGATTCAAATCCATATGTTAAGACTGGCGCAACATAACATATACGAACTCTTTTTCTTGTTTCTATTATCAATTCACAATCAAGAACTGTTTTATGAGACTTCACGATAGTTAATCCTGTGTTCTCTTGCCTTTTCTTCCTACATCTTCCGCTGCCAGCCTTGTCTTCTTTTGCCTTGTATAATAACTTGTACGATTGTTTTAGAAAGGCTCTTAGATATCTTGTTACATGTTCGGCACGGTACCGTTTGCATTTTCAGTCCTTTCCTGCCAACAATATTTCTTTGATTTTATGAATCGTTGTGTTTATTGCTCATTTCCTCGTTGGTGATATTGTCTATGTTTCTTTGATATTGTGAATCGTTGTGTTTATTGCTCATTTCCTCGTTGGTGATATTGTCTATGTTTCTTTGATATTGTGAATCGTTGTGTTTATTGCTTATTTCCTCGTTGGTGATATTGCCTATGTTTCCATGATTTTATGAATCGTTGTGTTTATTGCTCATTTCCTCGTTGGTGATATTGTCTATGTTTCTTTGATATTGTGAATCGTTGTGTTTATTGCTCATTTCCTCGTTGGTGATATGGTCTATATTTCTTTGCCGAAATTTTGTAGCTTGTCTTGTCTTTTGGTTAGTGTGGCTGCTCCATTTTATGTTTTTTTTGTTTGATATGGTCTATATAAACTATGAACCCAATCTCTCTATTTAATCTTATTTTTAGAAACTCTATTCTTCTTTCAAGATAACTTTAGTGCCCATATTTTAAAGCTCGTATACACACACACAGACACACACATTCTACCAAAGCCAAACTTGGACCGTAGCCTCAAGAACAATAAGAAAAATGAGGGATGAGATCAGAAATGAAGATCTGAGAAATAAGGAAGGAATAATACCCGCCATAGGAAATACTAAAGAAACAACAAATAAAATGGTTTTACCACGTGATAAGGCCCAAAACACAACACAACAAGCCTTTACAAAACGTTGCGAGAACACGAGACTCAAGGGCTGAGGACGAAAAAGATGGACTGAGGGTATATTAGATACACTATGAAACAGCAGCAGAGGCTAACAAAAGAGCAAAAGTCCTCAAATTATATCTCCCCTCGACGCTGAAAGGCAAATGGTGAAGGAAAGAAGGAGGAGAAGTAGTTACATTAAACACGTTCTAGTTCACTCGATATTAAACCCGTTATGTTTTTCTATATTTTTTTATGTTATGATGTTTTAATGCTTATCATGTTCTAATGTTATGATGTTTTAATGCTTATCATGTTCTAATGTTAGGATGTTTAATGCTTATCATGTTCTAATGTTATGATGTTTTAATGCTTATCATGTTCTAATGTTATGATGTTTTAATGCTTATCATGTTCTAATGTTATGATGTTTTAATGCTTATCATGTTCTAATGTTAGGATGTTTAATGCTTATCATGTTTTAATATTAGGATGTTTAATGCTTATCATGTTCTAATGTTAGGATGTTTAATGCTTATCATGTTTTAATGTTAGGATGTTTAATGCTTATCATGTTTTAATGTTATGATGTTTAATGCTTATCATGTTTTAATGTTATGATGTTTAATGCTTATCATGTTTTAATGTTATGATGTTTAATGCTTATCATGTTTTAATGTTATGGTGCAGGAAGTATACATTTATGTTGAAATGAAACCTGTTTCGTTAACTTCCAAAAAAAAAAAAAAACCCTGACATGTTCAATAATAACACGTTGATGAAATGTTGATCACAGGATGATACTCCGTGTGTGTGTTGCAAGAACAAACATTTGGTTAGGCAGTCCAGTAGGTGTCAAAATGTTGTTCACGTTCCTCAATTATTTGCTTACACTATTTACAATGGGAACACTAACCATCGATTCGTTAAAAGTGTTTCCCAGAGCTGTTATGGAGACTGTACAAGGCATTGTAAAAAGTGTTGCCCAGAGCTCTTATGGAGATTGTACAAGGCATTGTAAAAAGTGTTGCCCAGACCTCTTATGGAGATTGTAAAAAGTGTTGCCCAGAGCTCTGATGGAGACTGTACAAGGGATTTTAAAAAGTGTTGCCCATAGCTCTAATGGAGACTGTACAAGGCATTTTAAAAAGTGTTGCCCATAGCTCTAATGGAGACTGTACAAAGCATTTTAAAAAGTGTTGCCCATAGCTCTGATGGAGACTGTACAAAGTATTTTAAAAAGTGTTGCCCATAGCTCTGATGGAGACTGTACAAGGTATTTTAAAAAGTGTTGCCCATAACTCTGATGGAGACTGTACAAGGTATTTTAAAAAGTGTTGCCCATAGCTCTGATGGAGACTGTACAAGATATATTTTCTAGTATTGAGAAGAAGCTATAATGCAGACAATCATAAGTCATCTGCATGTGATATCTTACTCATAATTTATTCTGATACATCACTCATACTTTGCTTTAATGAAAGGTAACGGTAAAGTACGAGACTTGAATCGGCGTCTTAGCACGCGGGTTTTTACCCATATGTGCACGGCCTACTCTCCAGAATTGTTCGGAGATTTCTGGATAGTGTCGCCTCAAGCATCGAAACTCACGATGCAAGACAACATTCATCACCTTCTCAGGGTAATACCCTGGAACCCATTTCTGCCAACGGCTGGGTCGACCGCGGGGGTATTTTTTTTTCCAACCACGAGTACAACTCACACTGCTCCCAGCGGGAATCGAACACGGGTTGTCCGAACGTCGGTAGTCCAGTCGGGTGGTTTTCACAACTAGGCCACCGAGGGCCCCCGCTCTAATGAAAATTTCATTAAAATGTGTTTTACATCTCACTCATAATTTGTTTTGACATCTCTCTCATAATTTGTTCTGACATCCCTCTCATAATTTATTCTAGCATCTCACTCATAATTTGTTTTAACATCTCTCTCATAATTTGTTCTTACACCTCACTCATAATTTGTTCTTACACCTCACTCATAATTTGTTCTAGCATCTCACTCATAATTTGTTCTAACATCTCTCTCATAATTTGTTCTAACATCTCTCTCATAATTTGTTCTTACATCTCAATCATAATTTGTCCTGACATCCCTCTCATAATTTGTTCTGACATCTCACTCATAATTTGTTCTGACACCTCTCTCATAATTTGTTCCAGCATCACACTCATAATTTGTTCTGACATCCCTCTCATAATTTGTTCTAGCATCTCACTCATAATTTGTTCTAACATCTCACTCACAATTTGTTCTAACATCTCACTCATAATTTGTTCTGACACCTCTCTCATAATTTGTTCTGACACCTCTCTCATAATTTGTTCTGACACCTCTCTCATAATTTGTTCTAACACCTCTCTCATAATTTGTTCTAACACCTCACTCATAATTTGTTCTAACATCTCACTCATAATGTGTTCTAACACCTCTCTCATAATTTGTTCTAACACCTCACTCATAATTTGTTCTAACACCTCACTCATAATTTGTTCTAACATCCCACTCATAATTTGTTCTAACATCTCACTCATAATTTGTTCTAACATCTCACTCATAATTTGTTCTAACACCTCTCTCTTAATTTGTTCTAACACCTCTCTCATAATTTGTTCTAACACTTCTCTCATAATTTGTTCTAACACCTCTCTCATAATTTGTTCATACATCTCACTCATAGTTCCTTCTTCTTGCCATACTTGTCGTATGTGAATAATAAACCAATAAATCTTCTTTAGTCAAGTTATTCTAACATCTCACTCATAATTTGTTCTTACACCTCACTCATAATTTGTTCTGACAACCCTCTCATAATTTGTTCTAACATCTCACTCATAATTTGTTCTGACACCTCTCTCATAATTTGTTCTGACATCCCACTCATAATTTGTTCTAACATCCCACTCATAATTTGTTCTAACATCTCACTCACAATTTGTTCTAACATCTCACTCATAATTTGTTCTGACACCTCTCTCATAATTTGTTCTGACACCTCTCTCATAATTTGTTCTGACACCTCTCTCATAATTTGTTCTAACACCTCTCTCATAATTTCTTCTAACACCTCACTCATAATTTGTTCTAACAGCTCACTCATAATTTGTTCTAACACCTCTCTCATAATTTGTTCTAACACCTCACTCATAATTTGTTCTAACACCTCACTCATAATTTGTTCTAACATCCCACTCATAATTTGTTCTAACATCTCACTCATAATTTGTTCTAACATCTCACTCATAATTTGTTCTAACACCTCTCTCATAATTTGTTCTAACACCTCTCTCATAATTTGTTCTAACACTTCTCTCATAATTTGTTCTAACACCTCTCTCATAATTTGTTCATACATCTCACTCATAGTTCCTTCTTCTTGCCATACTTGTCGTATGTGAATAATAAACCAATAAATCTTCTTTAGTCAAGTTATTCTAACATCTCACTCATAATTTGTTCTTACACCTCACTCATAATTTGTTCTGACAACCCTCTCATAATTTGTTCTAACATCTCACTCATAATTTGTTCTGACATCTCACTCATAATTTGTTCTGACACCTCTCTCATAATTTGTTCTGACATCCCTCTCATAATTTGTTCTAACATCCCACTCATAATTTGTTCTAACATCTCACTCACAATTTGTTCTAACATCTCACTCATAATTTTTCTGACACCTCTCTCATAATTTGTTCTGACACCTCTCTCATAATTTGTTCTAACACCTCTCTCATAATTTGTTCTAACACCTCACTCATAATTTGTTCTAACATCTCACTCATAATTTGTTCTAACACCTCTCTCATAATTTGTTCTAACACCTCACTCATAATTTGTTCTAACACCTCACTCATAATTTGTTCTAACATCCCACTCATAATTTGTTCTAACATCTCACTCATAATTTGTTCTAACATCTCACTCATAATTTGTTCTAACACCTCTCTCATAATTTGTTCTAACACCTCTCTCATAATTTGTTCTAACACTTCTCTCATAATTTGTTCTAACACCTCTCTCATAATTTGTTCATACATCTCACTCATAGTTCCTTCTTCTTGCCATACTTGTCGTATGTGAATAATAAACCAATAAACCTTCTTAGTCAAGTTATTCTAACATCTCACTCATAATTTGTTCTTACACCTCACTCATAATTTGTTCTGACATCCCTCTCATAATTTGTTCTAACATCTCACTCATAATTTGTTCTGACACCTCTCTCATAATTTGTTCTGACATCCCTCTCATAATTTGTTCTAACATCCCACTCATAATTTGTTCTAACATCTCACTCACAATTTGTTCTAACATCTCACTCATAATTTGTTCTGACACATCTCTCATAATTTGTTCTGACACCTCTCTCATAATTTGTTCTAACACCTCTCTCATAATTTGTTCTAACATCTCACTCATAATTTGTTCTAACACCTCTCTCATAATTTGTTCTAACACCTCACTCATAATTTGTTCTAACACCTCACTCATAATTTGTTCTAACATCCCACTCATAATTTGTTCTAACATCTCACTCATAATTTGTTCTAGCATCTCACTCATAATTTGTTCTAACACCTCTCTCATAATTTGTTCTAACACCTCTCTCATAATTTGTTCTAACACCTCTCTCATAATTTGTTCTAACACCTCTCTCATAATTTGTTCATACATCTCACTCATAGTTCCTTCTTCTTGCCATACTTGTCGTATGTGAATAATAAACCAATAAACCTTCTTTATTCAAGTTACGTGAAGAAGAAAGTGCCAAAATCTAACATCGTGTAAATCAGAACGGAAAAGAGACAGCGGAAGACAACGCCTGGAGAATCTAGACATAACAGTTTCGCATGGAAAGAGAGTAACGCTATAACCAGTTAATACAGCCCAAAAGATAGGGGACACGTGGAGATGTATAATCACTTAATTAATTGGTACACGTGTTGATACGGATGGCGATATTAGTTTAAACTTATTAAAATGTATAAACATATAAAAACAACTTTTTGAGGTAAATCCTGAACATCAGAAGCTACGAAAAGGCTAGAAATGAAGATGTCCGTGAAAGAACAAAGTAAGGACCATATCGAGAAATAGATTATGAATAGATAATAGAGATTGATTGGAGAGTACAGTAAGAAAATACAATAAAGGAGTGTATGGACATTTACAGCACGCTCGGCAGGTAGAATAAGTAAAGAAGACAGTGGGGCATACGTTATGACCATGAGTAGCATGATGATGGAGGTGTGGCAGTGACCAGGACATTCATCTGGTTAGAGTCACAAGACTACACCCATGCCTGTATACTGAGTGATTCGATGAGCATGATAAGAAAAGTGAAGGCGGGCCCTGTACCCAGGCAATGGGTAGAGTCATTGCAGAAGTCAAAAATGCGTATGGTCATCTTTGTCTACGTACCTGGATATGAGGAAGTACAGGGAAATGAAAGAGCGGACAGGTTGGCTTGCTGCGCTGTCGTTGAAAACGGTCAACCAATGGATCGGGCGGACATCATGTCAGGACTTTGACAACCATGAGTTCGCGCCCTCCTTCGGATGAAAGAGATGGGAGTTAAGGTGAGCACTGCCCGAAGCGAGAAACCTGGCGTGTAAGAAGACTTATAACCAACACAGAACTGAGGTCGCAGTCTCTGGACATTGCGGGACTTGCTGAAGAGGGGATTAGAGCACCTATGGACATGTTCGGAGTGCAATGATGATGACCCGCAAATAACTCAATAACTCAACTAAAAAAAAATCTATTATCAGCATAGCTAGATAAGCACTGTTATGGAATCCACAGTGGAAGAGAAGCCGGGAAGGCACAGAAACACTTTGAAAATAGAAGTCATTGTAACTGTTAAGAACAATGGCCTATACTGGACAGAGGTAGAGAAGAAGTTCACTAATAGGAAAGGATGGAAAGAGATTGTCCTGTCTGAGGCCAGGGATCAAAAATGAGGTCTAATGTACTTTCATTCATTGTCTGTTAATATTAAAATCAGTATTATTACATGTATAGTATGTTCAATTAATGGATAGTATAATGGATATTATTTTGGTAATATGGAGGCGAAGGCGCGCATACCAGCACCAGAGCTGGAAGTTGTCAGCGACCCACAGCTGTTGGCTTGCGCCAGGATCGGTGAACCAAAACCATCCAGACCTTGCTCCACCTCTCCGCGGTGCCTCCAGTAACAGACTAACCTGTCTAGTTTGGCCAAGCGTGCAGGGATCGAAGAAGGAAGACAAACCGGTACTCAAAAATGTCGTCCTGACGTCGGATGTGTTGGGCCGAAAGGCGCAAATATAACAGTTATATACTGCAAACCACAACACAGCACAAACACGTTCACAACGTCCTTGTAAGGGCGGATGATGAAGATGAATATTCTAGTCTACCACGATACTCTAGAATACTTTAGTCATCGGGCGAACGCAACCAACTAACCATTTTGGTAATATAATTACTGCTACATCAGGACAATGTCACATGGACGTTAAGTCCTAGGAGATAACTGTAAAAGATCGGGACATATGGCAAGCTGTTTCAATGGAAGTAATAAAGAGAGGTGAAGAGGAAAGGTATCTCACTCGTTTGTAGAATGAAGCAACAGAAACTTGAGAAACCAGAAATAGCGTTTGTACATAATTTTTGCGGACGTGTGTGCCTCTGAAAAACCCAGATGCTGCTTTGTAAACGAACAATCAACAATATAAAGTAACGATACAACCAACCATCTTACTGTTAGAGATCTTTAAACTCCTTCATCATCGCCATAGAGTGATGTCTCCATGTTGAAGTTTGGTTACCATGGACGCAATTTGACTCTGTCTCTTGCTTTGATTGTATAGGTTGTCATAGGCTGACTTGTCCATCTTTTAATCTGCCTCTTCTCTTGTACTTTTTATTTACCCTTCCAAGATTACTTATAGCAGGCTGCTGTGGCTTTTAACACACCGCAAGAACCTAATTTATCTTGTTTGAATTGTGTTTAGTAGTTCTCTTTGACAAAATGTTGCATCTTCTCAATATTCCGTTATGGCGCAGAAACATGGACATTAGACAAGAAAACAGAACAGAAAATCGAAGTCTTTGAAATGTGGATTTATAGAAGAATAGGTAGAATTGGATGGAAAGAAAAGATAACAAACGATGAAGTTTTAAAACAACTGAAAATGAAAAGAGAACTACTAAATACAGTTAAGACAAGACAAATTAAATTTGTGGGGCATGTTAAAGTAAAAGACACAACAACCTACTAAAAGTAATATTGGAAGGGAAAATACAAGGTAAAAGAGGCAGAGGCAGACTAACATGGACGAGTAACATCAAAAGATGGACAAGCCAATCTATGACAGCCTGCACCATCAAAGCAAGAAACAGAGTAGAATGGCGATCCATGGTAGCCAACCTTCGTTGCCAGAGAAGGCACTCGATGATGATGAGTTCTTTTTTCATTTTTAATTAACTTAAAACTTCATCATTTGTTTTCGTTTCTTCCACCCAATTAAATTCTTTAAATAAAACAAAATACAAATATTTTTTTATTGTTTAAAAAAAAATGGCGGCAAACAAATTATTTCAGGGAAATTTAGGTTTGAGATCCATTTTTAGTTGGTGGCATTTGTCTCCCCTAGTGAATATGTCAATGAACGGCGGTTGTTTCGTCAACTGTCGCTTATAGTTCTGTCCCGTGACTTACAGACCGGTTAAGCCCTCATTAGCCAGCAGTTACTGCAAGAACGGACAGCTCAACGCGAGGACAAAGCGAGAAGCGGCGAGGCATTTCCGTGTGGCAGTGATTCTAATTGTGCTCTCACCAATGGTGAAACCAGAAACAAATATTTTGAATATGATATATGCCCTTTTGTTTATATTTTAATGTATGTGTATGGTAGTGTAGGTGTGTGTGCGTATGGTTGTGTGGGTGCGTATGGTAGTTCAGTGCGTTTGGTAATGTCGGTGCGTATGGAAGTGTCAGTGCGTATGGAAGTGTCAGTGCGTATAGCAGTGTCTGTGCGTATGGTGATGTCTATGTGTGTGATAGTGTCGGGGTGCGTGTGGTAGTGTCGGTGTAGGTGGTAGTGTCGGTGTGTGTGGCAGTGTCGGTGTGTGTGGCGGCGTCGGTGTGTGTGGCGGCGTCGGTGTGTGTGGTGGCGTCGGTGTGTGTGGTAGTGTCGGTGTGTGTGTGTGTGGTAGTCTTGAAGGGCTGGCTAGTCTAGAGGTATGACGTCGGCTACAGGTCAGGAAAGACCCAAGTTCAAAGCCCACCAGAAGCGATGGCGATTTGTCAAAAATAGGAAAAATCAATCCGTGGTTTTTTTTTAACGTCACCCTTCCCTGTCAAAAAAAGTAATTTTGTTGTCAAGAAAAAAGTATACTAACATCAAAACAAATAACACCAGGGCTGAAACTAAACATAGCAAAATGTTACATCATCTCAATATCCCTGTATGGTGTAGAAACATGGACATTAGACACCAAAAAAAAAAACAGAACAGAAAATTGAAGCCTTTGAAATGTGGATCTATAGAAGAAAATGAAAATTGGATAGAAAGAAAAGAAAACAAACGATGAAGTTTTAAAACAACTAAAAATGAAAAGAGAACTACTAAACACAATTAGAACAAGACAAATGAAATTTCTGGGGCATGTTAAGGCACAACCGCCTACTAAAAGTAATATTAGAAGGGAAAATACAAGGTAAAAGAGGCAGAGGCAGACCAAGACTAACATGGACGAGTAACATCAAACAATGGACAAGTCAACCTATGACAATCTTCACCATCAAAGCAAGAAACAGAGTGGAATGGCGATCCATGGTAGCCAACCTTCGATGCGGAGACGGCACTCAGTGATGATGACGACCCTTCCCTAATTTCTTGGGTAGTGACATGGGATATTTAGCCCTCACGGATAACGGAAATAAACAAGGTGTGCACTCGCGCACGTTAAAGATCTCTTGCGGTTAAAATCGGAAAGAGTAGGCCATAAATATGGCCGCTGCCCTGGGCAAAATTGTCAGCAAAAACCGACCCACATCGGAGCACCTATGTGTTCGACCGGTGTGCAGTGATGATGATCCCAACAACAAACAACACACAACGTTAGTTCCGATGCTTATGGAACTGACTTCACAACACAACAATGAATTGTTTTATTTTGTTGACGCCGAACACTTTTCAGTTGATTTAATCTTCACAAAAATTAGAATATGAGCTGTTTTTAAATCTGTCATGGAAAATGAAGAAAACAGTGCCGTCCACGCCATGTGGCGTTAATATGGTGTTAGTGGCCATGTTTTTAAGAGAGTTTGAGTACATTAATTTTTGGGGTAATGTCAGCATTACGCCAGTGTCACTTATCTTTCCTAGTAAAAAAAATCCGGTACCCATTTATGGTATGGTTCCTCTGCGACGCATCACGAAGAGACCAAGAAGAAGGTGGTTTCAAGACATCAAGGAGACCTTGAACATAACAACAGAAGTGGGAGATCTGACTAGAGATAGGGATTCCATCACACAGGGCTGTGGTGAATGCAACGTTTTGTTGGAGATCAGGGTAGAGACAGGGATTCTTTCAGACCGGATGTAGTGAACGCAAAGTTTTGTAGGAGATCTGGGTAGAGACAGGGATTCTTTCAGGCCGGATGTAGTTAACGCAAAGTTTTGTAGGAGATCTGGGTAGAGACAGGGATTCTTTCAGGCCGGATGTAGTGAACGCAAAGTTTATAGGAGATCTGGGTAGAGACAGGGATTCTTTCAGGCCGGATGTAGTGAACGCAAAGTTTTGTAGGAGATCTGGGTAGAGACAGGGATTCTTTCAGGCCGGATGTAGTGAACGCAAAGTTTTGTAGGACATCTGGCTAGCGACAGGGATTCTTTCAGGCCGGATGTAGTGAACGCAAAGTTTTGTAGGAGATCTGGGTAGAGACAGGGATTCTTTCAGGCCGGATGTAGTGAATGCAAAGTTTTGTAGGAGATCTGGGTAGAGACATGGATTCTTTCAGACCGGATGTAGTGAACGCAATGTTTTGTAGGAGATCTGGGTAGAGACATGGATTCTTTCAGACCGGATGTAGTGAACGCAATGTTTTATAGGAGATCTGGGTAGAGACAGGGATTCTTTCAGACCGGATGTAGTGAACGCAATGTTTTATAGGAGATCTGGGTATAGACATGGATTCTTTCAGGCCGGATGTAGTGAACGCAATGTTTTGTAGGAGATCTGGGTAGAGACAGGGATTCTTTCAGACCGGATGTAGTGAACGCAATGTTTTATAGGAGATCTGGGTATAGACAGGGATTCTTTCAGACCGGATGTAGTGAACGCAATGTTTTGTAGGAGGTCTGGGTAGAGACAGGGATTCTTTCAGACCGGATGTAGTGAACGCAACGTTTTGTAGGAGATCTGGGAAGAGACAGGGATTCTTTCAGGCCGGATGTAGTGAACGCAATGTTTTGTAGGAGATCTGAGTAGAGACAGGGATTCTTTCAGACGGGCTGTGATGAATGCATCGCTTTGCAAAGAAACGTGCGAAGCAACCATGATTCCATTCAAGATTGGGTGAACCTCAAAGCTGTCCTCTTGTCTTCAAAAGTTAAGTTGTCTAACGGCTGAGATCTCTGGCCTCTCTAATTTGGACACAGGAAAACCGACTACGCCTGGTGGATACTGCCTCATTGCTGTGTCACTGGAAACAGAATGGCAGATGAATGTACACACAGTTTGGAAACTTTCAGAACCTAACCCCTGCCCAGATCTTCTGGGAGTAAAGACACTCATAAAATAAGTCATGGGCTACGCTAGGTGTAGAGGTATGTCTTCGGCCTCTGAACAAAAAGATCGTGTGTTTGAAACCCACCTTAGACAGTGCGCTGTTTTCTTTCTTCGAAACCATATTTCGTCCTCGTTGCACTCTCCACCGATCTCTGGGTAGTGAGATTAGGTGTCTAGCCCTCTCTGGGTAGTGAGATTAGATGTCTAGCCCTCTCTGGGGAGTGAGATTAGATGTCTATCCCTCTCGGGGTAGTGAGATTAGATGTCTAGCCCTCTCTGGGTAGTGAGATTTGATGTCTAGCCCTCTCTGGGTTGTGAGATTAGATGACTAGCCCTCTCTGGGTAGTGAGATTTGATGTCTAGCCCTCTCTGGTTAGTGAGATTAGATTCTAGCCCTCTCTGGGTAGTGAGATTAGATGTCTAGCCCTCTCTGGGTAGTGGGATTTGATGTCTAGCCCTCTCTTGGTAGTAAGATTTGATGTCTAGCCCTCTCTTGGTAGTGAGATTTTATGTCTAGCCCTCTCTGGGTAGTGAGATTAGATGTTTAGCCATCTCTGGGTCTGGGTTGTGAGATTTGATGTCTAGCCCTCTCTGGGTTGTGAGATTAGATGTCTAGCCTTCTCTGGGTAGTAGGATTTGATGTCTAGCCCTCTCTGGGTAGTAAGATTTCATGTCTAGCCCTCTCTGGGTAGTAAGATTTGATGTCTAGCCCTCTCTGGGTAGTAAGATTTGATGTCTAGCCCTCTCTGGGTAGTGAATTTGATGTCTAGCCCTCTCTGGGTAGTGAATTTGATGTCTAGCCATCTCTGGGTAATGAAATTAGATGTCTAGCCCTCTATTGTAGTGAGATTTGATGTCTAGCCCTCTCTGGTAGTGGGATTTGATGTCTAGCCCTCTCTGGGTAGTAAGATTTGATGTCTAGCCCTCTCTGGGTAGTAAGATTTGATGTCTAGCCCTATCTGGGTAGTAAGATTTGATGTCTAGCCCTCTCTGGGTAGTGAATTTGATGTCTAGCCATCTCTGGGTAATGAAATTAGATGTCTAGCCCTCTATTGTAGTGAGATTTGATGTCTAGCCCTCTCTGGTAGTGGGATTTGATGTCTAGCCCTCTCTGGGTCTGGGTTGTGAGATTAGATGTCTAGCCCTCTCTGGGTTGTGAGATTAGATGTCTAGCCCTCTCCGATAACGGTGAAAAAACCGGAGGTGCAGTGTTCATTCTGCGCAAGTTAAAGAACCTTTGTCCAAATGAATATATAAAAATGTAGTCCAAAAATCGACGCTGAAACCTGAGCTTCTTCAAAACATGCCAATTCCTCAGTACCAAGCCAATGCTAATGCCGAGAAAGTATTTTTCTAAACTGATTAGATCAAGGATAGAAACCGTCTATGTCTGAAGGCAATTAGAAGACTTATGTATAACACATTTAATTGAAAGTGCCTATCTTGTATGGATCTGCTCAAGTATTCACTGGATATCAAATAACGTTCCTTATGCAAACAATTCGACGTTTCGCCAAGTAGGCATTCAGATGGAACTACAAACAACAATACAAATATATATATATATATATATATATATATATATATATATATATATATATATATATAATGATATGTACACAAATCTAACTACATGGCGACAATGTGCTAGATACACAAGAAAGGAAAATAAAAAAAAGGTCACTTCCCTGTGGTCTAGGTCGTGGATTCCTTATTCAGATAATTCAGATCACCGTTTATTGATTGTTGTTGATGTAATAACACGAGTTGATGCGGGTAGGGTACTCTTTGGCTCATTGATGTGCCGGGTCGTAATGGCTTTCTTGGCATTCCCGACTTTTACTGGATAAGTTGGAGTTCGTCTATCCCAGTCTTTGTCTGGGATACTACTAGTCCAGTGAGATTTACTGCAGTACTAGGTCTTCTATATCAGTAAGAGCCACCACTACAGGGAACATGGCGATCCTTACTCGTTAGTCAGCCTGGTTTGACACAGACTGTTACCGGGTTAGACCACTAGTGGTAGACCTGTTAAGTCTTGGTCAGCTGATGCTCCCTCCGCACCATAGAAGTACCGCGGTCAGTAAATTGAACAAGATACACGTTTGTGTGCTATTTGTGTAAGATTTTTAAAAAATAATTTACTTTAACGATTGTTAACTGCTTTCATATTAGGTCTGGAAAATAAACTCAAAATTACCATATCTTCCTTTTATTTAGATAAACCCTTCTATTTGAGATAAACTAATCTGGTTTAAAAAAAATAAACTTTATATTTCAAATTAAAAACTCTTTTTTTTCTAAATAAAATAAAAATCTTTGTTTCTTTTTCCTTTCTATTTAAAAAAAATATATTTCTAACGTGTGTAGAATATTTTTTCTTAGATGTTTAATGTGCCATTAAATCGCACCAAGTGGAGTGAACAAAAGCTTACCTTTAGTCATGCCAAGCTTGAAGTTTACTTAATTCATTCATTTTTATTTGCAATTTGTCATCTAACACAATTTCGAACGATTAATTTAACAGACGACAATAATCATTTGTTTATAAACGTTAATTAATTAACTTTTCAAGAAATTTGACAACAAATAATTAGCCAAGGCAATGCACATTATTAACAAAAATAGTAATTGAAGTCAATTAATGAAAACTTGGTAATAAATGAGTTAAGGAGTTGGTTTCTATTTTCTTTCTTTCTTTCTTTCTTTCTTTCTTTTTTTCTTTCTTTCTTTCTTTTCTTTTTTTTCTTTCTTTCTTTCTTTCTTTCTTTTATTTTTTTCTTTCTTTCTTTCTTTCTTTCTTTCTTTCTTTCTTTCTTTCTTTCTTTCTTTCTTTCTTTCTTTCTTTCTTTCTTTCTTTCTTTCTTTCTTTCTTTCTTTCTTTCTTTTATTTCCTTCCTTCCTTCCTTCCTTCCTTCCTTCCTTCCTTCCTTCCTTCCTTCCTTCCTTCCTTCCTTCCTTCCTTCCTTCCTTCCTTCCTTCCTTCAACGGTAACTTCTTTGCACCCTCCTCTAATAACAACATGTTCAATGTGTTTAGATGTACTGTGATAGCAAATTGCAAAATTTGCCCTAATGACCCAATGCATTCGACTTGAATATGTCATTTTTTTAATAAGGGGTTGCCTTTCAATTTCAATCCCTGCTCGCTTTGGCTAGACTGAATATTCTTGTTCCCATGACCACCTCCCCAATGGGGAGTATGGCTTTGTTCACTTATGGTTCACTGATTGTCACGCAAGCAGTCAGGGATCGTAATTGACAAATATCAGTATAGGTTTCTTTGTTTGTGGTTTAGGATCATTATCGCTGCACACCGGACGAACCCAAGGGTGTCCTTATATTCACCTCTAGAATCTCGAGAAAATCCAAGAAGAATATTGACACAAGTGCACGAACTCCGTTGCTCGGCTTGGGATACTCGGTGTGGCTGGCAGTTTTTTTCCCGGGAAGCGGCCATATGTACGGCCTACTCTTTTTTCTTTTAACTACGAAGGGTTCATTAACGTGCGCGAGTGCACACGGGATTTTCTGTTTATTGCCGTTATCCGAGAGGGCTAGACATCGAATCTCACTATCCAAGAGATCAGCGGTGGGTAACATCATAAGGAAACCACGGACACATCTTTCTTATTTTTGAAAACAATTACTATCACCTGTGGTGGGATTTAAACACAGGTCTTTCATTTTCAGACGCCGACTTCGCACTTCAAGACTGCCCAGCCCCCAGCTCTGTTAAATGTTGCCCAGGCTTCATTCACTCATCTTGACGTTTGATCAGCGTTAATTTACCTTGCAGCGACATTAAAGCTGGAACAACCTACCTGCGCTACTATATCTGGATTGTAAATTAACTTTTAACGTCGCTAAATTAACAGCAGTTTTTGACTAACGAGTTATTCACCCTGGGAAGCTAAGGGAAAGAATTTTGCTTAACAAATATTATAACTCTTCACTGCTAGAAACTAACAAATGTACACATTAACCTTTGACTTTTGCTTAAACTTAACAATACTGGGGATATAGGTGTGAACAAAGGAGGCCGAGTTAAGGTCGCTTAAACCACAATTTAGATAGTTATAGGCTTGGGGCTTATAATTTAAAATTAAGCGTGATACGTGTGCAAAAGAATTGCTTGCTTCCGTTCGCCCGATGACTAAAGGAGTGTGCCTCTTCATCATCCGCCCTTAAAAGGACGTTAAGTGGGCGTGTCTGCGTTGTGTTGTGGTTTGCAGTATCTGTGATGTTTGCGCGTTTCGCAACACATCCGACTTCAGCATGTGATTCTTGAGTACCGGGTTGTCCTCCCTCTTCGATCACTACTCGCTTGGCCAGACTAGACAGGTTAGTCTGTTACTAGAGGCACCACGGAGAGGTGGAGCAGGGTCTGGATGGTTCTGGTTCACCGATCCTGGCGCAAGCCATGAACTGTGGGTCGCTGACAACTTCCAGCTCTGGTGCTGTGAGGCGCGCCTTCGCCTCCTAAAAATAGAATGGATATATACGCGTGTTTGACTGTTCAACAAATAGAAGTAACACATGCCGGCTTTCTCTGATGTACTGTTAGAGCAACCAACTATAGTTTTACTAAGGCCTGTGGGCAGAGAGAGTTTTCTCGAAATCACCCAAAGTTTGTGACGTCCTCAGCTTCAGAGTAATAGACGGTTGACGTCATTTTACCCACAACTGCCCCTGCTCGCAATACTCTAAACGTCACGCTCTTTGCGTGATTCTTTTCAGCCCGCGGGTAAAAGTATAGTTGACTGCTGCTGGAGCATCATAGCCTACGTTAGACAGGCCTGATCGCAGAAGGGAGACCTCGCAAACCTCCACTAGCGTGACGTTTTCAGTCTGCGAACAGGAGTGGTTGTGTTCAGCCGTCTATTGCTTGCAAAGTTGGATACTTCACGCTAGTGGTGGTTTTCTGGGGTTTCCTTTTCTGCAATCAGGCCTATCTAGAGTAAGCTATGTTTAGGAGTTTCTGAAAGTCAAAGTTTGTGTGTATATAATGTGTACATGTGTATATAGTGTGTTTTTGTCCCAACCAACTATAGTTTTTACTAAGTAAAGCCTGCAAGAAATCACCCAAAGTTTGTGTGTATATAATGTGTACATGTGTATATAGTGTGTATGTGTCCCAACCAACTATAGTTTTTATTAAGTAAAGCCTGCAAGAAATCACCCAAAGTCTGTGACGTTTTCAGCTTAAAAGCGGGACGGCTGTGGGTAAACCATATCAGCCGTCTAAACCTCGCGCAACTGAAAACGTCACAGACGTTGGGAATCTCGAGATTTTCCTCTAAGCATGCAGGCCTTAGTAAACCTATAGATGGTTGTGATATGTGAATGTACATAAACGTGTTCCAGTTGGGCCAGCGTCATACATGAAAGGGAAATATCATCAACAACTGTCGGGACAAACGATAAAGCATGATTGTTATTACTAGCTGCTTTTACCGTTACATCATGATTGTTATTACTAGCTGCTTTTACCGTTACATCATGATTGTTATTACTAGCTGCTTTTACCGTTACATCATGATTGTTATTACTAGCTGCTTTTACCGTTACATCATGATTGTTATTACTAGCTGCTTTTACCGTTACATCATGATTGTTATTACTAGCTGCTTTTACCGTTACATCATGATTGTTATTACTAGCTGCTTTTACCGATACATCATGATTGTTATTACTAGCTGCTTTTACCGATACATCATGATTGTTATTACTATACCGATACATCATGATTGTTATTACTAGCTGCTTTTACCGATACATCATGATTGTTATTACTATACCGATACATCATGATTGTTATTACTAGCTGCTTTTACCGATACATCATGATTGTTATTACTCGCTGCTTTTACCGGTAAGGCATGATTGTTATTACTCGCTGCTTTTACCGGTAAGGCATGATTGTTATTACTCGCTGTTTTTACCAATAAATCATGATTGTTATTACTCGCTGCTTTTACCGGTAAAGCATGATTGTTATTACCCGCTGCTTTTACCGGTAAGGCATGATTGTTATTACTCTCTGTTTTTACCAATAAATCATGATTGTTATTACTCGCTGCTTTTACCGGTAAAGCATGATTGTTATTACCCGCTCCTTTTACCGATAAAACATGATTGTTATTATTCGCTGCTTTTGTCTTCCTCAAATCAGTCAGGTACCAATTCCTAGTTTGAGCTGTGTTCTGGAGAGTGTTACGCTATCACTGAACTCTTAATCTCTTAAGAGTTTACCCAGCGTTCTAATCACTGCACCACTGACATTCCCACACCATGTTCCAGCCCTGAATTATTGTGTTTTCTTCTGTTTTGTGTATTATGACCTTTACAAACTTCTCTTTCTTGCTGTTTGCTCAACCATTGCTGTCAAAATGTAGACGCGAAAGTGCGCACTAAAAGGTGAAGAGATGGAATTGAAGATGTAATTGATAAACTGTTTGCACGCCACAATAGGTAGTGCAATACAGTGCGCGGAGAGTGAAAAGTGACGTAAAAATACGATGACGTAGTTTGAGAGGCAGTTAGAAAGTTGGCCAAGAGAGAGTGGGTTGACGGTTGGAGACCGCAGGCCAGAGATGAACAGCAGGGAAAAGGGCAGCTGATCAGCGATCACTTGAGCGAGTCGTGCATGGAAGACACGGGCTGGCAGAGATCCCTCTACTGTTGATATAAACGTTATTCATAGAATTGTTCAGTGAGTTCATAGACGATTTGTGTTGTAAAGTGATTTGATAAACTGTTCACCTTGAATGAAGTGTGCGTGGAGGACTGGCCAGAGAGCCTCTACTGTTGATATAAACATTATTATAGGATTGTTCATAGACGATTGTGTTGTCAATTGATTTAATAAACTGTTGACTTTTGAAATATTAAAGACCCTAACCACTTGTGGAAGTCAAGAAACACATAGGCTTCAATACACCACATATAAGAGATTTACAAATACAAGAAAACATTAAAGAGGTTACAAAACAACGTGAAATATCTTTTCTTTTTTGTCTTGGAAGTGCTTGCAAATTCAACCTAAAACGACGTCAAACCCAAGTCATACCTGCTTAAGACTTGATGCTACTACCCCCATCATGGCAACAGGGCAGCACATTTCATTCACATGATCAATAGACTTGAACACAATCATCATCATCATCGAGTGCCATCTCCGCAACGAAAGTTGGCTACCATGGAGTGCCATTCAGCTCTGACTTATGCAATAATTCTATGTTTATCAATAGAAGTGAGAAAGAGAGTCCATCGGTGCTATATAGAGCCAATTGTGACTAGTGGAAGCGAATTATGGATAAATGAAAAGACAATTGGAGACCATCTATTGTCTATTCCATCTATTCTATCTATCTATTGATCTTTTGAGCCGTAGCTGTCCCATAGAGCATAGACCCAGATATTCTTTCTCTTATCTATATTTTTATTCTAGCAGTTTTCAATCCCTGTGAAGATGTTTTATCAAATCTCGCCATCTGTCTCTGTTTCGGGCAAGCAACTCTATCTCATCGAGGAAGCCGATTCCGACTGCTTTTGCCTCACTGATCAATGTTCTTCTCAGTGTCTCTGGGTCGGCCTCTTTTCCTCTTACCTGTTGTTTTCCATATGAGGGCTTGCTTTGTTATTTGATTATTATCTCTCCTCATCACATAACCAACATATGACATCGTCTTTTCTTGATTACTGAAGATATTAGTGGTTGATTAGCGATTTCTCTAATTTCCTCGTTTGTTTTGAATTCGTTCCACGTTATACCAAGTATTTTCCTTAGACATTTATTTTCGAATGCGATCAACTTTGTTTCTGTCTCTTGTTGTTTCCCAGCTCTTACATACATATGTAAGGTTTGATATTACATTTGATTTGAATAGTCTAAGTTTTGTGTTTGTGCTGATGAGTTTTGATTTCCACAACTTTTCAAGGCTTCTGAAAGACATTGCTGCTTTAGCTATTCTGATTCTAATTTATTTAATTGTATCCCCTTCTCGATCAATGTGACTTCCAAGATAGATAAAGTGATCGATTTTTTCCACTGTTTATTTTCCATATATATTCTGTCTTCTGTTGGAATTAAGCTTTTCATGACTTTAGTCTTTTCATGCATGACGTTAGACTTTTCATGACTTTAGTCTTTTCATGAAAGATCTCAAACCTAATTTTGCTGTCTATACTTTGTTACAACTGGCAAAATACAGGAAAAGAGAGATTGCGGACGAAAAAGAGAGAATATTACTAGATAGCTTGGTGTCATGGCATGGAAAACAGTCAAAAACAGAATTGATACGATGTCTATGGATAGAAAATTGTGGAAGGACATAATCGCCTACGTCAACCCGTTTGGCACATGACGATGATATGACATCTGTTAGGAAAACTCACACCTATGGCGTTGCCCCGAATGCAGAGACATTCGATTAAATAATCGATAAACTTTACCTTTGATTTTTCTCGAGCTTTGGAAACTTCTGCAAACGTATAATAGCATTTCTCAGTCATAAATGTCTATAATAACATGGTTCCTGCAGAAGTGTGCCAGTTTGTCCATTTTATTTTTGAGGGGGGAAAGAAGCAAATTCTGTAAAATTGTAAACAAACCTGAAGTGAATTAATGTGATGGGTCAAATGATCAGTTGATGAGATTTAGTTTTTACTTGAAGTTTGTAACAAGCGTAGAAATGGTCGTCAGGATGCTTGGTCAAGAACACAATGCTACTGGCATGGGGAGGCGGGGGGCGTGTTGGAGTGGTTCTCACGCTGTAAAAGTGGGAATATCTTGTGGTCATGGATGTTGCAAAATAGAGATCAAGAAATCTTTTACCACACTTAAATCAATACATGTTGTAAGGTGTATTTTAGATTATTTATTTACAGAAAACAAATGCTCGATGAGTTGTGATTAGAAGCAATACAACCTGACTGGTGTTCAGCAACAGCACTCGCTCATTACTGCAGGTAGATCAGAGGTGTTGAATCATAAGCTGTCGCTGGGATCATTACTACAGGTAGATCAAGGTGATTGAATCAGAAGGTCTGGCTGCTGTGTTGTGACGTTAGAAAAACTAGTGTTTTGTGATATGTAACAGCAATCACGGACAAAAATAGCGCTCTTTGTCGTTTAGCAGGATACAAGAGCACACATGCTGGATACAGAATGTGCTGACTCGTGATAAAAAGAGACGATGTGTTTTATTCATGGTAACAGATACGCTCACTGACTTTGCCAAGAATTAATAAGGGTCTTAATCAGAGAAAAACATTGGCTAGGTCATGTCAAATGATAACATTTGCTAGGTCATGTCAGAGGATAACATTTGCTAGGTCATGTCATAGGATAACACTCGCTAGGTCATGTCGATGGATAACATTCGCTAGGTCAGGTCAAGGGATAACATTCGCTAGGTCTTGTCAAAGGATAACATTTGCTAGGTCATGTCAGAGGATAACATACACTAAGTCTTGTCAAAGGATAACATTCGCTAGGTCTTGTCAGAGGATAACATTTCCTAGGTCTTGTCAAAGGATAACATACGCTAGGTCTTATCAAAGGATAACATTTCCTAGGTCTTGTCAAAGGATAACATTTGCTGACTCGTGTCAAAAGACTCAACTCGCGTTGAAGAGCGATAACCGTCCATTAGTATATCTATCTATCAATTGACCTTTCAGCCGTAGCCGGCCCATAGGACGTAGACCAAGTTACTTATTAGTATGTGCACAACTCTAATTTCCTTCGCGAGTCGATCTATTCCAAATTCAAGATTGGTACAAGGCTGTTTCCATCCGCGCTGACAGACAGGATAGCAAGGCACATTCTACGCTTAGTGAACTTGACTACAAATGACAAGAGGTAGGGTTCGACCCCAACCGACGGCTCCGGTTCACCCGGCCTTTAATGGGTACCGGAATATTTTCTGGGAAAGTAAAGCGGCACGAGTGTAATACCGACCACATTACCCCAAAAAAATCATGTGCCGAAGGTCTGTAAAGTTTTTGGTCACTAACACCATATTCCCTATACGTCACTTGGCATGACGGGGGTACTTTACTTTTACATTCTACGCGACTGCTACAGTATACATATTTCAGGAGGAAAACATGGCCGGTGCTACTACTTTGTAAGAAAAGTACATCGTGAAAGCAAAACCCTGTAACAGAACATCAGGTTTTTAGGAGAATCTGCATTCTCAGCCTGAAATAGTCATGACCACTGAAGAAGGAGAGATCTGGTGAATTCTTTTAAAATTGTCATTGATAAGAACTGTGAGTGGGTGAGAAATAAGACAGTTGCAGTTGTCGTTCTTTCGAAGAGTTTTCTTCATTTTGGGCAAGGACCTTAGATATTCGAACCATAAAATGAAGGCCTGTAGTTCTTTCTTAAAAGTGGGCAAGTCTGGCTATAAGAAGATCATTTCTCCAGGTGTGTTAGAACTTCTACCTGGTGTTGTTTATCATTTGATTGAGGTAATAGGCGGTGGGATTCCGACAGGTGATGCCAATGATGCTGGCTCTTAACACATAACTTAGGTTATGCACCGTCTGTCTGCCTGCCTGTCTGCCTGCCTGCTTGGGTGTCTGGCTGACTGCCTGCCCCGCCCGTCACTTCCTCTTTCTATCCATACGTCCCTCCATTTCTCCATATGTCTGCCTATGTCTGTCTGTGACTATCTGTGTGTCCGTGTGTGTGTGTGTTTGTGTATTAGTCTACTGGGGGATTCCCAGACCACACAAAAAACAGACTTCCAAACAGAACTTAGAGTTATAACTCTGACTCTAGAATATCAACATCGATCTGAGAATTCCAAACCCGGTCTAAATTGTCATCTCCTACCTCAGAATCTCTACTCCAACCTTAGAACTGCTATTCAGCTTAAACTCCCAAGCTGGTATTCCAAACTCGGCCTGGAATCACAACACCGTCTGGACACATCAGGTCATGCACAGAACCTGCAGCTTTGTGTCCCAAACACCAGAGTGCAACGAAACCTCACATCAGTGTTTCTCATTTACACCATCGTGACACACAGGTGATTCACATGCTGCAAGTTTTAGGGGACACACAGGTGATTCACATGCTGCAAGTTTTAGGGGACATACAGGTGATTCACATGCTGCAAGTTTTAGGGGACACACAGGTGATTCACATGCTGCAAGTTTTAGGGGACACACAGGTGATTCACATGCTGCAAGTTTTAGGGGACATACAGGTGATTCACATGCTGCAAATGTTATGGGACACACAGGTGATTCACATGCTGCAAGTTTTAGGGGACATACAGGTGATTCACATGCTGCAAGTTTTAGGGGACACACAGGTGATTCACATGCTGCAAGTTTTAGGGGACACACAGGTGATTCACATGCTGCAAGTTTTAGGGGACATACAGGTGATTCACATGCTGCAAGTTTTAGGGGACACACAGGTGATTCACATGCTGCAAGTTTTAGGGGACACACAGGTGATTCACATACTGCAAGTTTTAGGGACACACAGGTGATTCACATGCTGCAAATGTTATGGGACACACAGGTGATTCACATGCTGCAAATGTTATGGGACACACAGGTGATTCACATTCTGCAAATGTTATGGGACACACATGTGATTCACATGCTGCAAATGTTATGGGACACACAGGTGATGCACATGCTGCAAATGCACAATTTGCAGAATTGGAATTGTTCTTAACAGTATATTCAGCATAGTCTGTATGGTCGGCGTGGTCAATGTAATCTGTATAGTCAGTGAATTCAATATAGACGGCGTGGTCAATGTAATCTGTATAGTCAGTGAATTCAATATAGACGGCGTGGTCAATGTAATCTGTATAGTCAGTGAATTCAATGTAGACGGCGTGGTCATTGTAATCTGTATAGTCAGTGAATTCAATATAGACGGCGTGGTCAATGTTATCTGTATAGTCAGTGAATTCAATATAGACGGCATGGTCAATGTAATCTGTATAGTCAGTGAATTCAATGTAGACGGCGTGGTCAATGTAATCTGTATAGTCAGTGAATTCAATGTAGACGGCGTAGTCAATGTAATCTCTATAGTCAGTGAATTCAATATAGACGGGCGTGGTCAATGTAATCTGTATAGTCAGTGAATTCAATATAGTCAGGCGTGGTCAATGTAATCTGTATAGTCAGTGAATTCTATATAGACGGGCGTGGTCAATGTAATCTGTATAGTCAGTGAATTCAATGTAGACGGCGTGGTCAATGTAATCTGTATAGTCAGTGAATTCTATATAGACGGGCGTGGTCAAGTAATCGTTATAGTCAGTGAATTCCATGTAGACGGCATGGTCAATGTAATCTGTATAGTCAGTGAATTCAATATAGACAGGCGTGGTCAGTGAAGTCTGTATGGTCAGTAGAGAGTGTGTTGTCTGAGTAATCACTGTAGTGAATATAATCAGCGTAGTCTGTATAGTTAATGTAGTCTGTACAGTCAGTAGTCAGTGTAGTCTCTATAATCAATGTACTCTATGTACTCAGCGTAGTCAATGTAGTCTGTATAATCAGGGTAGGCTGTGCAGTCTGTATAGTCAGTGTATTCTGTGTAGTCAGTGTATTTAGCTTATCCCGAGTAGTCTATGATCATATCAGCTCCCAGGAGACAAGAATTTGTGTTGATTTGGAGAATTCACATCAAATGCTGCAAATGTGAACACAAGGTACAGAATATGATTTATTTCCAACAGTGTAATAGACAGTCTGATTGTTTCAACTTCTAAGGGGCGATTCCTTAGTTGATCATAACAAGCAGAAGAAGTATAGGAAGCATGCAGCAAAAGCGGAGCCGCGTAGCTCAATGGTTAGTGAACTGGACTACAAAGGACAAGGGGTAGGGTTCGATCCAAACCGACGGCTTCCGGGTTCAGCCAGCCTTAAATGAGTAGATTTTTTGGGGGGAAAGTGAAGCGGCACGGGCGTAATACCGACCACATTACCCCAAAAATCATGTGCTGAAGGTGTATAAAATTTATGATCACTAACACCATATTCCCTATACGCCACTTGGCGTGACGGGGGTACTTTACTTTTTACTATACAGCAAGTGTATATAGACTGAAGGATGTCTGTCGTGTTTTATGACATATGGAGAATATTATATTAGCGCTCATATTTGTTCTTGACAATCAAGAGACTTATGGGAGATGTGGTAACAGACCACTGTACTCCCCCAGAGAGAAACCTCATGTACCAATTTTCAAATATCGTGTAAACTCCAAAGCCGTGGCAGTTTAAAAAAAAAAATGGCACCGTTGGGAGATGTTTAAACGTTCGTTTTTTGCAATATATTTTCTGATTCACTAAAAAAGCACACACATGGCATTTAGAAGAAAAGTACAAGACAAAACAGCTAATCCAACGTTTCAGCCCCGCATCTTCAATGGGGAAAAAAAGTGGCAAAACCAAACAACATATATCATTAGTCTGAAGAGTCAATAGATCTGTATTTGTTTTTTTTTAACTATGATCTGATAGAATTTTTATTTAGTTGCCAGTTTTCAAGGGCACACGCCGGCATCATCACCAGTATTATATGTTATATGTGACTGATGCTTAAACAAAATATTCTGTGGGAAAAAACATCCAAATAAAAATACATTTATGCAGATCTTGCAATAGTGATTAGGGCTAAATATACCTGGCAAGGCTGGCTCGTTGCTGATGTTAAAATAGCACCATTTCTTATCTGTGCTTATTTGGCAGGTAAATCTGACGTTTCTCCTTTTTCATTTATCTGTCTATCTACTTCTTCTACTACATGTTAAGTGTGTGTGTGTGTGCGTGCGTGTGTGTGTGTGTGAGAGAGAGTGAGAGAGCATGTAGGCTTAGGTTTACACTCTCAACAAACTCAAAACATATTCCCGGTGTCTCTCTCTCTCTGTCTCTCTCTGTCTGTCTCTCTCTCTGTCTCTCTCTCTGTCTGTCTCTCTCTGTCTCTCTCTCTGTCTGTCTCTCTCTGTCTCTCTCTGTCTCTCTCTGTCTCTCTCTGTCTCTCTCTCTGTCTGTCTCTCTCTGTCTCTCTCTGTCTCTCTCTCTGTCTGTCTCTCTCTGTCTCTCTCTGTGTCTCTCTCTGTCTCTCTCTCTGTCTGTCTCTCTCTCTCTCTCTCTGTCTCTCTCTCTGTCTCTATCGTTCTCTCTGTCTCTCTCACGCTCTCTTTCAAAATATATAAATAGTCGAAATTGTCACACAAAAATCCAAAATAAAACATACAAGAACATACTTAAAATGTGATATCATCTGAATGCTAGAGAACAGATTTTGTATTAAAAAATGCAGATCAAGGCTCAAACATTTCACGCAACATGGCCAGGAAATGTTCTCATGTCAATTTAATTTTAAAAATAAATACATAAAACACACACACACAAACAAAAAAAAAGGCAAAAATACAGGAAGAACAAGCACTGAAATGCAATAAACGTTAAAGTGCGCCTCTTGATAACAGGCAGAAGTAGACTAAGAAGAGTTAAAAGGAGAGACACAAGAACTGACGCGCGGTAGAAGAACGATGAGATAGGGAAAAAAGGGGCAGTTTGGGTTAGGATATTTGAGACAGACAAGAAGGAAAGATTTGCCACGAACTGAACACAATAGTGTATCTACATGGTATCTCTCACACGCTACAGAACCCGGCATTTCCACAATTTATCTAAGACAAATGAAGATAATTTGCAGGGAAATTTGTTTAGGAATGAGGTCATTGTGTGCAAAATTAAAAAAAAAAAACAAATATATATATGTTCTTATGTGTATACATGTATGCGCGCACGTGTGTGTGCGCCCGTGCGAACGTGTGTATTTGTGTTTGTGTTCGTGTTCGTGTGTGTGAGTGCGTATGTGTGTATTGCTTGTGTGCATGTGTGTGTTTGTGCGCGCACGCGTGCGTGTGTGTGTCCCCCTAATTGTTGTGACACGCCTGCCTGATGCACCTCTGTGCTTTCCTTTGTTATCTGACCGAGGGTACGTCAGCATTAACATTTTCAAAAAAAGCACTCGTCAGCTTTAGACTGGTCACATCTCCCTCAACTAAGAACAAGATGTGTACACTGATTTTTCACATTCATTAATGCGTACATGTTTGAGCTTTTGTTTTTAGAGGAAGAGGGATTGCTCCGAGACAACCTCAGTAAGAAAAGAGACTTGTTTCCTTCTCCACCTGAACTACACAATTGAAATTCACGCCATAGAGGAAGTTGTCAATATAATCAGCAATAACAATTCGGATTATCAGCAAATAATAGTTTCTCTTTTTCAGATGAATGTACAACTGAAATAAACAAAAGAATAGGTATGGCAAAAAGTAATTTTAATGCCATGAAAAATATACTAACATCAAAACAAATAACACTAGGGCTAAAACTAAGAATAGCAAAATGTTACATCATCTCAATATTCCTGTATGGTGCAGAAACATGGACATTAGACCAGAAAACAGAACAGAAAATTGAAGCCTTTGAAATGTGGATTTATAGAAGAATAGGTAGAATTGGATGGAAAGAAAAGAAAACAAACGATGAAGTTTTAAAATAACTAAAAATGAAAAGATAAGTACTAAACACAATTAGAACTTGACAAATGAAATGTTGGGGGCATGTTAAAAGACACAACAACCTAATAAAAGTAATATTGGAAGGGAAATTACAAGGAAAAAGAGGCAGAGGCAGACCAAGACTAACATGGACAAGTAACATCAAAAGATGGACAAGTCAGCCTATGCCAATCTGCACCATCAAAGCAAGAGACAAAGTAGAATGGCGCTCCATAGTAGCCAACCTTCATCTTGCAGTTCAGAATGAGCAACAAAAAACAAAATAAAGACACGCATAAAGTCGCCTGCCACATATAAATAGCTGTGCACATATTGACTAAAACATCAAACCTCAAAACATACACAGTATAGAATTATATTTAAATACGAAATTGACACTAACACCATATTCCTTTACAACATACACCGTGGCATGTTTCCTCATTTCTCTTTCGTATTTGCCATCTTGAAAAGATGCATTGGCTGACGTTTGTTATAATAAAATCAAAGCTGTTCGGAGTTGCTCCAGACAGCTGTAAAGTGTATCATAAACACTTTTCGCTGATGGTGCACGCACGTCGGTGTTTGCAGAAGTTACCTATTGGGTGTAATCACAGGTAGGCGGTGTAACTTGTTTCTTTCAGGTTGCAAAGGCGAGGGTATTAACTTAGGTCACGGAAATGTGTCAACCTTAGAAGTGCTATGTACCTGATGTTTCTCTTTCGTTCTCTCTCTCTCTCTCTCTCTCTCTCTCTCTCTTTTCTCTCTCTCTCTCTCTCTCTCTCTCTCTCTTTCTCGTTATCTCTCTATGTTTTCTCTGTCTCTCTTTTTCAATATATCTCTCATGCTCTTTTTCGCTCTCCAAATATCTCTTTACATTTGTCTTTCTAACTCTTTCATTCTTTTCTCTCTCACTCTTTTCTCTCCCTCTCTCACTTCCCTCTAACTCTCTTCTCTCACTCTCTTCTCTCACTCTCTTTATCTTTCGCTCTCGAGTTTTCTCTATCACTCTCTCTCACACTATATTTTAATACATCTCTCGCACTCTCTTTCTCACTCTAAACTCTGTCTCTTTTCTTCCTGTCTGTCTCATTCTCACTTTCTTTCTCTACACTCTGTCTTTTGTTCCATGTCTCTCTCTCTCTCTCACTCTCTCTCTCTCTCAGTCTCTTTCTCTTTCTTGATCTGTCTGTTTCTCTTTCTTTAACTCTTTCTCTCAATCTCTTTCTCTCTCTCTCAACCTCTTTCTCTCTCTCACTCCCTTTCTCCCTCATTACCCTTCTCTCTCGCTTTCATTTTCTCATTCTCTCTATCTTTCTCTCTCTCGCTCTCACTCTTTCTATCTCTCACTCTCTCACCATTGTTTCGCACTTTCACTATTTCTCATTCGCTCCCTCTATCTATCGCTCTCATTATCTATCGTTCTCTCACTACTGTTTCTCTTTCGCTCTCCTATTTTGTTTCTCTCACGCTTTTCACTCTCTATCGTTCTTTCTCGCTTGCTCTCTCACTCACTCACTCACTCATTCTATCTTATTCTATCTTATTCTCTCCCACTCTCTCACACACGCTCTCATTCTTTTTTTTTTCTCTCTCTTCTCTCTCTCTCTCTTTCTCTCTCGCTTTTTCTCTACCTCTTTCTCTATCGCACTCCCTCATCTTTCTCACTCGTTATCTCTCTTTCTCATTTTCTCTCTTGCTTTCTCATTTTTTCTATATTTTTTTATCTCGCTCGTTTTCTAACTCCGTCACTCTCACTCTCTCATTATCGTTCTCTCTCGCTTTCTTACTTTCTTTCTGTCTCTCTCCCTGTGTCTATATCTCGTCTCTTATTAGGGATCAAAGAGGGGAGGTAACCAGATATTCAAAAACGTCATGCTTTTGCAGGATGTGTGTAGACCGGAAGGACAAAACAACTCATCTGTGAGGCAAACAACACCACAATGCATCAACGTGCACTAGTCATGCACTTGAGGGCCAGCAGTGAAGAGTAGCAGTCGTCAACTGGACGCAGAAAGAAACACACACACATAAACAGAGAAAAAAAAAGCAAAGAAACAATCTAAGAAGCAAACAAACAGACAAACAAAGAATAAAAAGAAACAAACATAAAAAACAAACAAACAAAGAAATAAAGAAACAAACAAAGCAGCAAAGAAATAATCAAACAAAGAAACAAAGATGCAAAGAAAGAAACAAACAAAGAAAGAAACGAAAAAGCAAAGAAACAAACAATCTAAGAAACAAAGAAATAAACAAAGTAACAAAGAAAGGAACAAACAAAGAAAGAAACGAAAAAGCAAAGAAACAAACAATCTAAGAAACAAAGAAATAAACAAAGTAACAAAGAAAGGAACAAACAAAGAAAGAAACAAACAAGCAAAGAAACAAACAATCTAAGAAACAAAGAAATAAACAAAGGAACAAAGAAAGGAACAAAGAAAGAAACAAACAAACAAGCAAAGAAACAAACAATCTAAGAACCAAAGAAACAAAGAAAAAAGAAACAAACAAACAAACAACGACACAAAGAAAGAAGCAAACAATCTAAGACCCAAAGAAACAAAGAAAAAAGAAACAAACAAACAAACAACGACACAAAGAAAGAAACAAACAAACAAACAAAGAATAAAAACAAACAAACAAAGAAACACACAAAGAAACAAACAAAGAAATATAGAAACAAACAAAGAAATGTGGAATGGAGAGAGAGAGATGATGGTTACTAGAAAGCTGACTATGTGGCACAATTCACAAGCCCCGATAACAAATTATGGCCAAAGTAACAGCATAAGTAGCTCTCTTACTGTTGTCCAGGATATTCTCTATAGCCAGCCCCCAGCTCAGATATACCTTTTACTGCTTTCACACCGGACCCTTAATAAGAAATTTTTTTTTTTCTAAATTTATCTTATTTTCCTTAATTAAAAAAAAAAAAAAATCCCAGTTTGCTGCACTTTATTTTATTTTACTTTTACACCTGATATTTTATTTTCATATATTTGTTTGTATCCGCTATTAGCAGGATGACTTTAACTTATCATTAAAAAATCTGTTCGTATAAAAATAGTTTTTTTTTAGCTACACCATCAAATCTACGTCAGCAAAAATGTGCGCAGCGCGAGAAGAACAAATATCAGAGGGAGATATTTGTGATAAGGTGGCGCGAGGTTTGACAGCATCTACAGGCCTTGTAATTCTAGTTTTATAGAGAAAGAGGAGAAATTGTAGTTTGAATCTGTAGGACGATTGCTGGAAGGTATAATACCAAATGAAACCATAAGAGAAATGGTAGGAATAAAACCTTGCCAAGAACATATAGAACAACAACTTAAATGGTTGGGCCACCTGGTCTGAATGAATCCGCACCAATCACCATCAAGGGCGTTCTTCTCGAGAATGCGTGGAAAAAGATCTAGAAGAAAATGGATAGATGCAGTGATAGAGACATGTAACAAAAAAGAAAAATCACTAATTCAGACAGTTCGAGCAGCTCAAGAACGACAAATGATATAAACCACGACACCTTTTAGGTATCAGTGAGAAGAGAAAAGAAGAGGAAGAAGGTTGCGGTTTATTCATTGCTTGTAGTTAGCATTTGATTCGGGTTTGATTCACTTACACGTACTGAGTCGTGTTTGATTCACTTGCATATGCTGAGTCTGGTGTGATTCACTTACATATGCTGAGTCTGGTGTGATTCACTTACATATGCTGAGTCTGGTGTGATTCACTTACACGTACTGAGTCGGGTTTGATTCACTTGCATATGCTGAGTCTGGTGTGATTCACTTACATATGCTGAGTCTGGTGTGATTCACTTGCATATGCTGAGTCGGGTTTGATTCACTTACATATGCTGAGTCTGGTTTGATTCACTTACATATGCTGAGTCTGGTGTGATTCAATTGCATATGCTGAATCGGATTTGATTCACTTACATATGCTGAGTCTGGTGTGATTCACTTGCATATGCTGAGTCTGGTGTGATTCACTTACATATGCTGAGTCTGGTTTGATTTACTTACATACGCTAAGTCGGGTTTGATTCACTTACACATGCTGGGTCTGGTGTGATTCACTTGCATATGCTGAGTCTGGTGTGATTCATTTCCATATGCTGAATCTTGTGTGTTTCACTTGCATATGCTGAGTCGGGTTTGATTCACTTACACGTGCTGGGTCTGGCTTAATTCAATTACATATGTTGATTTTTTGTTGTGGAAATAGCTGTTCCAGTGAGGGTTACTGGATTAGGGAGTGAGCGATTGAGTCACTGAGAGATGAGGAGATGTGTGTGATTGAATGACTGTGTGTGTGAATGTCTGAGTGAGGGAGTGAGTTATTGAGTCACTGAGAGATGAGGAGATGTGTGTGATTGAATGACTGTGTGTGTGTGAATGTCTGAGTGAGGGAGTGAGTGATTGAGTCACTGAGCTATGAAACGATGAGGAGATGTGTGTGATTAAATGACTGTGTGTGTGAATGTCTGAGTGAGAGAGTGAGTTATTAAGTCATTGATTGAGTGAGGGAGTGAGTGAGTGGATCGTTGGCTGACTGAGTGAAAGAGAAAAAAGTAAATCAGTGAGCGGGTCATTGTGTAAGGGTTTGATTGAATGAGTGAGTCTGAGGTTAGGTGATCAAGTATGTGCATGTATGTAAATATATGAGCGAGTGAGCAAATGAATCGGTGAGTAAGTCAGTAATTGAGTTAAAGTTAATTTATATATCACCTCTATGTAATCCATATTAGGCAGCTGCGATAGCTCAGTGGTTAGTGAACTGGACTACAAAGGACAAGGGGTAGGGTTCGATCCAAACCGACTGCTTCCGGGTTCACCCAGCCTTAAATGAGTACTGGATTTTTTTTTATGGGAAAGTAAATCAGCACGGGCGTAATACCGACCGCATTACCCAAAAAAAAATCATGTGCTGAAGGTCTGTAAAATTTATGGTCACTAACACCATATTCCCTATACGCCACTTGGCGTGACGGGGGTACTTTACATTACTTTTTTATGTCATCCATATTGAATCTCTCAATGCACGAGCTAAACAATAGCCAATGAGATCGCTGGCAGCTCTGGAACTCAGCGTGACATGATTCTGAACGAAGAGGACATAGTCAAGATTGCTCTTGATTTTTTGAAAGAAAAAACGGAGTATAATGGGTGTAAAAGTAAAGAGTCCCCGTCACGCCAAGTAACGTATTGGGGATATGGTGTTAGTGACCATACATTTTACAGACCTTCGGCATATGATTTTTGGGGTAATGTGGTCGGTATTACGCCCGTGCTGCTTTACTTTCCCAGAAAAAAAATCCGGTACCCATTTAAGGCTGGGTGAACCTGGAAGCCGTCAGTTGGGATCGAACCCTACCCCTTGTCCTTTGTAGTCCAGTTCACTAATCACTGAGCTATCGCGGCTTCTGAGTATAATGGTTGGAACAATACTGTATATATTAAGAGACTGATGAGTATAAAGGTGGAAAAGGTGGTCCGGTCGACCTGGAGTTCCTAGTGGGGAAAAGCCGATATATCTACAATCAATAGTTTACTGGAACTATCAGTCTGTATATGCTTAGAGGTATGCTATAATTGACAGTGGAGCGGGTATGGTTATGTCCCGACTCTAATGAAGCTGATTTCATGAATAGAATAGAATAGAATAGAATAGAATAGAATAGAGCTAAATACAAATCAAAAGGTCTAATTCTTGTGATATCACACACACATATACATAACATTTGCCCTCGCGTTGAGCTCATCTGAAGCCATGTACCTCTAAGTCTTTGCAACTTACGTGCATGTGTCGTTTTAACACCTGTAAAACACCTTTAGTGCAACACTTATAAACTATGAGTCACGGTCCACGTATTTTACAAGATAAAATAATCTCCCTCCCTCCCCCTTCCAATCCCATCACATAATTTGCAGGTATATTCCTTATCGTCACAAGACAGGTAAAACAAGTCTTACGAAAGTGATTTAGCTAGCAACAGGCTCTACTTATGCCAAGAGGGAAGACTCGTGATAAAAAGAGGGAAAAAATTGTGATGAAGAAGAGGATAAATTATTAATTATATTTGTGATATATATACCCGCTGACACTACACGATTACAGACATAAAAATGTTGGATATTTCCTTGGCTGAAACTAAAAACAAACTGTGCAAACAACGAACAGTCGACGAGAGAAATAAATGTCCTACATAACACACGTGATGACGTGAAGGGGTCATAGGTTACGTGAATAATGGCTTTTGTGGACTTTTTGTTCATTCATAGCTCGTCTTGAAAATGGAGGTTAATGTGCTGTATTGTTGTTTACAGCAACACTTGTTAATCTTCTTTTTTTTAATTTTTTTTTTATTTTTCTTCTCCTTCTTCATTTGCCTTTCAGGGTCGAGATATAATTTGCGGTCTTTTGCTCTTCTGTTTGCCTCTGCTGTTGTTATGTTTCCTAATGTTTCTAATATTCAGTAAATCCATCTTTTTTTCGTGGTCGGCTCTTGAGTTTGGTGTTCTCGCAACGTTTATTGAAGACTTGTGTTGTGTTTTTATCTTTCTGCCTTATAACGTGGCCAAACCATTTTATCTGTTGTTTCTTTATATATTCTGTGGCGGGGGGCTATTCCTAGCTTTTTTCTCAGTTTTTCATTTCTGATCTTATCTCTCAGACTGTTTCCTGTCATTCGTCTAACAAATTTAATCTCAGTAGAGGTTATTTTTCTTATTGTTCTTGCATCTAGAGTCCAGGACAGGCATTGGTAGCACAACGTTGGGATGAAGATTGTATTGTAGAGTGCCAGTTTTGCCTCTAGAGTTATTTCCTTATTGAACAATAGTGTTGATAGCTGTCCGATGATTTGACAAGTTTTGTTGTATCCTAAGTCTATATCTACTGTTTATAAATTACCTTACGTCATAACACTTTGATATTTTTGGACTGAAACGTGTAATTTTGTTATTAGTTAATCTGAGACCGGGTTTGCCTTTCCTCTTCAATACATAGTCTCTAAGACAAAGGATTGAGTTGTCTTCTTTCGCTGATCTCTCTAAGACAAAGGATTGAGTTGTCTTCTTTCGCTGATCACTACGTTGAGATGGGTGGGGTCTCGGTCAGCTCTGATTCTCTCGTTTATTGAGTCTGATAATAACCAAGTTGTGGTAAGTGTTGACAGTAACAGTTTGAGATTTAGTGGAGTTTCATGTCTCGTGGTTGTGTGGAGGTGACAGTCAAATTTGGTAAAATAACCTCTGCCACTGGCGTCATCGTCACTATCATCGTGGTTATCATCATTTTATATTATCATTGTCATCATCATCATCATCATCATCAAATTATCAGCGTCATCAATATCATCACATCATTATCAGCATCACCATTGTCGTTATTATCGCCATCATCCTCATTATCGCTTTTGTTCGTCTTAGTTATTATCGCCATCATCACCACTATTATCATCATCGTCGTCATCGGCATTATCGTCATCGGCATTATCGTCATCGGCATTATAATCATCGTCACTACTATCGTCGCAATTATCGTCATCATTTGCGGCAGTAGTAAATACCGTGATTACTGACGTAAGTGATAAGTTACCTTCACTACATTCTACATCTCTTTATCTGTTCTATTGTTGACTTTCTATCTAACTATTTTCTCAAGTTATCTGTTCTATTGTTGACTTTCTACATAACTATTTTCTCAAATTATCTGTTACATTCTCTCTCTCTCTCTCTCTCTCTCTTTCTCTCTCTCATACATTTCCTCTTTCTCTTCTTTAATTTTTCTATTGTTACAAATAATCCAACTGTATCCTTTCCATGAAACATCTAGAATACCAATGATTACCTTCCCCTGATTCTTGTGACGAGCTTTCGTTTTACTTTGTTCTCTCTCTCTCCCTCTCTCTCCCTCTCTCTCTCTCTCTCAGATTGCCCCCATTATACACTCTCGCAAGGGCGCCACCGATATACATATAATATGTAGGAAGTAGGAAAAATGAGTCTCTGCTGTCAAAAGTTTTGGAACCACTGACTTATACTGTTGACCACCAACTGATATTCCGGGTATCTCTATTCTTCTTCTGTCTTCTTTCTTTCTCTTTCTCACTGATACCGAATAGGTGTCGTTTTCTTCTGGGTCTTCCTCTCTAGTAGGGATCTCACCTCACAGCACAGATTAAATAAATCTGATAATTGTAAAGTAACCTAGACTAACACTTCTTTTCATCTGCTGCCAAATTGGGTTATGATTCTTATGTCATTTATGACTGCATTTTTTTCTCTTGTCTCACCCACAGCCATCTATAATTTTATTAAGGCATGTGGGCTTAGAAGGGTGTCCGGTTAGCGCAATCGATAGGCGGTTGGCTTACCACGGCAACAGCCGGGGTTCGTACCCTGGCGAGGACACCTGGGTTTTACTAATTCCCTAAAAATTAGTAGGAGCCGCGATAGCTCAGTGGTTAGTGAACTGGACTACTACGGACAAGGGGTAGGGTTCGATCCCAACCGACGGCTCCGGGTTCACCCAGCCTTAAATGGGTACCGGATTTTTTCTGGGAAAGTAAAACAGCACGGGCGTAATACCGACCACATTACCCCAAAAATCATGTGCTGAAGGTCTGTAAAATATAGGGTCACTAACACCATATTTCCCTATACGCCACTTGGCGTGACGGGGGGTACTTTACTTTTTTTATGTGGGCTTAGAGGGAAATCACGAAATCCTCCAAATTTATGACGTCTTAAATTATGCTGTATATAGACAGCTAACGTTCTTTTATCCACAGCTGCCAGTGCTCGCAAAGCTGAAAACGCCAGGAAAATTGGGTGGTTCCTTTCAGCCGGGGGGGGGAAGGAAGGGGCCTTAGTAGACTATATAGATGGCCAAGTTCTCATCCAATTGGTCGTTTTATCTGCAAAACGGGCACATATATTGACGTCACTACCACATGCTGGGTAGTCATGCTCAAGAGTTTTAAGGAGGTGACGTAAATGTTAAATATTTGTACGGACACTCTGAGACCACATCCATCTATGTATAGATTTACAAAGGCCCGCGTCCAGAAAATGAAACAGGAAAACCCTCCAACTAGATTGACGCTGTCAGCTATAAAAGCTATAGAAAGTTGACGTCACTTTACCCTCAACTGCCCTTTCCTGAGAGAATCTTTGAACAGCCTCTTCTATCAGCTACATTTTGTGATCATTGTTGAAGTATCTTAAGTCTGCTTTACTATGTGCTGTTGTGAAGTATCTTAAGTCTGCTTTATTATGTGCTGTTGTGAAGTATCGGGAGTCTGCTTTACTATGTGCTGTTGTGAAGTATCTTAAGTCTGCTTTACTATGTGCTGTTGTGATGTATCTTAAGTCTGCTTTACTATGTGCTGTTGTGAAGTATCGTAAGTCTGCTTTACTATGTGCTGTTGTGAAGTATCTTAAGTCTGCTTTACTATGTGCTATTGTGAAGTATCTTAAGTCTGCTTTACTATGTGCTGTTGTGAAGTATCTTAAGTCTGCTTTACTATGTGCTGTTGTGATGTATCTTAAGTCTGCTTTACTATGTGCTGTTGTGAAGTATCTTAAGTCTGCTTTACTATGTGCTGTTGTGAAGTATCTTAAGTCTGCTTTACTATGTGCTATTGTGAAGTATCTTAAGTCTGCTTTACTATGTGCTGTTGTTCATGTTTTTGTTCTGTGTACATGTGGGCGGTCACCCGAGTTAGGAACTTTCAAACAATGTAAAAGAAAGTAAAGTACCCACGTCACACCAAGTGGCGTATAGGGAAATATGGTGTTAGTGACCCTATATTTTACAGACCTTCAGCACATGATTTTTGGGGTAATGTGGTCGGTATTACGCTCGTACTGCTTTACTTTCTCAGAAAAATACGGTACCCATTTAAGGCTGGGTGAACCCGGAAGCCGTCGGTTGGGATCGAACCCAACCCCTTGTCCGTTGTAGTCCAGTTCACTAACCACTGAGTTATCGCGGCTCTCAAACAATGTACTTGAAAGAAGTACTTCGTACTTTCTAAGTCTGTTTTCTGTAGATAATGATGATAGCGGAGGAATTAATGATATGCAAATGAGCTAAAACGTGCCCCGTCTTAGGCAGAGGTGGGCAACCTAAGGCCTGCGGTCCAGAACTGGTCCGCCATGATATTTTCACCGGCCCCTGTGCTTGGTTTGAAAATTACTATACACTCCATTCCCTGAGTTTAAAAAAATGAATAAATAAAAAGTAGCACACATAAATGCGCAAACCCTAACCGATAAACTTTATATTCATAATGTATTGTCGAAATTTCTCTCCCCCAACCCTCTCCCTATCATTCCACTCTCTTTTTTGCCTTCCACTTTCCATCATTAATAGGAACTTTGCAAATTAGTTAATTTTTATAATTGCTTCATTAAATGAATGACATCTAGCCTTAGGCGTCTTTATAGTTTCTATTCTTCCTCTTCTTCTGCGATCATGACTCTTTCAGAGTAGGATTCCGGACTCTCTCATGACGACAGTTGTCTGTTTAAGGAATTCGGTTGCCCAGTATAGCTTCTCTTCCAGGGAGGTGGGTGTTGTCCACATTGTCCTTCTCAGGTCTGTGTAATGGGGGCAATCCTGTAGAACATATTGTCCAGTGTACAGTGGCATTGGCTGGTAGTTCCAATTTTGAGTTTGGTGAACATGTGGTTTCTTATTCTGTTGTGGCCAGTGCGGAGGCGAAGTATGATGACTTGATCCCTCCTATGGAGGATAGTTTCCTTTCAGAACTGACTCTAAAAAAGTAAATGAGAGTTACCTACCCCTTCGTAGAGCCATGATGGCTCATGAATCATTTACTTGAGTCAAAGATGACTGTTCTTTCTTTGATTTAATTAAATTAATAATTAGCTGAATTGGAAATATAAGAACATTTGGGGGCCTCGATAGCCTGGTTGGAAAAACCACGCGACTGGACTACCGACGTTCGGACAACCCGTGTTCGATTCCCGCTGGGAGCAGTGTGAGTTGTACTCGTGGTTGGAAAAAAAAAATACCCCACGGTCGACCCAGCCGTTGGCAGAAATTGGTATCAGTGCATTACCCTGGGAAGGTGAGGAATGTCGCCTCACATCTGAGTTTCGATGCTTGAGGCGACACTATACAGAAATCTCCGAACATTTCTGGATAGGCGACCGAGCACATATGGGTGTAAACTCGCGTGCTAAGACGCAGGTTAAAGTCTCGTACTTTACTTTACTTTACTAGATAAGAACAGCGATCTTGCCTCTAAAATCAGGTTGAAACGAACTGTTGCTATATCAGGTTTCCTATATGCTTGTGAAAAGCGGACCCTTACAGCAGAGTTACAGAGGAAAAAGCGAGCTATAGAAGAGAAATGTAACCGTAAGATTGTGGGCATCTCCTACATAGACCGTTTCACAAAAAGATGCAACAAGCAATCTGAGTAAATGATGATCTTTCATATTGTAAAACTATTGTAAAAACACGCACAATGAAAATGGTTCGGCCATTTATCTCATTCATCTGGTCCTGTAAAGGCCATTCTGCAAGGAAATGTGAGTTGAGAAAGAAAGAAAGGTAGGCAGAGAAAGAGATGGAAAGATAACATCAAAGAATAGACAGACCTAGACTTTGCAGAGTCCCATAGAATGACTGAAGATAGAGAGACATTGGAAAGATATGTCAGCGATGTTCCATCGACTCCCGACTTTATGGAAAGAAGAAGAGTAACTTGAATGTATTTGATGATTATTTAGTTGAGTATCGAACATGATTATTTAGTTGAGTATCGTACACGAACATGATTATTTAGTTGAGTATCGAACATGATTATTTAGTTGAGTATCGTACACGAACATGATTATTTAGTTGAGTATCGTACACGAACATGATTATTTAGTTGAGTATCGTACACGAACATGATTATTTAGTTGAGTATCGAACATGATTATTTAGTTGAGTATCGAACATGATTATTTAATTGAGTATCGTAAACGAACATGATTTTTTAGTTGAGTTTCGAACATGATTATTTAGTTGAGTATCGTACTTGATTATTTAGTTGAGTATCGTACATGATTATTTAGTTGAGTATCGTACATGATTATTTAGTTGAGTATCGAACATGATTATTTAGTTGAGTATCGTACTTGATTATTTAGTTGAGTATCGTACTTGATTATTTAGTTGAGTATCGTACATGATTATTTAGTTGAGTATCGTACATAATTATTTAGTTGAGTATCGTACACGAACATGATTATTTAGTTGAGTATCGTACATGATTATTTAGTTGAGTATCGTACACGAACATGATTATTTAGTTGAGTATCGTACATGATTATTTAGTTGAGTATCGTACATGATTATTTAGTTGAGTATCGTACATGATTATTTAGTTGAGTATCGTACTTGATTATTTAGTTGAGTATCGTACACGAACATGATTATTTAGTTGAGTATCGAACATGATTATTTAGTTGAGTATCGAACATGATTATTTCGTTGATTACCGTACATGATTATTTCGTTGATTACCGTACAAGATTATTTCGTTGATTACCGTACATGATTATTTCGTTGAGTATCTTACATGATTATTTAGTTGAGTATCGAACATGATTATTTAGTTGAGTATCGAACATGATTATTTAGTTGAGTATCGAACATGATTATTTCGTTGATTACCGTACATGATTATTTAGTTGAGTATCGAACATGATTATTTAGTTGAGTATCGAACATGATTATTTCGTTGATTACCGTACAAGATTATTTCGTTGATTACCGTACAAGATTATTTCGTTGATTACCGTACATGATTATTTCGTTGAGTATCTTACATGATTATTTAGTTGAGTATCGAACATGATTATTTAGTTGAGTATCGAACATGATTATTTAGTTGAGTATCGAACATGATTATTTCGTTGATTACCGTACATGATTATTTAGTTGAGTATCGAACATGATTATTTAGTTGAGTATCGAACATGATTATTTCGTTGATTACCGTACAAGATTATTTCGTTGATTACCGTACATGATTATTTAGTTGATTACCGTACATGATTATTTAGTTGATTACCGTACATGATTATTTAGTTGAGTATCTTACATGATTATTTAGTTGATTACCGTACACGATTATTTCGTTGATTACCTTACATGATTATTTCGTTGATTACCGCACATGATTATTCAGTTTATTACCGTACATGATTATTTAGTTGATTACCGTACCTGATTATTTAGTTGAGTATCTTACATGATTATTTAGTTGATTACCGTACACGATTATTTCGTTGATTACCTTACATGATTATTTAGTTGATTACCGTACATGATTATTCAGTTGATTACCGTACATGATTATTTAGTTGATTACCGTACATGATTATTTAGTTGAGTATCTTACATTATTATTTAGTTGATTACCGTACATGATTATTTAGTTGATTACCGTACATGATTATTCAGTTGATTACCGTACATGATTATTTAGTTGATTACCGTACCTGATTATTTAGTTGAGTATCATACATGATTATTTAGTTGAGGGAACTTCATTTATTTCGAAAACATTTGATGATACTGCTGTTGAATGAACTTGATGCTTTTGTAATTGATGGGTATAAACTTCTTGTTTGGAATTAAACTCTCTCCACTACCGTTTATAGACGTCTATACTGCACCGAATCTAGCAGCCGACTTCTAAATGAACATTTAAATATAACAGGAACGAGACATAAACACGACACGAGGCAGAGGCGAGACACAATTATTACACAGACACAGCGATCGCTTCAATGTTTGTTTACTAGAGCAGTTTCTACATTGCTATTTTCCCACGAAACATGCTCGTTTTTTTTTTGCCCTCAAATGAACGCCAAATATTAATAATATTTGCTTGTAATTTGATTCCTCGTTCTATAATAAAGTCTGCCATTTTTTTTTTACCCACACATGGGTTCTGACTATTCAGTCCTCTCTCCTGATGTAATTTCCGCTTCTATTCTCCAGGACACACTACTACACGGCATACAAAGACAGGTACCAGCCCCAACAAGTCACAAGGTACAAATGTTGCAACGGTTGGCAGCTCAGCGACCAGGGCCATTCCTGCAATAACAGTTGAGTGATGATTTTTGTTAGTCCAACTGTGTCTGTCTGTCCATTTGTCTGTTTTTCTGTTGTCTGCTTGCCTGTCCTTTTAGCAATCCTTCATGCATGTCTGTCTTCGTGACTACTGAATATTTATCAAACTTCTGTCTGTCTTTCTGTTGTCAGCTTGCCTGTACTCTTAGCATTCCTACATGCATGTCTGTGTACGTGACTACTACATATTTATCAAACAGTCTCTCTGTCCATCTGACTGTCTTTCTGTTGTCTGCTTGCCTGTCCTTTTAGCAGTCCTTTATGCATGTCTGTCTACGTGACTACTACATATCTATCTACCCACTGTATGTTCTTCAACCTATATATATATATGTATATATATATATATATATATATATATATATATATATATATATATATATATATATATATATATACTACCAGTCTAAATGTCTTACGAGAATTACATTTTCTCTGTGTCTGATTCTTTATCAACCTCTTTACTCTCTCTTCGCCTGGTTATCTACTTATTCATGCACCTGCCTATATTTCATCTATGTATTTCTCATTTATCTGTCTCTCTGCTATCTGTTTGTTCATATATATATGTCTGTCTCCTGCCTTTTACCTCTTCATCTATTTATCTACTGTCTGTCTAGCTGGTTCCCTGCAGTATTTCTGCCTGACCATCTACTATCTGTGCTTATACTGTTCGCCTGTCTATACAGCAAGCTGTTAGTCTTTGTGTCAGTGTTCCTATTCGTCTACCGGACAATGCAATCTGTCTGACTGACAACCTACATACTCCTTGCAAAGAAGTAAAGGCACCAAGATGCATAGAGATGCGAAGATGCTGTAAAGCTGATGGTAATGATGATTTAAAAAAGAAGAAGAAAAAAAGTGGTATGGTAACAGCTTTACGTGGTAATTAACAAAACAAAAGTCGACGTCTCGGCCAAATAGGCCTTCAGCTGGAACAACAAACAACAACACAAATATATATATTTAAGGATATGTACACAAATCTAACTACATTGCGATAATATAGTAGATACTCGAGAAAGGAAATAAAAAAAAAAAGTCTCCTCTCTGTAGTCCAAAGCGTGGTCAGCTTCTGAATGAACTAAAATTAGGCGGGATGACCAGCTATATATCTCACTGACCAGGCAGTCAGGTGAGAAGTCGGAAGGGTTCTAAGGATATGAGGAGGTGGGTCAAGATATGTATAAACTGTGTGTATGTAACTGTGTGTGTGTACAACGAACAGATGTTTACAAAAAAAGCATGTGTACCTAACCATACATGCGTGCAGGCATAAATCCGTTTATATATTACCACAAAGCACCCAAAAGAAAACCCGAAGGTGTCTAAATGTACCAATATATCTGCAGATAAATATACATACAAGTACAGGTGCGGTAGCGCATGTGGTAAAAATGTGTGGTAGGTGCCCTATGTGTATGAGAGCGATATGTTTATGCCATGGCGGGACAACGAGCCCAACTGGGCAATAAGACGATTCACAAGGGCGAACCGACTGCGATTACTGGAGTGACACGAGACAATGCCGGTGACATGTATGCCAGGTTTACCACTATGGCCGGGGGAGTTGAAATGGGCAGACACCGGGCTGCCAGTCTTTTGCTCAACATCACGGAGATGCTCACAAAATCTGTTACTCAAGCGTCGCCCAGACTCACTTACATACGTCATCTGGCAATGCTTACATACCATAGCGTAGATGATATTCCGTGTCACACAAGTAAACACCCCTCCTTGATCTCGAATCGCCTATTAGGGAACAAAGCAGAACAAAGGATACTCCTTGCAGTGGTTGAATCTTATGATATAGAAGACCTAGTACTGTAGTACATCTGAGACATGCACGATACAACTTGATACAGAAGATCCAGTACTGTAGTACATCTGGGATTTGGACGATCCAACCTGATATAGAAGACCTAGTACTGTAGGTTCATCTGGGATGTGCACGATCCAATTTGACATAGAAGACCTAGGAATGTAGTACATCTGAGATATGCCCTATCCAACTTGATATACAAGACCTAGTACTGTAGTACATCTGGTGTTTACAAGATACCATTTCTACAACAAAAACATAAAAATACATGAAAAGACCAATTCAGTCCCCGAGTCATCTTTTAGATATAAGAGCAGCGACTAGTGTTGCTTCTCTTGCATTTTGTCAATCAATCAATCAATCTACCAATAATGTATGCTAGTCGTTTACCTGGTTGTCCTTTAGCCTATATCCATTACGCAAAGCTTTAACCACTGTTTTGTCTATTTACTTTCCTCTAAATTTGTTTGTCGTTTCTCCTTACACTTCGCTTTCCTGCAACTTCGCATTTGTATGCATTTCTTTGCTTTGACCCTTATGTCCTTCAACCTGTCTGCAAACCTATTTACAGTCCACATTTATATTGATCTCTCTGTTCCATGCATATCAAAAGTTCTATATACATCTCTTATTATTTGTCCAACTACCTGACTATTCCCCAGTATCCAATTCTTTGTCATCTGTTGTTACTGCCTGCACACATGTATTCTATTTTATATTTTTATGTAACTCTATATCCTGCATATAGATATGTTTGAAAACCCGTCTATATTCAGCGCTGTCTGCTTGACCACATAGATCTGTCAAATCGACCTCGTTCACCTACCTGTCAGTCAAATGTTCTGTCCATGTACAGCTATCTACCTACAATACCTGCATATTTACATGTTTGTGTTGCTGTATACCTACAGTACTATCTACCTGTCTACCTATCTGTGCATTTACCTGCTTGCTTATTTAACTGGCTAACTATCGACCTGTCTACCTACCTGTCAATTTACCTGCTTGCTTTTTTAAGTGGTTAACTATCTACCTGTCTACCTACCTGTACATTTACCTGCTTGCTTATTTAACTGGTTATCTATCTACCTGTCTACCTACCTATGCATGTACCTGCTTGCTTATTTAACAGGTTAACTGTCGACTTGTCTACCTATCTATTCATCACCTGCTTGCTTCATTATCTGGTTAACTATTTGTCAGTCAAGCATCCAGTCTATGTATAGCTATCTACCTGCATATCTACATGTTTGGGTTCCTGTATATCTACAGTACTATCTACCTGCATATCTACATGTTTGGGTTCCTGTATATCTACAGTACTATCTATCTGCATATCTACATGTTTGAGTTCCTGTATATCTACAGTACTATCTACCTGCATATCTACATGTTTGGGTTCCTGTATATCTACAGTACTATCTACCTGCATATCTACATGTTTGGGTTCCTGTATATCTACAGTACTATCTACCTGCATATCTACATGTTTGGGTTCCTGTATATCTACAGTACTATCTACCTGCATATCTACATGTTTGGATTCCTGTATATCTACAGTACTATCTACCTGCATATGTACATGTTTGGATTACTGTATATCTACAGTACTATCTACCTGCATATCTACATGTTTGGGTTCCTGTATATATACAGTACTATCTACATGTATACCTACCTGTGCATTTATCTGCTTGCTTACTGAACTGGTTAACTATCTGCCTGTCTCTTTATCTCTTCGTATCTTTGACTCCATTTATTGGGGCTGGTATTGCATTTATCAGTAAAGGGTTAAGGCATAAAAATGCGTAAATTTCGATTGTTTTTGTTTTGGTTGTTTCGTTATCAGTTTTGTGTGTGTGTTTTTTTGTTTGTTCCTGATGAAGGCCTATTGAGCCGAAACGTTGTTTAGTCTGTGTCGTCCACTTGTCACGTAAAGCTTCTTACATACCATTTTTTTAATTTTTAATTTTTCCCTATTGCATTTATCAGTCGTTTATTTATCACTGCCGCAATGCTCAGAAGGTGATTTATGTAAAACCGCAAGTAACCAAATGGCCTAGGCTAAAGAGATCTCGGATCACGTTAATAAAGAAGAGCTTAAAGAGTTTCACACAAGAGGCTATTAAAAGACTCGAGAGAATCAAAGACCAACAAGGCTAATATGATCATTTAATCACATAACCAAATGAGTAAAAACTGAACTGCCAGGAAACCATGTCATACAAGAGACAGGGATGTAAATCACAACAGAACAAAAGGACATAATTTCCAATATCTTCTTAAATGGCAGTCACTTCTTCGTCTTCTTCTTTCCTTTCTCATCTGCCTTTCAACGTCGAGGGGAGATATAGTTTGCGGTCTTTTGCTCTTCTGTTCACCTCTGCTGCTCTTATGTTTCCTAGTGCTTCTAATATTCCATCGATCAATCTTTTTCGTGGTGGACCCTTGGGTCTGGTGTTCTCATAACGTTTGTTGAAGGCTCTTTGTGTTGTGTTTTCATCTTTCTGCCTTGTCACGTGGCCAAACCATTGTATCTGTTGTTTCCTTATATATTATATGGCGGCATTCATCGCTTTTTTCTCAATTCTTCATTTCTAATCTTATCTCTCAGACTGTTTCCTGTCATTCGTCTAATACATTTCATTTCTGTAGAGGTAATTTTCTTATTGTTCTTGTATCTAGGATCCAGGTCTGGCATTTGTAGCACACCGTTGGGATGAAGATTGTATTGTATAGTGCTCGTTTTGCCTCCAGAGTTATTTCCTTGTTGGACAATAGCGGTGATAGCTGTCCAATGACTTGACAAGCTTATGATACGATGGCAGTTACGGTTCAGTGTAACCCGGAAAACGCAATCTGAAGTTGAACAGATCGTGTCTTGCCAATGAGCAGTCAGTCATTGAGTACCGTCTCCATATCGAAGGTTGGCTACCATAGAGCGTCGTTCAGTCATTGAGTACCGTCTCCATATCGAAGGTTGGCTACCATAGAGCGTCGTTCAGTCATTGAGTACCGTCTCCATATCGAAGGTTGGCTACCATAGAGCGTCGTTCAGTCATTGAGTGCCGTCTCCATATCGAAGGCTGGCCACCATAGAGCGCCGATCAGTCATTGAGTGCCGTCTCCATATCGAAGATTGGCTACCATAGAGCGCCGTTCAGTCATTGAGTGCCGTCTCCATATCGAAGGTTGGCTACCATAGAGTGCCGTCTCCATATCGAAGATTGGCTACCATAGAGCGCCGTTCAGTCATTGAGTGCCGTCTCCATATCGAAGGTTGGCTACCATAGAGCGCCGTTCAGTCATTGAGTGCCGTCTCCATATCGAAGGTTGGCTACCATAGAGCGCCGATCAGTCATTGAGTGCCGTCTCCATATCGAAGGTTGGCTACCATAGAGCGCCGATCAGTCATTGAGTGCCGTCTCCATATCGAAGGTTGGTTACCACAGAGCGCCGTTCAGTCATTGAGTGCCGTCTCCATATCAAAGGTTGGCTACCATAGAGCGCCGTTCAGTCATTGAGTGCCGTCTCCATATCGAAGGTTGGCTACCACAGAGCGCCGTTCAGTCATTGAGTGCCGTCTCCATATCGAAGGTTGGCTACCATAGAGCGCCGTTCAGTCATTGAGTGCCGTCTCCATATCGAAGGTTGGCTACCATAGAGCGCCGATCAGTCATTGAGTGCCGTCTCCATATCGAAGGTTGGCTACCACAGAGCGCCGTTCAGTCATTGAGTTCCGTCTCCATATCGAAGGTTGGCTACCATAGAGCGCCGCTCCGCACTCTCTTTTGCTTTGATAGTACAGGTTGCCATAGGTTGACGTGTCCATATTTTTGTGTTTATCGTTCACGTTAATATTGGTCTGCCTCTGCCTCTTTTACTTTGTATTATACCTTCCAAGATTACTTTTAGTAGGCTGTTGTGTATTTTAACATGCCCCCAAAATCTCATTTGTCTTGTTTGAATTGTGTTTAATAGTTCTCTTTTCATTTTTATTTGGTTTTTGTAAGAGTCCATCGTTTGTTTTCTTTTCTTTCCATCCAATTCTACCTATTCTTCTATACCACAAATGTCTAAATTTTCTGTTCTGTTTTCTTGTCTAATGCCCATGTCTCTGCATCATAGAGGAATGTTGAGAAGATATTATACTTTGCTATTCTTTGACTTAATTTTAAATTGGTGTTATTTGTTTTGATTTTAGTATATTTTCCATGGCATTAAAATACATATTCTTGCCATTCCTATTCTTTTGTTTATTTCAGTTTTACACCCCCCCCCCACCAACTGGTTATCGAATATCCAAGGTACGAACACAAACTACAGGAAAACCCGCGACCAAATCTCAAAAACGAGTCCCTCCTGCACTCCTTTATATTCTCATTGACTTTTTATTTTTTATTTTTTCAATTCCTGGCAGTAAACGATTCCTGTATATTATTTTTATTGCAAACGCTGATAAGAAGTTAATTAAAAGCAACCCCTTAATGATGGATTTAACATCCCTAGTATATAGTGCAAACCGGCTAAAGCAGGGGTCTTCAAATTATGGCTCGTGGGGTATGACCGCAGCTTGACTTTTATGGTATGTGCTGCCAAGGCGAGATGTGTGGTATTGAATACTGATGGTGAGTGCGGTCGAGACCACTTGGTTTCCTTGAGAAGTAAGGCATTCTCAATGTTAGAGGTTCTGCAATAATATGGTTTGAGTCAAAACAAGAAAACGTGTCGAGGTTTATAAAAAAAAATGGCGTTGGAAATACATCGGTCATGTGCTGAGAATGAATGAAAAAAAGACTTCCCCGCCCAGCATTTATGTGGGAACCATCTGGTTAAACAAGGCAAATGTAGGGTAAGGTAAGGGTAAAGTACGAAACTTCAATCAGCGTCTTAGCACGCGAGTTTTCACCCATATGTGCTCGGCCGTCTATCTAGAAGCGTTCGGAAACTTCTGGATAGTGTCGATTCAAGCATCACGATGCGAGGATGCGAGGCGGCATTCCTCACCTTTCAGAGTACTACCCTGGTACCCATTTCTTCCACCTGCTGAGTCGACCGCGGGGTTATATTTTTTTTCCAGCCTCCAGTACAATTCATACTGCTTCAAACGGGAATCGAACAGGAGTTGTCCGCACGTCGGTAGCACAATCGGGTATTTTTTTCCCCAGCTAGGCTACAAAGGCCCCCAAAGTCCTAGAGAGACAAAACTCTACACCGGTAAATAGGGAAGCTTCAACCATGAGACCAAGAGACAACCAAGAAGTACAAGAAGCAGATCGTCAATCATGGAGAAATATGACTTCCGGTCCTGTGTGGTCTTCTACACGAGAGGAAAATGAAATGAAAGACCACTACGAGAAATGCAGCGGCCCTCAACTCAATGACCATTCTACTTTGGCGTCGACTTTTTCATGAGACCCCCGCTGGAAAATTCTGTCTTGGTGAGCTCTGGCTCGCTAGCTGTGCCCTTGGCGACTGATAAATGAAATGATCATTTACGCTATCAATGCTAAAACTAACGAAGGTTTTCATTATTTTTTTTTAACATTTTGTCTTATATTTTGTGTCTTATATTGTGTCTTATATTGTGTCTTATATTGTGTCTTATATTTTCTTCCTCTTCGTTTATATTGCGTCTGTTTACAACTTTTAACTGCAGAAAACAAAAATTAAACCACAAATGGCATGCAACTGTTAAACCAGTACATAGATTTCTTGCAGTATTTTGTCTTGTCTTGTTCAGTTAGTTATGTGACCAACTGTACGCCCTGTTCACTTCCTGTTCCGGTCATTCCTTCACATGACCAATTTGAGATAGATAAATACTTGCCATTTATGTGTGTTTTTGTATTTATATTTGTTATATTTTATCCGATGAAGGCTTTTACCAAAACATCATAGCTTGTCTAGTATCTCCTTAGGTTCAGCTGCTTTATACAATTTTATATTTCTGTTTATTTTTTAAAATATTTTTTGCAGCTATGCTCGCTGCCTATCTTTTTGTTTTTTACATTTGATATTTGTACTTATCCCCCCTTTTTTATTTTTGTTTATGCCTTCCTCTGTGTTATTATTCTATGTTAATTTTTAAAACACAGCTCGGTACATTTTCGCTCCTTCTACAACAGAAATGCAATATATGTTGTTGTTTCCCCCCCCCCCCCCCCGCCCATCTGACTTCTGCAATCGTTTCTGATATATTACAAATCTCTAACAAGTAAGTGTTAAAGTAAAGAGCCTCCGTCACGCCAAGTGGCGTATAGGGAATATGGTGTTAATGACTATAAATTTTACAGACCTTCGGCACATGATTTTTTGAGTAATGTGGTCGGTATTACGCCCGTGCCGCTTTACTTTCCCAGAAAAAAATCCGTTACCCATTTAAGGCTGGGTGAACTCGGAAGCCGTCGAATGGGATTGAACCCTACCTCTTGTTCTTCTTAGTTCAGTTCACTAACCACTGAGCTAAATCTCTAACAAAGGCAGTAATTTTTACTCGATCAAAATTAGGCGAGATTCTTTTCTTAAATAAGTTCAGTAAAGTCTTTAAAGGTGAAAGGTTACTTGTACTCTGGCAGTGTGAAGGTCATTAAACGTTACACACGGCAAAACAGATGAAGGTAACAACATGAAATATCAATATGTCTGTCTGTGAGCCAGTCTGTCTACACAGACATACACGCAAGCGCGCGCGCACACACACACACACACAATCTGTCTGTCATTACCTGTTGCTTGTCTGTCTGACTGCTTGAATGCCTATCTGCCTGCTGCTTGTCTGTCTGACTACGTGTCTGTCTAGTGTCCTGCTGCTTGTCTGTATGTTTGTCTAGTGTCCTGCTGCTTGTCTGTATGTCTGTCTAGTGTCCTGCTGCTTGTCTGTATGTCTCTCTGACTGATTGCCAGTCTGTCTAAATGCCTGCCGCTTGATTGCCTGCCTGTGTATCTAACTGCCTACTGTCTGCCTGCCTATCTAACCAAGTATTGCGAGCCATTCACTCTTTAGCAGAATTATGAACCAGTAGAATTGGCTCGTTTATTTGAGATGGGAAATACCTTACATACAGTTCAGCTGATAGAAGACTGTAGTGGGTTAGGTCTTGTTTCTCTATCCAGGCCCTTGGTATGTATGTGTTCCACAGTATAGAAATAACATGAACAGTTTCTGCACCAGAGAATGCTTCGGGTTCATTGCATCATCATCATCATCATCAAATTCATTGCCTGCTGGCGTAGGTAATCATGTGTCTCCACAACTTTCGATCTCGACAGTTACTTATCATTTCTGTTGTTGACCTTTTGCCAAGCCATTCTCTTTTAAGTTGTCTGGTATCTTTTCTCTTTGCTTCCCTCTATTTCTTCGTTACTCGATTTTTTTTTTCAGTTGTTACAATATATTACACTTGGTCCCACATGGCCAAACATGATAATTGTTTCTTCCTAATTTAGGAAATTAGCTCTCGTTTTGCTTTCGCCTTTTTCAGGACGTTTTCTTTACTCTTCTTAGCTGTCCATGGTATTCTGTAAAACCACAATTCTACAGACTCCAGCGATTTTCTTGTCTGTTGGTCTATTGTTCATGATTTACATCCATATGTTAAGACTAGCTCTACATAACATTTAAGAACTCTTTTTCTAATTTCTATTGTAAAAAATGGATTGCACAGTATTTTCCTCATGTTTTTGGAAAGCTGATTTTGCCTCATTGCATAAAACATAATATAATACAATTATTAGCCACACTTATGACTTTTCAGCTAGAGCAGTCAGGAACACGTTCAGTGAACTCTTATGACTTTAACGGACCTGTATACTTTGTATTAGTAATTGAAGTGTAAAATTCCCGTTTGGAATCCCGAATTTATAATTTCTATCTATCTATTGATCTTTCGAGCCGTAGCCGGCCCATATGGTGTAAACCAAGATATACCTTCTCATATCTGAATTTTTGTTCTAGCAGTTTTCAATTCTATAAAAGATATTTTATCAAATCTCGCCATTTGTCTCTGTTCTGTGCAAGCAGCTCTATCCCATTGAGGGAGCCGAATCCTGCTATTCTTGCCTCTCTCATTTATAATTTACTATTTATTAAATACATTGATCAACTACAAACGAAGAGTATGTTTAAAGTATGAGCTTTAAATAGAAGTGGCCCATGCTGCAGACAGTTTGAAAACCTTTGATCTCTAACCATAACTCGTATACGGAAAACCAACATGTGTTAACCTTCATTTTTCAAGCACATGGATTTGGTTTACAAAAATCTGAGAAATCTGTCCTGGATCCCTCGAAGTTGTTTTGTCAATTTTCAACTAAAAATGCTGCGGGTCAAATGAGGAAGGAAAGAGAAGAAGAACTATGCTGTTGTTGATACCCACATGTGGAAGATATTGCATGAATGAAGCTACAGCTTCATTGTGTGGGTGTGTTTATTTCCGGAAAGAAAACTTTTGAATAAAAATAGTATCATTGCTTCACATAGTTTTGTTTTTCTTCTTGTTAGTTGTGTTTTTTTTTATTGTTATTAGAGTTATGACCCAGTCACGAGTATGTATGCGTGTAAGGCATATCAACTCTTTTAGGTTGTTTAGCTGGCAGTGTAAGTAATGCAAAGTGTCTCGTGGCAAGGCGCTGTGTCGAGATTTACAGGTTCGATGCTGCCTAGGGCTCTCTATTGTTTTACTGTTTTTCATTTTTAAAAATATTGTTTCTGTTATTGTGTTATTTGTGGATTTGTCGAGTGTTATAGACATATCTCTTTCCTGAAATGATTCGTTGATCTGTCGAACTCTGAAAGTTTCCGTTCATCATAATATTTATTTATTATTTTGTTGTCTTCGGTCTAAACCACTGGAAACTATCTAATCGTTCGGCTTCGTCCTATAACTGTTTGTCTAGTATTCAGTCCTAACCTATCTGGGAGCTACTTGTTTTAATAGGAAAAATACAGACACACGATTTAATCCCGAGTTGTGTTCGTAAACATTATGACCTTACTCATGAATACACCACATGTGTGAAAAACATCGAAAATGATAGCAACTTTTTAAGGTGCTTAGCTGCCAGTGTACCGTATTGCAGAGTCTGTAGTAGTAATACACCGTATCGATGTGTACGAGTTCGATTCTGCTTCGGATTGGCAATTGTTCTTTATTTTTTATTTATTTTGTGTGTGTGTGTGTAGAATTTTCGAGTGTAGTAGACATACCTTTTCCCCTGAATTGATTCGTTGGTTTTGTATGTGGTGTTTTCCATCTTACCCACTTAGCGTTGCTCTACCGTTAAGGAGGCGTGGAAGTGTTGTCTCACTAGTTTCCGGCTAAGCCGCAATATCTACGTCTTTTGACCCGACACATCCGCCTTCGAGCAGGAGACTGGCGTTTTAAGTATCCTTAGTTTTTTTTATTTTATTTTCTTTCAATTTCACCATTAAGGTTTTGGTAACAAATTTTTGTAAATAATTGGCTTGCTAGTTTGAAAGAGATTTCCGTGATTTTTTTGTTATCCTAGTTTATGTTTAGTTTTAACGATTCCAATACACATGAAGACATGCGAGTTCTGTGTCCCTTATTTTAATTAAAGGTAAACGAGATAGTATTAGCGCGAATTGGAAAGATAATCTTGTTTTCACAAGCAAAGAGTTAGATTTTAGTTAACATATCCAGATTTGTGTTGTAGTATTGTTGTTTTTAGCTGCTTTTGTGTTGATATGAATAATAGTACTGAAAGTAATGATAGTGGCAGCAATTATAGTACTAGAAGTAATGATAGTGACAGAAGTTATAGTACTGGAAGTAATGATAGTGACATCAGTTATAGCACTGGAAGTAATGCTTATCTTGCTTCCGTTCGCCCGATGACTACAGGAGTGTACCTCTTCATCATCCGCCCTTAAGAGGACGTTAAGTGGGCGTGTCTGCGTTGTGTTGTCGTTTGCAGTATAACTGTTATATTTGCGCCTTTCGGCCCAAAACATCCGACTTCGGCATGGCATTTTTGAGTACCGGGTTGTCTACCCTCTTCGATCCCTACTCGCTTGGCCAGACTAGACAGGTTAGTCTGTTACTAGAGGCACCGCGGAGAGTTGGAGCCGGGTCTAGATGGTTCTGGTTCACCGATCCATGCGCAAGCCATTAGCTGTGGGTCGCTGGCAACTTCCAGCTCTGGTCCTGCGAGGCGCGCCTTCGTTTCCACTGGAAGTAATGATAGTGGCAGCAGTTATAGTACTGGAAGTAATGATAATGGCAGCAGTTATAGTACTGTAAGTAATGATAGTGGCAGCAGTTATAGTACTGGAAGTAATGATAATGGAAGCAGTTGTAGTACTGGAAGTAATGATAGTGGCAGCAGTTATAGTACTGGAAGTAATGATAGTGGCAGCAGTTGTAGTACTGGAAGTAATGAGAGTGACAGCAGTTATAGTACTGGAAGTAATGATAAGGGCAGCAGTTATAGTACTAGAAGTAATAATAATGACAGCAGTTATAGCACTGGAAGTAATGAGAGTGACAGCAGTTATAGTACTGGAAGTAATGATAGTGACAGCAGTTATAGTACTGGAAGCAATGATAATGGCAGCAGTTATAGTACTGGAAGTAATGATAATGACAGCAGTTATAGCACTGGAAGTAATGAGAGTGACAGCAGTTATAGTACTGGATGTAATGATAGTGACAGCAGTTATAGTACTGAATGTAATGATAGTGGCAGCATTTATAGTACTGGAATCAATGATACTTAGTGGTACAGGTAATAGTACTGGAAGCAATGATACTTAGTGGTAACAGTGATAGTACTGGAAGCAGTGATACTTAGTCTTAGCAGTGATAGTACTGGAAGCAATGATACTTAGTGGTAACAGTGATAGTACTGGAAGCAGTGATACTTAGTGGTAACAGTGATAGTACTGGAAGCAGTGATACTTAGTGGTAACAGTGATAGTACTGGAAGCAGTGATACTTAGTGGTAACAGTGATAGTACTGGAAGCAGTGATACTTAGTGGTAACAGTGACATACTGGAAGCAGTGATACTTAGTGGTAACAGTGATAGTACTGGAAGCAGTGATACTTAGTGTTAGCATTGATAGTACTGGAAGCAGTGATACTTAGTGTTAGCATTGATAGTACTGGAAGCAGTGATACTTAGTGGTAACAGTGACATACTGGAAGCAGTGATACTTAGTGGTAACAGTGACATACTGGAAGCAGTGATACTTAGTGGTAACAGTGACATACTGGAAGCAGTGATACTTAGTGGTCGCAGTGATGTACTGGAAGCAATGATACTAAGTGTTAGCATTGATAGTACTGGAAGCAGTGATACTTAGTGTTAGCATTGATAGTACTGGAAGCAGTGATACTTAGTGTTAGCATTGATAGTACTGGAAGCAGTGATACTTAGTGGTAGCATTGATAGTACTGGAAGCAGTGATACTTAGTGTTAGCATTGATAGTACTGGAAGCAGTGATACTTAGTGTTAGCATTGATAGTACTGGAAGCAATGATACTTAGTGTTAGCATTGATAGTACTGGAAGCAGTGATACTTAGTGTTAGCATTGATAGTACTGGAAGCAGTGATACTTAGTGGTAACAGTGACATACTGGAAGCAGTGATACTTAGTGGTAACAGTGACATACTGGAAGCAGTGATACTTAGTGGTCGCAGTGATGTACTGGAAGCAATGATACTAAGTGGAAGCAGTAATAGTACTGGAAGCAGTGATACTTAGTGTTAGCAGTATAGTACTGGAAGCAGTGATACTTAGTGGTAGCAGTAATAGTACTGGAAGCAATGATACTTAGTGGTAGCAGTAATAGTACTGGAAGCAGTGATACTTAGTGGTAGCAGTATAGTACTGGAAGCAGTGATACTTAGTGGTAGCAGTATAGTACTGGAAGCAGTGATACTTAGTGGTAGCAGTATAGTACTGGAAGCAGTGATACTAAGTGGAAGCAGTAATAGTACTGGAAGCAATGATACTTAGTGGTAGCAGTAATAGTACTGGAAGCAATGATACTTAGTGGTAGCAGTAATAATACTGGAAGCAGTGATACTTAGTGGTAGCAGTGATAGTACTGGAAGCAGTGATACTTAGTGGTCGCAGTGATGTACTGGAAGCAATGATACTTAGTGGTAGCAGTAATAGTAGTAGTAGTGATGGTAGTAGCAGTAGTATTTGTAGAATTATTAGTATTTATTGCAATGTATTAATAGCCCTGGCACAATGCTGGTCCATTTTATAATGGAGAGAATTAGTAGGGTGCTTTCATAAAAGTGTGCAGATAATATACGTATACAGAGAGAGTGAGGGTGAGTGTGATTTGGAGAGAGAGTGAGGGTGAGTGTGATTTGGAGAGAGAGGGAGTGAGAGTTAGTGAGTGAGAGTGGGAGAGAGAGGGAGTGAGAGTTTGTGAGTGAGAGAGAGGAAGTGAGAGAGGGAGTGAGAGTTAGTGAGTGTGAGTGGGAGAGAGAGGGAGTGAGTGTAAGTGGGAGAGAGAGGGAGTGATAGTTTGGGAGTGAGAGAGAGAGGGAGTGAGAGTTAGTGAGTGAGAGTGGGAGAGAGAGGGAGTGAGAGTTTGTGAGTGTGAGTTGGAGAGAGTGGGAGTGAGAGTTAGTGAGTGAGAGTGAGAGGGAGTGAGTGTAAGTGGGAGAGAGAGGGATTGGAAGTTAGTGAATGTGAGTGGGAAAGAGAGAGAGGGATTGAGAGTTAGAGAGTGTGAGTGGGAGATAAAGGGATTGAGAGTTAGTGAGTGTCAGTGGGAGAGAGAGGGATTGAGAGTTAGTGAGTGTAAGTGGGAGAGAGAGGGATTGAGAGTTAGTGAGTGGGAGAGAGAGAGTGAGAGTTAATGAGTGTGAGTGGGAGAGAGAGGGAGTGAGAGTTAGTGAGTGTGAGTGGGCGAGAGAGGGAGTGAGAGTTAGCGAGTGTGAGTGGGAGAGAGTGGGATTGAGAGTTAGTGAGTGTGAGTGGGAGAGAGTGGGATTGAGAGTTAGTGAGTGTGAGTGGGAGAGAGTGGGATTGAGAGTTAGTGAAGGAGAATGGGAGAGAGTGAGAGACTGTAACAGATATACACAGAGAGAGTGTGAGAGAAAGTGAGTGAGTTTGAGAAAGAACGAGAGAAAGAAACGATAAAGATTGAATTTGAAGAGAATAAGTAATAGAGAATACGATAGATTCGGAGCGGGTGGAGAGAGAGAGAGAGAGAAATGGTTGAGAAATTGAATGTAAAAAGTCAGTAATTGATACAAATTCTCGTAAAACATTTCTCAATTGTAGACAAGACCATATGCCCACAGCCCGCATCAAACATATAAAAGCCAGACATAAAAAAATATAAGGACAAACAAGCTCAGGAAGAAATATACATTCTCATTCGTGGAACATCGCGTAATAGGCGTATTCTCTGACGAGTGATTTATTTCCACACGTTTATCTGGAGCTATAAACTATTTCAGGGATGTGTTAGTCTCACTCAATCAACATCATCATTATCATCATCATTATCATCATTATCATCATCATCATCATCATTATCATTATCATTATCATCATCATTATCATCATCATCATCATCATCATCATCATCATTATCATCATTATCATCATCACCAAGTACCAAGCAAATCTGGCGTAGGTGATCATGTCTCTCCACAACTTTCGATCTCGACAGTTATTTATCATTTCAGTTGTTGACCTTCTGCTGAACCATTCTCTTAAGCTGTCTGGTATCTTTTCTCTTTGCTTCCCTCTATCTCTTCGTCCATAAACTTTCCCAGTTGTTACAATATATTCAGCTGTTCCTTAATATTGGATAGTTCGCTATCTTTCAGCTTTGGCCTCTTTTAGAACGTTTTCATTACTCCTCTTAGCTGTCCATGGTTTTCACAACATTCTTCTGTAAAACCACATTTCTACAGCCTTCGGTGATTTTCTTGTCTGTTGTCCTATTGTTCATGATTCACATCCGTATGTCAAGACTGGCTCTACATAAAATTTAAGGACTCTTTTTCTTGTTTCTATTGCTAAAAGTGGATAACACAATATCTTCCTCATTTTTGGGAAATCTGCTTTTGCCTGAGTTATTCTGCATCTCACCTCTGTTGTACATCTACCATCTGAAGTTAACATTGTTCCCATGTATTTTAATTCATTTACCTGTTTCCACATCACAACAATTATAATTTGAATATATATTTATGTTCGTTTGTCTTCGATCTTTACATTTCTTTTGTTGATGTACATTATTGATGCTCCAATTAAAGCAAGTCAGTGTGCTAAGGGGATAGTACTTTCTGTTCGCGCCGCTGTTATAATTGTCTGTGTATATACTTCATTTAAACAACACATATATTGAGATAAACACTATTTAGTTTAAGGTTTAGAGCATCGTTCTTATTTAATCAATAAAATATTTTGAAATAAACACTGTATAGTTTGGAGTTTAGAATATAGCCTTTATCTTCTTCTTCTTCTTGTCCTTCTTTCCTTCCTCATTTGCCTTTCAGCGTCGAGGGGAGATATAATTTGCGGTCTTTTGCTCTTCTGTTCGCCTCTGCTGCTGTTATGTTTCGTAGTGCTTCTAATATTCCATCGATCTATCTTTTTCGTGGTCGACCCTTGGGTCTGGTGTTCTCACAACGTTTGTTGAAGGCACTTTGTGTTGTGTTTTAATCTTTCTGCCTTGTCACGGGGCCAAACCATTTTATCTGTTGTGTCCTTATATATTCTATGGCGGGAGCTATTCCTAGCTTTTTTCTCAGTTCTTCATTTCTGATCTTATCTCTCAGACTGTTTCCTGTCATTCGTCTAACACATTTCATTTCTGTAGAGTTTATTTTTCTTATTGTTCTTACATCTAGGGTCCAGGTCTGACATTGGTAGCACAACGTTGGGATGAAGATTGTATTGTATAGTGCTCGTTTTGCCTCCAGAGTTGTTGGACAATAGTGGTGATAACTGTCCGATGATGTGACAAGCTTTGTTGCATCTTGATTCTACCTCTGCCGTTTGAGAATTATCGTTTGTCATTAGACTTCCTCTTAGCCTTTATGTAAACAATAATATAGATTGAAATATGCACTGTATAATTTAGAATTTAGAACATCACCTTTATTTAAACAATAAAATAGATTGAAATATACGCCTTAGAAATTTGAGCAACGGCTTTATCTAAACAATACATGACTTTTTCTAAATAATACACGACTTTATCTAAACAATACATGATTATCTAAACAATACACGACTTTATATAAACAATATAAATTAGAATATACACTGTCTAAACAACACCTTGATTTAAACAATAAAATAGGTCTGAATAAATACTGTACAGTTGAGACAAACAATTTGTGGTTAACAATGTAACATTTTATTATAACAATTAATCCACACACAAATATTGAAGAGATATTTGATACCTGGTAGCGCAGGGAAATAAATAAATGCAAGAAGTCTGCTTAACAAATAGCAGTTGTGAAAGCGGGAATTTTCACGACTTCTGTCTTTTTAATATTTCATTTTATAACCCACACACATATATCCCCACTATAACCCGCACACACACATATCGTCCCGTGGGAGAAATGCTGGACTTGTTCTGGAACTTGCTGCATCAACATTTTAACGTTCCCTCTGCCATCTGCTTAGTCACTTCGCATTTCTGAAAGGTCAGTATGCCCCGCACTGATCCTAACGCATTTGTACATCAAGTATCTGTTACAACTCTATATCGTTTCTCTATGACGGGAGAGGTTTTCCGGGGTGTTGACTTGCGCATTGGACCGTCGTTTTGCCTTCACTGCAGTCTCTAAATATTGTTCAGGGGTCACCACCGCTAATTCTGAACCAGCCCGCTGAGGTGGTTTTCCTGAAAACACCCCCAATACTTGTGACAAAGAAGTAATGGTAACAACAAAGAAAAATACATCACCTCAGTGCAAAATAAGGATAAGTAGAACAATATTAAAACAGGTAAATGAATTTAAATATTTGCGAACTTTGTTAACCTCAGACGGAAGATGTACAAAAGAGGAGAGATGCAGAATGGCTCAGGCAAAAGCAGCTTTTCAAAAAATGAGGAAGATACTATGCAATCCATTTTTGACAATAGAAACAAGAAAAAGAGTTCTTAAATGTTATATAGAGCCAGTCTTAACATATGGATGCGAATCATGAACAATAGGACAACACACAAGAAAATCACTGGAGTCTGTAGAAATGTGGTTTTACTGAAGAATGTTGAGAATACCGAGGACAGCTAAGAAGAGTAATGAAAATGTTCCGAAAGAGGTCAGAGCAAAAAGAGAGCTAATTTCCAATATTGGGAAGAAACAATCATCATTTTTTGGTCATGTAATGAGGAGGGACCTACTGGAATATATTGTAACAGCTGGACGAAAATTGAGGGACGAAGAAATAGAAGGAAACAAAGAGAAAAGATACCAGACAGCTTAAGAGAACGGCTTGGCAGAAGTATCAACAACATAAATGATAAATAACTGTCGAGATCGCAAGTTATTGAGAGACATGATCACCTACGCCAGCAGGCCCGGTACTTGATGATGACTTGTGACGTCTCGAGTTATGGACGGCTGACCTCGACCTCATTTTACCCACAACCGCCCCTGCTCGCAATGCTGAAAACGTCACAACTATTGGGCGGTCTCCTCCTCAGCGGGAATGCCCAGAATATCGGTAGCGACGGTAGCACTGCCAACTATACATTTACATAGGCGTGCGAGCTGAAAGGATATTCCCGGAAAAAATCAAATTTCCGGGGCGTTTTCAGCTTTACGGACAGAGGTGGTTGTGGGTAGAGTGACGTCAGCCGTCTATAGCTCATACAACTGTAAACGTCACACTACTTTAACTCTTTCAGTGCGGAAACTTATTATCAATGCAACGGAAGAGATTTATATTAAAAAAAAAAATGGTTTGTTGTTTTGACAATCAATCTACATATTTACATTTATCAACCATATAACATATTATATATGCATTTTTAGATATTTGAACAAGGTGTTTAATTTCACAATTACTAAAGCGATACTATTTATCTATTGTCCTTTCGAGCCGAAGACGGCACATAGGGCAGAACTACAATCTCAAAAACAGAAACCTTGCGTGCCAAAATGTCACATATTGCAGAGATTACTGCTTCCAAAATCTATGATTCTGTTTCCATAACAATACTTTTTACAATGACAGTTTGTCAAGCCATCGATCAACCTCCTTAGTCGCTTCTTACGACATGCCTAAAGCGATACAAGACATGTAAAATTAATATGGTTAGATGAGGGTTGACACTAATCAAATTGGGTGTAACGCACTATGCGGCGAAACGTACGTGAAAAGTTCAGGGTTTTGAGGTTTTATTTTCTGCCCGCGAAGCTTAGTAAATCTATAGTTGGGTGTTCAGGCTAAGAGTTTTATTTGAAATCTGATGATGATGATGAGATGCCGATGATGAGATGATGATGAGGAGATGATGATGATGATGAGATGGTGATGATGATGCTGATGAGATGATGATGCTGATGAGATGATGATGAGATGATGATGCTGATGAGATGATGATGATGAGATGATGATACGATGATGATGAGATGATGATGGTGAGATGATGCTGAGGAGATGATGATAATGTGATGATGATATGATGATGATGATGAGATGATGATGGTGATGAGATGATGATGAGATGATGATGATGAGATAATGATGATGATGATGATGATGAGATAATGATGATGATGATATGGTGATGATTATGAGATGATGATGATGGTGATAATGATTTGATTATGAGCTGATGATGATGTATATGATGATGATGAAAATGATGATGATGATGAGATGATGATGATGAGATGATGATGATGAGATGATGATGAAAACGATATGATGAGTATTATGATCATGACGATCTAGTGCCACGATGTCAACACGAGTTGTTAGCCTGTAGGCTGTAATGACTTTCCTTATATCCCGGGTTCCGCTGGAGAGTAGGAATTTCCCCATCCTTGAAGTTATCCAATAGCAGGTCGTGCATATCGACAGACAACCTTGATTATATTGAGAATCAAACAGACGCACCCTCGTAGGCTGCCTGCTGAACGAACTAGAGACGTATGTACGCAGTCCTCCTACGCCATTATATATGTGCGCGTGTTTATGTCTGTCTTACTTCATGTTTATACCTGGACATGACATCTGCTGCACTGATTATGACTCATTTAGGCTGGGGTGCCAGATTCTCTATTGAAATCTGTTACGTGTTCCAAGGTTTTAGTTCTGTCAATGTTTATGTTGGAAGGCAGTAGGAGTGAGTGCATGTTTTTTTCATATCAGATGATATGGTCTCCTGTCATGTCTGCTAGCGCTTTATATATCCATCCATCCATCCATCCATCCATCCATCCATCCATCCATCCATCCATCCATCCATCCATCCATCCATCCATCCATCCATCCATCCATCCATCCATCCATCCATCCATCCATCCATCCATCCATCCATCCATCCATCCATCCATCCACCACCTGTCTGCCTCTCTTTCTATGTCTGCCCGTCCGTCCTTCGATCGGCTGGTTGGTTGGTGTGTCGTATCTTATCTTATCTTATCTTATCTTATCTTATCTTATCTTATCTTATCTTATCTTATCTTATCTTATCTTATCTTATCTTATCTTATCTTATCTTATCTTATCTTATCTTATCTTATCTTATCTTATCTTATCTTATCTTATCTTATCTTATCTTATCTTATCGTGTATCTCCTATCTGTTCATCCATTCTTAGAATCCATTCATCCATCCATTTATCCATCCATCCATCCATTTATCCATCCATCTATCCATCCATCTATCTATCTATTTATCTCCTTCTTTTTCTCTTCTTCATAATTTTTCTTCCCCCCCTTCCCCGTTAAATTAAAATAATTTATATTATAATTTAAAAAAAAAAAAAAAAGTAAAGTACCCCCGTCACGCCAAGTGGCGTATATGGAATATGGTGTTAGTGACCATACATTTTACAGACCTTCGGCACATGATTTTTGGGGTAATGTGGTTGGTATTACGCCCGTGCCGCTTTACTTTCGCAGAAAAAAATCCGGTACCCGTATAAGGCTGGGTGAACTCGGAAGCCGTCGATTGCGATCGAACTCTACACCTTGTCCTTTGTAGTCCAGCTCACTAACCACTGAGCTGTCGCGGCTCCCTTATATTATATTTAAGCCCCATAAATTCCACACTTTGTTACATACACCACTCCTTGCGTTACATACACCACTCCTTGTGTTACATACACCGCTCCTTGCGTTACATACACCACTCCTTGCGTTACATACACCGCTCCTTGCGTTACATACACCGCTCCTTGTGTTACATGCACCGCTCCTTGCGTTACATACACCACTCCTTGCGTTACATACACCGCTCCTTGCGTTACATACACCGCTCCTTGTGTTACATACACCACTCCTTGTGTTACATGCACCACTCCTTGTGTTACATGCACCACTCCTTGTGTTACATGCACCACTCCTTGTGTTACATGCACCACTCCTTGTGTTACATACACCACTCCTTGTGTTACATGCACCACTCCTTGTGTTACATACACCGCTCCTTGTGTTACATGCACCACTCCTTGTGTTACATACACCGCTCCTTGCGTTACATACACCACTCCTTGCGTTACATACACCGCTCCTTGTGTTACATACACCACTCCTTGCGTTACATACACCACTCCTTGCGTTACATACACCACTCCTTGCGTTACATACACCGCTCCTTGCGTTACATGCACCGCTCCTTGTGTTACATACACCGCTCCTTGTGTTACATACACCGCTCCTTGTGTTACATACACCGCTCCTTGTATTACATACACCGCTCATTGTGTTACATACATCGCTCCTTGTGTTACATACACCGCTCCTTGCGTTACATACACCGCTCCTTGTGTTACATACACCCTCTCGACTTTTGTTTTGATTCCTCTACAAAATCCACATTTTTATTATGGTTATTGCTCGACAAGTGATTGTAGGTTACCTGCAAGAAGAAATCAGACATCTAGTGCGAGAGATGTCATATTTGAACATTTTTAAGCTTGCGCTTTTCAACATCTATGATGATTAGAATCACGTAATGTCCGCATAACTGATATTATTTTAACCTTTTGAGGGGCAAAAAATGTCAAATGTTATTATTTTCCATGATACCGCCTGTCAAGAACATATTCTCCTCGCACCACCCCCCCCCCTTTTTTTTTTTACCTCTTATCCCCAACCCGTCTCAATGTACATGATATTTTTCAGTCAGGGCTTGTTAACACGGGAAATTAAAATTACGAATTATCATATCAAATCGTTACGGAACAATACCACGCAGTTGATTATTTGGTATGTGTTAATGGTAAGAGTCCTCGAGTTATCGTTTACTTCTCCCCTTCAACTTGTAATCCTTCGGTGTTGTGTTCGGTACACATTTTCAGTCACCCTCTTTTTGTGGCCTCGGTTAATGTAATTTTGATTCCGATGTTGAGTTTCTTTAATGTACTTACTTCTTCGTCTCGTGCATTTGCTCGAGTTTCATGCTTGTGATCCTTCACATATGTAATATTGATCACACTTCCCAATATAATCAATCCAAGAAACAATATTATCAATACCCAATACTGTATAACAACAATGAAGCCGCGATAGCTCAGTGGCTAGTGAACTGACTAAAAAAAAAACAGTTTGGTTTCGTTCTTTATCGACGGCTTCCGGGTTCACCCAGCCTTAAATGGGTACCGGATTTTTTTCTGGGAAAGTAAGCGGCACGGGCGTAGTACCGACCACATTACCGCAAAAAACATGTGCCGAAGGTCTGTAAAAAATGTATGGTCACTAACACCATATTGATCCTTTCTTTTTTCTTTCTGTTGTTTATACAGAGACAACTAAAGGGATTAGTTTTCTTCTTCATTATCCGCCCATAGAAGGGCGTTATGTGGACGTAGATATGTTGTGTTATAGTTTACTATAGTCAATTCTAAACTTTGATTTTTGCATCTGTCGGCCCAACACATCCGATTTCAGCATGTAATTTTTTAGTACCTGGCTGTGTTCCCTCATCGATCCATACTCGCTTGGCCAGACTAGACAGGTTAGTCTGTTTCTGGTGGCAACGCGAAGAGTTGGAGTTAGGATCTGGATGGTTGTGGTACATTTTCTCCGAGTGATGTAAACATACCTCTTCCTCTGAATTGATTCGCTGATTATCGCCACGGAAGTTTCTCTCTTTAATAATATTGATTTATTATTATTTGTCTCATGGTTGTGGCTCACCGATCTAGGCGCAAGCCATCAGCTGTGGGCCGCTGACAGCCTTCAGCTCTGCCGCTGTGAGGTGCTGCTTTCTCCATATTGATAGAATGTAACGGATTAAATGGGGAAAATCATAAAATAAATTATGAAAAGGTAATCCAGATTTGTGGTACACGTGTGAGGTGGGGGACAAGTTGGAATGGTTTGTAACAACAGGAAAAATTGAAGGCTGAAGAGATAAAAGTGCTGCATGGTTTGATGACGTAGCACGGAGAAAGATCAACGGTGGAACTGGTAAATGGAGCACACCGAAGACGGTTCTGGAGGAACGTGGTGTCCTACACCTCTAGGCATGGACCTTGAATGAAACACTATATTCCTTAACCGTTTTTTTTTCAAACGTTGATTTTTTCTTCTTTCTTTCTTTCTTTCTTTCTTTCTTTCTTTCTTTCTTTCTTTCTTTCTTTCTTTATTTATTTTTTTCTTTCGTTCTTCCGTCCTTCCTTCTTCCTCGACTTAATTTGTGCAGCGGGTAATTCTAAAGGTCGTCTGCTCCGTGCAGTCGCCACGAGGCTTCAGGTTTCATATTGTATTTCAATCTCGATTCATAAAAAAAACCCTTGAAGCTTCTTTTAGACCCTATCATGAATAGTTCCATTTATTTGAATAGAGGCTGTCTTTCATTCATTCGCCAATAGTTTTTCATTCATTCGCTAATAGTTTTTCATTCATTCGCTAATAGTTTTTACATTGACATTTATCAATGTGTACAGACCCATACATATATGTGTTTTAAATGGGCTCTACCTACATTATATGTGTTGTCTACATTACATTTGTGTACAACCAACCTTGCATTTCTTTCTATGCTTTCTATCAACCTTGTATGTCTATATAAACTAACAGCAGTGTATTTCTATCAGATTCAAAGGCTGTTCTACAAGTTCTTATTAATCAAAACAAACTGAAATATAAGATTTGAAGAAAACAAAAAAAAACTCTGACGCAATGAAACGAGGAAAGGAGTAAGAATACTCTAAAATCATTTTTAAAAGACGAGAAAACTAATAGCGGTCTAAAAGAGATTAGTAAACTTGCAAAGATCGAAGGATGGTGGGCGGTGTTAGGAGTGGCCTGGACAAGAATGTACCGAGTTGGATTCCCATCACTTCATCATCATGTGCCATACCGGTTTGAGTAGGCGATCATGTCTTTCCACAATCTTCTATCCACAGTGCATGGTATTAATTCTGTTGTTGATTATTTTCCATGTCATGACACCAAGCTATCTAATATTTTCTCTCTGTGTCTTCCACGATATCTCTTTCCCTGTATTTTGCCAGGTGTAACCAAGTATTCCAACTTTCCTGTTCTCATGATATGCCCGAAAAATGTTGATTGATTCTTCCTGATGTTATTTAGGAGCTGTCTTTTTGTGTTGGCCTCTTTGAGAATTTTTTTCGTTGGTCCTTTTAGCTGTCCAGGGAACTTTCAACATTCTTCTGAGGAATTCTCTGTAGTATTTAATCCTTTTTTCAATTGTTTGTTTACTGTCCATGATTCGCTTCCATCGGTCATAATTGGCTCTATATAGCACTGATTAACTCTCTTTCTCACTTCTATTGACATAGACTTGTTGCATAAGACGTTCTTCATTTTCTGAAATGCTATTTTGATCTGAGCTATTCTGCTTTCTATTTCTCTGGTGCATCTTCCATGTGATGTTATTAGTGTGCCTAAGTAGTTGACGCTTCTTAGCTCATGTTTCAGATTTGTTCTATTTATTTTTATGCTGCACGATGGTGATGATTGTTTCCTCGATATGTCCTTTACTTCTGTTTCCTTGCTATTCAGACATCACAAGCGGTGGGAATTTTTCAAAAACTAAATCTCTGCTTTCTTCCTGGCTTTAACCTCCGATGCTGCTTTCTTCCTGGCTTTAACCTCCGATGTCTAACCTTCTCGGGTAACGGCGAAAAATAGAAAGACCCGTGTGCACTCTTCTCACGTTAAAAACTGTTGGATACTGAAAATTGAAATGAGTAGGCTAAAATTGGCCGCTGTAAGGGCAACATTAATAGAAAAAAATTACCAAACTCGTCAAAAAATCTAAATAACATAAAATAATAAGAGTACCTGTGAAGTGGGAGAATATTTGCCCGCATGTCGGAACGGGGAGGGGTGGGGACACTTGAGCACGTGGCTGCCGGTGCGAAAAATATGTAAAAGTGGCATTCATGCAAAATTCGGGACATCACTAAAGCTAAAATCTGGCGTACATAATCAAGAACATAACAGCAAAGACCGAAAGTATACTTTAAAAAAAAAATCAAAATAAACAACAACAAAAAACATTAGGACCCAGTGTCTGTGAAAGAAATGAAAACTCATCAGAAACACGTTTAGGGAGAGCGAAATGTTTTCTCGCCAAAATTTATAGTAGACGAACAAGTTGAAGGACGATTAGAGGTCATTGAGGTGAGACTTCTCAGAAGAATGTTGAGAGTTCCCTGCACAGCTAACAAGATCAACGATTAATTCTGAAATAGGACAACACAAAAAAGGGAACTCCTAAATAACATCAGAAAGAAACAATCGACAATTTTCGGGCACATCATAAGAGGAGAAAAGTCTGAATAGTTTGTTACACCTTGCAAAATAAAGGGAAAGAGAAATCGTGGACGACAAAGAGAGAAGTTACTGGAGAGCTTGATGTAATGACACTGAAAACAGTCAACAATAGTATTTATAGGCTGCAGGATATAGAATTGTGGAAAGAGACGATCATCTAGGTCAACCGCTATGGCACACCATGATTTTATACACACACAGACTTATATATATATATATATATATATATATATATATGAGTCCATATGCAGCCTCCTCAAAAATTTCACATTTTATTAGGATCTGGACACTTACTACTATAGTCCGTTCAGAAATTCATAATCACACTTGAATTAGCTTTGCGTGATAACCACTTGTTATTTTGCTTTCAACTTTTGCATGCAATCTTAGAATATTGATGACGCAAAGATTTTGGTATTTTTTATTCCACAATTCCTTTGATCTTTTATGACGATATCACACAAGTTGATTACAATTTTAGAGTTTACAGTAATCGTGTTAAATTGTCCAGTTTACTGAAATTCCTGTCAGAGGCGTATCTACATAGTGCTTAGTTGTGGGTGTTGTTCGTTATGTGTATTTGCAAACATGAATTCAATTGGTTACAATTAGTGTGGCCGTATTTCTCAATGATTTTGCAAAATGGTACACCTTTTTCTTATTCGTATTCTTCACAAGTTGTAACAATTCGGGTTTTAAATATGTGTTGTAAAATTTGACATTTTCATTCGCAATCCATTTCCTAATTTGCTCTTTTGTATTTGATGCAGTAGGCACTTTGCCCCATCTTGGATTCCTTAAGGAAGTGCTGATATAGTAAAACAGTAAGCTTTTGCATAGTTATAAATTTGCATTTAAAACTCATTGTAATTTAGATATAAATGTTGGTATTTAAAGTCAACAAATTATCTACTGAGTCTTCACAAAATTAATAAAGATACGCCTTCCCTTTGGTAATTAAAGCCAAGGCCGTGGTGCGTCATGTCGTTCAATAACAATTCAGTTTTGTGCACGGGATTTTCCTGAAGTTAGTGTTTCTGCAATAGCCAAACTATTTTACGTGAACGACCGCACCAAATTAATGTATACATCCTAAAATGGTGTCAAATTCGAACAGGGTGAATTTAATATAGCCTAAAGAAGAAAACTTTTAAACTATTGTCCGTTTCATAACTCGTGCCCAACTTTTAAAATCGATATCTTTTTCAACCGTAAGTTGTTCAAAATTGGCATGTAAAGTTATAATGATTAGAACCCAACAGGGAATTAATTTCATTTTAAAAAAAACATTTGGTTATTATTGTTGCTTATTTGATTTATATAAATTTATAACGACCCATTGATGTAGTCAAAACTTAATGTTTACAGTATTTTAAGTTAAAAATAGCTAGTAACAATCCATACACGGTCAAATTGACGTGTTTGCACGCTTTCAACGTGGGTTTTCTGACACAATTAGACACTTGTAAAAAACACGCGTTATTGTGTGTTCCATTTCCGTTCATTCAGCGGCGTGGACGTGGAACGATAACATTTATCATGAGTCTTAAAATGAAATTCTGCAGTTTACAAAACATCGCAATAAAAATGTATGACTATTTTTGCAAAGTGGCTAAACGAGGAAGATTATTTCATTCTTTAGAAAACCCTGAGAATAGGACAAGACACATTTTGGATTTATCTAAACGGTCATTTAATCGCTGGATTCAAGCACGTGACCGTCAATGTTCAAAATATACAAAATCACAAGGAAGAGCAAAAATGTTGGATAATTTCGACAGTGAACTTATTAGAAGTGAAATTCACAAAATGTTGGGTATGAATGAAACTGTTACAATAAGAAAATTAAAAGTATCGCTGAAAAAGAACAACAGTATTGAAATATCAAAGTCTACATTATGGAGGAATGTGAGACCTGCAGGCTTTACATTCAGAAAGTATTCCAATGGACGAAACATCATCTGTGAGAAGCCACATATAGTAGTCATGAGAAGCAAGCACTTACGTGAAGTAAAAGAGGTGCGCAAGCAAGGTTATGATATTGTGTACTTGGATGAAACATGGATCAATGCTCACCACACTAACCAAAGGGAATGGCAGTCATCAAATGGAAAGATTAAGAGATTAATACCTAGCAGCAAAGGACAGTGCTAGATAATTGCGCATGCAGGTAGTCGACAACATGGACTAATACAGAATGCAGAGCTCATTTTTCTTTCAAAATCCATAGACAATCGGGATTATCACTCTGAGATGAATGGTCACATATTTAGACATTGGATTGAAAATTCTGCTCTCCCATCACTAGATCGACCATCTTGCCTAATAATGGACAATGCAGCGTACCACAACATTGTTGCACTTGAAGATAAAGTCCCGACGTCATCCAGTACAAAAGATGCTATTAAGATATGGCTCACAAAGGAGCACATACAATTTAATAACATGTACTTAAAACCTGAATTACTATCTCTAGTAAAGCAAAAACAAAGGACAAAGATTTTTCAAATAGATAAGATTATGCAAGAGCACGGTCATATAAGTTTGAGGCTGCCGCCTTACCATGCTCATTTAAATCCAATACAACTAATCTGGGCAAAATTAAAAGGACAAGTGGCAGATGAAAATACAACATTCAAAATATGCGATGTAAAGACTCTTGCTAATCTCGCTTTATTAAATATAGACAAAGATTATTGGGCTAAATGTGAAGACCACGTCTTAAAACAGGAAGAGGAATATTGGAAAAATGAATTTTTGTGGAATTGAGTTATTTGCGGGTCATCATCATTGCACTCCGAACATGTCCATAGGTGCTCAGATCCCCTCCTCAGCAATTCCCTCAGTGTCCAGCGACTGACGACTCCAGTTCTATGTTGGTTGATAAGTCTTCTTACACGGCCACCAAGTTTCTCATTTCTGGCCCCAAACAGTTATTAATCTTTTAGACTCGTCTGATTCAGAATGAAAGTATATAGCCCCCACAATGTTGGCCCCTATATTACCTTAAATTAGTTCAACAAACGGTCCTTTTCAGGACCACACAACTATGAAAATTGGACATACAGGTATACCTTGATATTATCGTCCGTCCTCGAACTGAGAAGACAATAATTCTCCTGCTGTTTTGTCTTATCCAGTTATTTCCCCATTACGGCCACGCCTTTACCTAGTGAAAATTAATCACAGACCAGCAACTACGGTAATTTCTATTCCTTAGGGGTTCACAATTTACAATTTTGACAAACATCAAAGAAATTCGCCGCTTTAAGAAAACTGCAGCTGCAAGATATTTGTTAAATATACATTTAAAGGGTCTTTTGCATTCTAATAACATGTGGAAAATTTCAACAGTTTTTAACAAATGGTTACTGAGTAATAGCGTTTTGAAGTTGGGCAAGTGATTTGAAACGAGCTATAGATCAAATTTCTCAGAGCAAAAAATATTTCTATAACGTCATCAATATTCTAAGATTACATGGAAAAGTTGAAAGCAAAATAACAAGCGGTTATCACGCAAAGTTAATTCAAGTGTTATTATGAATTTATGAACGGACTATAACACACATACCAGGAAGCCACCTTAGCAAATGGATTAGTGATTAGTGATCTGGACTACAAAGGACAAGAGGTCGGGTTCGGAGCCTTAAAATGGTTACCGAATTATTTTTGGAAACACAGCAGCACGTGCGTAACACTGACCACATTACCCTAACATAATATGCTGAACGTCTATTTTAAAAATACAGGCATAAATATACTCTCTAATCGGCGCTGCCTGCTGTAACATGGCTGTTAACGAATGTATGAGATTTTCGGATTTTTGTAGGATGATCTTTTACTTGTGTTCTCAATCTCCAGAAAATACAGAGCCCATGATTCTCTAGTCAGGGAGCCGCGGTAGCTCAGTGGTTAGTGAACTGGACTACAAAGGACAAGGGGTAGGGTTCGATCCCAACCGACGGCTTCCATGTTCACCCAGCCTTAAATGGGTACCGGATTTTTTTCTGGGAAAGTAAAGCAGCACGGACGTAATACCGACCACATTACACCAAAAATCATGTGCTGAAGGTCTATAAAATATAGGGTCACTAACACCATATTTCCTTATACGCCACTTGGCGTGACGGGGGTACTTTACTTCTTTTTTTTTACTATGATTCTCTAGTCCGACAGATTAAAATGTCAAATTGACCAAATTATTACATTCTGAAAAGGTTCTGATAAAGGTGATCTTTTGCTCATTGGAGGATCTGTGAACCACAGGAAAATGTACTGCTGAAGTCTTTGTCAATGTCAAGAATCATCTCCACAGAGAGAAGAAATCAATAGAAGATAACAACATGATATGTTTACCATGATTACAACCTGTTCATGATACCTATAATAAAAAATCATCGTGGATTTCTTATAAATGAAACGATCCATTCTTTAAAAATGTGTTTTCTAGAAAGTCATGGAGTTGGCACCAGGATTTCTTTATGACCAAATCTTAAATCCCAGAAGATTTGAGGAGCTTGGAATATGAACCGTTCTGTCTCCCCCTCTTGTTGAGAAACGATCCAGAATATTCCAGCTATTCTCCCAGATTCCAGGTTGTCTTGTCGGCATGTCGGCGTATCTGTCTTGACGTTTTGGAGTAGTTCTTTGATTTACTAAAGTGTTTGTCGTTTGTCGTTAAATCCTTTTTCTTGTGGTCGATACATTTTTTAACTGTACTTCCACTATTATAACTTTTCCCCACAATTCTTAATGTACCCACTTCTATACAAGTTCTTGAATTCTCAGCCTTTGTCGTAATCTCTAGTGAGATGAGGCTGCCTACAATCATTGACTAACGAAACGTTTCATGTTAAAATTGGACCAGTTACATAATCCTTGTCAGGTGAGAAATACGAACCAGCAGGATTCGTGTCGTTTCTCGGAGACAATAACAGTTTCTTCGAAATACTTCCAGAGCTTAACCTGTGGTATTGTTTTTATCTGGAAAGAGACGTTCTATTAACACAGTTTTGAATTTGCTGTATTATCAGTAAATCAAAGTAGATGGCAATAAAATGTTGATTTTAGCAGAAAGAGTTAAAGCATATATCTATAAGTAAAAGTAAAGTACGAGAATTAAACTGGCATCTTAGCACGCGAGTTCTCACCCATATGTGCTCGGCCGCCTATCAAGAAGTGTTCGGAGACTTCTGGATAGTGTCGCTTCAAGCTTCGAAACTCACGATCCAAGGCGGCATTCCTCACATTTCCATAGTAATACCCTGGTACCCATTTCTACCAGCGGCTGGGTCGACCGGGGGGGGGGGGCATTTTTTTTCAACCATGAATACAACTCACACTGCTTCCAGCGGGAATCGAACACGGGATGTCCGAACGTCGGTAGCCAAGTCGAGTGGTTTTCCCAACTAGGCTAGCGAGGCCTCCAGGCCAGAATGTAACAATCGTGAACATATTATATCAAATGATGGAATATGTTTGATATAAATAAACAACAGAATAGGAATGAAAAAAAATAAATGTCAACAACATGAAACATATACTCATATCAATTGAAAATGACGCCGGTACTAAAACTACGAATAGCAAAATGTTATATCTATTCAACATTCTTTCATGGTGCAGAAACATGGACATTAAATAAGAAAACAGAGTATAAAATATGAGCCATTAAAACGTGAATCTACAGGGAAAGGGGGAGAGGTGAGCGGAAGGAAAATAAAAAGAATAAACAAAATAATTTATTAAATCAACCAGGTGAGCATGAAAAATAGAACGGCATAGCACAATTCCAATAAGGCAACTAACAATTCTTGGATCTGTGAAGACAAACGGTACCTTACTAAAGGTCATCGAAGAGGGGCAAGTACAAGTAGACGAGGCAGGCCAGGGCTAAAGTGAACTGATAACATCAAAAGGTAGACAGGTGAACATATGACACATTGTGATATCAAGACAGGAGACAGCGTTGAGACAAATAATAAAACATGAATATTATTACGAGGGGAACTTCCGAGGCGATAGATCTGCGAATCATTTCAGGAGAAGAGGTATTTTTACAACAAGCTGTCGTGATTAAGCGCTGTGTCAAGAAGTACGCGTTAGATCCTACTTCGGGCGGTTTATGGTTCTTTGACTTTTTTTTTCTGTTGTTGTTTATTTATATTTTTCCTGATATTAATTATTTATGATTTTTTCTATCTATCTTTCGTTCGCCTGAAGTATTGTCTATATCTGCAATGTCGTTTCCTGTATAAATTTTACTGTCTTTTGTAATTCTTGCAGTGGCCCATATAGTTTTGTCTGTAGTATTGTATCTATGGGCCAATGGATTTTCCTCAGTCTACTATATTCAGTGCAGTCTTGAAGTAGGGATATGGATAAAATAGCAACAGGGAAATATTGTCACAATTATGATGCAGAAATACAAGCAATAAAGTTGGCAATGATTTTTTCTGTTCTTGATTATTAATTTTTTTCTGTTGTTTATTTATGTTTTTTTCTGTTGTTGATTTACTTTTTTTCTGTTGTTTATTTGTTTTTTTCTGTTGTTGATTATTTATTATTTTTATCTGTTTTTGTTTATTTATGATTTTTTTTCTGTTGTTTATTTATGTTTTTTTTTCTGTTGTTTGTTTATGATATTATTTTCTGTTGTTGATTATTTATGATTTTTCTCTGTTGTTGATTATTTACGATTTCTCCCCCCCCCCACCCCACCCGAGTGTTGTAAACATATCTCTTCCCCTGAAGTGATTCTCTGGAGACAAGAGTAAAATGGCGCTTCCATGACTTGCCAACTTTTGATGCGGAGACGGCACTCTGTGGTGAATGGTATCACTAAACTTGCCTTCTTCGCGGAGTCAAGCCGTACAGAATGGGAAGCTGTGTAAAGATTACGATAGGAACGATAATTTAAAAAGAAAAAGGAAAAGTGATTTGGTTAGAGCTTTCTGTTGCCGAGACATCGTTCTGCTTTTGTTTTGTTCTTCATCTACGTTATTATTGTTATACATTATTGTATTAGTAAATAGAACATTCTAATAGAATCTAGAATATAGTGTCTTAGTAATGAGACGTAATGTTAACACAGTTTAGACTATAATGTTGTATTAGTAAAGAGACATAATCTTAATACAGTTCAGACGATAATGTTGTATTAGTAAAGAGATATAATGTTGTATTAGTAAAAAGATATAATGTTGTATTAGTAAAGAGACATAATGTTAATACATTGTTATAAGAGACATAATGTTAATACATTGTTATATATTGGAGGATGACGTCATGGGACGCACCAAAATGGCAGCTTATTTATATTCGAGCTATGGACTAAGCAATGTTTACTTTGAATACCACGATAAATGTTATTGCAGCGAGTTGGCAAGTTTTTGAAAATGTATTCAGGGGTTTGAACATAAATGTTTGTTCACAGTTCGTTAACCTTCGCTGTAGATAAAGTCGTTATTTTGATGGCTTAGTTTGTGACATTGGTAGCTAAGGATCTAACTTGTGCAAACGGATGGCATTGGCAAGGATCATTTTGAATCTATGATAGTGGGCTCATTTTGTGTTTAACTCAAAAGCATATGTGCTTTTTAACCAAAGAACTTTTTTTTTTGGGACTCAATGAAGATATCCCCGATGGAAGAATAAATTGTACTATTAGTCCCATAAATGATTTGCTTCCAGAGGTTTATGATGTAAACAAAGCAGTTTTGTCATTGCAAGTGAATAATGTTCACACCTATAATTGGTCAGTATTTGGGTAGCAGCAGCAGTTTTATAGCGAACACAGAAAACATCACAGGATTGTGCTGTTCTGAAACAGCTATGCCATGCTACCCTAGAATTGCCTTTAATGGGATTACTGTGACCACAAACCACTCTTCATGTGTGTGCCACGTATTTACACCCCTGAAAGAAATTCTGAATATAACAACATCATGTGCCGTCTGTGATATTAATGACCACATACCAGGAGCCTCCACTATGATTGATACAACTGTTGCACCAAGCACTTCATCAGCAAAGCCATATCTATGGAATGTTCATCTGACATTGTTCTTGAATGATGTCCAAGTTAATGAGACATCAGAATCGTGTGGCGGCAGTTACAAGAAGGGAGCGGAGAACATCATCAATTGTGTTTTTACTAACTACAGGTCATGTGGCTTCTGTTGGATTGGAAATGATAACTTACCACCACTGTGTGTCTATATGTTTGGAATTGGAGTCATCAATGATGGCCTAACATCATAAAGTGCTACGACGATCATCATTTTCGGGAGGACGTAAACTCCCATGGTATATGGTGGATAGGCGGCAGGAACCATTGAAGGCTATGTCTGAAAAGTGTTCCTTCTTGCAGTTTCCTCATATTCCAAGTCCGGCTTGTTGCAGGAGCTACTGAGTTTAGTGCTCTGTGCACACCGTGAGCTGTGTGTCTCATCCGTTTTGATCCTGCTTCGATATCCCGCTTGTTTACGATGAATGATGATGTCGTATGACAGAGAACAGTTGGCTGTGTTCACTTTCTGCGCGGTTTCGCCTTATGTCTTTTGGCGTGTGCTGAGACTGCTATGATGGGGACTACAGTTACTTTTCTTTGTTTGGGAGATGAGTTAGTAATTCGGATGATTCCACTGGCACGGGCGGTTGAGCAATTATGGGTTTTAATTCGTTTGCTGTGAGACCGAGTCCTTCCATAGCCAACAACAATAACAATGTTAATACAGTTCAGACGATAATGTTGTATTAGTAAAGAGACATAATGTTAGCACAGTTTAGACGATAATGTTGCATTAGTAAAGAGACATAATGTTAGCACAATTTAGACGATAATGTTGCATCAGTAAAGAGACATAATGTTGTATTAGTAAAGAGACATAATGTTAGCACAATTTAGACGATAATGTTGCATCAGTAAAGAGACATAATGTTGTATTAGTAAAGAGACATAATGTTAGCACAGTTTAGACGATAATGTTGCATCAGTAAAGAGACATAATGTTGTATTAGTAAAGGGACAATGTTAGCACAATTTAGACGATAATGTTGCATCAGTAGACATAATGTTGTATTAGTAAAGAGACAATGTTAGCACAATTTAGACGATAATGTTAGCACAATTTAGACGATAATGTTGCATCAGTAAAGAGACATAATGTTGTATTAGTAAAGAGACAATGTTAGCACAATTTAGACGATAATGTTGTATCAGTAAAGAGACAATGTTAGCACAATTTAGACGATAATGTTGCATCAGTAAAGAGACATAATGTTGCATCAGTAAAGAGACATAATGTTGTATCAGTAAATAGACAATGTTAGCACAATTTAGACGATAATGTTGCATCAGTAAAGAGACATAATGTTAGCCCATTTTTGGAACCTGAAGCTATAACAGTCAAGAAAATAAAGTAAAGGAATCACGTTATGTCCCTTTGAGGTATTGAGTTATCTATCACCTCATCTCATATCATCACTGCAATTTTATAAGCGCTCAAACATGTACTTTTACGTGACGGGATAAATAATATTAGTGTCTATTCTTCTGACCATCTACATATTAATTTCATAATGCGGTCAGTATTAGGAATATTCAAAAAACGTTATTTAGAAAAATAACATAATTTTGAAACAATATAATTTAAAAATGATATAATTTAAAAAAAAACAACAGCCTAATAAGAGTAATATTAAAAGGAAGAATACAAGGTAAAAGAGGCAGAGGCAGACCAAGACTAACATGGACGAGTAACTTCAAAAGATGGACAATGCATCCTATGACATCAAAGCAAGAGACAGTGGAATGACGTTCCATGGTAGACAAACTTCGATGCGGAGACGGCACTCGATGATGATGATGATGATTTAAAAACATAGCATAAATTATATATTTAACGCGGAGCTGCGATAGCTCAGTGGTTAGTGAACTGGACTACAAAGGACAAGGGGTAGGGTTCGATCCCAACCGACGGATTCCGGGTTCACCCAGCCTTAAATGGGTACCGGATTTTTTTTCTGGGAAAGTAAAGCAGCACGGGCGTAATACCGACCACATTACCCCAAAAATCATGTGCTGAAGGTCTATAAAATATTGGGTCACTAACACCATATTCCCCTATACGCCACTTGGCGTGACGGGGGTACTTTACTTTATTTTAGTATATATTTAACGCTGTATCCCTCCAATCGATATAACACAAATTAGAAGCTATTGTTTTGTGTTAGAGATCAAAAGACTCAATAGAACTTGTGCAAGTCTCTCTTCTCAGTAACACTTATCAATGCAAGCTTCCTGAATGTCAAGCCCACCCGTGGGTCCTATATGAAACATTCCCTAACAGGTTAAGTTGACAATGCTCGTAACCATAACTTCGTTATCAGTCACATTCACGTAAGAAAAACTGCAGGAAATGTCACAGATATTTATAGTTATAAAGTGTTATGTTACCCTACTCGTCACACGTCTGGAATCCTTCTCATTACTCCTGACGTAGATATTGTTTTTGTAAATCCGGGTCATTGAAGAAAAACATTGAAGAATAATATTTTTTAAAAATATAAACGAAGAGGATGGACGACCAGCGTAGAGATTAGGCTGGGGATATGTGAAACTAGAGAGAAGTCATGTACGTGTTTCTAAAAGGTTTTCGGCGGTGCAGTTGTAGATGTAGATGTGAAAACTGGGTGCAGCTTTTAACATGTCATAAATTAGAGCTTGTGCAGCAAGGGCAAAGCATTAAATACTGGGCGTAATAATAACATCAGATGGAAGATGCACCACAGAAATAAAAAGGTGAATTGCTCAGGCCAAAATAACATTTCAGAAAATTAGGAATGTCTTATGTAACAAATCTATGTCAATAGAAGTGAGAGCGTTCGTCGGTGCTATATAGAGCCAATTCTGACCTATGGAAGTGAGAAAGAGAGTTCGTCGGTGCTATATAGAGCCAATTCTGACCTATGGAAGTGAGAAAGAGAGTTCGTCGGTGCTATATAGAGCCAAGTCTGACCTATGGAAGTGAGAAAGAGAGTTCGTCGGTGCTATATAGAGCCAATTCTGACCTATGGAAGTGAGAAAGAGAGTTCGTCGGTGCTATATAGAGCCAATTCTGACCTATGGAAGTGAGAAAGAGAGTTCGTCGGTGCTATATAGAGCCAAGTCTGACCTATGGAAGTGAGAAAGAGCGTTCGTCGGTGCTATATAGAGCCAATTCTGACCTATGGAAGTGAGAAAGAGAGTTCGTCGGTGCTATATAGAACCAAGTCTGACCTATGGAAGTGAGAAAGAGAGTTCGTCGGTGCTATATAGAACCAATTCTGATCTATGGAAGTGAATCGTGTACAGTAAACAAATAAATGGAAAAACATTTAGAGGCCATAGAGATGGGATTTCTCAGAAGAATGTTGAGAGTTCCATTGACAGTTTACAAGACCAACGCAAAAAGGGAGCTCCTAAGAAACATGAGAGAGAAACAATCAATATTTTTCGGACACATCATGAGAAGAGGAAAGTTGGAATATTTGGTTACAACTGACAAAATACAGGAAAAGAGAGATCGTGGACGACAAAGAGAAAAAAATACTAGATAGCTTGGTGTCATGTAATAGGAAAAAAACAGTCGACAGAATTGATGCGACACACGGTGGATAGAAGATTGCGGAGGGACATGATCGCCTACACATCGCCTGGACATCGAAACTAACTACCCAGAGACTAGAGGCGGGCAAACCAACGAGGAAACCAAATATTCAATTTTGAAAAATGTCCACGATTTTTGGTAGGACTTGAACCAGGGGGATTCCTCTTCAAAGGTCGAGGTCTTACCTGCAGACCACCCAACCCTCTGACGGAAGTTCGACAGTGTGAGGTTTTATTTGTCAAAATTATACAGCTACGAAACTCACAAGCTGTTGAAAATAGGTACCCTAATTCTGCATTGAAGATATATAGTCTTGGGTGTAAAAAAAAAAGTAAAGTACCCCCGTCGCACCAAGTGGCGTATATGGAATATGGCGTTAGTGACCATAAATTGTACAGACCTTCGGCACATGATTTTTTGGGGTAATGTGGTCGAAATTACGCCCGTGCCGCTTTACTTCCCCTGAAAAAAATCCGACACCCATTAAAGGTTGGGTGAACCGGAAGCCGTCGGTTGGGATCGAACCCTACCTCTTGTCCTTTGTAGTCCTGTTCATAGTGTTGGGGTGTGCTTACTGTTTAAGTCATAACATTGCTGATGGTCATAGAAAGTCGTTGGCACATTTCAAGATGCTACCAGCGTGGTTGATGCTCTTCGATCTTAATATTTAATGGTCCACATATCTGAGGCTCATTTTTTAAATCCATGATTCTCAGCGTGGCTGATCCATTCATTTTTTTTAAATCCATGATTCTCAGCGTGGCCGATCCATTCATTTTTTTTAAATCCATGATTCTCAGCGTGGCCGATCTATTCATTTTTTTTAAATCCATGATTCTCAGCGTGGCCGATCCATTCATTTTTTTTAAATCTATGATTCTCAGCGTGGCCGATCCATTCATTTTATGTTTATGATCTATTTCTCTTTCTGTGACTGAAATATTCCTCTTCCTGAGATAGAACCATTATTTTTTCATGTGAAGGATCCATTCCTTTCTCTGTTGCTTATCCATTCCTTTCTCTTTTGCTTATCCATTCCTTTCTCTTTTGCTTATCCATTCCTTTCTCTGTTGCTTATCCATTCCTTTCTCTTTTGCTTATCCATTCCTTTCTCTGTTACCGATCCATACCATTCTCTGTTACTGATCCATGCTTTTTTCTGTTACTGATCCATTGCTTTCTCTGATTTAAAAAAAAGATCCCCGTCACGCCAAGTGGCGCATCATGAATATAGTGTCAGTGACCGTAATTTTTATAGACCTAAAGCACATGTTTTTGGGGTAATGTGGTCTGTATTACGTTCGTGCCGCTTTACTTTCCCAGAAAAAAGAACCGGTACCTTTTTAAAGCTGGGTGAACCCGGAAGCCGTCGATCAGGATCGAATCCGACCAGTTTACTAACCACTGAGTTATCGCGGCCGTCTATTATTTTCTCTGTTACGATTCATTCCATCTCTGTGTCTATTCATTATTTTATCTGTGCCTATTCATTATTTTATATATGCCGATTCATGCATTTTTCGGTGATCGATCCATTCCTTTCTCTCTGACATTCCTTATTCTGTGATCGATTAATTCCTTTCTCTTAATCGATTCATTCTTATTTTTCTGTTGCCAATCCATTCCTTCCTCTGTGAATACTATTGGTCGTTTCAAATCTAAATGTTCACGATTAACATGAAATATCTCCTCTTTCCCTGCACTTACAAACTTGATTTTTTGCATCTGGTCTTGTTTTTCCAAGGTCCCACCGATTTCACAAAATTTAATGATGTAGGAAGTATGCTTCATCATGAAGCAGCACTTTCCTTTGATCTCAGTGAATTTACGGATCTTTTTGCTCCTGGAGAAAATAATTTACCGTACATTAATGGAAATCAGCTTCTCGGCATAGGCGTCTCTACACAACTTGAAAGTTGGAGGCGTTTATCAACTGTTTACTTTCTATTGTTTACTTTCTTTAAAATACTATGAGAATGTCAATGTTGTAGCCTTTACAGACGGTCTAAAACAAATCAGCGTATAAACAGTTCCATTAATGAAAACTATTTAAACAATATACAACAAAGAATACATTTAAAAAAAATTAATTATCCGTTGCGAGCGATAACGAGCATGACATATCAAGCAAAGTTATTGTTTATGGGTACGCATGTGACTAAAGAGTCCGATGTAAGCACGGGATCCTCTTCACTGTAAAGAGCTACATTGTTCGTTTTATGTCTTTCCATGTGACTTTCATTATTTTACGTAAACAAGACATATGAAAGTGATTTAGTTTCTTTGCATGCCTGCAGTACACATATCAAGAATCTTTACATTTTCAAAACGTTATCAACTTTAGCTAAAGATTGATCATGCGGACATATAAAAACGTCCATTATTATTTCATTTATTCTGAATCAGAGGAGTCTAACATATTGATTACTAATCTGGGCTGAACGAACGATAGTCCATCTTTTTTCCAATAGTCATTTTCTTCTTTTAAGACATGATCTTCACATTTGCACCAAAAATCTTTGTCAATCTGTGATAGAGCAGCATATGTCAGTCCTTTTATATCGCATAGTTTAAAACTTGTATTCTCAGCTGCCACCTGCCCTTTAATTTTTGCCCAAACGAGTTCAATGGGGTTTAATTGTGGATGATAAGGGGGCAGTCTCAAGCACGTGTGACCATGCTGTTGAATGATTTTGTCTATTTGGAATACTTTGGTCTTTTGCGATTTCTTAACAAGTGACAGTAATTCAGGTTTAAAAAATCCCTCGTTAAACGGAATTCCTTCCTTTCTTAGCCAAATCTTTATAACATCTTTTGTACTGGTAGATGTAGGAATTTTGTTTTCTTCTGCCACAGCGTTGTGGTACGACGCGTTGTCCATTACCAGACAGGATGGTCTGTCTAGAATTGGAAGAAGAGTATTTTCAATCCACTCTCTAAATATATGGCCATTCATCTCGGTGTGATAGTCCCTGTAGTCAGTATAATTAGAGGTGAATATAAGTTCTGCATTTTTCACCAACCCTTCTTTTCGGCTGCCTGCATGTGCCATTATAATACGCTGTCCTTTTCCAGTGGGTACACATCTTTTAATACTTCCATCTGATAACTGCCATTCCTTGGCACTTGTGTGGTGAGAATTTATCCAAGATTCATCTAGAAATACAATATCATAACCTTGGTTACGCATTTCCCGTACTTCACGTAAATATGCTTCTAACAGTTCTCCATAATGTTGTTTTCGACACAACAATGTCATTTTCTGCTCTCAGTCGAATTTTCAGTTTTCTTAAAGTCACAGTTTCTTTGGAATCGAACATTTTACAAATTGCTCTTCTAATCACTTCCTTGTCAAAACTATCTACTACTTTCTTTCTTCCTAGCGTCCTATCTTGATTGAACTGGACACTCCGTTAGCTTTAAGCACTTGTTTGAAAAAGCGTTTGCTTATACCCAATGCGTGAATAGTTCTCTTTTCTGGCTTTGAGATGCTTCGATACAGTTTTCCACGCTTAGCTTCTTTGCAAAAATATTTATACACCTTTATTGCCACTGATTGCAATGTAAGGAACTTTACTTTTATACCCATTGACTAACAGATCACAAATTTAACGAAATTACCCAATAATTAGGATACGCCGTTGCACATAAATCACAACAAAACGATAGGAAATGGGATGCACCGGATATAAAATTATAACTATGACGCGTTTTATGTGTTTTTTAGTGCTTAAAACAGGGAAATTGGCGCGCATTACGTTCAAGATGATAAGTCCGTGGGTGCTCACTCATATGAAGCGGTAATTCCTCCAAATATATGGTTTGACCAAAATGCCTTAAATTTGTATACTTCAAATAAAGAATATTTAAAACTATACGTTTGTTGGTGAGGAAATGAATGTACTTCTTGGGACCAAAAAATCACAAGACCATATGCAAAATTTCAGCATTATCAATCAATTGGTTGCAGAGATATGGAATTTTAAACACCTTCAAAATATTTTGAAACGACCAATAGTTCCTCTCTCTTTGGTTATCCATGCTTTTGAGGCCAATTTAAAGAAAAAAAAAATTTATCCTGGAACGAGAGAAGATTTCAGCTTTGTTTACGACTAAATAAAAACTGATTTTGGCAAATAATCAACAAAGAAATCTCTTCCATCTTCTCACATTTGATGATATGCTTTATGTTTACTTCTGCTTTTATAGACCGCAACCTTATCGGTTACTTTATTCTCGTCTCTAAAATGTTATCTTCCAGGATGCTTGTCGAGTGTTCAAGCGTTACCGAGTGCTGTTTTCGTTTATATTGTGCTACTCTAGTGGGATTGATTTACCATTAGTTGCTACTTTCTTGTTGGAAACGTCATTCTTACTTTGAGTACGTTTAAATCGCTAAAAAGAAGTATGCTTTTGAATCATTTTCTGGTGAACAAAATAAAAGTGAAGGACGGAGGCTTGGACGACTGAGGTGGATCAGGTTAGAAGTACCCACTATCATTGTACCTCGATCCAGTTTGCTAACTAGTGACACACTATTTTTGTACCTCAATCCAGTGTGCTGACTAGTGACACACTATCATTGTACCTCGATCCAGTGTGCTAACTAGTGACACACTATCATTGTACCTTGATCCAGTGTGCTAACTAGTGACACACTATTTTTGTACCTCAATCCAGTGTGCTAACTAATGACACACTATCATTGTACCTCGATCCAGTGTGCTAACTAGTGACACACTATCATTGTACCTCGATCCAGTGTGCTAACTAGTGACACACTATCATTGTACCTCGATCCAGTGTGCTGACTAGTGACACACAATCATTGTACCTCGATCCAGTGTGCTAACTAGTGACACACTATCATTGTACCTTGATCCAGTGTGCTAACTAGTGACACACTATTTTTGTACCTCAATCCAGTGTGCTGACTAGTGACACACTATCATTGTACCTCGATCCAGTGTGCTAACTAGTGACACACTATCATTGTACCTTGATCCAGTGTGCTAGCTAGTGACACACTATTTTTGTACCTCAATCTAGTGTGCTAACTAGTGACACACTTTCATTGTACATCAATCCAGTGTGCTAACTAGTGACACACTATCATTGTACCTCGATCCAGTGTGCTAACTAGTGACACACTATCATTGTACCTTGATCCAGTGTGCTAACTAGTGACACACTATTTTTGTACCTCAATCCAGTGTGCTAACTAGTGACACACTATCATTGTACCTCGATCCAGTGTGCTAACTAGTGACACACTATCATTGTACCTCAATCCAGTGTGCTAACTAGTGACACACTATCATTGAACCTCGATCCAGTGTGCTAACTAGTGACACACTAACATTGTACCTCAATCCAGTGTGCTAACTAGTCACACATTATCATTGTACCTCGATCCAGTGTGCTAACTAGTGACACACTATCATTGTACCTTGATCCAGTGTTCTAACTAGTGACACACTATCATTGTACCTCGATCCAGTGTGCTAACTAGTGACACACTATCATTGTACCTCAATCCAGTGTACTATCTAGTGACACACTATCATTGTACCTCGATCCAGTGTGCTAACTAGTGACACACTATCATTATACATCAATCCAGTGTGCTAACTAGTGACACACTATCATTGTACCTCGATCCATTGTGCTAACTAGTGACACACTATCATTGTACCTCGATCCAGTGTGCTAACTAGTGACACACTATCATTGTACCTCAATCCAGTGTGCTAACTAGTGACACACTATCATTGTACCTCGATCCATTGTGCTAACTAGTGACACACTATCATTGTACCTTGATACAGTGTGCTAACTAGTGACACACTATTTTTGTACCTCAATCCAGTGTGCTAACTAGTGACACACTATCATTGTACCTCAATCCAGTGTGCTAACTAGTGACATACTATCATTGTACCTCAATCCAGTATGCTAACTAGTGACACACTATCATTGTACCTCGATCCAGTGTGCTAAATAGTGACACACTATCATTGTACCTCGATTCAGTGTGCTAACTAGTGACACACTATTTTTGTACCTCAATCCAGTGTGCTGACTAGTGACACACTATCATTGTACCTCAATCCAGTGTGCTGACTAGTGACACACTATAATGGTACCTCAATCCACTGTGCTAACTAGTGACACACTATCATTGTACCTCAATCCAGTGTGTTAACTAGTGACACACTATCATTGTACTTGAATCCAGTGTGATGACTTGTGACACACTATCATTGTACCTCAATCCAGTGTGCGAACTAGTGACACACTATCATTGTACCTCAATCCAGTGTGCTAACTAGTGACACACTATCATTGTACCTCAATCCAGTGTGCTAATAGTGACACAATATCATTGTACCTCAATCCAGTGTGCTAACTAGTGACACACTATCATTGTACCTCAATCCAGTGTGCTGACTTGTGACACACTATCATTGTACCTCAATCCAGTGTGCTAACTAGTGACACACTATCATTGTACCTCAATCCAGTGTGTTAACTAGTGACACACTATCATTGTACCTCAATCCAGTGTGCTAACTAGTGACACACTATCATTGTACCACAATCCAGTGTGCTAACTAGTGACACACTATCATTGTACCTCAATCCAGTGTGCTGACTATTGACACACTATCATTGTACCTCGATCCAGTGTGCTAACTAGTGACACACTATCATTGTACCTCAATCCAGTGTGCTGACTAGTGACACAATATCATTGTACCTCAATCCACTGTGCTGACTAATGACACACTATCATTGTACCTCAATCCAGTGTGCTGACCAGAGACACACTATCATTGTACCTCAATCCAGTGTGGTGACTAGTGACACACTATCATTGTATCTCAATCCAGTGTGCTGACTAGTGACGCACTATCATTGTACCTCAATCCAGTGTGCTGACTAGTGACACACTATCATTGTAGCTCAATCCAGTGTGCTGACTAGTGACACACTATCATTGTACCTCAATCCAGTGTGCTAACTAGTGACACACTATCATTGTACCTCGATCCAGTGTGCTAACTAGTGGCACACTATCATTGTACCTCGATCCAGTGTGCTAACTAGTGACACACTATCATTGTACCTCAATCCAGTGTGCTAACTAGTGACACACTATCATTGTACCTCGATCCAGTGTGCTAACTAGTGACACACTATCATTGTACCTTGATCCAGTGTGCTAACTAGTGACACACTATCATTGTACCTCGATCCAGTGTGCTAACTAGTGACACACTATCATTGTACCTCAATCCAGTGTGCTAACTAGTGACACACTATCATTGTACCTCGATCCAGTGTGCTAACTAGTGACACACTATCATTGTACCTTGATCCAGTGTGCTAACTAGTGACACACTATCATTGTACCTCGATCCAGTGTGCTAACTAGTGACACACTATCATTATACATCAATCCAGTGTGCTAACTAGTGACACACTATCATTGTACCTCAATCCAGTGTGCTGACTAGTGACACACTATCATTGTACCTCAATCCAGTGTGCTAACTAGTGACACACTATCATTGTACCTCAATCCAGTGTGCTGACTAGTGACACACTATCATTGTACCTCAATCCAGTGTGCTGACTAGTGACACACTATCAGTGTACGGCGATCCATTGTGCTAACTAGTGACACACTATCATTGTACCTCAATCTAGTGTGCTGACTAGTGACACACTATCATTGTACCGCGATCCATTGTGCCAACTAGTGACACACTATCATTGTACATCGATCCAGTGTGCTAACTAGTGACACACTATCATTGTACCTTGATCCAGTGTGCTAACTAGTGACACACTATCATTGTACCTCAATCCAGTGTGCTAACTAGTGACACACTATCATTGTACCTCGATCCAGTGTGCTAACTAGTGACACACTATCATTGTACCTCAATCCAGTGTGCTAACTAGTGACACACTATCATTGTACCTCGATCCAGTGTGCTGACTAGTGACACACTATCATTGTACCTCAATCCAGTGTGCTGACTAGTGACACACTATCATTGTACCTCAATCCAGTGTGCTGACTAGTGACACACTATCAGTGTACGGCGATCCATTGTGCTAACTAGTGACACACTATCATTGTACCTCAATCCAGTGTGCTGACTAGTGACACACTATCATTGTACCGCGATCCATTGTGCCAACTAGTGACACACTATCAGTGTACCGCGATCCACTGTGCCAACTAGTGACACACTATCATTGTACCTCAATCCAGTGTGCTGACTAGTGACACACTATCATTGTACCTCAATCCAGTGTGGTGACTAGTGACACACTATCAGTGTACCGCGATCCATTGTGCTAACTAGTGACACACTATCATTGTACCTCAATCCAGTGTGCTGACTAGTGACACACTATCATTGTACCTCAATCCAGTGTGCTGACTAGTGACACACTATCATTGTACCTCAATCCAGTGTGCTGACTAGTGACACACTATCATTGTACCTCAATCCAGTGTGCTGACTAGTGACACACTATCAGTGTACGGCGATCCATTGTGCTAACTAGTGACACACTATCATTGTACCTCAATCCAGTGTGCTGACTAGTGACACACTATCATTGTACCGCGATCCATTGTGCCAACTAGTGACACACTATCCTTGTACCTCGATCCAGTGTGCTAACTAGTAACACACTATCATTGTACCTCAATCCAGTGTGCTAACTAGTGACACACTATCATTGTACCTCAATCCAGTGTGCTAACTAGTGACACACTATCATTGTACCTCGATCCAGTGTGCTAACTAGTGACACACTATCAGTATACATCAATCCATTGTGCCAACTAGTGACACACTATCAGTGTACCGCGATCCATTGTGCCAACTAGTGACACACTATCATTGTACCTCAATTCTGTGTGCTGACTAATGACACACTATCATTGTACCTCAATCCAGTGTGGTGACTAGTGACACACTATCAGTGTACCGCGATCCATTGTGCCAACTAGTGACACACTATCATAGTACCTCGATCCCTTGTAAAGACTAGTGACACACTATCAGTGTACCGCGATCCATTGTGCTAACTAGTGACACACTATCATTGTACCTCGATCCAGTGTGCTAACTAGTGACACACTACCATTGTACATCGATCCAGTGTGCTAACTAATGACACACTATCAGTGTTCCGCGATCCATTGTGCTAACTAGTGACACACTATCATTGTACATCGATCCAGTGTGCTAACTAATGACACACTATCAGTGTACATCGATCCCTTGTGCTAACTACCCACTATAAATGATAGTGATGTCTTCATTTCTTGTTTAATTACATGGAAAAGATTATATTTGTTAATATAAACAATGACACATGTAGAAAATCCCCCAAAATCCCAGTTGTCATGTTTGAATTGTGTTTAGTATTTCTCTTTTCATTGTTAGCTGCGTTAAGACTTCATGATTTGTTTTCTTTTATTTTCAATCAATTTTCAAATTCTTTTATAAATTCATATTTCAGAGGCTTTAATTTGTTGTTCTGTTTTCTTTTCTAATGTCCATATTTGTGCACAATACAGGAATGTTGAGAAGATATAACATTTTACTATTTTTAGTTTTAGCCCTGATGTTATTTGTTTTGATGTTAGTATATTTTTCAACTTATACTAGTTTATGCACCAACAGCAGACAATCTAGAGGAAACTATTGATAAATTTTACGACGAGTTAAATGAGGCACGTCATAAATGCAAACCACATGAAAACACCATAGTTCTAGGGGATTTTAACGCAAAAGTAGGAAAGGAAAGAGTTGAGAAAGTATTTGGTCATTATGGCTTAGGCGAGAGGAATGAAAGAGGTGGGAAACTTATTGACTGAGCAAGAACACACAACATGATGATAGGAAACACCTGGTTTAAGCAACATCCAAGACGTCTGTGGACATGGAAAAGCCCTGGGGACAACGCACGTAATCAAATTGATTATATAATGATAAGCAATAGATTTAGAAACAGTCTGGTGTGTGTGAAAACTAGACCAGGGGCAGATTGCAATAGTGATCATGTACCAGTTGTGGAAAAGCTTAGAGTAAAATTAAAAACAACAAAACGAGCATCAGTTAACATCAAGTTAAATTGAGATTTACTAAAATCAGACAAGAAGCTGGAAGACAAATATAAAATCACAATTCAGAACCGGTACAATGCAATAGAGAAGATACAAAGCATTGATGAACAGTGGGAAATGTTAAAAGAATCAATGCAACAAACATCAAAAGTGTTCATACCACCAGTGAGGACAAATTCAAGAAAGAAATGCATGACAGATGAGATTTTGCAGCTAATGGATACAAGAAGAAGAAATAATGAAAATAAATATGAGTATACAAGATTTATTAAATAAATTGTAGTAAAATGCAATGAAGCAAAAGAAGCATGGCTAAAAGAGAGATGCAAAGAGATTGAAATGCAACAAAAAGGAGATGCTAAAGCTATATACAAACAAATTGAGGAATTAACAGGAAGAAAACGCAATCAAAAACTGGATGTCTAAGATCAAAGGAAGGAGAACTGTTGATTCATCAAGAAAACATAAGGGAACAACGGACAGAATACATTAAAGATCTTTATAATGATGAACGAACAGAAGTAAATATTAAGGATAATGGAGAAGGACCAGAAATACTCAGAGAAGAAGTGGAAGACGCCTTGCACAATATGAAAGCAGACAAAGCTCCTGGACCAGATAATATAACTAAAGAAGAGATTGAAGCCATGGGTGATTTTGGATTAGTAATAAAAACAAAAATATTGAATGATATCTACAACAGCGGATATATAGCAGACGACATGCTCAAATCAATATTCATAGCCCTACCAAAGAAATCGGGTGCGATTGAATGCAATGATCATCGCACAATAAGCCTTATGAGTCATATAACTAAGATATTACTAAGAATCATCATGCGAAGAGTGCGAAACAAAATCAGTCCAGAAATTAGCGATGAACAGTGTGGTTTTGTTAGAGATAAAGGGACAAGCAATGCCATTTATATCATAAGATCTTTAGTAGAAAGAGCCATACAGGTGAAAACAGATCTATACCTATGTTTCATAGATTACACCAAGGCATTTGACAAAGTACAGCACCAAGAAATAATCAACATTTTAGAAAGCATAAACGTAGACAGCAAGGATCTAAGAATAATAAAGAACATGTACTGGCAACAAACAGCTGCCATAAGAATTGGAAACCAATTGAGAATGTTTCAACAAATAAAACAGGGTGTTAGACAATGTTGTGTGCTGTCACCAGATTTGTGTAATATTTGTATTGAGATTATTTTAAGATCCATAAGGGGCATGCCTGGAATAACAATTGGCAAAAATAAAGGACTCAGCCTTAATAGCAAAAAGACAGAGGTAATGGTAACAACAAAGAAAAAGACATCACCTCAGTGCAAAATAAAGACAAGTGGAACAAAATTAAAACAGGTAAATGAATTTAAATATATGGGAACCTTGTTAACCTCAGACGGAAGAGGTACAAAAGAGGTGAGATACAGTATAGCTCAGGCAAAAGCAGCTTTCCAAAAAATGAGGAAGATACTGTGCAATCCATTTTTGACAATAGAAACAAGAGGAAGAGTTCTTAAATGTTACGTAGAGCCAGTCTTAACAGATGGATGCGAATCATGGATAATATGACAATAGACAAGAAAATCAATGGAGTCTGTAGAAATGTGGTTTTGCAGAAGAATGTTGAGAGTACCATGGACAGCTAAGAAGAGTAATGAAAATGTTCTGAGAGAGGTAAAAGCAAAAAGAGAGCTAATTTCGAATATAAGGAAGAAACAATTATTATTTTTTGGCCATGTAATGAGAAGAGAACAACTGGAATATATTGTAACAACTGAAAAAAATTGAGGGAAGAAGAGATAGAGGGAAGCAAAGAGAAAAAATAACAGACAGCTTAAGAGAATGGCTTGGCAGAAGGTCAACAACAGAAATGATAAATAACTGTCGAGATCGAAAGTTGTGGAGAGACATAATCACCTACGCCAGCTTGATGAGTACTTGATGATGATATTTTTCATGACTTTAAAATTGCTTTTTGCTATTCCTAATCTTTTGTTTATTTCAGTTTTACATTTTCCTCACTGGTTATAGCATGCCCAAGGTAGTTGTAGATTTGAACTGTGTGGATGTCTTTTGCTTCAACTTTGATAGTCACTTTTTTTTTAACTTTACGTATTATATTTGTTTTTGTGTCTAATTTTAGTCATTTTGATATTCATGTCTAATCCATATTTTCTTGCTTCTCGTGTTTATTTCATTAAGAGTTGTAGATCTTCAGGATTTTCTGCTAGTAATAAAGTATCATCAGTATATCTTAGGTTATTGTTTTTCTTTCCATTAGTGTTTAAGCCTGGCCATCTCTGTGATGTTTTTAAAGATTTGCTTAATTAAATTTTACGTCAATGAATATATTCGTTACTCGAACAACAGCAGTCCTATAGTAATCATAAAGCCTGTGGGATGAAACGAATCACCCAATGTTTGTGACGTTTCAACCATGAAAGCACTGGTGTATGCGGATAAAATGACGTCAGCCGTCCACAGCTCTAAAATATGAAGACGTCACAAACTCTGAGTGATTTCGGAATTTCCTTCTCAGCCTGTAGGCCTTAAAAAAACTATTGTCCGGTGTCCTGGAAGCAAGGTACCCAGATCGCTCGAAGGCTTGAACCCATCTCGTGCAGTCCTCCAGCTCTGACCTTCAATTATCGCGTGACCTGCTCGTTAACTACAAGACACGTATTCCTGCTGTCAATCTCTCTGTGTCCCTACCATTGAGTCGATCAATTTCATGTGTGCCACGTCAGAGACCGCCATTGTTTAATGATGTCATTTTTACGTCCTTGTTTATATTTTTACTCTTTTTTTTTGTAAAGATGTAAAAACGTCAAATTTTACTTGTTTGAGATACAAGAGTGCATTAATTGATTCATTTTTCGAACAAGAAAATTGCTTTGACATGTTGTTGTGTTAGTGCAGCTATCGTGTATATGTTTCTGGGCGGGTACACCTGGGGTCATTCGTCTATGAACTTTATTTAATATGATGCCTGAAGAGTTAGAAAAGTAATAACTGCTTGAAACAAAACTATCTATCTATCTATCTATCTATCTATCTCTATCTATCTATCTATCTATCTATCTATCTGTCTGTCTGTCTGTCTGTCTGTCTGTCTGTCTGTCTGTCTGTCTGTCTGTCTGTCTGTCTGTCTGTCTGTCTGTCTGTCTGTCTGTCTGTCTGTCTGTCTGTCTGTCTGTCTGTCTGCCTGCCTGCCTGCCTGCCTGCCTGCCTGCCTGCCTGCCTGCCTGCCTGCCTGCCTGCCTGCCTGCCTGCCTGCCTGTTTGCCTGCCTGCCTGCCTGCCTGCCTGCCTGCCTGCCTGCCTGATCCAATCTAATCCAATCCATCTATTGTCCCTTCCAATCGAAGACGGCACATACGACAGAAATTCTAGACTCTCTATATCCCATTATTTTGTTACCAAGTGGTGTCAGACATTGCACAGGATCCGCATCTCACCACACATCCTAGTTGTAAGCGAGTTGTTCAAGCACAACGAGGGAGCTGATGTCTGGCTGACCCGCTTACACAACTTACAATTAAGCCACTTCCAGAAAATTAATGAACAATATTTATTAGGCAAAGTAAGCAAAACATATATAAATAATTGAGTTATACAGGACCAAATAGAAATGATTGAGTTATACATGAACAAATATAAATGGTTGAGTATTACAGGAACAAATATAAATGGTTGAGTTCTACAGGAACAAATATAAATGGTTGAGTTATACAGGAACAAATAGAAATGATCGAGTTATAAATGAACAAATATAAATGATTGAGTTATACAGGAACAAATATAAATGATTGAGTTATACAGGAACAAATATAAATGATTGAGTTATAAAGGAACAAATATAAATGATTGAGTTATACAGGAACAAATATAAATGATTGAGTTATACAGGAACAAATAGAAATAGTTGAGTTATACAGGAACAATTAGAAATGATCGAGTTATAAAGGAACAAATATAAATGATTGAGTTATACAGGAACAAATATAAATGATTGAGTTATACAGGAACAAATATAAATGATTGAGTTATACAGGAACAAATATAAATGATTGAGTAATACAGGAACAAAAAGAAATGACTGAATTATACAGGAACGAACATAAACGGATTGCCTAAAGAGCAAATCATCATTATGTGCCATACCGGTTGGCGTAGGCGATCATGTCTTTCCACAACTTCTATCTACAGTGCATCGTATCAGTTCTGTTGTTGACTGTTTTCCATGCCATGAAACCAAAGTAAAAAAAAAAAAAAAAAAAAAGTAATGTACCCCGTCACGCCAAGTGACGTATAGGGAATATGGTGTTAGTGACCATACATTTTACAGACCTTCGGCACATGATTTTTGAGGTAATGTGATCGGTATTACACCGGTGCCGCTTTACTTTCCCAGAAAAAAATCCGGTACCCATTAAAGGCTGGGTGAACCGGAAGCCGTCGGTTGGGATCGAACCCTACCTCTTGTCCTTTGTAGTCCAGTTCACTAACCACTGAGCTATCGCGGCTGCCCCATGAAGCCAAGCTATCCAGTATTTTCTCTCTTTGTCGTCCGCGATCTCTCTTTCCTTCTATTTTGCCAGTTGTAACCAAGTATTCGAACTTTCCTCTTTTCATGATGTGTCCGAAAATGTTGATTTTCTTTCTTATGTTTTTTAGGAGCTTCTTTTTTGTGTTGGCCTCTTTGAGAACTTCCTCATTGGTCTTTTTAGCTGTCCAGGGAACTTTCAACAAGAGCCAATAGAAATGAAAAAAGAGGTATCCAGAGACAAATGTAAATGATAGATGTACAGTGGGACAAAAAGAAATTGTTGCGCAGGGACAAAGAGACCTGATGTAATTGGATATTTATATATAAGTAAGTAATACATGTACATAGTAACGGACAAAAAAAGGGCAGATATTTAAGCAAAATCTGTATGGAATTTATCCCATTTCTGGACTCTGTCGTTTGGTGATAGAGGGTGGGCTTAACGATTTGAGAATAAAGGCCGCGTGTCTTGTGTGTTGTCGTGAGGTGGTTGGGTCAGAGTTACATTATTATTATAAGCAAGAGAGGCACACGTGAAGAAATATAAATGTGAGGGATACAGGGGAACAAATACTACTGAGAGAGAGAGAGAGACGGAAAAATGTTTAAATGGGAGAGAGAGAAAGAGACGGGAACATGTATAAATGGGAGAGAATGAGAGAGAGAGAGAGAGACGGGAACATGTATAAATGGGAGAGAGAGAAAGAGACGGGAACATGTATAAATGGGAGAGAAAGAGAGAGAGAGACGGGAACATGTATAAATGGCAGAGAAAGAGAGAGAGAGAAAGACGGGAACATGTATAAATGGCAGAGAGAGACGGGAATATGTATAAATGGCAGAGAGAGAAATGGGAACATGTATAAATAGGAGAGACAGAGACGGGAACATGTATAAATGGCAGAGAGAGATGGGAACATGTATAAATGGCAGACAGAGAGACGGGAACATGTATAAATGGAAGAGAGACGGGAACATGTATATATGGGAGAGAAAGAGAGAGAGACGGGAACATGTATAAATGAGAGAGAGAGAGACGGGAACATGTCTAAATGGGGGAGAGAGAGACGGGAACATGTATAAATGGGAGAGAAAGAGAGAGAGAGACGGGAACATGTCTAAATGGGGGAGAGAGAGACGGGAACATGTATAAATGGGAGAGAAAGAGAGAGAGAGAGAGACGGGAACATGTATAAATTGGAGAGAGAGATAAACTGAACATTAAATGATACATATGTAAAAGATAGAAATAGAAGTGACTGAAACAAATTGTGCATTTATATAAAAAAAAAAACACAGCTCCAGTTCCTGTGTGCGTGTTGCAAGGGTACAACAATACTGCTGTAAAGCTTATGATAGGATGAAAAGAGAAAAAAAATATGGGGATGGTTACAGATGTGCTTTTCTATGTACAGCTGCAACCGTAGAACGTTTTTTTTCGTGTGTGGATGTCTTCATAGCTGATGCTATCAAGTCCAGCCAGCCTCAAGCATGTACACTTATTGCATTTAATAATACAGGGGTTGTTTTCTAGCCTTGGGATATATCAATCTTGCATTTGGGAAGGCACAAATAGATAACGGGAGCGGCCTCGCTCTGAAGTTAAAGGAAGGACGTTGCAATACTCAATGCTACCTAACTACCCTGAGAATACAGGATTGTTGTAGTAGCCTCCGTCAGTCGTAGCTGACTGAATTTTGCAGCGCCTCTCATCATCAAGTAACGGGCCTACTGGCATAGGTGATCATGTCGATCTAGGCAGCTATTTATCATTTCCGTTGTAGACCTTCTGCCAAGCCATTCTCTTAAGCTGTCTGGTATCTTTTCTTTTTGCTTCCCTCTATCTCTTCGTCCCTCAATTTTTCCAGCTGTTACAATATATTCCAGTTGTTCTCTTCTCAATACATGGCCACAAAATGATGATTGTATCTTCCTAATATTGGAAATTAGTTCTCTTTTTGCTTTGACCTCTTTCAGAACTTATTCATTACTCTTCTTAGCTGTCCATGGTACTCTCAACATTCTTCTGTAAAACCACATTTCTACAGACTCCAGTGATTTTCTTGTCTTTTGTCCTAATGTCCATGATTCGCAAGTAGTATATCAGGAAGGATCTGGTTAGCATTTAGGCGTAAATTAACAAAGATATATAGCAGGCGCATTTTGCGCGAAATGTACACGAGAGACAAGGGGAGTTAACCGTGACATTTCGTGTCGGGATGTTGACCCCTAGTCCCGGTGACCCCGGAAGTGTCCTGTTTATGTCTGGTGTGTCCTGGCTTTGGAGCTCTTGATACACTTGAGTGATAGTGATAGGTTAGTAGATTATACAACATCAATGAAAAACATTAAATTTAAAACAGAAGACGAAGATATATTTTATTCTTTTATTATCTCAATAGGTGTATAACATACAGTGGATATTATATAACATTACAAACATATTTAGTACACTGAGTAAATATATAGTGCAGGGATAACCTTTATTTATAGCTATGTAGTTGGGTGTCTGCTCAGTTCTATGTCATAAATGAATCATAAGAGGTGAAACTGTTAGAGATTGCTGGGTAGTCTAAACTGGTAGTGTAAAGAGTTAAATATCTAAAGGCGTAGTCGAGACGTTATCATCAGCTACCTTTCTTTTTATATAGAAATAGGAAAGAGCATTTCTTGTTTGACTGTAGGAAAATATGGAATTATTTAAGACTTTGAAACCTACATTTTTCCCACCCTTAGCCTTTTGCGTAGCGAGGACCTCTAAAAACATATCTTTAGCTAATTTGTTGTGTTGCTTGCTTAACCCCTTACAACTGATTTTATCGTAAACCCCACTACAATGGTACGTCTTACTACATAAACTAACAAGAGCCGTCCCCTCGTACTCTAGTTTAAAAAGCCCGGGCGTTCGTTTGGTGTATGCTTTGACACCGTTACAGTTTATACAGTCTGTCTTGCTAATATGCTCATCGCAAAACTCGACGGGAAACCAGTCTTTATATACACTATTAAACTCAGCCCGCAGCCCTGACTTAACTATATCCTCCAACTTAGGTGCACTTAAAGCCAAGTATAAACTATCAGTATCTGTTTCACATAACTGAAAGTTGGACCTATCTACAAACTTATCTAAGAACTCGAAATAAAAATCTAACATACGAAGTTTTGCATATTGATACACGAAGAAACCGATTTGTAGGGGTAAGCCCCAAACAGTTTTCTTTTTCTCCATCTCAATTTCAAAAAGGTCCACACCTATTTCAGTCATCTTTTTAAACCGGGAACTATTTATCATTTTTGATATCTCATCCCCCTGAACATACGAGACAGCGCTATGATTGACCTTATTGGTTAGAGTCTTCCCATAGGCTGAGTTTCCTAAGAGCTTCATCGTATCACTTACTATAGATTGATTCTCGTCTAGATCACCAGCCCGCCTAGCGTCAGAAACCATTTCTCCAAACCTTTTAAAACAACTAGACGGTTGATATTCTATCACTTGATAAATTTGTGTTACCTCCAATCCGTGGTCTAAATACCATTTTAACAGTGGTGTTGCCAACAAAATTTTTTCCCCGACATAACTGCCGATTAGGGTGCGACGAGGGGTCGACAACAAGTTATGTTTGCAGGCATATTCACCCATAAATGGTCCAATATCATCACGCGTGATGTCAATATTTTTGAAAATTGGAGTCATCTCACTGAAATGTTCCTTCAGGCGGTCGGGGACGTGTAGATCACATTCCACTAAACCAAAACATGTCCCATCTGAAACAGAAGTCAGAATCTGTTTATCACTGAGAGGGAACCCTTCTTTAGAGTAAGAGGGTCTAGCTCGAGGGATGGCTTTAGAAAGGAAAGCCCTAATGCTTGGGTCAGACTTTTTCAGAGCCTGCCACTCACATTCCCACATAACTTCTACTGGGACTTTGACCTCCTCAGTTAGATAGGTGTGTATCTCACATGTTTTTTCAAACAGCTCTAACAAAGGCTTATTATTAACAGGGTTTCTATCTTTATCTTTGGTGAGGGGACAGTCTTTGTGACCATGGTACAAACAATCATGAAAATTATAGCCTCTTCTATTGGATTTATCCCATCCATCCACAGGGATATTTCTAGCACCTAACCGAAACTTACTCCCATTAAACTGAGTTTTCAACTCTACCCCTTTTTGGTGGGCGATCCACGTTAGCCACTCTCTACTTTGTTGGACATAATAGTTATTTTTTTCAACCCTAAAACCGGTCTCCATTCTTCTAATAATCGGGTAATCTGTTGGCATTGGGTTCATCAGTGCCCAAAGATACAACGCGTTGGCATCGTAACCTTGGATGGATTTGATCAGCTTTCCGCCCCTAATAAACGTTTTGCCTACTTCATGATACCTATGAAAAATTATAGACGGACCTCCAACGATATTATCTCTAATCATTGTGTGTAGACTAGCCTGTTTGCTCGAACATAAACTAAGCATTACACCCCTATCAACGGTCTTAAAAAGATACTTTAAACAAACACCCGGAACCGAAATGGCGTCTTTAAAACAGTCCACACCCCGCTCACCATAAAAGCGAACCTGCTGCTCCAAGGCTTCTAAGAAGGGGACTACATCTTTGTTATTATACCAAATCAAAAAGTCCTTAAGGTTCGTCATCTTATTGGCCTTCCAGACCTTTTTACACAGAGCATATTCCTCCTTGGAAATATTGGCATTTTTTAACGACGAATGAAATGCTTCGTGTGGGGGTAACTCCGTCTCATTCAACTTGTTTAAATCGGTTACATACTCGTAGCAGAAAAAACCTTTTTTCTCCTCTACTTTATAAGCGGCCAGATATTTACTATAGCTAAACCCGGGGGCTAGATAGTTTACTATATCTAAGAATTTTAGATTCTGTGTTGCAATACACATAAAGTTATTGTTTCTTTTAACTATAATCTTGAACGGTTTGGGTACTTTGTAGTCTCCTTCAATTTTATCTTCCTCTTCTGCGTTAACCTCGGTTTCTTCTTCTTCATCTTCCATACTATCTTCGGCTTCGCCCACTTGGGCAGCGGCATCCATGAAGTGTTTTATTAAATAAGGTTTAATGACGTTAATGTCATATTTCCCCGAGTTAAACCCTATAACTGGAAGCTCTTTTAAATACTCAGCAAATTTAGCTATTAGCTTGTCTTTATTCAGATCATGGAGTTGAGTAAAAATACTGGCAAACCGAGATCGCAATAACGAGTATGCCTTAGCAGCTATACCAGTGAGATAATCAACCATCTGACTAACTAAAATTTGTGGGTCACCCTTGGTTATGAAGCATTTTGGGGCCTCCCATCCGGGGACATTTGACGCTATAGAGCAGGAGAGGGGGACGTGTTTGGCTACAAAGGTAGTCGAGTGTGTTTCTTGGGGAACATTCCCATTATCAAAATAACATTCATAATCGAATGTCGCCCTGAATGGGTAAATAAAACACTCTGGAGTACTTAGCCCTTCAGCGCTGATCGCGTCCCATATACTTTCAGGTGAAGAGTAAACACCACCCTTATATGTCTCTACAGTCATATCCCCATTGCAAGTTTTTTCGTGCTTATTCATACGCCAAAACTCTTTCCACAGTTTCCCACATTTTCCACAAGAAAAGCTTTTACTAGCCCTAGAAAGATCGTTTATATAAAAGAAGTGGTTTTTGTAAAGTAAAAGACAGAGAGTTTCACTATGACTACTGCCACTTCTCAGGACAATACGCAAGGCTTCCTCAGAATCAAACTCAAAAATATCTATGTTTATTGAAAAACAATTTTCTAAGAGAGGCATTTCAGCAAGAGTTACACCGGGAAAGTTACTTAACATTAGAGAGGGGTTAAACTGTTTGAAAAGTAGTCCCGAAGCCTTCCTAACATCAGTATTTGGAGTTCCTCGATGGATAGCTAGACAACGGAAGAAGCAGAGATTATCATTGTAAACTTTAGAATGGGAATCGTTTTGCAGGATATTAATGCCGTAGTTGGATGCAATGTAGGGTGGGATATCTAGCAGACACCCTGTAGGATAATCTTGAAGTTTATAAACATAAACACTCGTACTGACTAACGCCTCCAATGTATATTTGGTTGTCTCCCTGTTTTTATTTGCATATCCTAATATATCACTTTGATTTAATCTATCAACAAATGTTTCAAAATCGTAGCTGTTGTTAACTAACAAGGGTTTGTCTAATCCTGTCGCGTTATTTGAGCTAGCGTGAAAGTAACGCAGCCCCTGTGTCTCCCTATGTCTTAAAACCAGATGATGACTATAATTCACCTTGAAACGTTTTTTCTGGGCTAGAAAAATTGGGTTTACAAGAGTCTTCCACTCTATAGGAGTATCAGGCTGATGAAATATAGTGTACGTCTCCATGTATTTATTCCTACGTTCATGTGTTCTAATTGCTAACCAGTTGTTCTTATATATCTTCCTAATATCTTCGGGTAACTTATTTAGAGAGTCAACTTCATTAATAAGTCTTGGTCTCTTTGAGGGTTCTTGAGTCCAACTCTTTACTGCCCGCTTGCGTGAGGTTGTCGATACTTGTGGACGTGCTGGTGATGCAGGAACTACTGATACAAGAGATGCAGAATGCTCTGTCTTAATATGTTTGGCAAGATTGTCTGCTCTATTATAAACTCGTTCACAAACACCACATTTGTATTCCTGACGCACATGTACACTAGCAACGTGTCGTTTTATATCCCGGCTCCGGGTGAAAGTTTTGGAGCAAAGATAACAAGTGTTAGACATCTGTAGAAAAGAAATTGAAACATTACAACTAAAGAATAAAGAACAGTGAACATTACAAGAGAAGAAAATAATAAAAGTAAACAATGAGATTAACAAACTAGCGAAATTAGGTTACAAAAATAACACATGGATACTAAAAAAAAAAAACAACTTATCGAAAATAGGTTACTAAAGCAACATACTATAATATTAAAGAACTAAGATCACACTTACTTTTACGTGTCTGAAGGCGCGAGACACAACCGCCCGCAACAACTGTAATCGTATATCTGATTACAAGCTTCTCAGATATATGAAGTGTTACTAAAAATAGAACTGACCTCTGAGGCAATACCGGATGTGTTACTAAAAATAGTTTTTGACCGCTGACGCAATGCCCGCTTTATTTTAGATATCCCAATTGCAAAAATTTACATTAAAAACCACTTTTAGGATTTTACCCCCTTATCGTTTTTTGAGGGCTACGCCCATGGAATTGATAAAAATCGTAAATTTACCACGCAGGCTTACCCAAAACTTTATTTTAGACATCCCCACACCAAAAATTAACTTAAAAATCACTTTTGAAATTGTAACCCCCGTAATTATAACATAATATTTGACACCCCTACATATCAAATTCCAACAAAAAAACAACAAAAAACTAGTAGTAAGGAAAGGTGGTTTTTGAGCCGTTCATACTACGCAGATGTATCGTGCTGCACGACGAGATTGTGCTGCACGATACCTGCACGAAACTACCTGCACGATACAAATCATTGCACTAAACCCACTTCCTTACTACTAGTTTTTTGTTGTTTTTTTGTTGGAATTTGATATGTAGGGGTGTCAAATATTATGTTTGGGGTATGCCTTGAGGTTATATTTCAATTTTTTTATCGATTGCACGTGCTGCACCGTACATCTGCGTAGTATGAACGGTTCAAAAACCACTATACCACTACTAGTTTTTGTTGATTTTTTGATGGAGTTTGATATGTAGGGGTGTCAAATATTATGTTTGGGGTATGCCTTGAGGTTATATTTCAATTTTTTATCGATTTCAGGGGCGTAACCCTCAAAAATGGTAAGGGGGGTTACAATTTCAAAAGTGATTTTTAAGTTAATTTTTGGTGTGGGGATGTCTAAAATAAAGTTTTGGGTAAGCCTGCGTGGTAAATTTACGATTTTTATCAATTCCATGGGCGTAGCCCTCAAAAAACGATAAGGGGGTAAAATCCTAAAAGTGGTTTTTAATGTAAATTTTTGCAATTGGGATATCTAAAATAAAGCGGGCATTGCGTCAGCGGTCAAAAACTATTTTTAGTAACACATCCGGTATTGCCTCAGAGGTCAGTTCTATTTTTAGTAACACTTCATATATCTGAGAAGCTTGTAATCAGATATACGATTACAGTTGTTGCGGGCGGTTGTGTCTCGCGCCTTCAGACACGTAAAAGTAAGTGTGATCTTAGTTCTTTAATATTATAGTATGTTGCTTTAGTAACCTATTTTCGATAAGTTGTTTTTTTTTTTTAGTATCCATGTGTTATTTTTGTAACCTAATTTCGCTAGTTTGTTAATCTCATTGTTTACTTTTATTATTTTCTTCTCTTGTAATGTTCACTGTTCTTTATTCTTTAGTTGTAATGTTTCAATTTCTTTTCTACAGATGTCTAACACTTGTCATCTCTGCTCCAAAACTTTCACCCGGAGCCGGGATATAAAACGACACGTTGCTAGTGTACATGTGCGTCAGGAATACAAATGTGGTGTTTGTGAACGAGTTTATAATAGAGCAGACAATCTTGCCAAACATATTAAGACAGAGCATTCTGCATCTCTTGTATCAGTAGTTCCTGCATCACCAGCACGTCCACAAGTATCGACAACCTCACGCAAGCGAGCAGTAAAGAGTTGGACTCAAGAACCCTCAAAGAGACCAAGACTTATTAATGAAGTTGACTCTCTAAATAAGTTACCCGAAGATATTAGGAAGATATATAAGAACAACTGGTTAGCAATTAGAACACATGAACGTAGGAATAAATACATGGAGACGTACACTATATTTCATCAGCCTGATACTCCTATAGAGTGGAAGACTCTTGTAAACCCAATTTTTCTAGCCCAGAAAAAACGTTTCAAGGTGAATTATAGTCATCATCTGGTTTTAAGACATAGGGAGACACAGGGGCTGCGTTACTTTCACGCTAGCTCAAATAACGCGACAGGATTAGACAAACCCTTGTTAGTTAACAACAGCTACGATTTTGAAACATTTGTTGATAGATTAAATCAAAGTGATATATTAGGATATGCAAATAAAAACAGGGAGACAACCAAATATACATTGGAGGCGTTAGTCAGTACGAGTGTTTATGTTTATAAACTTCAAGATTATCCTACAGGGTGTCTGCTAGATATCCCACCCTACATTGCATCCAACTACGGCATTAATATCCTGCAAAACGATTCCCATTCTAAAGTTTACAATGATAATCTCTGCTTCTTCCGTTGTCTAGCTATCCATCGAGGAACTCCAAATACTGATGTTAGGAAGGCTTCGGGACTACTTTTCAAACAGTTTAACCCCTCTCTAATGTTAAGTAACTTTCCCGGTGTAACTCTTGCTGAAATGCCTCTCTTAGAAAATTGTTTTTCAATAAACATAGATATTTTTGAGTTTGATTCTGAGGAAGCCTTGCGTATTGTCCTGAGAAGTGGCAGTAGTCATAGTGAAACTCTCTGTCTTTTACTTTACAAAAACCACTTCTTTTATATAAACGATCTTTCTAGGGCTAGTAAAAGCTTTTCTTGTGGAAAATGTGGGAAACTGTGGAAAGAGTTTTGGCGTATGAATAAGCACGAAAAAACTTGCAATGGGGATATGACTGTAGAGACATATAAGGGTGGTGTTTACTCTTCACCTGAAAGTATATGGGACGCGATCAGCGCTGAAGGGCTAAGTACTCCAGAGTGTTTTATTTACCCATTCAGGGCGACATTCGATTATGAATGTTATTTTGATAATGGGAATGTTCCCCAAGAAACACACTCGACTACCTTTGTAGCCAAACACGTCCCCCTCTCCTGCTCTATAGCGTCAAATGTCCCCGGATGGGAGGCCCCAAAATGCTTCATAACCAAGGGTGACCCACAAATTTTAGTTAGTCAGATGGTTGATTATCTCACTGGTATAGCTGCTAAGGCATACTCGTTATTGCGATCTCGGTTTGCCAGTATTTTTACTCAACTCCATGATCTGAATAAAGACAAGCTAATAGCTAAATTTGCTGAGTATTTAAAAGAGCTTCCAGTTATAGGGTTTAACTCGGGGAAATATGACATTAACGTCATTAAACCTTATTTAATAAAACACTTCATGGATGCCGCTGCCCAAGTGGGCGAAGCCGAAGATAGTATGGAAGATGAAGAAGAAGAAACCGAGGTTAACGCAGAAGAGGAAGATAAAATTGAAGGAGACTACAAAGTACCCAAACCGTTCAAGATTATAGTTAAAAGAAACAATAACTTTATGTGTATTGCAACACAGAATCTAAAATTCTTAGATATAGTAAACTATCTAGCCCCGGGTTTAGCTATAGTAAATATCTGGCCGCTTATAAAGTAGAGGAGAAAAAAGGTTTTTTCTGCTACGAGTATGTAACCGATTTAAACAAGTTGAATGAGACGGAGTTACCCCCACACGAAGCATTTCATTCGTCGTTAAAAAATGCCAATATTTCCAAGGAGGAATATGCTCTGTGTAAAAAGGTCTGGAAGGCCAATAAGATGACGAACCTTAAGGACTTTTTGATTTGGTATAATAACAAAGATGTAGTCCCCTTCTTAGAAGCCTTGGAGCAGCAGGTTCGCTTTTATGGTGAGCGGGGTGTGGACTGTTTTAAAGACGCCATTTCGGTTCCGGGTGTTTGTTTAAAGTATCTTTTTAAGACCGTTGATAGGGGTGTAATGCTTAGTTTATGTTCGAGCAAACAGGCTAGTCTACACACAATGATTAGAGATAATATCGTTGGAGGTCCGTCTATAATTTTTCATAGGTATCATGAAGTAGGCAAAACGTTTATTAGGGGCGGAAAGCTGGTCAAATCCATCCAAGGTTACGATGCCAACGCGTTGTATCTTTGGGCACTGATGAACCCAATGCCAACAGATTACCCGATTATTAGAAGAATGGAGACCGGTTTTAGGGTTGAAAAAAATAACTATTATGTCCAACAAAGTAGAGAGTGGCTAACGTGGATCGCCCACCAAAAAGGGGTAGAGTTGAAAACTCAGTTTAATGGGAGTGAGTTTCGGTTAGGTGCTAGAAATATCCCTGTGGATGGGTGGGATAAATCCAATAGAAGAGGCTATAATTTTCATGGTTGTTTGTACCATGGTCACAAAGACTGTCCCCTCACCAAAGATAAAGATAGAAACCCTGTTAATAATAACCCTTGTTTGAGCTGTTTGAAAAAACATGTGAGATACACACCTATCTAACTGAGGAGGTCAAAGTCCCAGTAGAAGTTATGTGGGAATGTGAGTGGCAGGCTCTGAAAAAGTCTGACCCAAGCATTAGGGCTTTCCTTTCTAAAGCCATCCCTCGAGCTAGACCCTCTTACTCTAAAGAAGGGTTCCCTCTCAGTGATAAACAGATTCTGACTTCTGTTTCAGATGGGACATGTTTTGGTTTAGTGGAATGTGATCTACACGTCCCCGACCGCCTGAAGGAACATTTCAGTGAGATGACTCCAATTTTCAAAAATATTGACATCACGCGTGATGATATTGGACCATTTATGGGTGAATATGCCTGCAAACATAACTTGTTGTCGACCCCTCGTCGCACCCTAATCGGCAGTTATGTCGGGGAAAAAATTTTGTTGGCAACACCACTGTTAAAATGGTATTTAGACCACGGATTGGAGGTAACACAAATTTATCAAGTGATAGAATATCAACCGTCTAGTTGTTTTAAAAGGTTTGGAGAAATGGTTTCTGACGCTAGGCGGGCTGGTGATCTAGACGAGAATCAATCTATAGTAAGTGATACGATGAAGCTCTTAGGAAACTCAGCCTATGGGAAGACTCTAACCAATAAGGTCAATCATAGCGCTGTCTCGTATGTTCAGGGGGATGAGATATCAAAAATGATAAATAGTTCCCGGTTTAAAAAGATGACTGAAATAGGTGTGGACCTTTTTGAAATTGAGATGGAGAAAAAGAAAACTGTTTGGGACTTACCCCTACAAATCGGTTTCTTCGTGTATCAATATGCAAAACTTCGTATGTTAGATTTTTATTTCGAGTTCTTAGATAAGTTTGTAGATAGGTCCAACTTTCAGTTATGTGAAACAGATACTGATAGTTTATACTTGGCTTTAAGTGCACCTAAGTTGGAGGATATAGTTAAGTCAGGGCTGCGGGCTGAGTTTAATAGTGTATATAAAGACTGGTTTCCCGTCGAGTTTTGCGATGAGCATATTAGCAAGACAGACTGTATAAACTGTAACGGTGTTAAAGCATACACCAAACGAACGCCCGGGCTTTTTAAACTAGAGTACGAGGGGACGGCTCTTGTTAGTTTATGTAGTAAGACGTACCATTGTAGTGGGGTTTACGATAAAATCAGTTGTAAGGGGTTAAGCAAGCAACACAACAAATTAGCTAAAGATATGTTTTTAGAGGTCCTCGCTACGCAAAAGGCTAAGGGTGGGAAAAATGTAGGTTTCAAAGTCTTAAATAATTCCATATTTTCCTACAGTCAAACAAGAAATGCTCTTTCCTATTTCTATATAAAAAGAAAGGTAGCTGATGATAACGTCTCGACTACGCCTTTAGATATTTAACTCTTTACACTACCAGTTTAGACTACCCAGCAATCTCTAACAGTTTCACCTCTTATGATTCATTTATGACATAGAACTGAGCAGACACCCAACTACATAGCTATAAATAAAGGTTATCCCTGTACTATATATTTACTCAGTGTACTAAATATGTTTGTAATGTTATATAATATCCACTGTATGTTATACACCTATTGAGATAATAAAAGAATAAAATATATCTTCGTCTTCTGTTTTAAATTAATGTTTTTCATTGATGTTGTATAATCTACTAACCTATCACTATCACTCAAGTGTATCAAGAGCTCCAAAGCCAGGACACACCAGACATAAACAGGACACTTCCGGGGTCACCGGGACTAGGGGTCAACATCCCGACACGAAATGTCACGGTTAACTCCCCTTGTCTCTCGTGTACATTTCGCGCAAAATGCGCCTGCTATATATCTTTGTTAATTTACGCCTAAATGCTATCAGATCCTTCCTGATATACTACTTTCGCATCCACATGTTAAGACTGACAGCGCCCCTAGAAAGTGTTAATTTTCTTTTCTTTCGCCGCGTATTCTCTTTTTAAGTGAATCTGTTTGCTTCTTGCTTGAATTTGATCTTTAGAGTGTATTTTCAAAGATTGCGGTATGTAGCTATTTGTTCCTAGGCTGCAGGTTTTATATTCTGAGTCTTCATGTCATGTTTACACACATCTACAAATCGAAGTTTTGGACGCCCCTAGATTTTTTGCTAACTGCCAGTTGTCCGTTAAGTATATCATTTGGTATGCTGCCATTTTTCATAAGTTGTAAGTAACATGTAAGAATATAAGGATTATGGTTATTCGAAGGCCCGGGTATCACTGCAAATGAATGGAAATCCATAATTGCTCAATCGCCGGAGCCAGTAGAATCATCCGAATTAACATCTCATCGAATATCCAGACAAAGAGAGGCAGTTGCAGACCCTATAGTTGCAAACACAGCACACGTCAAAAGACATAAGGCGTATTATAGCGCCGACAGTGAAAGCATCTGAACTGCACGTCATACGATACCATAATCCATCGTAAGCTATCTGAATATAGAAATACCATTTGGACGAAACACACACAGCTCGCGGTGTGCACAGAGCACTAAGCTCAGTAGCTCCGGCAGCAAACGGACTTGTAATATAATGAAACTGCAACAAGGAACACTTTTCAGACAGTGCCTCTTCAGCTCCCTGTCGCCTATCCGCCGTATTGACCGGAAGTCTCTGTGGATATGTTTAGCGATAGATGTAGTGACAATAATACACGATTTCAAAATTAAATAATCATAATGCACAATGATAATCTTTGGAAATTAAATTTTGTCCCTTTGCAATGTATGAGGGAAGGGACTTTGCAGGGAAGGGAAATGTTGCATTTCACAGTCCTAGGGATAAGTATGGAAGACAAAGTGGTCTGGATTCTTTTTAGCTGTCATTTCCTTCCTGGATTCTGTCGTCCGGGTAGACCTTCATCAGTCGTGTTGGTTATAAAGCGCTCAAACTTGTATCGAAACCACGTTCGGGACGTACTGGGTGGTCTAGTAGCAAGACGTAGGACCTCTATTTAGATAGATCACGGGTTCGAATCCCGATACAGGGGGTGGACATTTTTCACTACGAATACATGGTTTAATCGTGGCTTTCGTGCTGAAGTCGGATGTGTTGGGCCGAAAGGCGCAAATATCACAGTTATACTGCAAACCACAACACAACGCAGACACGCCCACTTAACGTCTTTTTAAGGGCGGATGATGAAGAGGAATACTCATTTAGTCATTGGGCGAACGCAAGCAAGCAATCGTGGTTTTACCCTCCCCTGGTTTCTGGGGAGTGAGATTCGATGTCTAGTCCTCTTGGATAGCAGGACGTCCCGTGCGCATTCGCGCACGTTAAAGAAATCTTAGCAGTTAAAAGTCAAAAAGACTAGGTCAAAAAACGGCCGCTGGCCAGGGAAAATGGTTAAGAAAATATGCCGCAGCCGAAGATGGATGTATCTAGCCAAAGAACGCAGATATCGCAGTTATGTCCTAAAATACCGACACAAGGCAACTACGCCTACTTTATGGGTGGAAGAAGAGAGGAAAAGAAGAGCATTTTGACAACCTGACAACCACCTGACATCACGCGCACTTAACGGAGGGGATAGTATGAAGAAGATGGAGGAAGAGAAGATCATTTTGACAACCTGACAACCACCTGACATCACGCGCACTTAACGGAGGGGATAGTATGAAGAAGATAGAGGATGATGAGGAGGAGGGGAAGACGAAGAAAAAGAAGTGGAAGTAATAGGATGAGGAGAAGAAAAAGGAAGATAGAGGATGTGAAGAAAAAGGAGCAGAAGAGGAAGATGGATGAGGGGAGGGAGGAGAAAAAAAAAGAAGAGGATGAGAAGGAGGGGAGGGAGGGGAAATGAGGAGCAGGAGAGGAAATAACAGGGAGAGGAGAAGAAGAAGAAGGAGGAGAACGAGGACGAGAAAAAGGTGGAGGAGGTGAGATAGGAAGAGGAGTGGAAGGAAGGAAGAGGAGGGGAGGAGGATGATAAGAAAAATCCACACAGACCTGAGAAGAGCAATGTGGTCCACACCCACCTCCCTGGAAGAGAAACTATATGATGCAATTAAATCGCTTAAACAGACAACTGACTTCATAAGAGAGTCTGGAATCCTACTCTGATTGAGTCTTGATCGCAGAGAGAGAGAGAGAGAGAGAGAGAGAGAGAGAGAGAGAGAGAGAGAGAGAGAGAGAGAGAGAGAGAGAGTTCACGTTATCATCAAATCGCCACGGTTTGAAACAAGAATTCCATCCAGAACAGACAACTTTGTTAGGCCAGCGTTAAGTGCTTCCAGTGTCCGAAGAAATCTAAGAATGAGACCACTCTGTGCGGCAGCTGACAGTTTGAAAACCCCTGTTCCAGAACTCCATTTCTTTACTTAAAAAAGCAGAGAGTGAAACACAAGTTAAAATTGATTACACTTTTTGGTATATTTTTACAGAGATTAATAACTAAATAACTACACCACTTGTGTGTTTCTAACTAAAATATATGGCACTCCGAGGAATACAGAAATGTTAAAGAAATAATTTGTTTTAGATGAGGGAAAGTAAATGAAATGAACAGGTCTAAAATATGGCATTATCATCAGCTGTTTGTAGAGGAAACGAGATAAAAACCTGAGAGATATGCTAGCATCAGTTTCTTCTGTTTAGTTCGCTCTCATATATCCACATTAACCGACCTCATATAATGGATGGTCTGTCTTCAGTTTCTCTTGTCAAACAGAATATAGCTCAAGTGGGTAAGGGAAGGTCGAATAAGTATTTTCGTCTTCTCATATAAACGTGTCCACGACAACAAGTCTGTTGTTTATTCTGTCCTGTCTACAACACAACACATTTGTTCTATTTTGCCTGCAACACAACATATTTGTTATGTCCTGCCTACAACACAACACATTTGTTCTATTTTGCCTGCAACACAACATATTTGTTATGTCCTGCCTACAACACAACACATTTGTTCTATTTTCCCTGCAACACAACATATTTGTTATGTCCTGCCTACAACACAACACATTTGTTCTATTTTGCCTGCAGCACAACATATTTGTTCTTTCCTGCCTACAACATATGTGTTCTATTCTGCCAACATTACAACATATTTGTTCTGTCCTGCCTACAACACAACACATTTCTTCTATTTTGCCAGCAACACAACATATTTGTTCTATCCTGCCTACAACACAACACATTTGTTCTATTTTGCCTGCAACACAACATATTTGTTCTATCCTGCCTACAACATATTTGTTCTGTTCTGTCCTGCCTACAACATATTTGTTCTGTTCTGCCAACGTTACAACATATTTGTTCTGTCCTGCCTACAACACAACACATTTCTTCTATTTTGCCAGCAACACAACATATTTGTTCTATCCTGCCTACAACATATTTGTTCTGTTCTGTCCTGCCTACAACATATTTGTTCTGTCCTGCCTACAACATATTTGTTCTGTTCAGCCAACGTTACAACATATTTGTTCTGTCCTGCCTAGAATACAAGCGGGAATCGAACACGGGTTGTCCGAACGTCGGTATCTAGTGGGGTGGTTTTCCCTACCGAGACCACCATAGAGATAAATAAAGAGAAACAGAAAGAGAGAGAGAGAGAGAGAGAGAGAGAGAGAGAGAGAGAGAGAGAGAGAGAGAGAGAGTTAAATGTTGTGAAATTAATGATTTAGAAAAGCTAACGCAATTGTTATAACGATTTCTTTATCGAGTATGGATCCACAATTCAGTGACTGAAGCTTAGCCTTGTAGGGGATCGCCATTCATGCCTTGATTTATGTCCCTGGCTTTTGTCAATGACCAGTGGGGCACATTCCGCATATTTCATGGACCGTTCCAGGCAGGCAGCGATTTGTATTTGAGAAGTCTTGGTATAGAGGTTGCTTGTAAGAAATTTACTTTGGAGACGTTCAACTTAAAACAGAGTACGTTTTTTTTTTTAAATAATGGATCAATATGGAATATGGAAAGAAGTGGAAGGCGACGGATAATATATTTATTTTAAAATAAGAACTGTACATTAAAACTAGAGCATTACCTATGTTTCATAGATTATACCAAAGCATTTGACAAAGTAAAGCAGCAAGTAATAATCACAATTTTTAGAAGACATAAATGTATACAAGAAAGATCTAAGAATAATAAAGAACATGTACTGGCAACAAACAGCGGCCTTAAGAACTGGAAATCAGTTGGGAATGTTTCAAAAAATAAAACAGGGTGTTAGGCAAGGTTGTGTGCTGTCACCAGATTTGTTTAATATATAACCTATGCTCCACAGGGAGCTGAAAGGTAGAAAAATAAGAAGGAGATAGTGAGATTATTTTAAGATCCATAAGGTGCATGCCTGAAATAACAATCGGAGGTCATAATATATATAAATAATCTAAGGTATGCTGATAATACAGTTTTAATCAAAAAGAGGGAAATTGAGTTACACGAAATATTAGACATTATAGTGAAGGAAAGCAAAAATAAAGTACTGAGCCTTAATAGTAAAACAGAAGTAATGGTAGCAACAAAGAAAAAGACTTCACCGCAATGCACAATAAAGACAAGTGGAACAATATTAAAACAGTATCTGGGAACAGTGTTAACCTCAGATGGTAGATGTACAACAGAGGTGAGATGGTAGATGTACAACAGAGGTGAGATGGTAGATGTACAACAGAGGTGAGATGGTAGATGTACAACAGAGGTGAGATGGTAGATGTACAACAGAGGTGAGATGGTAGATGTACAACATAGGTGAGATGGTAGATGTACAACAGAGGTGAGATGGTAGATGTACAACAGAGGTGAGATGGTAGATGTCAACAGAGGTGAGATGGTAGATGTACAGCAGAGATGAGACCGTAGATGTACAACAGAGGTGAGATGCAGAATGTCTCTGGCAAAAGCAGTTTTAAAAAAAATGAGGAAGATACTGTACGTTCCATTTTTGGCAATAGAAACAAGAACAAGAGTTCATAAACGTTATGTAGGGCCAGTCTTAACATATGGGTGTGCATCATGGACAATGGGACAACAGAAAAGAAAATCACTGAAGGCGGTAAAAACGTGGTTTTACAGAAAATGTTAAGAAAAGCATGGACAGCTAAGAAGAGTAATGAAAGCATGGACAGCTAGGAAGAGTAATGAAATCATGGACAGCTAGGAAGAGTAATGAAAGCATGGACAGCTAGGAAGAGTAATGAAAGCATGGACAGCTAGGAAGAGTAATGAAAGCATGGACAGCTAGGAAGAGTAATGAAAGCAAGGACAGCTAGGAAGAGTAATGAAAGCAAGGACAGCTAGGAAGAGTAATGAAAGCAAGGACAGCTAGGAAGAGTATTGAAATCATGGACAGCTAGGAAGAGTAATGAAAGCAAGGACAGCTAAGAAGAGTAATGAAATCATGGACAGCTAGGAAGAGTAATGAAATCGTTCTGAAAGAGGTCAAAGCAAAAAGAGAGCTAATATATGATTATATATAGAGCTAATGAGAAGGGAACAAACAGCTGGAATATATTGTGACAGCTGTGAAAATTGAGGGACGAAGATATAGAGGGAAGCAAAGAGAAAAAATACCAGACAGCTTAAGAGAATGGCTTGGCAGAAGGTCAACAACAGAAATGATAAATTACTGTCGAGATCGAAAGTTGTGGAGAGACATGATCACCTACGCCAGCAGGCTAGTTACTTGATGATGATGGACCACGAGTTTAGTTAAGCAATGAGGGACATGGCGGTGGGTTCATTGAATCATTGGGATATTATGGTTTATCTAAATTAAATATTAGAGTGTCAATATGATTATTTTATATAAACATTTAGTCGATTTTGAAATGTTTATGTAATCAGTGAGTTGTTTATGATGAGTTTATATAGTAAGAGTCGTTTATTTGATTTTAGATATAAAAGAGCCGTTTATGATGAGTTTATACAACCTAAAATGTGATTTCGACGTATTTATATAAACAATAAGCAGACAACGGTACGATATAACCAAGGGAAGGGCGCGACGTTTATATAAGGAAACACAGGGCGGTGGTGGTTATACAACTAAGGGGTGGGTGGGGCGAGTTTATACTTTTTTTTAAAAAAAAGTTGTAAATCTATTGACATATGCCTTGTTCCATCGCTTGTATATCCTAAACAAGGGCGAGGCATGTTGGCAAACATTAGTCTCAAATATCGTCCCACCACCTCAAGTTTGTTCCGCGAATGTCTAGTCATGTTTTTGTACAAATTGTCTTGTTTCGTTTCTGCTGTGGTGGCTGTTTTCCAATCCATACATCATTTTTCCCTGCCGCCATCATCAATGTGTCTCGACTTGCCGGGAGATTGGATTTCTCACCTGAAGTATCTGGAGAACACATGCAGGTAATGCTGGCCAGGTGAGGGGAACGAAAACCAAAGCAGAAGGGAAAATGACAAATTGCGGTTGTGTGGTATAAGGTTAGTTATTATTTTGTTTACTGTGCGGCCACGGTAGAACACTGGCTATTAAACTGGTATGCTGAAGACAGGAGGTCTGGTCTGCGGCTTCTAGGTTCACCCGGTCTTAAATGAAAACTGATTAAAAAATAAGAATTTAAAATTTATTTTTAAAGCGTGCTATTATTTTTTTAATTTGTATTTATTAATTTTATTTATTTAAATTTTTTTGTGGGGGTGGGTGGGTGGGAAGAAATAACTTTGTCTCCAGCGCATGTATTCTGCCATTCATATACAGTAGTCTCCGTCAGTCACAGTTTACTATAGTAGTCTCCGTCAGTCATAGTTGACTATAGTAGTCTTCGTCAGTCACAGTTTACTATAGTAGTCTCCGTCAGTCACAGTTTACTATAGTAGTCTCCGTCAGTCACAGTTTACTATAGTAGTCTCCGTCAGTCACAGTTTACTATAGTAGTCTCCGTCAGTCACAGTTTACTATAGTAGTCTCCGTCAGTCACAGTTTACTATAGTAGTCTCCGTCAGTCACAGTTGACTATAGTAGCCTCCGTCAGTCAAAGTTGACTATAGTAGCCTCCGTCAGTCATAGTTGACTATAGTAGTCTTCGTCAGTCACAGTTTACTATAGTAGTCTCCGTCAGTCATAGTTGACTATAGTAGTCTTCGTCAGTCACAGTTTACTATAGTAGTCTCCGTCAGTCACAGTTTACTATAGTAGTCTCCGTCAGTCACAGTTTACTATAGTAGTCTCCGTCAGTCACAGTTTACTATAGTAGTCTCCGTCAGTCACAGTTTACTATAGTAGTCTCCGTCAGTCACAGTTTACTATAGTAGTCTCCGTCAGTCATAGTTGACTATAATAGCCTTCGTCAGTCATAGTTGATTATAGCAGCCTCCGTCAGTCATAGTTGACTATAGCAGCCTCCGTCAGTCATAGTTGACTATAGTAGCCTCCGTCAGTCATAGTTGACTATAGTAGCCTCCGTCAGTCATAGTTGACTATAGTAGCCTCCGTCAGTCATAGTTGACTATAGTAGCCTCCGTCAGTCATAGTTGACTATAGTAGCCTCCGTCAGTCATAAGTGACTATAGTAGCCTCCGTCAGTCATAGTTGACTATAGTAGCCTCCGTCAGTCATAGTTGACTATATTAGCCTCCGTCAGTCATAGTTGACTATAGTAGCCTCCGTCAGTCATAGTTGACTATAGTAGCCTCCGTCAGTCATAGTTGACTATAGTAGCCTCCGTCAGTCATAGTTGACTATAGTAGCCTCCGTCAGTCATAGTTGACTATAGTAGCCTCCGTCAGTCATAGTTGACTATAGTAGCCTCCGTCAGTCATAGTTGACTACGGATTTTTCAGCGTCCCTAGAAATGTTTTTCTTTTATTTCGCCGTGTATTCTCCTTCTCTATGAATCTGTCAGCTTCTTGTTTGAGTTGGAGCTTTAGAGTGTGTTTCCAGAGATTGCGGTCTGCAGCTATTTCTTCCCAGGTTGCAGAGTCTATATTCAGAATCTTCATGTCGCTTTTACACACATCTGCGAATCGAAGTTTTGAGCGCCCCCTAGTTCTTTTTGCCACGTTCTAGTTATCCATGGATACATACTGTCATACATACCTTGCTCCTAATATGAATATTACAGATGTGTTCGTAACCCGATGATATAGTCAGGAGTATACATGCGTGAGAGACATCAAAAGAAATTCACTACTTGTTTAGGTTGCTTACCTGACCGTGTACCCCAATGCATAGAAGAAGCTCGTGGCTAGGCTCTATGTCGTGAAGCATGTGCTCGATCTTTGATTTATCTTTGTTTTTTTTTGTTTTTCTGTTGATTATTTTTGTATTTTTCCGAGTTTTGTAAACATAACTCTTCCCCTATAATGATTTGATAACATATGTGGTGAGCTATTGAATATTTCGCACCAAAAAGTGTCGAATACGTAAATTTGGAACATTTTCTTCCCCTGACAATTACTGCAATAAAATGTCACTAACGAGAGAAACATTAATAATAGTTCAATAACCAAACTATAATAGTAAATAGTCACAATGTATTGATGGCAGCCGCGACAGCTCAGTGGTTAGTGAACTGGACTACAGCGGACAATGGGTAGGGTTCGATCCCAACTAACGAATTCCGGGTTCACCCAGCCTTAAATGTGTACCGGAGATTTTCTGAGAAAGTAAAGCGGCACGGGCGTAGTATCGACCACCTTACCCCAAAAAAATCATGTGCTGAAGGTCTGTAAAATGTACGGTCACTATCACCATATTCCCTATACGCCACTTGGCGTGACGGGTCACTAACAACATATTCCCTATACGTCACTTGGCGTGACGGGTCACTATCACCATATTCCCTATACGCCACTTGGCGTGACGGGTCACTAACAACATATTCCCTATACGTCACTTGGCGTGACGGGTCACTATCACCATATTCCCTATACGCCACTTGGCGTGACGGGTCACTAACACCATATTCCCTATACGCCACTTGGCGTGACGGGTCACTAACACCATATTCCCTATACGCCACTTGGCGGGACGGGTAACTAACACCATATTCCTTATACGCCACTTGGCGTGACGGGTCACTAACACCATATTCCCTATACGCCACATGTCGTGACGGGTCACTAACACCATATTCCCTATACGTCACTTACGGTGACGGGTCACTAACACCATATTCCCTATACGCCACTTGTCGTGACGGGGGCTCTTTACTTTACAATGTATTGTTAAAAATTGAAACCATTCTAACCAGATATCTTTTTTGTTTTTCCGAAATGAAAGAACTGTAGTTAGCCATCGCAAACCATAAATGTCACAAAATATAAAGCATAGGAAATAAAATACGACTTCTATGTTAAAACAAGCACCAGTGTTTGATGTAATGTAGAGCACATAAATATTCCGCTCTGTAGTGCTCTGTGTCTCATGCCTGATATATGTTGAGCAGTGGGCGGAACCCAGGAAGTACGGTGGTGTTGGGGAATCAAAGCTGACTGTCCATTGCTGTGGAAACAAGCTGTTTCTCATGAAAATACTTATTTAGAGGGATGAATAAAAGATTGAAATGTCCTAAATCACAGACATTTCAACTTTTACTCTTTTTTCTTGTACAATCCCTTTATGCAGCTGTACTCCCTTATTCTTGCTTGCTCGCTTCATCTCTATAAATCAGCGACACACTATTTAAATGATTTATGCTATAATCAATTACTAATCTATAAATCAACACTTATTCGTGTTTAATCATTTGTCCACTTCAGGGGTCTGTAATGACGAAATGTGTCACAATGGCGGACAATGCAATGGCGGTTATTTATCTTCCTGTTCCTGCCAACCAGGATATCAAGGACCTCGTTGCCAGTACGGTAAGCCCATAAGACTATATTCTCAATATGCCCGACTTATGTTTTAACAAAAATTCACATTTTTCCCAAATGCATTTCCTTCTTTTCATCACAGCTGGTTTCATTCACCTTGTGTTTTAACAAAAATGTGTGAATTCATCACACTGAGAGTTATCTTGCAGGCGGTGGGCCTGTTAATAAAGGTGCCCTTAACTTGCTGAATTCTGGCAGTTTGGGCACGTTAACAGAAAGAAGAAAGAAACAGTCCCGACTCGTCACGTGATAGCGTGTTGGTAATATTGCGGTAGTGCCCATATTTTGTAATAGTCCTGTGACAGATTTTGTGTGCGTGTGCGTGAGTGCGCGCGCGTGTGTGTATGGAAATAGCGCTAGTGCTGTCATTCTTTCCCTAAAAAAAAATACGTGCCTATTTAAGGCTGGGTGAATCTGGATTTGGGAGCCGCGATAGCTCAGTGGTTAGTGAACTGGACTACAAAGAACAAGAGGTAGGGTTCGATCCCAACCCAGCCTTTAATGGGTACCGGATTTTTTTTTTAGGAAAATAAAGGGTCACGGGCGTAATACTGACAACATTACCCCAAAAATCATGTGCCGAAGGTCTGTAAACTGTATGGTCACTAACACCATATTCCCTATACGTCACTTGGCGTGACGGGTCACTAACACCATATTCCCTATACGTCACTTGGAGTGACGGGTCACTAACGCCATATTCCCTATACGTCACTTGGCGTGACGGGTCACTAACACCCTATTCCCTATACGTCACTTGGCGTGACGGGGTAGAAGGAAGAAAGGAATCTGGATTTAAAGACGTTATTTGGAACCGAACCGGAACTTTTCTCTTATTATCCTAGTACAATAACCACTGAGCAGCTGCTGGAGTAACTTGACCACACGTGGCAATAAAGATTCACACCTGGCAGGTAATACCAAGCTGATGAATAAAAAACATACCAAATATACCTTTTAGCTTACCATCAATCTTTGTCTTGGTCCTTCCAGCACCACTAGAAGTCGCATAAGGTTTATTGTGTTTTTCGCCATCAATGTTCTATTCTTCGCGAGATTTTGCTTCTTATCTAGTGAGTTTCTTCCTGTCAACTGTGTTTCTCTTATAAGTTTTCACTATAGTAGTCTCTCTAGGTCTTCCTCTTTTCCTGTAACCTGATGTTTCCTATAGAAGAGCCTGTTCTGAAATTCCTTTGTTGTTCCTTCTCAGCACATGTCCGACATATGTCCATCTTATCTTCTTAATTGTAGATGAGATCGTTCGTTCCTTGGTAATTTCACTTATCTCTATATTAGCCTATCTATCTTTCGTTCGCCTGAAGTATTGTCTATATCTGCAATGTTGTTTTCTGTATAAATTTTACTGTCTTTTGTAATTCTTGCAGTCGCCCATATTCTATATTAGTCATGAATTCATTGCAATGTACACATAGTATTCTTCTTAGGCGTTTGTCTTCAAAGGCATTTAGTTTTCTCTCCATCTCTTTTGTTGTTTACGGAAAAACAATAGGTAATTGATATACGTTTTCACTTATCAGGTCTTCGTCAGTAGATATCATGCTTCTTCCATAGGCTAAACTAGATAGATTGTGACGGTCAGGGGAGAGGCACAGATGAAGAGGACACTCAGGTCTTCCATAATTGGGGTTGTAGAATTAGGCTGTATTAACAAAAAAATAGCTTCATAACCATCAATAACACATTTTGCCTCAGGATGGACGTCCAGAGTTGACCACTTGCCAGGATAGTGTGAGGTAGACTTGGGGCACTATTCAGAAGATGGTCACGGACGTCATGAGCGAAGTGGGAAACCATGTTTTTGGCCAAAATGGCTCTACGAAGGCATCACTCCTCTCACTGCTTTCTGGATAGGTGACTTTGGCTGACTTTTGGAATCAGTGTCAGTGAATTAGAACTGATCAAAACCCTAGTCAATCAATGGGGAACAGTAAACAAAACTCTAGTCAACCACCCAATGGGGACCAGTAAACAAAACTCTAGTCAACCACCCAATGGGGAACAGTAAACAAGACCCTAGTCAACCACCCAATGGGGACCAGTAAACAAAAGCCTGGTCAACCACCCAACGGGGAACAGTAAATAAAACCCTAGTCAACCACCCAATGGAGACCAGTAAACAAAACTCTCAGTAAACAAAACTCTAGTTAACCACCCAATGGGGAACAGTAAACAAAACTCTAGTCAACCACTCAATGGGGACCAGTAAACAAAACTCTAGTCAACCACCCAACGGGGAACAGTAAACAAAACCCTAGTCAACCACCCAATGGGGAACAGTAAACAAAACCCTAGTCCACGACCCTATGGGATCAGTAAACAAAACCTTAGTCCACCTCCCCATCGGCATTACTACGCACTGCTGCTAGTCAAATACAAACAAACATGGGGGCCTCGGTAGCCTAGTTAGGAAAACCACCCGACGGCGCTACCAACGTTCGGACAACCCGTGATCCATTCCTGCTGGAAGCAGTGTGAGTTGTACTCATGGTTGGAAAAAAAAAAATACCCGTTGTCGATCCAGCCGCTGGCAGAAATGGGTACCAGGGAATAGTATTCTGGGAAGGTGAGGAATGCCTCCTCACATCGTGAGTTTCGATGCTTGAAACGACACTATCCAGAAGTCTCCGAGCACATATGGGTGAAAACTCGCATGCTTATGACTTCGATTGAAGTCTTGTACTTTACCTTTATTCTTACCTCTAAACACGGACAACCGTGTGGAGGAAGTTCAGGCACCATTCTTTCATTAGACCGGTAAACTTTCTATTTATAATTTATTCTTGAATTTGACCCCCCCCCCCAACCTCCTTCATTCCTCCATTTTGTCTGTCTCATCCCTCCCCCTTTCACTCCATTCTCGTTTCTGTCTTTCACTCCCCATCACTAATACGATCTGCACATTATAATCGCTTGTTGGTGCAAATTAAGTAATTTATTTGATGGCTTCAATAGGCGATGGTGATGGTATCTGCTAATCTTTGCTGTCTGTTGGCCCTCAACAAATAAAATATTACCCACCCGTTTTTGAGCCTAGTAGATCATTATGTTTGGATCTATTAGATCATTATGTTTGAATATATTAGGTCATTATGTTTGAATATATTAGGTCATTGTGTCTTAGTTTATTAGATCATTATGTTTTAATCTATTAGAGCATTATGTCTTTATGTTGTTGTTTTCACATCATCTCCTTTCCTGCTCCCTCCCACTTTAAACAAAAATACCACGCGTTTTATGTTGTCATGATTGCTCATAATTTATTCCATTTAATTAAACCATTAGACATCGGCTGTGGGCATGCATCTAAAATGAATGACCTAATTGACACCAATGATATGTTTTATTAGACATGAAACTGTAAACTTACATAATGAAAGTTCTAATTTAGGCAAAGCATGTCGTGCGATCTATAAATTTGAACGTTTTTTTTTTGGAACAAGTTTTACTTTTATTAGTTCATTTCTCACTTGTGGTGACGTAGCTCTCTTAAGAGTTGTGAAACATAGTGTATGTTAATGAAGTAATTACTTGATGGCAGTTTGGACTTTTGATATAGACCAGATAAGCAGCTTGCAAGCGGTAGCAAGATTAACAACTAATTTCTAGCATTAACGAGAGTCAACAAAACCGCAGAAGGAATAAGAGAATTGCTCAAGTTAAAGTAAGATACAACAAGAAGTTTCCTTCAAAGGATCATCATCACCAAGTACCATGCCTGCTGGTGTAGGTGATCATGTCTTTCCAAAACTCTCGGTCTTGACAGTTATTTATCATTTCTGTTGTTGACCTTCAGCCAAGGCATTGTCTTAAGTTGTCTGGTATCTTTTCTCTTTGCTTCCCTTTATCTCTTCGTCCCTCAATTTTTCCAGTTGTTACAATATATTCCAGCTGTTCCTTTCTAATTAATTACATGGCCAAAAAATGCTGATTGTTTTTTTTCTTAATATTGGATATTAGCTCACAGTCACATATTTAAGAAGTGTAGTAACACGAGATAGGGTAGTCAACGATGATATGAACAAAGAAGAAGAATGTGACCACTAGTCCCAGTTAGTCTGTATTGTAATTGAATTGGATCTTGAGAGATCTCGTATTTTTTTTTTTTATCTGTTCCAGTAGATGTTTTATTGTACTGCCAAGACCTAATCTTCTTTAGTTTGAAGACCCCTGGATCTAGATCCATCATGAAAAAACCCATACACGTGTGGGTCGTCACACTCTTCGCAAACGCTACATGCACGCTTTCTCAGTCAGCAAGGACAGACAACTCTTGAACTTTGCTGCATATTTTTCTAAACAAGTCCGCCACACTATCATTCACACCCCGGAGATATTTTAGCAGCTTTTCTTATCTATCTAAAATAACACATTTCAGAAGTGTACTTTTTTCTATTATTTGAACTGAAGTGTTGTTCCCTATAGTGGAGAAGAGAAGTAAATATTATCTCCAAAAATATAAATACCACCTACACGTATATTTTTCTAAAACGGAGAGGCTCTAAACGAATTTTTTTCTCTCAAGTGAAAAATGTATGAAGGTATATAACACTAGAGACATGTTTGACGTTATTATTTTGTATAACAGGAGATGCAATGAAAGACCTAGATAAGAAACTACAAACGTGTTCCCCTCAATAGGAGAGGCTGTACGTTGAAGAAAAGAACTAGCAAGATATTGGCCCATAGATGATACAAAACATAGACATATATTACTCTCTCTCTCTCTCTATCTATCACTCTCTCTCTATCTCTCTCTCTGTCGACGATCACTACTGGGACGATCAATGCTGTGAAGCTCAACGATCAACTCTGGGACGATCAACGCTGGGAAGCTTAACGATGAACGCTGTTAGGCTCAACGATCAACGCTGGGAAGCTCAACAGTCTCCAGACATTTTATATTCAAAGCTGCGCCGTTCTGGGCAACAAGCCGGAAATTGTCATGATCTTATAGTCATGGTGTTCCTTCTGAAGATGAGGTTCATATAAGAATCAGTCTTCTCTCAAGTTATCTGCCACTTTTAGCGAGATCGCCTAGGAACTGCTGATGGTCACCGCAACAGACTTTGAAGGAGAAATGCAGCCTCTGAAAGTAGGAGGAACATTCACATGATTGGAAAGGGGCAAATAATTGCAGTGCTGCGGTAAATCTGGTAGCAGGGGCAAGTAATGGGGTGTAACGTACACTCCTACAAGATATGGTAACAGCTTAACAAAAAAAAAAAAGAAACACAACAAAATACTGACGTTTCAGCCTACATGCGGGTTTCTTCAGAAAACAAGACGAACATAAAAAAGATAATGAAATAAAGATACTACATCTAGAATGCGCGGTACAGGTATATGCTACATATCAGAGGATAAAAATAGATCATATGTAAAAATTAGTACGCTGAAATATATATATAATTAAAGCGAGACTTAACTGAGGCAAGATCCAAAAGCTTCCAACAAGTAAATGGCTGTGAGTCAAATGAGATGAGACTCGAGAGATTGTACCAGTGCAACCCGAGGTATAACCACCGCCTTACCCCGTGATTAACCAATGAACACTTGATATCTCAGTGAGGTTTCTATGAAAGTAGTTCAGTTGCACTCTGGTACGGTTGCAGAATTTTGGCGGTTTGAAGTTTCGCATTAAACATTACAGGCGTGGACGGGCGTAGAATTAGGTCCATCCAGCAGAGAGGGATGCTGGGTAAATCGTAGATTCATTCTAAAATTGGGATTGTGTATACATATCAGCGACTATATTAATATAGAGACAACTATTACACACAAGTGTTAGCACGCATACACAGAGTTATTGTATAAAAAGGAAGCTTACTGGATACCATTACACATAGAAAGGAGAAAGTTGTAATATGCCTGCCCGGAAACTCCGCTGATCTACTAGTATTTCTCTTGTAAGTAAAGTAAAGTGCCTCCGTCACGCCAAGTGGCGTATAGGGAATATGGTGTTAGTGACCATAATTTTTACCGACCTGCACATGATTTTTGGGGTAGTGTGGTCGGTATTACGCCCGTGCCGCTTTACTTTCCCTGAAAAAAAATCCGGTACCCATTAAAGGCTGGGTGAACCCGGAAGCTGTCGATTGGGATGGAACACTACCTCTTGTCCTTTGTAGTCCAGTTCACTAACCACTGAGCTATTGCGGCTCCCATTTCTCTTGTCGTAAAGATATATATTATATCATCGAATGGATAACAGAAAAAGACAGTAAGTTGTGAAGCTCAGTGATTGTGTCCACATTAAACCAAAAAAATACCAATTAATTAAGAAATTAATACTTAAATTCATACTTAAATAAATGAATACTTCAATTAATTCAAATTATTAAATTTCAAGATAGTCGCTTGATGCATGTCTTTCATGAATCAGGCATTGACACATAGTAAGTGTTGAAAACATATATGTGGACCAACTGGGTTGATGAAAATAAGTGTACTAAAGGTCTTGTGTACTCACGGTCTTGTGTACTGACGGTCATGTGTACTGACGGTCATGTGTACTCACGGTCCTGTGTACTCACCGTCATGTGTACTCACGGTCTTGTGTACTGACGGTCATGTGTACTCACGGTCTTGTGTACTCACGGTCTTGTGTACTCACGGTCATGTGTACTCACGGTCTTGTGTACTCACGGTCTTGTGTACTCACGGTCTTGTGTACTCACGGTCATGTGTACTCACGGTCATGTGTACTGACGGTCATGTGTACTCACAGTCTTCTATTGTTACACATCTTTTCTGCGTGATTCAGCTCTGATGGAAGGTTTCTTCACAGGAATGCAATACAGCTGTTCTATAGTGGGGGCGCGGGGGGGGGGGGCGCTAGGTGGTCCAGAGGTAAGATTTCGGCCTCTGAGCAAAAAAGGTCTCGTGTTCGATTCCAACCACAGGCTGTTTAAACAACCAGAATCCGTGGTTTCTTCCTGGCCTTACCCTCCCCTGATTGATCTCGGGGCAGTGAGATCTGATGTCAAGCTATCTCTGATTTCGTCGAAATACCGGAAGTCCCGTATACAGTCTGCGTATGTCAAAACTCTTGGGAGATAGAAAAGATTCGACAAAAAATGGCTGCTGCTGCCATGATCTACCTGACATGTTAAAACTCTGGACGACAAAAATATACAGTACCCCTGGAGTCTGGGAATATCTGCCTGTATGGCGAGGGACACCTGTGCACACGGCTGCCAATTTGAAAGATAGGGGAAAATCTGATATTAACGGAACAATTCAGGTACTCGGAACAACGCTAGAGATTTCAAGCTTGTGAGCGCAAACAAACAAACAAACAAACAAACAAACAAACAAACAAACAAACAAACAAACAAACAAACAAACAAGAACTACATTAATTATGACTAAATGTAGTCCAAATAATTAAAATAAAATCTAGAAAATCCGTGGCTTACTATATGTAAGAAATATGTAGAAACATGTCCCATAAATCCCCATGGCAGACCCCATTAATGGGAAAATGCCGTAAAGATAGTTATTTTTTGTTTGTTTGATTTTTAATTTTATGCACGTAAATTACGGTTTATATAGAAAACTTTATTGAAATATAGTGTCAGAATAAATAAGATTGCAATAAAAATTGCACTAACAAATACACCTATTTAAAACAGCAAAAAAATATAATATTGTATGTTTCATAATAAATGTTATGTAGAGCCAGTCTTAACATATGGATATGAATCATGGACAACACGACAGACAAGAAAATCACTGGAGGCTGTAGAAATATGATTTTATACAATAATGTGAGAACACCATGGCAAGGTAAGAAGAGTAATGAAGAGGTTCTGACAGAGGCCAAAGCAAAAAAGAGAGCTAAAATCCAATATTAGGAAGAAACAATCATCGTTTTTTGGCCATGTAATGAGAAGGGACCAGCTGGAATATATTGTAACAACTGGGAAAATTGAGGGACGAAGAGATACCAAACGGCTTAAGAAAATGGCTTGGCTGTAAGTCAACAACAAAAATGATAAATAACTGTCGAGATCGAAAGATGTGGAGAGACATGATCACCTACGCCAGCGGGCATGGTACTTGATGATGATGATGTTTAACATAAGGGTTTAATTTGGATGAAAATTCACTCTTGTATTTTACAATTAAAAGATGAACAATTCGCGGTTTGAGCTAATCTGTAATGTAAAGACAACCAATGAAGATTGTGTTTATGCGTAACTCCTTTAATCATTACCACAATCTCCGAATGCGATAATTTGCTCTTTGATAATGAGAATTTGAAGCGACCGAGTTCGTTTTTATTCTCCGCAAGATCAAAAGTGAGAATTAACTTTGTCTTTTATGCCGTCTAGGAATGGGTGGGTGGGATATGGTGGATAGATGGTAGTTATTTTTCAAAAGTGCAGATTTCGTCAGAAGAGTGCCGAACGGCGAGTACTGTAACGTTTCTCTATTACAAATTTGGCGCCACCACCAATTACTGACTGTAAACAATTAGAGTAGTTACATGAGTTTCGCAAGTCTAGAGAAAACAGCAAACTTCATTTATTACCATCCACAGGAGCGGTTAATGCGTTCTTCTGTTGGTCATGTGGTTTGTGTTCTTCTGTTGGTCACGTAGCTTGCATTCCTCTGTTGGTGATGTAGCTTGCATTCTTCTGTTGGTCATGTAGCCTGCGTTCGTATTTTGGTGATATAGCTTGCGTTCGTCTGTTGGTGAGGTAGCTTGCGTTCGTCTGTTGGTGAGGTAGCTTGCGTTCGTCTGTTGGTGATGTAGCTTGCATTCTTCTGTTGGTCATGTAGCTTTCTTTCCTCTACTGGTCATATAGTTTGCATTCTTCTGTTGTTGATGTAGCTTGCGTTCGTCTGTTGGTCATATATTTTATGTTCGTCTGTTGGTCATGTAGCTTACGTTCGTCTGTTGGTTATATATTTCACGTTCTTCTGTTGGTCATATATTTTATGTTCGTCTGTTGGTCATGTAGCTTACGTTCGTCTGTTGGTTATATATTTCACGTTCTTCTGTTGGGCATATATTTTACGTTTGTCTGTTGGTCATATATTTCACGTTCGTCTGTTGGTTATATATTTCACGCTCGTCTGTTGGTCATATATTTTACGTTTGTCTGTTGGTCATATATTTTACGTTTGTCTGTTGGTCATATATTTCACGTTCGTCTGTTGGTTATATATTTCACGTTCGTCTGTTGGTTATATATTTCACGTTCGTCTGTTGGTTATATATTTCACGTTCGTCTGTTGGTTATATATTTCACGTTCGTCTGTTGGGCATATATTTTACGTTTGTCTGTTGGTCATATATTTTACGTTCGTCTGTTGGTCATGTAGCTTACGTTTGTCTGTTGGTCATGTAGCTTACGTTCGCCTATTCCGTTTTTTATTGCTCACGTTTTTTTCTTTCTACAGTATATCATGTATCATAAATTCTTTTTCGAAAAGTGCGATTATTATTCAACAGACATTAAATTGAGGATGACACAATCGTTGTAAATAGGTACCAGAGACTTAGCTGGGAGAAAATAGAGAAACCTGCACAGTTAGAAACCAGGTCACCGATAAATATGCCGAGAGTCATAGAAATATTTGAACATGTTACTTGTATTCTCTTTAGGCCACATTCTATGACGATAATTGTGTTATTGAGTTATTAGCCGGTCATCATCATTGCACTCCGATCATGTCCAGAGGTTTAATTTATTTTCGTTATATATCGACTAGGGTGTCCGGTTAGCGCAATCGATAGGCGGTTGGCTTACCACGGCAACAGCCGGGGTTCGTAATCCTGGCGAGGACACCTGGGTTTTACTAATTCCCTAAAAATTAGTAGGAGCCGCGATAGCTCAGTGGTTAGTGAACTGGACTACTACGGACAAGGGGTAGGGTTCGATCCCAACCGACGGCTCCGGGTTCACCCAGCCTTAAATGGGTACCGGATTTTTTCTGGGAAAGTAAAAGCAGCACGGGCGTAATACCGACCACATTACCCCAAAAATCATGTGCTGAAGGTCTGTAAAATATAGGGTCACTAACACCATATTTCCCTATACGCCACTTGGCGTGACGGGGGGTACTTTACTTTTTTTACTATATATCGACTACACTGTGACCACACTTACTGCTATACCAGTCTTATTGACAGATTCCAGAGTGCAAATTGAAGCCAAGAGCATTCTGTTGTGATGCACGAGTGGCAATGATTTTCCTGCCCGATATTCTTTCTGTGGAGACAGGATCATCTTGACACAGTTGTTTGTCTCTGATACATTAGTTGATTTGTTAAATTTTGTCTTTCACGGAAGATAAACCACACACACACACACACACACACTTCTTCTTTAATACAGTCAAAGAGATTAAACTACGCTGTATCTTAAAATAAATTTAAAAAACGTTTGTGGCCCTAAAAAAAAAAAAAAATTGTTGCATCCAACGAAAGTTTCAGTTTGGCCATTTCTTTTATATTTTTGTTACGAACGTTGTTACTCTACTCAAATAATGCCACGAATAAATATTTCATTTCATTTTAAAATGTTGCGTTTTGTGTCTCAAATTTAAACCACTTGCATACACCTTCAGCTTTAAGAATGAGAGGAATGTACTAGGCTCAGGACTCTTCACCCTTAACATAATGCAAAACTTCAAAGATTAGAACAAAAATAGCCATTTTGAGATGAAAACAAACAGCCATGTTGACAGCACGTTCATACCTAAAGATAAGCTCTGATCAGGAACATCGGCTATATCAGAAGTTGACTGAGGTTAAGAAATAGGTTAAGGTAGGATAGATCATGCATAGATCAGGGTGACGATTATAGGAAATTTTGTATGTGGACTGCCTAATATTAATACTGGGGTAGATACAGAGAACAGAATATGCTTGTAGTTAATGTCCTCCCGTGTTAAAATTCGAGTGAATTTACTCAATGTTCTGTATAGTTGATTCTGTAGGGCGCCATTATGCATGAGCAATTTTGTGGCCTCGGTTGCTTAGTAGGAAAGACCACCCGACTGGGCTACCGACGTTCGGACAACCCGTTTTCGATTCCTTCTGGAAACAGTGTGAATTTACTCGTGGTTGGAAACCCAATAGCCGCCTTTCTCTCCTCCTCTCCCCCCCACCCCTAGTCGACCCAGCCGCTGGCAGAAATGGGTACCAGGGTAGTACTCTGGGAAGGTGAGGAATGCCGCCTCGCTTCGTGAGTTTAGATGCTTAAAGCTATAATATCCAGAAGTCTCCGAACACTTCTGGATAGGCGGCCGAGCACATATGTGAAAATTCGCGTGCTAAAACGTCGATTTAAGTCTCGTACTAAACTTTTATCTTTTACATTGAGCATTTACTTTGTGCTCCAGTAGCATAATTGTTCATGGTGGAGCTATTGCTGTGACAACCAATGATACGACGATTGAGATCATGGCAGTCACAAAAGATTTTACTTTGTTAGAGTCACAGATTGACGCTTATGGCTGCGTGCTCAGTGACTCGATGAGCTTTGATCCACAGTCCAGACAGGCTGCACCCGCAGACAACGGCTGGAGTCAAATACAGAGGTCAAAGGCTAGCAGTATTGCCCTCTTATTTATCTGGGATCACGCTGGTGTTGAAGACAATAAAAGAGCAGACAGATTAGCTACCTCTGCCATCATATCAGAGGACAGACAATTGATAAGCCAGATATCACTAACATCATCAAAGAGAAGGGATAACTGTGAAAGAAGTGAAATTATGGCAGCTTTCGCTGGAGGGAATGGGGGGGGGGGGGGTTACGATTAGTTTAGCTGAGGCAGAACGATATTCTAGAGAAATGAAAAGTATTGTCCGCCATTACCGAGCAGTTAGTCAATAGATAGCAACGCTCTGGGTTGTGTCTGAAGTATAGGGATGATTATCCTATCATAATATAACAACATGCCATAGCACAATATAGCATGCCGTAACATAACAACTTAACATAATATAACATAGAAGAACGTAACAAAACAAAGATGTGTGCCAGCAGTGAAGACATTAGATCTTTTGTGTTGTATTTGAGACAGTTAACTCTGTCTCTCTCATTAGAAAAAGACATACTGCTTGTGTGTGAATGTGTCTGTATGTACGTGCGTGTGCCGTGTATGTTTGAGGCTTGTGTTTATATTTAAACTGGGAAACTACCCATAACCAAAATATAATGTATTGCGTTCTAACTGGAGTTACGATGGGAGACAGCGTTTCAGCCGAAGCGGTCCGGTGGATCAAAACTGATTGTTTGCGTCAGGATCAAGATAACTAGAAATGATCAAGATCCTTCTCTAACCCCTCTCTTTGCCCATAGCCAAGTTTGCGTGAATCGAAGAGAAATTGCAACTTTGTTGTCCGTGCAATATTACGCTGAAGTTGAATGTGTTGATCCATATCAGATACCACAGCATGCGACACAACGCAGTCATGTCCATTTAGCGTTTTTGTAGATAGTGAACGAAGACAAGAAGTAGGCCTAACGTAGATGATGAAAGGAAATATATAGACCCTCGCCAAGCCTCGAGCAGGACGTAATTCAATTATAGCACCATTACACATATCTCTTTTTAACCTTTGGAAAACTTGTGGGTTTTGTTGTCAGCACTACGCCAGGCCAATCATTCATTTCCAAATATAAAAAAACAGCTTTTATTTTTATCTAAGGCTGTATGGACTAAGAGGCCGGTCGATTGAGGCAATTTTGATCTCAATAAACCATCTCGACATAGAACCATGAAAAGATTTAGCAAATTGATTTTGTCACATTTTTACAGGTTTTAATGACACAGGGTATAAGACTGGAAGGCCAGCTAGTGTTAAAAATCGCCAGTTTGAGAATCCTTGTCAAATTTACATTTATGGATAGAAGAAATAAAGCTAGTGTTCATTACCACTATTTTGAGAACCCTTGTCAAACTTTTATTTTTTTATAGAAGTAAGACTAGTGCTCAAAACCACTATTTTGATAAAACCTTGTCAAACTTTCATTTCTTTATAGAAGTAAGACTATGCTCAAAAGCACTATTTTGAGAACCCTTGTCAAACTCATTTATTTATAGAAGTAAGACTAGTGCTCAAAACCACTATTTTGAGAACCCTTGTCAAACTTTCATTTCGTTATAGAAGTAAGACTAGTGCTCAAAACCACTATTTTGAGAACCCTTGTCAAACTTTCCTTTCTTTATAGAAGTAAGACTAGTGCTCAAAACCACTATTTTGAGAACCCTTGTCAAACTTTCCTTTCTTTATAGAAGTAAGACTAGTGCTCAAAACCACTATTTGAGAACCCTTGTCAAACTTTCATTTTTTTTATAGAAGTAAGACTAGTGCTCAAAACCACTATTTTGAGAACCCTTGTCAAACTTTCATTTCTTTATAGCAGAAGTAAGACTAACGTCTCTTATGTGATGTGTCAGTGATGAACAAGTAGTTCGGCCCACATAACTACCCAGGGCGGTTAATATAAATAGCACGTTAATGAAGAATAATTACCACCAAACTATAGCTATTCTGATAACTCCCATGCTGCATGTATGTAAACAAGTGAGACTGGTTATCAGAATTATCGGATTTATGATTTAAAAAAATATCTTGTAGGGAGAAAGAAGTTCATAGTGCAGACGAGTTCTCGGACCGATTCTGTTTTTTGTCTGATTCCATCGCTGCGTCAATCACTAACCAGACTTGTGTCTAAATTTAGAATCTGGTTCTGTTGCGAAGCAGGAAGATTGAACAAGACAACCCGACCGACGTTGTGAGATAGGATAAGTACAAGACTTGTTTTATAAATACCTGCTCCAAAATTCTGCACGTAAACAGGTGCAAAATCTGTTAGGTGAGTGACAGTACACGGACAGGTTTGCTGGCCTCAACAGTGGGGCTGTTTGAGTTGATTGTTGTTGACAGGTGTACAAGCCTACTTCTTACTTCTCCTGCTCACACGTTCTACGAACTCCCATTAATATGTCTACATTTTGTCCCCTTATTAAAATGCAGCTCTTATAATGTCTTCTTCCTCTTTGTTCCTCATCTATCTTTCAGCGTCGAGGAGAGATACAAATTAGGTCATTTGCATTCGCTGTTGCTGCTGTTTTGTTTCCTAATGCTTCTAATATTCTGTCAATCCATCTTTTTTCGTGGTCGGCCCTTGGGTGTGGTGTTCTTGCAACGTTTATTGAAGGCTTGTTGTGTGTGTTTTGATCTTTCTGCCTTGTCACGTGACAAAACCATTTTATCTGTTGTTTCTTTATATATTCTAAGACGGGGCTTATTCTTAACTTTTTTCTCGGTTCTTCATTTCTGATCTTGCCTCTCACGCTGTTTCCTGTCATTCGTCTAACACGGAATTGAAATGACCGGTAATTATTTCACATGAGAAAATGACACTTAATCTGATCTGAGCGGGTCACCAGCGCTTGTTCCCGAAAAGTTTTTTATTTAACTACCCAAAGTGTCAAGAGAACACGTAAAGTTGAGCGACTGGACAGCTACACGGAACAACAGATAGTAGCTACTGCGTGGAATAGATGAAGCAATGAGCGTTGTTGTTTCTGTTTTCTCTTGGATTTACTTTTTGACAAGTTCAAAGACGCTGGTTTTATTTGCCTAAAAATTCACCCAGGCTGGTTATTATGATCATCATCATTGAGTGCCGTCTCCGCAACGAAGGATTGGTACCATGAAGCGCCATTCTGCTCTGTCTCTTGCTTTGATGGTGCAGGTTGTTATAGGCTGATTTGTTCATATGTTGATGTTACTCGCCCATGTTAGTCTACTCTGCCACCTTGTGGGATTACTTTTACTAGACTGTTGTGTCTCACAACTCGCCCAAAAATCGCATTTGTCTCGTTTGAATTGTGTTTATTAGTTTCTCTTTATTATTTCAATTTAATTAAATTTGATGTTCTACTTTCTTAATGGGAGAAGAAATCGACAAGCAAAGCAGATTTTTTTATTTAATATGAGCATATGAAGCACGTTCTTAAATGTTATGTAGAGCCAGTCTTAACATATGGATGTGAATCATGGGCAATAGGACAACAGACAAGAAAATCACCCGAGTCTGTAGAAATGTGGTTTGACAGAAGATTGTTGAGAATACCATGGACAGCTAAGAAGAGTAATGAAAATGTTCTGAAAGAAGTCAAAGCAAAAAGAGAGCTAATTTCCAATATTAGGAAGAAACAATCATCATTTCTTGGCCATGTTATGAGAAGAGAACAACTGAAATATATTGTAACAACTGGGAAAATTGAGGGACGATGAGATAGAGGAAAGCAAAGAGAGAAAATAACAGACAGCTTAAGAGAATGGCTTGGCAGAAGGTCAACAACAGAAATGATAAAGAACTGTCGAGATGGAAAGTTGTGGACATGATCACCTTTGCTAGTAGGCCCGGTACTTGATGATGATATGAAGCATAAATAGCCACGATAACTCAGTGGTTAGTGGTTATTTAATTAAAAATTTAAATTAAATTATTATGATTAGGGTTAGTTATTAACGGCGAACAAGTGGTTAAGGATGGCGTTTTAGATCGTAATCTTCTTTATGTGCCCACATATAACTATTTTGAGAATACCTGATTGAGCAACTTGAAGCTATGAAGAATCTACATAGCGAAACCCGGTGTAAGCTATGAGAAAGCAACGGTTAAATTCATTCCTACCAGACCTTTGATTTCTTATGTAAACAGTTTTCACAGCGTGGCGTGGTTCTTTTGTGTTTCTTTTTGCTGTTCTTTTTTATTTTCAGTTTGAAAGGAATAAACAGGCGTCTGGAAATATCAGCTGTTTATTGAGAATATTTATGTTGTTTGTGCCGTCTGCTTCATTGTTCATTTTTAATTGGCGGTGTCTTTGAATATCCGGGTCTTGTTTTAACTGTGTCCGGTGTCTCGCTTTGTAACGTATAGAATACAATTCACGGCAGCTTGTGCTCTCTTAAAAGTGGCATTTTAAATGCAATGCTCAAATGTATACACTGTTAATGGATCAAAATGATATGAATCTATTTTACACGGTGAGATGGAAAGAATTCCAGAGTTTTACACATTCACCGCACTTTACTTATTTGTCATATTCTAGAATGAAACAATTCTGACATTTTACTAATTCACCGCACTTTACTTATTTGTCATATTCTAGAATGAAACAATTCTAAAATTTTACTAATTCACCACACGTTGCTTATTTGTTGTATCTTAGAAAGTAAGAATCTAGGACTTTTATTTTTTAATTCACCGCACTTTACTTATTTGTCGTATCGTTAAAAGAAAGAATCCTTAAATTTTAAAAATTCACTGCACTGTATTTAGTTGTCGTGTCCTAGAATGAAAGAATTCCGAAATGTTACAAATTCACAACACTTTACTTATATGTCGCATCCTAAAAATAAAGAATTCTGAAATAAAAAATAAAAAAATCACCACACTACTTATTTGTCGTATCTTAGAATAAAAGAATCCCGAAATGTTACAAATTCACCGCACATGACCATTTTGTGGTATATTGTCGAAATGTTAACTGTAGAGGTAGACGAAGAGAGTAAAGTGCCCCCGTCACGCCAAGTGGCGTATAGGGAATATGGTGTTAGTGACCAAAAATTTTACAGACCTTCAACACGTGATTTTTGGGGTAATGTGGTCGGTATTACGCCCATGCCGCTTTACTTTCCCAGAAAAAATCCGGTACCCATTTAAGGCTGGGTGAACCAGGAAGCCGTCGGTTGGGATCGAACCCTACCCCTTGTCCTTTGTAGCCCAGTTCACTAACCACTGAGCTATCGCGGCTCCCATAGACGAAGATAGCGTGGAGATTATTTTTTTTATTTGTAGTATGGAAGTTGTTGTTTACTACAGTCACTACCCGAGGACGACTGTGGGGTAAAACAATCACGTGGCGTTGTAGTGAAAATACAAGGCACTGGGGAGAGGAAGGTTTCTGTGTTGAAATAATATGTGAGAAATGCTATAACAATTGTTTAACAGCGATCGTGAGAAATCTACCAACATATAAAACAATTGTGTGCTTCATATCAAGTAAAGAGCCACATCACGCCAAGTTTCGTGTAGGGAATATGGTGTTGGTGACCATAATATTTTATAGACCTTCGGCACATGATTTTTGGGGTGATGTGGTCGGTATTACGCCCGTGCCGTTTTACTTTCCCAGAAAAAAAAAATCTGGTTCCCATTTAAGGTTGGATGAATCTGGAAGCCGTCGGTTAGGATTGAACCCGACCTCTTGTCCTATGAAGTCCAGTTGACTAACTACTGAGCTACCGCGACTCCTTGGTGCTTCATATATTATATTAAAGAATCTGCTTCGCTTGTCGATCTCTTCTCCATGAAAACAATAGAACGCCACGAGGAAGTGACTCTATGGAACTATATCTGTCATGGCAGCATCAAACGGTTTTCAATTGGAGTTTTCCGGTTATTTTTCCTTCTCTTTGTACAGTTTCACTAACAAATGGCCATTAATGAACATTTAGTGTTGCCTTAAAACTCCGAAATTAAATTTTAATTCCCCTTATTTTACTCTCATTCTTGTAGTCGATATTTTGCGAGAGTGGTTCAAATTTTAGACAGCACATAAAGGAGTGTATACGACTTTACGTATGCATTTTTAAATGTGTTTTTCCTGCCTTCTGGGCACTTGTCCGTTTGCGTTCACCCGACGACTAAATGATCACACCTCTTCCTTACCCGCCCTTAGAAGGACGTTAAGTGGGCGTGTCTGCGTTGTGTTGTGGTTTGCAGTATAACTGTGATATTTGCGCCTTTCGGCCCAACACATCCGATTTCAGCACGATTTTCATATGTCATTCTGTTTGTCAATAATTACTACCACTATAACCCACCTTTCTGCCAACGGTCTATCAATAAATATGTCACATAGTTTTTAATTGTCTACCTGTCTGTTCCCATACTTGTCTCATAATCCACCCACTCTGCCCGGCATTTGTATTTTTGTCCTATCAATCTGGCTGTACATCTTTATCTGCTCAACTCTCACACGCCAGCTAATGTTAACTCACCCCTCGACGCGTGCTCAATGTTTACCTTTAAACACGAGAAAGAAGATCTCGGCCGAGATCTGAAGCAGAGCTTATGTCAGACCCCGCACTCACTCTCTTTCATTAGCTCGTGGACGTTTTGAACCAACTCTACTACACTTTGAACACCCCGGGCTCAATCATTCTGGAGCACCGGCTCAACTTTTATTAACTTTTTTTTTTTTAATTTTAAGAATGGGGAGTCAATCTCACTCGCGTCATTTGCTTGTCGAATTCGGTAACATGATCTTATCAACAACGTGACGTTTCTGTCTATGTGCCAGTGGAAGAAGTATCCTCGATCGCTGTCTTGTCATATCCTGTCAATTTTGCATATTCCGTATTAAGGATATCATCGGCTTTGTACCCTGTGTTATTTGTGTATCACACACTGACCGATATAAGCTATTGCTGTTTGTATGATTTCTCTGACGTTGATTATTAATCGGACCCCACCCCCTTCCCCATCCTTTTCCGTTATATTCATCTTGCCTTGAAGTCACATGCATGGCTGTTGTAACTGTTCGATGAGTAAAGCAATTTTGTTCTTCTTGTAATTTTCTCGTTTACTTTTTGCTGCTGTCGTATTTAAAAAGACCAACAACACATGCGGTCATATTCACTGATTCACAAAGAATGCTTCGTTGGATTGATAAGAACACCTCTCGCAGTGAATGGGTGCACCTACTCGACATGTCTCATGTTGGCAGCCTAACTTGGATATCTTGCCCCGGACACGCGGGAGTTCGTGCCATTGAGGTGGTCGACAGGTTCGTGTGGTCTGCCATTGAGCAGGACACAAAGTTTGACACGTATGACGATGCGAGGGCTTTAAAGGAACGCCTCTGACATGATGACCTCAAGGAAGCTGAGTATAACCCACACGTCAAAAAACGAATGGTGGAACACGGCGCCACGAGGGAAGAAAGTAGGAAAGGCAACATCAGTGAGAAAAAACATAACATGTTCAATCAGTGGAGGACACGAACAATCAGTAGATGAACACGTTGATGGTTACTGAATAGGCGGCAGACTGGATATGGGAATACCCCGATTGCGATGACACCAGTCTCAAAAAAAAAGACTGAGACTAAAGACTAGCTATAGTGTCTATTACTCCTGTTATTTTGTCAATAATAATTATAATAATACATGTTTTTAAATACAAATCTTTAAACCACATATATTTGGCATTTATTATAGTAATGTGATCCCACGTAAAATGCATTATAACAATTGTAATGCATTCATCTAGTACTTGTGGCAAAACAATTTATTTAAACAGACCTGGCGGTAACTAATAGACTATAACTTGTTTAATGTATACATTGTCGGGAGACTGGATTGTGTAAAACTATTTATTTATTTTGCTTGTATTCTGTTTACTTTAGTTAGACTATTTTCTTACAAAACAACAAGTTCTGTTTACTCTATTTTATCTGTTTTCTGTTTAACCAACCAGTGGCTTTTAATTTGAGGCGTAGAAGAGGTAAAAAAAAAATGTAAAGACACGAACTATCAAAATGCGGACATGGAATAAAGTGCAAGTATATAATAACAAATAAGTGCTCTAAACATCTGGATAGAATGCCGTGTGTTCATAGTACATTGTATCTAGATCATCATCATCATCATCATCATCAGGTCGCATGTAGTTTGCAGAACATTGCATTCACAACATCTCGTCTGAAAGAATCTCTGTCTTTAGTCAGGTTTCCCACTTCTGTAGTCATGTTTCCCACTTCTGTAGTCATGTTTTGAGGTCTCCTCGATTTTTTGAAACCACCTTTTACTTGGTCTGCCCCAGATACGTCGCCCAGTAATCTTACCTTCCACTACTTTCCTTCCTAGCCTGCTGTGTCTTTTGAAGTATCCATAAACTTTTAGATTTCCCCTGTAGAATGGCGTTTATAAGCCAGTTCTTTTTAATGCTAAATCCTTTCATATGTTTTCATTTTCGTTAACCAAGGGTGTCTTAAGGATTTTCATGTAACAATGGAGGATAGAGATGTAGAATATAAAACAGAGTACGTCACGTGACAAAAGTTGCGAAACGAATCAAACGACAATGAAGGTTTCAAGACAACCAAAGTTTGTAACTCCTTCCGGAGTCTGGAAGTGGGAGATCAAATGTTCACGCAGTTTTCTTGTAATTCTTTACAGAAGTAGCACCCATTTATGTGAGTATGTCTGCTTAATATCAAGTGAAGAGCACATCAACTTTTGACGGATGGAACAAATATTGTAGGCCGGCCCTTTTTTTTTGTGTGAACATGGCAGTGAAGGCGTCAGCATGATCTCTCCTCTGTTTATGTAAAAGACGTGGCTGACTCGACGCATGCAGCAACATGGTGATGGTGTTGGTTAGAACTCTCTAGAATGTTCTATTACAAGCTAAGAGTTGATTCCATTGAAGATTTGCTTGAAATGAACCTCCACAATGATCTATCTATTCTGACGGTGTCGTATGCCACGTGACTTCTGTTGTAACAAGAACCTATCGTTATTGCGCGTGGAGCAACACCGTTTTTGTGTTGTTATTGTTATTGTTGTTATTATTATTGTTATTATTATTGTTATTGTTGTTATTGTTATTGTTATTATTGTTATTGTTGTTATTGTTGTTATTGTTATTATTGTTATTATTGTTGTTATTGTTATTATTGTTATTATTGTTATTATTGTTATTGTTATTATTGTTATTATTATTATTGTTATTATTGTTATTATTGTTATTGTTGTTATTGTTATTATTGTTATTATTGTTATTATTGTTATTATTGTTGTTATTGTTATTGCTGTTATTGTTATTATTGTTATTGTTATTATTGTTATTGTTATTATTGTTACTAGTGTTACTATTGTTATTATTGTTGTTGTTATTGTTGTTTTTTTGTTATTATTGTTGTTATTATTATTGTTATTGTTGTTATTATTGTTATTATTGTTATTGTTGTTATTATTATTGTTATTATTATTATTGTTATTGTTGTTATTATTGTTGTTATTATTGTTGTTATTATTGTTATTATTGTTGTTGTTATTGCTGTTATTGTTGTTAATGTTGTTATTATTGTTATTGTTGTTATTTTTGTTGTTATTGTTATTAGTGATATTGTTGTTATTGTTATTATTGTTATTATTATTATTGTTATTATTGTTGTTGTTATTGCTGTTATTGTTGTTAATGTTGTTATTGTTATTATTGTTATTGTTGTTGTTATTATTGTTATTGTTGTTATTATTATTGTTATTATTGTTATTATTATTATTGTTTTTGTTGTTATTATTATTGTTATTGTTGTTATTATTGTTATTATTATTATTGTTATTGTTGTTATTGTTGTTATTATTGTTATTATTGTTATTGTTATTGTTGTTATTATTGTTATTATTATTATTGTTATTATTGTTAGTATTGTTATTATTGTTATTGTTGTTATTATTGTTATTATTATTATTGCTATTGTTATTATTATTATTGTTATTGTTGTTATTATTGTTATTATTATTATTGTTTTTGTTGTTATTATTATTGTTATTGTTGTTATTATTGTTATTATTATTTTTGTTATTGTTGTTATTGTTGTTATTATTGTTACTGTTGTTGTTGTTATTGTTATTATTGTTATTGTTGTTGTTATTGTTGTTATTGATATTATTGTTATTTTTGTTATTATTATTGTTATTGTTGTTATTGTTATTGTTATTATTGTTATTATTGTTATTATTATTGTAAGATTGTTCCTATATTTTAAAAATGTTATTTCTCTCTAGAGAACTGCCAGGAGGGAGGTGTAATAAAGAAAGAAAGTTGCGAGTAGAGGTCAGCGCAGAGAATGTCATTGAAAATGTGAAGAAGGAAGAAAGAGAGAGTATATGAGAGAGAGAGAGAGAGAGAGAGAGAGAGAGAGAGAGAGAGAACGGACTTCAATGAGAGAGAATAGAGGACGGAAAAAGGTGAAACATGGAGTAGAGATGGCGAGATAAGGGTAGAGATAGATTAGCTGACTGATTGATGTGTAGATAAATAGATGGCGGTCTATTGACTGATTGATTGATGAGTAGATAACTAGATGACGGTCTGTTGACTGATTAATTGATTGATTGATTGATTGATTGATATTGATGAAGCTGTGTGTATGTGTAGGATGTACGGACGGGCGGATATACAGATAGGTAGGCAAGTAAGTAAAGAGAAAGAAAGATAGAGAGATAAAGACAGCGGGGAAAAGAGAGAGATAGAGAGATGGGTGCTCATAATTTGTTAAACGCAACAAATCAAGAAGCCACAGAGAAGCCATGTTTTAAAATAACGTATTTAGATAGCTTATCCCATCTAATCTCGCGTGCACTGTTACTCTCTGGCCCGACATCAAGCTGGTCAAGCGCTCCTAAATCACTCTATTCTACTTTTATTTATAATGATATTCGCTCAGCGCAACGTTCGATAATTCAAGCCTTTGGGCGAGCTCACACTTCTTCTTCCTCTACTTTCGCACAAAAATTGACGTTAACTTGCTGTAGATGCGCAGATTGTTGTGCTTTGTCATAAGTTGATATATATTTTGCATGCTTCGGCCCAACACATCCGATTTCAACATTCCGTTAAGGAGTTTCGGATTGCCTTCCCTCGTCGATCTTTACTCGCCTGTCCTGACTAGTTAGTCTTGCTTACAAGCTCACCACGGAGTTGTGGTATAATCTTTATCAGTTTTAGTTCACTGATCCTGGAGGAAGCAGTTATAAGAGCATGAACACTTTTAGACTAGGATCCGCTGTAATTCTGGTGTTCGGGTCATCATCAACATGTGCCATACCGGTTAGCGTAGGCGATCGTGTCCTTCCACAATCTTCTATCTACAGTGCATCGTATTAGTTCTGTTGTTGACTGTTTTCCATGCCATGACACTAAGCTATCCAATATTTTTTCTCTTTGTCGTCCGTGATCTCTCTTTCCTTTTATTTTGCTAGTTGTAACCAAGTATTCCGACTTTCCTCTTCTCATGATGTGTCCGAAAAATGTTGAATGTTTCTTTCTGATGTTTTTTAAGAGCTCCCTTTTTGTGTTGGCCCTTTGAGAACTTCCTCATTGGTCTTTTTAGCTGTCCAGGGAACTTTCAACATTCTTCTGAGAAATCCCATCTCTGTGGCCTCTAATTGTCTTTTCATTTGTTTGTCTACTGTCCATGATTCGCTTCCATAGCTCAGAATTGGTTCTATATAGCACCGATGAACTCTCTTTCTTATTTCAATTGACATAGATTTGTTGCATCAGATATTTTTCATTTTCTGAAATGCTATTTTGGCCTGAGCTATGCTGCTTTTTATTTCCGTGGTGCATCTTCCATCCGATGTTATTATTGTGCCCACATATTTGACGCGTTGCACTTGTTTCAAATGTGTCCTGTTTATTTTTATGCTGCATGCTGGTGATGATTGTTTCTTCGATATGACCATTACTTCTGTTTTCTTACTATTCAGTCTGAGACCTTTCTTGTTGCTTTCTTCTACTATTTGATCTATCATTTCTTGTAGTTCTTTTACTATTATATCGGATAGCACAGTATAGTTTTCGGATAGCTCAGTAAATATAGCATAATTGGGAATGGTGTGTGCGATATTAACAAAGTCAGTTGTTTAGCGAAAAACAGAAACACATAATTTAACCAAAGTTTATACCTAACTTCAATCAATCAATTACCCCTTTATCATGTCAGTCTTCCAGGCACCATACATAACATCTTCACAATTTGTTTTCTATCTTCGCGATTTAGACCAGCGATCTGTGCTACAACAAAAGTTCTCTCCGTTTTCTGATGTTATCCATCCATATTTTCTTTAATGAAACTAAGAATAGCAAAATGTTATATCTTTTCAACATTCCTATATGGTGCAGAAACATGGACATTAGACAAGAAAACAGAACAGAGAATTGAAGCCTTTCAAATGTGGATATATAGAAGAATTGGATGGAAAGAAAAGAAAACAAACGATGAAGACTTAAAACAACTAAAAATGAAAAGAGAACTACTAAACACAATTCAAACAAGACAAATGAGATTTTTGGGCTATGCTAAAAGACACAACAGCCTACTAAAAGTAATATTGGAGGGGAAAATACAGGGTAAAAGAGACAGAGGCAGACCAAGACTAACATGGACGAGTACCATCAAAAGATGGACAAATCAGACTATAACAACCTGCACCATCAGCAAAAGACAGAGCAGAATGGCGCTCCATGGTAGCCAACCTTCGTTGCGGAGATGGCACTTGATGATGATGATATATGTCATATTTTTCTATACTATTTTATCTCCAAGGCCTGCAGTCTTCTTTGGAGATCAGCAGTGAATGTCCATGTTTGACGGGCACACATAAATTCAGATGTAACCTGCTCGTAACAGTCTGATCTTCACTGTTTTTGTGTGTGTGTGTGACGTAAGGTTGAATCGTGTACGCCATTATCTAGATGTTAGTACCAGCATTTTAATGTAAACAAAAACGGGGCGTTTCTCTGCATGTCTGAGTCCTGTCCCAGAATCCACAGCGTTGACACAATCTGCGGTGAGGACACCACTTAACATAACGAATTATGACAATCTGACCTAGTTCTATTGTTACTAGACACGAAATAAGACCTCGAGAAATTGCATTTACTTTACATGAAGTGACAGCCTAAGCCCTACCAAAGATGCCTGAAATTAAAGAATATTTACCGACAATATTACTTCACATTTGAAACATTTCACTCTCATGCAGTGTAAACACATGATGTGGGGCACACTAAATCTCTTATCGGGCTTGCTCAGCAACGTTTAAATAACAATAAATAATTATTATGTTGTGGACATTACGAAGCTAAAGAAATATAAACAGTTCATGAACGTTTCTATTTAAACAGAACGTGTAATAGTTTTCTAAGTTCGTGTAGTAATGTTCCTTCAATGGAACTTATATTCTATAAACAACAGAAAACAGTAAACATCCTAAGTCTATAAACAGCAGACAAAGGCACAGTAGGCACCCTATATCTATAAACAGCAGAAAACAGTAAACATCACATGTATATAAAGAGCAGAAGAGATGAGCAGAAATCCAGCGTCTATAAATATCAGATAACAATAAATATTCAGTTTATAATCAAGAGAAAACAATTGACACTCCAGCTCTATAAAATTGTGGACACCATGAGTTTATAAACTGCAGAAAACAGTTGACACACGAAGTCTATAAACTGCAAAAAACAGTTGGCACACGAAGTCTATAAACAGCAGAAAACAGTTGGCACACGAAGTCTATAAACAGCAGAAAACAGTTGGCACACGAAGTCTATAAACTGCAAAAAAACAGTTGACACACGAAGTCTATAAACTGCAAAAAACAGTTGGCACACGAAGTCTATAAACAGCAGAAAACAGTTGGCACACGAAGTCTATAAACAGCAGAAAACATTTGGCACACGAAGTCTATAAACAGCAGAAAACCGTTGGCACACGAAGTCTATAAACAGCAGAAAACAGTTGGCATACGAAGTCTATAAACAGCAGAAAACAGTTGGCACACGAAGTCTATAAACAGCAGAAAACAGTTGGCACACGAAGTCTATAAACAGCAGAAAACCGTTGGCACACGAAGTCTATAAACAGCAGAAAACAGTTGGCACACGAAGTCTATAAACAGCAGAAAACCGTTGGCACACGAAGTCTATAAACAGCAGAAAACAATGGGCATCCAATACCACAATTGGTACCGAGGGCGTTACTCCTTTCAGCACCGGGACTAACAACGGTCAGCGACTCATTGCTGACTGCTTTGCGCCAGGATAAGTTAACTAGAACTATCCAGAATTTACCCCGCCTCTAAGCAGTACCTTTTGTAATAGACTAACCTGTCCAGTCCAGCTACATGTGTACGGATCGAGAAGAAAGGCAGCCACGTGTTTAATAATACTTTTTTGAAAACGAATGTAAAAGTAAAAAAAAAAAGTAAAGTACCCCCGTCACGCCAAGTGGCGTATAGGGAAATATGGTGTTAGTGACCCTATATTTTACAGACCTTCAGCACATGATTTTTGGGGTAATGTGGTCAGTATTACGCCCGTGCCGCTTTACTTTCCCAGAAAAAAATCCGGTACCCATTTAAGGCTGGGTGAACCCGCAGCCGTCGGTTGGGATCGAACCCTACCCCTTGTCCGTGGTAGTCCAGTTCACTAACCACTGAGCTATCGCGGCTCCCAAAACGAATGTATTGGATCGAAATGAGCAAATATTTGAAAGCATCGTTCAAGTACAATGCATGTACATGCTGTTATATGCTTTTATATGCTTTTATATGCTTTTATATGTTTTTATATGTTTTTATATGCTGTTATATGCTTTTATATGCTTTTATATGCTTTTATATGTTTTTATATGCTGTTATATGCTTTTATATGCTTTTATATAATCAACCACTAATATCTTCAGTAATAAAGAAAAGACGATGGTCATACGTTGGACATGTGATGAGAAGAGATAATAATCGAATAGCAAAGCAAGCCCTCATATGGGAAACAACAGGTAAAAGAAAAAGAGGAAGACCCAGGGAGACACTGAGAAGAACATTGATGAGAGAGGCAAGAGCAGCAGGAATCGGCTCCCTCAATGAGATAGAACTGCTTGCACAGAACAGAGACAGATGGCGAGATTTAATAAAATATCTTTAAAAGAAAACTGCTAGAACAAAAATTCATATAGGAGAAGGTGTATCTTGGTCTACGCCCTATGGGCCGGTTACGGCTCGAAAGGTCAATAGATAGATAGATAGATGCTTTTATATGCTTTTACATGCTTGTATATGCTTTTATATGCTTTTACATGCTTTTATATGCTTTTATATGCTTTTATATGCTTTTATATGCTTTTACATGCTTTTATATGCTTTTATATGCTTTTATATGCTTTTACATGCTTTTATATGCTTTTATATGCTTTTACATGCTTTTACATGCTTTTATATGCTTTTATATGCTTTTAAGGGCGACGAGGACGAGGAATAGTAGTAGTCATTTTAAGGCAGGACTGGACGAAAGAAAAGAATTGTCCATGTTACATGCCCATTCATAGCTAAGAAGAGCAATGAGCACGTTCTGAAAGAGACCAGAGCAAAAAGAGAGCTAATATTCAATATTAGGAAGAAACAATCATTTTTCTTGCCATATAACAAAAAGTCAAGTACCCCCGTCACGCCAAGTGGCGTATAGGGAATATGGTGTTAGTGACAATAAATTTTACAGACCTTCGGCACATGATTTTTGGGGTAATGTGGTCGGTATTACGCCCGTGCCGCTTTACTTTCCCAGAAAAAAATCCGGTATCCATTAAGGGCTGGATGAACCGGAAGCCGTCGGTTGGGATCGAACCCTACCTCTTGTCCTTTGTAGTCCAGTTCACTAATCACTGAGCTATCGCGGCTCTTATTTTTGCCATATAATGAGAAGGAAACATCTGGAACATATTGTATCAACCGGAAAAAAAATGATGAAAGAATAGATAGAGGGAAGCACATAGAAAAGATACCAGACAGCTTAAGAGAATGGCTTGACATAAGGTCAACAACAGAAATGATAAATAACTGTCTGGGTCGTGAGTTGTAGTGAGACATGATTACCTATGTCAACAGGCACGGTACTTGATGATGATGATGATGCATATTTATATAATCATTAACTGTCATGTAATTGAGTATATGATTATTTTAAATATACATTTTCTTCATCAATATTCTACTTTTTCTGATACCTCTTTGGGTGTCGAGGGAGATGCAACATTTAAACTCTCGGTCTTGTGTTGGCTTCCAACTTTGTATTTGGATGTTGTTGTAGAGTTTTCTTGATTGTGTACTCTCCATTTAACTACATTGCACGTTCCTCCTTTCTCCTCTCTCAAATATGTTTTCTCTGGTTTTTAATTTCACGTGGACAAGCCTTGTTAGTTATCTTTATATGTATTTAAGTATTGCTCACATGCAAATAATAATTGAAATAAGTAAAAGTAAAGTACCCCCGTCACACCAAGTGGCGTATGCGGAATATGGTGTTCATCATCATCATGTACCATACCGGTTGGCGTAGGCGGTCATGTCCTTCCACAATCTTCTATCTACAGTGCATCGTATCAGTTCTGTTGTTGACTGTTTTCAATAGCTCGTAGCTTCTTTCTTTGTCGTTCTCGATTTCTTTCACTGTATTTTGCCAGATGTAACTATGTATTCCAACTTTCCTTTTCTCATGACTTGCCCGAAAAAAAATGTTCATTGTTTCTGTCTGATGTTTTTTAGGAGCTCCCTTTTTGTGTTGGCCTCTTGTAAACGTCCTCAGTGGTCTCTTTATCTGTGAGGTGAACTTTCATAATTCTACTTCTTTTTCTTCATAATACGTAGGGAGGTCAAAAAGTAATGCACACCAATTTTTTTCTCGGAAACTATTCGGGCAAAATGTGTGAAATTTTCACAGATTGTAGCTGAACATCCCCTTGACACTACCTATTTGTCAACATAAACTCCGTCCAAGCGTATTGCCTTACGCCAACGCGAAACTAGGTCATGAATGCCTCGTTTGTACCAAGTTTTGTCCTGCTCGCGTAGCCATTTTTTAACTGCACGGATCACACCCTCATTATTGTCAAAGTGTGTCCCACGCAGGAATTTTTTGAGTGGTCCAAACAGATGGAAATCTGAGGGAGCCAGATCAGGGCTGTAAGGAGGATGGGGCAGTACAGTCCAACCAAATTTGTTGATTGCTTCCCGTGTTACCAGACTTGTGTGAGGGCGTGCATTGTCATGTTGAAGCAACAAATCTGCAGATGGCTTATTAGGCCGAACTCTGTGGAACCGATTTTTGAGTTTTGTCAGTGTATTGATGTAAGCTGTCGAGTTGATTGTCTCACCTCTTGTCATTACATCAACAAGAATCACACCATCAATGTCTCAGAAGACAGTGATCATCACCTTTCCGGCTGATGGAGATGTTTTGAATTTTTTTCTTTTTGGTGACTGCGGATGATGCCATTCCATTGACTGCATTTTTGTTTCAGGCTCATAATAATGTGCCCACGTTTCGTCACCGGTAACAATTTTTGACAAAAACATTGCTCCTTCAACACCGAAACGCTCCAACAATTCAGAACAGAATGTTTTCCTTTGAACTCTGTGATCATTTGTTAGGCACCGAGGAACCCATCGAGCGCAAATCTTTGAATATCCGAGAGTTTTAAAAATTGCGATTGCACTTCCCTTGCTGACTGTAAGCTGTAATGCCAATTGCTGACTAGTGATACGCCTATCCTTACGAATAATGGCATCAGCCCGGTTTAACATGTCTGTGCTGGTAGCCGAGGCAACACGTCCAGAACGCGGTAAATCATGCAGCTCCACTCGTACACTTTCTGCAGCTTTAATTCTCTGAACCTAGCGACTAACTGTGCTCCTATCGACTGCAGAACATTTGTACACTGCACACAGTCGTTTATGAATGTTTGCCACAGTTTCTTTTTCCGCAGCCAGAAATTCTATGACAATTCGCTGTTTGTAACGGACATTGTTGACAAGCTCCATTTTAACGGTTCATAGATTGCGTAATATTTATCAAAATGCTGTGCAATTTGGTGCACATAATTGGAACATGTCATATTCCAAGTGTGCAAAATTTCATATTCCTATCTTTATTATTAGCCGAGAAAAAAATTGGTGTGCATTACTTTTTGACCTCCCTTTAGTAATAATAATAGTAATAATAATAATAGTAATAATAGTAATAGTAATAATAAATTATAAAAATTGAATATTCAACAGGAAAACTTTTAAAGTTAGCCAAAGAGATTGTAAAACGAATATTGAAAGAATTAATGTTAAAGTGAAAGTCTCATTATTAATGTAAAGAGACAAGGCATAAAAAACATAACTCAAATAACACGAAAAGCCCGTGTAAAATTAACGGAAACCACAAAGTGACCATCTTGAAGACAACAATCGTGGAAGCTAAATAAAAGCTGAGATTGATAGATTCAGTCGAGTCAGGGGTGACAATTCATGACAGAAAAATGTATATCTCTTCGAAGCGGAATTAAGACAAAGAAGAATGATACACAAAACACGCAATTTGTTGAGAAATATAAAAACATGTCATTAAAGTAAAACAGAGCGCGGTAATTAATTAACTGTTTCGATTTGGTAGTTTTGTGCCTCAGAATTAAAAACGAAGTGTTTCAATTCAATTTGTGATAATTAATTATCCGCTGTCTTTGAAGATAAAGCGGAAAGTTGCTTTAAGCGATGAAAGAAGCAGTTATTCCAAACAAAATGCAATCAGACTGTTATTAATTCGATCCTTTTAAGACCAACCGTGAAACAGCCTGGACCGTCAAAGTTGTTATAATGGAGCAGTTGTCTTTTTCTTTGCGAAATGTTCTGCAATTGTTAAATGTATGGAGAATTAATTTTTGGCCTAATAAAATAATTGTTTTGTGACATCCGCCAAAGTTTTATATATCATCGGTGTGAGTATTGAGAATAGAAGAAATGTATCTGTCAGTGACAATCATCGGTGTGAGTATTGAGAATAGAAGAAATGTATCTGTCAGTGACAATCATCGGTGTGAGTATTGAGAATAGAAGAAATGTATCTGTCAGTGACAATCATCGGTGTGAGTATTGAGAATAGAAGAAATGTATCTGCAAGTGATAATCGTCATAAAAACATAACAAGTACTGTAATAACAGATAAAGTTCTTGTACGCTTAATACAGGGGGGGGGGAGAGGAAGAGAAGACGAAGACACACACACACATATATATATATATATATATATATATATATATATATATATATATATATATATATATATATATATTTAATATTACATTTCTTCTATTCTCATTACTCACACCGATGATTGTCACTGACAGATACATTTCTTCTATTCTCATTACTCACACCGATGATTGTCACTGACAGATACATTTCTTCTATTCTCAATACTCACACCGATGATTGTCACTGACAGATACATTTCTTCTATTCTCAATACTCACACCGATGATTGTCACTGACAGATACTTTTCTTCTATTCTCATTACTCACACCGATGATTGTCACTGACAGATACATTTCTTCTATTCTCAATACTCACACCGATGATTGTCACTGACATATACTTTTCTTCTATTCTCAATACTCACACCGATGATTGTCACTGACATATACTATTGTAGTCGCCGCACAAACGCCAATGGCACACATTCAGATTGAGTACTCACCGACCATTTCGCGGGCCGGCAGTGCACTGACGGTGTGAGAGGTGCAAACATTTACAGACACCTATTGTCTGAACGGATATTCTTGGCCGTTATTGTGCAGTGTGTAGTGGGTGTTGCAAAAGTTGCGACGTCATCATCGGTACGTGTCACGGCAAATGTTCTCATGGGATCTATGGACACGACTGCTCCAGGTCTTGTCTCAGTGTCTGTCCTTTATGTGAGAAAAATCCGGAAAATGTCTACAATGTAAACATCCTGGCTATACCTGTAATAACACTTGTCCCGATGGTAATTTTGGGCTACAGTGCGAACAGACGTGTTCTGATGGCTGTGACATCATATGTGACCCGGAAAGTGCAGACTGTACGTGCAAGGAAACGTACTGTGAACAGTCAACCGCGAACTGTGCATGCAAGTGAACGTTCTATGGGTCAGACTGCTCTCAAATCTCCGGACAACTGTTTGAACGAAACCTGTGAAGTTATTCGGAGCCTGCATCTCGTATGTCGATGATTCACACGTTAAGAAGAGTCTGCAGACTAAGCCAAGCATATGAATACCTCAATGTGTTTATGTGCTAGACTTGGTTCATTTCTTGGTGTTTTTCCGTGAAGCCATGACTCGCATCTTAATGTGTCTCTGTGCTAGTCATGGGTCATCTCTTGATGTGTTTCTGTGCTAGCCATGGCTCAAATCTTAGCTTGTGTGTGTGTGCGTGCTAGCCATGGCTGATATCTAGGTGTGTGTCATGTTAGTCATATCTCATATCTTGGTGTGTCCGTGTTAATCATGTCTCATATCTTTATGTGCGTCTGAGTTTAGTAATATCTCATAACTTAGTGTGTGTTAGTCATGTGTCATATCTTTGTGTGTGCAAGTCTGGGTTAGGGATATCTCATATCTTTGTGTGCATGTTTATGTTAGTCATATCTCATATCTTTGTGTGTGCATGTCTGTGTTTGACACATATCATATTTTTTTGTATGCATGGCTATGTAAGTCACATCTCATATCTTTGTGTGTGCACGCCTATGTTAGTCATATCTTATATCTTTGTGTGTATGTCTATGTTAGGTATGTGTCATATTTTTGTGTGTGCATGTCTATGTCAGTCATATCTCATATCTTTATGTGCATGTCTATGTTATTCATGTGTCATATATCTTGATGTGTGTCGATGTTAGTCATGTCTCGTATCGCTGTGTACATGTCTGTGTTATTCACATCTCATATCTTTGTGTGTGCATGTCTGTGTTAGTCACCTCTAGTGACTCGGGCAGATGGTGCTCGTAAACCTGGGAGGGCTGACCATCTAAGGGCAGAATCCCCCTACAGAAAAGACAATCTGCTGCCTTGCAGGAAGATTGGGGTCAATCACAGGCTAAGGAAAGCGAACCTTACCTGAATAAAATGCTGGCTGAAATCGGATGCACTGGGCCACTGGCGCAGAACACAGTGCAACGTATTAACGGGTGTTCAGTCAGAGTGGATCTGGCAGACTCTAAATGTGACGTTCTGTCTGTGGGGGCGATCAACACACTTAACCTGACAGCTGACTTCATGTGGGAGTCTGGAATCCTACTCTGATTGAGTCCTGATCGCAGACAGAGAGAGAGAGAGAGACAGATACAATCCTTCTATTCTCATTACTCACACTGAGATCATGGAAATCTGGAACACATATTTGTTTTTGTTTTTATCTCCCAGACTGGTAGAAACGTTCACACAGTCGCATGCTGTCATCAACATTTCAACTAAAGTTAGAACACATTCGTCCTTTCTGACCAGTAATAGCATTTAACATTTACTCGGAACACTATCAGATATAGACAGCATCACCAGGGACATCATCTTCTACTTCTACCCTTCACCTCCCTGTGGAGCATAGGTCTTCAACAAACACTTTCCAAGTATTTTGTTTCTTGCCATTCTTTTAAGATCATTCCATGTCTTCCCCATCATCTTCATCTCTGCTTCTGTCTGTCTTCACCAAGAATTTCTTGGTCTTCCTTTTTGTCTTTTCCCTTGGGGATTCCAAAAAATGGCCTGTTATGTAATACTCTCAGTTGGCTTCCGCAGTGTGTGTCCTATCTAGCGCCGGTGAAATTTGTGTTGTTGTTTTTTTTAATAATAAAATGAAACACACATCGAGGTATATTAAAAAACAAAATTAAATTGTTTAATGAGAATCATAGAATATATACGCTTTGAAGAAATTGTCACATGAGGTCTTGCAACTCACCCGTAAAACAAAAGCAAGGTTAAATTTGAACGAGTGGTTGCTGCTGTATTTCTCCCATTATGTACAACCATTGATTATATTATTGATCGAATGTTAGTTGATTATACTACCGATGTCAAGGTTACAGTACACTGTTATAACGAATTATACCAGCTGGCCGGTATAGATATACAAACATAACCTAGTAAAGTAAAGTACCCCCGTCACGCCAAGTGGCGTTTTGGGAATATGGTGTTAGTGACCATACATTTTACAGACCTTCAGCACATGATTTTTGGGGAAATGTGGTCGGTATTACGCCCGTGCCGCTTTACTTTCCCCAGAAAAAAATAAGGTACCCGTTTAAGGCTGGGTGAACCCGGAAGCCGTCGGTTGGGATCGAACCCTACCCCTTGTCATTTGTAGTCCAGTTCACTAACCACTGAGTGGCTCCATCGCCGCTGTGTAAGCAAGCCTTAAACCGTGAACAGCTAGCGTGGTCGTACTGTCCAGGTTATGTGGCGATTTGTCACAACGGAAGAACTGAGAGACTGACGTTCATGCTCCCTTTGAAGGAAATATATATGTTCATTAGTGACGCCCTGAAGCCGCTAAGAGATGGTAGGTTAAATAGCTGTTGATAGAATGCATCTTTGGGATTGCAATAGTTTAAAATACAGCATCGGACATGTTTGGATTGATTAATCTGAAATAATGACGTAGGAACGATGGGGCTGGATAGGACACACACTGCGGAAGCCAACTGAGACTATTACACAACAGGCCCTTTTTAAAACCCTAATGGAAAAAGACAAATAGGAAGACCAAAATATTCGTGGAGAAAACAGATGGAAGTAGAGATGAAGATGATGGGGAAGATTTGGAATGATCTTAAAAGAATGGCAAGAAACAGAACGGCTTGGAAAGTGTTTCTTGAAGACCTATGTTCCACAGGGAGCTGAAAGGTAGAAGAAGCATAAGAGTGACCTTGAAATGTACACCCCGGGGGAGATACTACAACCATAAGCGTGTTGGGTTGTGTAATCTATGGATTGCTACTGATCGCCTATGGGTTTGCCTGAAATGCTGTGACGGTAGAAATTGTGAATAACACAATGTGGAAACAGTCCACTACGTGTGGCCTCAACACTCACATTGAAATAGTTGACATCACAACGACGTCTTATATCTTCTAGATAGACTCTCACAAACTTCCACACTGTCGTGGACGCTCAACAACATTTGCACAGACTAAGTTTGCCAACATTCGTTCCCAAAGACCAGAAAGAACATTAACTCTCGTAGGTAGCATACTCGAGTAAAGGATCCCATAAAATATAGATCAATATATATATAGGAGTCTGCCAGTTCAGTTTATGCCAGTTCAGTTTAGTTTGATCTCTCACACTAGAGGAAGTAGTTATCGCGACAAGAAGTACATAATTCGTGCGTCTTTTAACAGGAGACAGAATGGGAGGCATTGAGTTATTGAGTTATTTGCGGGTCATCATCATTGCACTCCGAACGTGTCCATAGGTGCTCAGATCCCCTCCTCAGCAATTCCCTCAGTGTCCAGCGACTGGCGACTCCAGTTCTATGTTGATTGATAAGTCTTCTTACACGGTCACTAAGTAATGGGAGGCATGTCTCAGGAACCGTGTTTATCTTATTCTATTTTTTGGGATATAATCTTTTCCTTTGGGTTATCATCTTTAGGAGGGCATGAGGTGTGGACCACACCACGTTATGTTATTGTTACTAGTGACCATTAATTGTTGAGACAAACATGAATCTACAGTCTACGAACTGTATTGCTTATTTGATTAATTATCGACTTTTTTTGCTATCCCATTTTGCCTGCGCAAAGAATCTTGATACAACAAAGCATTCTGACACATCGTTAATCTTTTTGTGCTGTAAGATCAAGGCTGCGTCCTTCGACGGTACCCGGATATAAATTGTTTGGAGATTTCAATAATCTCCAAACAAGTACAGATCATATTTGAAATCGGATGTGAAGCCCACGCAATAAGGAAGAATAAATGATCAATTATTACGTTGAGTTGCTTCCGCTTGATGTCATCGTTCTGCTATCAGAATAGAATCGGGAATACCCAATGAGAACAATGTGAGAACGGAAGTGTTTGCTGTACTAGAGACATGAATGCCTGACATGTTGACAATGACGTGTTGGAAGTTTGACGTCAGATCAATCGCTGCTGAAAAAAAAACGTCACATTGACGTTTAACTTTAACATTTGTTTAGAATCGTATTCTCATCGCCATCAGCTGCACGTTTGCTCCAGACTGAGCAATCAACATAGACTCTTCTATCTACTAGGATTCATAGAGAAGCTCTTCTGACTGTGGATGATTACTGAACTGATGTATGGTGTATCACGTCTATAACAGAATATGTTTTCAAGCATTAAACATAACTCAAACTCGTTAAAACGCTCACACTAGACACGTTGTATTGGCAGCCTTATCGCGTGTATCAAGAACTCTGCATCCTCTGTGAGAGTTCGTAATTAACTCCCTTTGAAATTATTATTCCTCTCTGCTGAACTACATCACTCCACTCCTTGTCATAATTCAATATCTTTACTTCTTGCAACACATTCACAATCTTCCCAAATAGCCATAATTCAATATCTTTACTTCTTGCAACACATTCACAATCTTCCCAAATAGCCATAATTCAATAACTTTACTTCTTGCAACACATTCACAATCTGTCAAAATAGCCATAATTCAATAACTTTACTTCTTGCAACACATTCACAATCTTCCCAAATAGCCATAATTTAATATCTTTACTTCTTGCAACACATTCACAATCTTCCCAAATAGCCATAATTCAATAACTTTACTTCTTGCAACACATTCACAATCTTCCCAAATAGCCATAATTTAATATCTTTACTTCTTGCAACACATTCACAATCTGTCCAAATAGCAATAATTCAATATCTTTGCCTATTGCAACACATTCACAATCTGCCCAAATAGCAATAATTCAATATCTTTGCCTATTGCAACACATTCACAATCTGCCCAAGTTGCAATAAATCAATATCTTTGCCTATTGCAACACATTCACAATCTGTCCGAATTGCCATAATTCAATATCTTTGCCTATTGCAACACATTCACAATCTGTCCAAATTGTCATAATTCAACATCTTTGCCTATTGCAACACATTGACAATCTGCCGAAATTGCCATAATTCAATATCTTTACCTATTGCAACACATTCACAATCTGCCCAAATTGTCACAATTCAATATCTTTGCTTATTGTAACACTTCACACTCTGCCCAAAGTGTTATAACTCACAGCCCTCACTCTTTGTCACACTTCAGCATCATGGCACCTTGCAACATTCCACAATCTCCCTAGATTTCCACAATTCACAACCGTCACTACATGCCATGCTTTACAATGTCTACTAACCGCTACAGGCAGCACCGTTGTATTTTATTGCAAAGTTCCGTAACAGTTAATCTTTCTCCCTTTTATAATCGTCTTATTGACTAATCTATTAAATAATGACGTCAGACCTATGTCTACACATATACGTCAGAGACTTGCTCTTCTCTTCTGGAACCTCCCACAACAAAAATAAACGTATAAACGTCACATAAATGCTTGCCCTAGAGAACACGAAACGTAAACAAGAATTCAGGAACACGTAAAGTATCAATGTTTGTTATCGTTGCCGTTCTTATACCAGAACTTGGAAATGATGTTAACATGCCTGCCCAACAGCTGTACCAACAAATGCAGCAGCGATGGATTCATTAGCGCCATCTACATGAGAATAATGTGACATTGACGAGATGTAGATATAATCATAAAATCCTTGGCCGGGAATCTAATGGATAGCCAGTGATGAAGACTGCCCGTGATGCCTTGGAAGCTATATTTCTCAAACGTTTTTCAGTGCCATGTCATATTTCATAGGGGTGGCCCAGATCTGGCCCACACGACATGTGTCTATATTGTTCGTGAGTTTGCAGCCTGGATCTTCATGTTAGTCAAGGGAGATGTTGTCTAGATGCAGGGGAGCTGCGAGGACATTGCGGGAGTAGTCTTGTGAACCAGTTTATTGTTTCACACTGCCAGTCTTGCTGGGCAGGAGATCTGAGCGCTTAAAGACCATTGTTCGATGAGCGATGAGGATAATCCGACGACGTACCAACTAACCAACCAACCAACCAACCAACCAACCAACCAACCAACCAACCAACCAACCAACCAACTAGCTATCTAACTAACTGGTCCTCACGATAAACTGGCTCAACTGAGATAGATAATGTGAGCTTTCCGGTCAAATACATCAGAAGAGCAAGAATGGGAGTCATAACCCAAGCTCCGCACCCCACCAGAATGTCAAGAAACTAAAGCATCGATAGACTTGCTCCTTACAGAAATCTTCTGATGATCAGATTGCCTTCTCTTGCAAAACCCGGTATAAAGGCGTTTCTACAACTGACTCAACAGCTTCCTTCCTTGTCGTCTTCGTTCTGCTTTTCTCCTGTATTCTGTATTAATTCACTTCTTTGTGATAGTTTCTGAATCTTGTGCACTTAAAGGCTGTATAACTAGCTACAGTATATCCGTGTTCGCATTGTGTTTCTTTGTGATTACGACTTTTGAATCATTTTAACATGCGTATTTTATTTCGACAAAATATGGGAATGTTCCTTAATCAGTTTGTATGGACCCAGAGACCTGTGAGCTGATGCTCTTCGACTCTATCAGTTTGTATGTACCCAGAGACCTGTGAGCTGATGCTCTTCAACTCTATCAGTTTGTGTGGACCCAGAGACCTGTGAGCTGACACTCTTCGACTCTATCAGTTTGTGTGGACCCAGAGACCCGTGAGCTGATACTCTTCGACTCTATCAGTTTGTATGGACCCAGAGACCTGTGAGCTGATGCTCTTCAACTCTATCAGTTTGTGTGGACCCAGAGACCTGTGAGCTGATGCTCTTCAACTCTATCAGTTTGTATGGACCCAGAGACCTGTGAGCTGATGCTCTTCGACTCTATCAGTTTGTATGGACCCATATACCTGTGAGCTGATGCTCTTCGACTCTATCAGTTTGTGTGGACCCAGAGACCTGTGAGCTGATGCTCTTCGACTCTCAGTTTGTGTGAAAGGACGAGTCTTGATTCTTTCTGGAGGCCAATACGTCCGTCGAAGAACTGAGCTGAGTGCGGTCAGCGACCCATAGCTGACTGACTGCGTTGATTTCAACGTACAACAAGCTGAGCAAAACCCTGCTACTACCTCCCATCGGTGCTCATAACAACGAACTGTCCTGTCTGGCTAAGTGAGTAAGGATCGAAGAGGGGAAGTAATCCGATACCCACAAATGCTGTACTGGAGTCGGATATGTTGGGTCGAAAGGCAGACATAGACAACGCAACGCATCTACGCCCACTTAGCGCCCTTTTAAGGGTGGGCGGCGAAGAGGGCTATTTATTCCTGTAGTAGCCATCTGTTGAGGGCTAGAAATTATCCCTTCATCCTTGTAGATTACCAGACTCTTGTACCCACACCATGAACCAGTGTTTAGTGGAATAGTCTACTGAGGCCAGAAGGTCTGGTTTTATTCCCATTGACGGCGCCTACGTTCATACAATCTTAAATGAATTCCGGATTTTTCTGAGAATGAAAGATACCAACGGAGCAATGTTTACTCATCATCATTGAGTGCCGTCTCCACATCGAAGGTTGGCTACCATGGAGCGCCATTCTGCTCTATCTCTTGCTTTGATGGTGCAGGTTGTCATAGGCTGATTTGTCCATCTTTTGATTTTACTCGTCCATGTTAGTCTTGGTCTGCCTCTGCCTCTTTTACCTTGTATTTTCCCCTTTAAGATTACTTTTTTAGGCTGTTGAGACTTTTAACATGGCCCAAAAATCGCATTTGTCTTGTTTGAATTCTGCTTAGTAGTTTTCTTTTCATTTTTAGTTGTTAGAAGACTTCATCGTTTGTTTTCTTTTCTTTCCATCCAATTCTACCTATTCTTCTATATATCCACATTTCAAAGGATTCAGTTTTCTGTTCTGTTTTCTTGTCTAATAATGTTTACTACATAACACAGATGTGTTCCGATATTTTTAAAAATAGTAATATCATTTAAGATTTAATCCACAAGGCGCCGTGTGTGTGTGTGCGTGCGTGCGTGCGTGTGTGTGATTAATTTTTCTGACAAAAAATTTACCTGGACTCTATCATCAAATATCATCTATCTGGATTCTATCATCCCATACAACGAGAACATTTCCTGTAATGTACCAGGCCTATGGAGCAACGATGCATTTAAATTTATATTATCAGTTACCATTGCCAAATGTAATTCTAGCTTTCAATTATCTATAACATATTTATCTCTTGACGGTTAAGATTCTCAATGTTTACCAGAACGCGTTCTGGACAGTCCCAGCTGGAAAAAAAAAAGAACTAAAAAAAGTCCTGAATATACAGGGTTGCCATAAAATGAGTTGACGTTTTCCCCATATTATACAAACGAGACTATTATACGATTAGTTATAGTAGAATAATTTAGCTCAGTGGTTAGTGAACTGGACTTCATAGGACAAGAGGTTGGATTCGACCTCAACCGACGGCTTCCGGATTCACCCAGCCTTAAATGGGTACCGGATTTTTTTTTCTGGGAAAGTAAAGCGGCACGGCGTAATACCGACCACATTAACCTAAAAATCATGTGCTGAAGGTCTGTAAAATGTATGGTCACTAACACCATATTCCCTATACGCCACTTGGCGTGACGGGGGCTCTTTACTTTACTTAGTAGAATAATTTACGGGACCTCGGTAGCCTAGTTGGGAACAACGTTCGAACAACCCGTCTTCGATTACCGCTGGAAGCAGTGTGAGTTCTACTCGTGGTTGGAAATAAAAATACACCCCGCGGTCGACCCAGCCGCTAGCAGAAATGGGTACCAGGGTATTAATCTCGGAAGGTGAGGAATGTCGCCTCGCATCGTGAGTTTCGATGCTTGAAGCGACATTATCCAGAAGTCTCCGAACACTTCTGGATAGGCGGCCGAGCACATACGGGTGGAAACTCGCTAAGACGCCGATTCAAGTCTCGTACTTTATCTTTACCTTTAATTTGAGAGTAATTGGTATAGCTTTGCATGGAATGCCTTTTAGTTTCATTTCAGCATGTTACAGGATCGTCTTTACGTACACCTTTTATAGCATGGATGGTAGGAATAAGGTAGTCAAGTCTAATATCACAATTACATCTATGGAGTATATCAATTTCCATTATTCCGAATAAGGAAATAATGGGGAGACAAGAACCCACAGTAAGATCCACGAAGGAGGAACATGTTGGCCATATTAAACTAGTAAGGCTATTTTCCTTGCTGATTCAGCTGTTTGTCTTCATCTCAAAGTGACATTTTAATGTTGACAATTTGGCAGCTTTTTTTGAAAATGTCCTGGCTTTAGAACATTGCGCTCATGATAAAAATTGGTAGTTTATGGACATGGTTTGGGATGCAATATTCCATTGTTAACCACAATTAAAAACACACAAAAATACAAGGCGCAGCTTCTTCGGGGCTTTTATTAATGGATGCTTGCGAAGTATAAAAGGATGGAAATGGTAGGATACAGCCATTAACACAGAATTATGGGAAAGTACCAGTCAACTACCAGTGGATAAAGAGATGGAGAAGACGATATCGCTGGATAGGAAACACAATACGGAAGCTAGTTGAGAGTATTACATGACAGACCCTTTTCTGGAATCCCGAAAGAAAAAAGCAAAGGGGAAGATCAAAGTATTCTTGGAGAAGACAGATGGAAGCAGAGATGAAGATGATAAAGAAAATATGGTACAAACTTAAAAGAATGACAAAAAAACAGAAGGGCTTGGAAAGTGTTTGTTTGAAGACCTATGCTCCACAGGGAGCTGAAAGGTAGAAGAAGAAGAACACAACTTTTTCTAATCCCTTTGAATGTATAATGAGGAGGTATGTTTGTTTCATCTTCTTGGAATGTATAATGAGGAGGTATGTTTGTTTCATCTTCTTGGAATGTATAATGAGGAGGTATGTTTGTTTCATCTTCTTTGAATGTATAATGAGGAGGTATGTTTGTTTCATCTTCTTGGAATGTATATTGAGGAGGTATGTTTGTTTCATCTTCTTGGAATGTATAATGAGGAGGTATGTTTGTTTCATCTTCTTGGAATGTATAATGAGGAGGTATGTTTGTTTCATCTTCTTGGAATGTATAATGAGGAGGTATGTTTGTTTCATCTTCTTGGAATGTATAATGAGGAGGTATGTTTGTTTCATCTTCTTGGAATGATACCAATGTGTAAATCAACTAAAAAATCAGTGACAAACAACTGTGCTTTGATTACAAGCATCTGTTGCCTTGCTGTAAGAACGAGGAGACCCAAAGGTCATGGACGCAGTCCAGGTTGAACATGTCCTGGAATCTAAAGCTCTAGCTCCTGATAGTAAAGTGCTAAACGCGGTGCAACCTTTTCGTTAACAAGTTGACACGAATGAAGCCCATCATCATCAAGTGTCATGCCAGCTGGCATAGATGATCATGTCTCTCCACAACTTTCGATCTCGACAGTTTTTTTACCATTTCTGTTGTTGACCTTCTGCCAACCCATTCTCTTAATCTGTCTGGTATCTTTTTCTCTTTGTTTTCCCACTATCTCTTCGTCTCTCAATTTTCCCAGTTGTCACAATTTATTACAGCTCTTCCCTTCTCCTTAAACCACATGCACGCGCGCACACACACACAGAGACAACGACCACGCACACAAAGAGACAGACACTGAAGAGCAAAACATCTACCTAAACATACAGAAAACTACAACATCAATTGACAAAGAAGAAAGCTAGCAACAATATCACTGAACATGCTCATTTCGCACCTTTTTTCTCTGTCTAGAATTTATTTCACGAAATTTGAGAAATTACACACCGATCAAGATCAAGAATTATGGGAAACAAGGTATGACCTGATGCTGGTAGTCAGCCAGGTTATTGCCAAAACATATATTAAAATAAACAAAACAAGAATGTTTTTGCCATCTAAGATATTTTTAGGGATATGCTGACCTGACGTATCGCTCCCAACATGACAATGTCGTTTGCTTCATTTTTCACGCCCGTCTTGTCGTTTTAATAAAACGATAAATTATCAATCTTCTCATGTTTTTAATAAAAATGTAAACTTTTGCTCTTTTTCTTACAAGCTTGAACATTGGTTCATTCTACATAAACCATAACCTAACAGTTAAAATCAGTATAACTGACTACCAGTAATTTGTATTGTCTTGGATTGCATCCAAATTACGCCATGAGGGGTGCCTCGGTAGCCTAGTTGGGAAAACCACCCGACTGGACTACCGACGTTCGGACAACCCGTGTTCGATTCCTGCTGGGAGCAGTGTGAATTCTACTCGTGGTTATAAAAAAAAAAATACCCCCCACGATCGACCCAGCCGCTGGCAGAAATTGGTACCAGGGTATTACCATGGGAAGGTGAGGAATGTCGCCTCGCATCTGAGTTTCGATGCTTGAGGCGTCACTATACAGATATCTCCGAACATTCCTGGATAGGCGGCCGAGCACATATGGGTGTAAACTCGCGTGCTAAGACGCCGGTTCAAGTCTCGTACTTTACCTTTACCTTTTATGTCATGAGGCGTGTGCTACAAGTGTTTTTGATGAAGGTGTTAACAGAAAAAAACAAATTGTGCTCCGTAGGATGACTCCAGGCTGTAACTTTCATGAGTTGACGCCGTCTACTTGATATTTGATGTGTCTGTTATGCTTCATCTGTTGTTGTTATTATTGCTACATAGTATAGTTGATTTGTTATTTCTCTTGTATCCTTCTTTACATATTCTATCATCATGTCTGAATATATCCCGTATGTTTCTTCATATCTTCTTTGATCTAATTATGCAGGCCTCATCATTAGCACTAACTCTCTCCGTACGTTTCGCCTGTCTAGTGCGCCACTGTCAATTTGATTACTGTGAAACGCCATCAAACCATATTCTTTTCACGTGTCTTGTATCATCTTGGTATTGGTGAAATCTAATACCTTGTTCAATTATCTATCTATCTATCTATCTATCTATCTATCTATCTATCTATATATCTATCTATCTATCTATCTATCTATCTATCTATCTATCTATCTATCTATCTATCTATCTATCTATCTATCTATCTATCTATCTATCTATCTATCTATCTATCTATCTATCTATCTATCTATCTATCTATCTATCTATCTATCTATCTATCTATCTATCTATCTATTTATTGACCTTTCGAGCCGTAACCGGCCCATAGGGCGTAGACCAAGATACACCTTCTCCTATCTGAATTTTTTGTTCTAGCAGTTTTCTTTTAAAGATATTTTATCAAATCTCACCATCTGTCTCTGTTCTGTGCAAGCAGCTCTATCTCATTGAGGGAGCCGATTCCTGCTGCTCAATTATCTAAAAAAAACTTCATAAATAATAATATGTTTTATGTTAGATAAATATAAATACGTAGATTTATTCTTAAAACCATACAAAATTGTGTCTGTGAAATCTCTTCCGGTGCATTCATATAAAGATTCCGTATAGAAAGAGTTAACACACATTTAACAGTTTCCTGTATTCTCTCTTTCATTCTGATAAGCGACACATTCCCGAGGTGTTCAGTAACATCATGACTTATTTATTGATGTTTCTATTTTACAACATCGTGGACACAGGAGGCGAAGGCGCGCCTCAAAGCACCAGAGCTGGAAGTTGTCAGCGACCCACAGCTGATGCTTGCACCAGGATCGGTGAACCAGAACCTTCCAGACCCTGCTCCACCTCTCCGTGGTGCCTCTAGTAACAGACTAACCTGTCTAGTCTGGCCAATCGAGTAGGGATCGAAGAGGGAAGACAACCCGGTACTCAAAAATGTCATGCTGAAGTCGGATGTATTGGACCGAAAGGCACAAATATAACAGTTATACTGCAAACCACAACACAACGTAGACACGTCCACTTAAACGTTAACGTTTTTCCTTTTAAGGGCGGATGACGAAGAGGTGTACTCCTTTAGTTATTGGGCGAACGCAAGCAAGCAAGCATCGTGGACACAGTTCAGAAGGGGTTAAAAATACAGTGAAGAGCAAAACCTCTACCAAAACATAAAGAAAACTACGATGATGTCCTTTGACAAAACACAAAGACAATCCAAACTCACATAACAGCGAAGAATTTGAAATTTTAACAAACTATGAATATCTGTGGTTTGTAGTAACTACCAATGGAGAGGAGACTGCCAGAAAAACGACCAAAGTAAGATTTGCAAAATAACGACACGCAATGAAAAACACGCAGCACAATACCAGCAAGACAGTGAAATTAAAATTACTAAGGATGTTTATCTTTCCAATAGCAACATATGATTGTGAATCATGGAAAATCTTACAAACAGCAAGGATAAAAAAATCTATTCATTCAAAACAAAATGCTACAGAAAAATCAGATACGTTCGATAATAAAAGAAAAAAAAAAACAATGAAGATATTAAAAGATTGAAACATTAAAAAGAACTGGCTTATAAACACCGTTCTACGGAGGAAATTAAAATAATATGGTCACGTCAGTATCAAGGCACAGCAGACTGGAAATAATAATAATGGATGGCATAGTTACTTGGCGATGCATCAGGAGCAGACCAAGTAGAATGTGGTTTCATGATCTGAAGGAGAACTTGGTGTTTACCTTGAACATGACAAAAGAAGTGGGAGATCTGGCTAGAGAAAGAGATTCATTAAGACGGTCTGTGATGAAAGCAACATTCTGTGGGAGATCTGGCTAGAAACAGAGATTCTTTGAGACAGGCTGTGGTGAAAGCAACGTTCTGTGGGAGATCTGGCTAGAGACAGAGATTCATTAAGACGGGCTGTGATGAAAACAACATTCTGTGGGAGATCTGGCTAGAAACAGAGATTCTTTGAGACAGGCTGTGGTGAAAGCAACGTTCTGTGGGAGATCTGCTGTGGTGAAAGCAACGTTCTGTGGGAGATCTGGCTAGAGACAGAGATTCTTTGAGACGGGCTGTGGTGAAAGCAACGTTCTGTGGGAGATCTGGCTAGAGACAGAGATTCTTTGAGACGGGCTATGGTGAATGCAACGTTCTGCAAAGAACATGCAACTTGAGGATGGACACTTTTCACATGAATACAATTGCAGTCCTGTCGTTGATTCAAACTAAATATGCTGCTCCAACTTTTGATCTATAACTGGTCTTTTTCTAACATTTTATGTATCTAAATTATTTGTTGACATCTTCTGCTTTCCTCGTACTGCATCCTTTCTGATGTAATCCCTCTCAATATTTCTCCTCTCTGTGTGAAACCGATTCTATACTTTTACCATAGCCACTCCTAGCAATCCACTTGTTGTCATATCTTAACTTATTTCTTGTTATTTACGCCCACACGTTCCGATAACCGATCCTTACTGACGTCGTCATGTAGCATGTCAGATTAATATTGCACTTATCTCACTCTCTCATTTGATCATCTCATCTCTTATCCCTCCGTCCGCTTTTTCTTAACTTACCCGTACCAATCATCTTAGATGTAGTAATTATTATCTGTGCCTCGTCGTGTGTTGTCGTTGTCCGCTTTCTCTGAGGAAGGCCGCGAGTTAGCCGAAACGTCAGTATTCTGTTGTATTCCTTTTATGTAAAACTATCACCATACCTCAATGGAGTGTACGTTACACCCCACTACTGGCTCATCTGGACATTTAACTTCCTTGGTAGGAAACACTTTTAACTTTTTGCAAGTGTAAAACTGCATTAATTGTTATATCAGAATCATAGACCTTGTTGGTAATATCCAGGTTGTGGTCGTGTTGATCTGGAGGCCTATTTGACCTGAAGCGTTGCTGTCTCTATATTTTTTCTTGAGCAGCTGCGTGTGTTGCACTCAGGACTGCGAAGTCGTCTGTAAAGTTGAGATCTTTCAAGAGCTTATTATCAATCCATTAAATGCCTAATTGTCAGTCCTCTATAGAGTCTCTCACGTGACCCAGTCAACTGCAATTCCGAATAAAAATGGCGACAAGACACGATATTGTTTCACACCTGGTTGGTTCGTGTAAAAATAACGTTGCGTAAAGGCTCCACATTGACACTGGTGTTCATTATTTGAGCGCAAGAGTTGAATGGTCTGTAAAACATGAACGCGTACGGCACCGGCAGTCACAAACATTTTTTACGTAACTGAATGAAGACAAATCCTGCAGGAAATTAGTTTTCTAAGGGCAATAACTATTTTATTTAGGTCGGAGTGATCGGTAGTAAATAAAGCAAATTTTAATTCTTTTTCTTAGAATACGGTGAAGCTTTGATTACCTTCAACTAAACCTTCTCCAAAGATTTTCAGAAATTGTTAAATGGGCTAAAGGTCTTTTTGAGGTTGTAGAATTATGGTTTTACTGTAGAATGTTGAGAACACCTAATCAGCTAAAAAGATTAATGAAAACGTTATGAAAGTGGCCAAAGCAAAAAAGAGAGCTAATTTCCAATATTAGGATGAATCAATCATCATCTTTAGCCATGTAACGAGAAGAGAACAGCTGGAATATATTGTAACAACTGGGAAAATGTAGAGACGAAAATACAAGGGGAGGCATAGAGAAAATATACCTAACAACTTAATATAATTGCTTGACAGAATGTAAAACACAGAACTTATACATTAACTGTTGAGATCGAGAGTTGTGGAGAGACATGATCATCTACGCCAGCAGATATGGTACTTGATGATGATAGGGCTTATATATTGCAAAACGTACCACTGAGGATAACATTATCTGTGACAGATGTGCAAGAAGATAGACACGCCTGTAGCCATCTCAGTGGCAGATAGGAAAACTAACAAACACACCTGCATTCAGGTAGATCTTCGCACAAAAGGAGAAGACATACAAGCAGATGCACAGACAGATAAAAGACACGAGAACAAACAACCAGACGACATAAAGGCAATCAGATAGACCGATCTCCGTTCACTCGACGAATAATCGTCTCCATTGGCCGCACTAAAATAACGTTCTGTAGTTAACGTGTGTTTTAGAGTAAACTACTTCTCTTCTCAGCGTTCACCTTTTGGGAGGGCGTTGATCCGTAGCGTCTCTAGTATAGAACATAGCTACGATATATGCGCCTTTCGGCCCGACGAATCCGTCTTCGGCATGGATGAGTAGATTTTGTTTAACAAAATTTGGCCCGGACAGCGGCTAGTTTTTTGGCCTACTCTTTTCGACTTTATAATGCCACGGGTTCTTTAACATGCGCGAGTGCACACGGCCCCCCTCCCCATCTTCCACTCCCCGCTCCCATCTTCCGGCCTCTTCTCTTCTTTCCCCCCCCCCCCAACGTTTTGCCGTTCACCGAGAGGGCTAGACATCGGATCTCACTACCCAGAGAGGACTAGACATCGGATCTCACTACCCAGATTGAATTAGACATCGGATCTCACTACCCAGAGAGGACTAGACATCGGATCTCCCTACCCAGGGAGGACCAGACATCGTAACTCATTACCCAGAGAGGAGTAGACATCCAATCTAACTACCCAGAGAGGACTAGACATCGGATCTCACTACCTAGAGAGGACTAGATATTAGATCTAACTACCCAGAGAGGACTAGACATCGGATCTCACTACCCAGAGAGGACTAGACATCCAATCTAACTACCCAGAGAGGACTAGACATTGGATCTCACTACCCAGAGAGGACTAGACATCGGATCTCACTACCCAGAGAGGACTAGACATCGGATCTCACTACCCAGAGAGGACTAGACATCCAATCTAACTACCCAGAGAGGACTAGACATCGGATCTCACTACCCAGAGAGGACTAGACATCGGATCTCACTACCCAGAGAGGACTAGACATCGGATCTAACTTCCCAGAGAGGACTAGACATCGGATCTCACTACCCAGAGAGGACTAGACATCGGATCTCACTACCCAGAGAGGACTAGACATCGGATCTCACTACCCAGAGAGGACTAGACATCGGATCTCACTACCCAGAGAGGACTAGACATCGGATCTCACTACCGAGAGAGGACTAGACATCGGATCTCACTACCCAGAGAGGACTAGACATCGTAACTCATTACCCAGAGAGGACTAGACATCGGATCTCACTACCCAGAGAGGACTAGACATCGGATCTCACTACCCAGAGAGGACTAGACATCGGATCTCACTACCCAGAGAGGACTAGACATCGGATCTCACTTCCCAGAGAGGACTAGACATCGGATCTCACTTCCCAGAGAGGACTAGACATCGGATCTCACTTCCCAGAGAGGACTAGACATCGGATCTCACTTCCCAGAGAGGACTAGACATCGGATCTCACTACCCAGAGAGGACTAGACATCGGATCTAACTTCCCAGAGAGGACTAGACATCGGATCTCACTACCCAGAGAGGACTAGACATCGGATCTCACTACCCAGAGAGGACTAGACATCGGATCTCACTACCCAGAGAGGACTAGACATCGGATCTCACTACCCAGAGAGGACTAGACATCGGATCTCACTTCCCAGAGAGGACTAGACATCGGATCTCACTTCCCAGAGAGGACTAGACATCGGATCTCACTACCCAGAGAGGACTAGACATCGGATCTAACTTCCCAGAGAGGACTAGACATCGGATCTCACTACCCAGAGAGGACTAGACATCGGATCTCACTACCCAGAGAGGACTAGACATCGGATCTCACTACCCAGAGAGGACTAGACATCGGATCTCACTACCCAGAGAGGACTAGACATCGTAACTCATTACCCAGAGAGGACTAGACATCGGATCCCACTACCCAGAGAGGACTAGACATCGGATCTCACTACCCAGAGAGGACTAGACATCGGATCTCACTACCCAGAGAGGACTAGACATCGGATCTCACTTCCCAGAGAGGACTAGACATCGGATCTCACTTCCCAGAGAGGACTAGACATCGGATCTCACTACCCAGAGAGGACTAGACATCGGATCTCACTACCCAGAGAGGACTAGACATCGGATCTCACTACCCAGAGAGGACTAGACATTAGATCTCACTACCCAGAGAGGACTAGACATCGGATCTCACTACCCAGAGAACAGGGGAGGGTAAAACAACGACGAAACCACGGACTCGATTTTTAAAAAATAAATTTCCACCGCCTGTGTTGGGAATCGAACCTGTGACTTTTCTGTCCAGAGGCTGTCTCGACCACCCAGTCCACCTACAGCAAAATACGATTTCTGTGCCTCCGGCCAAACACATCCGATTTCAAAACGGATTTCTTTGGGGAGGGGGTGGGGGGGGGGTGGTGTCGGGGGTCGGGGTGGGGTGTTGTTGGTTGCATTCCTTTTTCGATCCTTAAACTTTTGGTCAGTCCGATTCCGATTTTACTCAACATGGGAATGTGGTCTTGATCAGTTGGGGTTCACTGATCCTGACGTAAGCTGTTAGAAATGAGTCAATGATCTCTTCCAGCCCAGGTACTGTAAGGCGTCTGTTGTGCACATAAAGTAAGTGTAAGTAGGTTAATTGATTAGTAAATAGAATTGAATGAAGAAAGAGCCTTGGTGGTTGAGTGATAATTGTGTTCGCTTCCTGATTAAAAAGGACCGGATTCGATTCTCAGAGGTGACGAATTCCTTTCTAACACGGCTCCGAGGTTTACCCAGCCTCTGAAAATTGGTACCAAAGATTTTTCTGGTAAATAAAGGCGACATGGCGTGATACTAATATAGGTGGCAGGAACCTTTGACGCTTTGTCTGAAACGTGTTCCTTGTTGTAGTTTCCTCATGTTCCAAGTCCAGCTTGCTGCCAGAGCTAATGAGTTTAGTGCTCTGTGCACACCGTGTGCTGTGTTTTTTTTTTTTTTTTTTCACCCGAATCGTGCTTCGAAATTCTGGTAACTTAGATGAATGATGATACTGAGAAATAAGTTCAGAAATGAACTGAGAAAAAAAGCTAGGAATAACACCCGCCATATAATATATAAAGAAACAACAGATACAATGGTTTAGCCACCGGACAAGGCAGAAAGATAAAATTAAAAAAAAACAACACAATGAGCCATCAATAAACGTTGCGAGAACACCAGATTTAAGGATCGACCATGAAAAAGATGGAGTGGCGATTTTATTAGAAAAACTAGGAAACATAATAACCGCAAAGGCGAACAGAAGAGCCACCGACCGCAAATTAAATCTCCCCTCGACGCTAAAAGGCTAATGAGGAAGGAAAGAGGAAGAAGAAATTGTTGAACGAAGAATCGTTAAGCGAAGACTTAGTAATAATGAACAAATTATTTTCGTTGATGCAAAAGACAAAGATAGTAAACATAAAAATGAAAGGTGACACTACAGATATAGTTAAGCGTATGTTTAGGCGAAATGAGAGCACATTTTAGTAGTTGGAACAGACATTAAACAAATATAAGCAGTTAATGTGATGCACAATAGATGTTGTAAAGTTGAAAACAGAAAGTGAACAAAAGTGCTGTACTGGGAAGTTGATGACCACAGATGGCAGTTGTTATCTTCTTGTGAGAGGCAAAGGCGTGGCTGGAATTAGGGGAAGATAACATGAGCACGGATAAGTTGTGTCAATAGTTTGGGAAACTCATCACGTGAGGTTTGATTCCGGGGCTTGTGTGGGTGTGGACAGATGGGCGGTGATATGTTTAGCTGAATATTTTTGAGAGGATGGGAGGGAGGTGGGATAGCAGGAGAATGAGGGAAAGAGTGGGGAAAAAATTAGATGCGGTAATAGGGTCTTTGTTTGAGGGTGATCTTGTGTACATACATATAGAGAGACAGATATTGAAAGATGACTAGATGAAGGGAGAGAGAAAGTGAGAGTAACTTGAAGGAAACGTTATTGCAGACATGCACCATTCCAGAAGTTGTGGATCCTGCCTCGAGAATGTGTGTACAAGCACGTTGATCTATGTAGAAGTGTGTGTACAAAGCAGGTTGATCGCTGTAGAAGTGTGTGTACAAGCAGGTTGATAGCTGTAGAAGTGTGTGTACAAGCAAGTTGATCGCTGTAGAAGTGTGTGTACAAGCAAGTTTATCGCTGTAGTAGTGTGTGTACAAAGCAGGTTGATCGCTGTAGAAGTGTGTGTACAAGCAGGTTGATAGCTGTAGAAGTGTGTGTACAAGCAGATTGATCGCTGTAGAAGTGTGTGTACAAACAAGTTGATCGCTGTAGTAGTGTGTGTACAAGCAAGTTGATCGCTGTAGTGGTGTGTGTACAAACAGGTTGATCGCTGTAGAAGTGTGTGTACAAGCAGGTTGATAGCTGTAGAAGTGTGTGTACAAGCAGATTGATCGCTGTAGTAGTGTGTGTACAAACAAGTTGATCGCTGTAGAAGTGTGTGTACAAACAGGTTGATAGCTGTAGAAGTGTGTGTACAAGCAGATTGATCGCTGTAGAAGTGTGTGTACAAGCAAGTTGATCGCTGTAGAAGTGTGTGTACAAGCAAGTTGATCGCTGTAGAAGTGTGTGTACAAGCAAGTTGATCGCTGTAGACGTGTGTGTACAAGCAAGTTGATCGCTGTAGAAGTGTGTGTACAAACAAGCTGATCGCTGTAGAAGTGTGTGTACACGCAAGTTGATCGCTGTAGAAGTGTATGTACACGCAAGTTGTTCGCTGTAGAAGTGTGTGTGTACAAGCAAGTTGATCGCTATAGAAGTGTGTGTTATAGGTGACGGAAACATATTTTATTGAACTGAATGGTGATATGTAAATGTCTAGTCTCTTTGTATTTCCATTTTTAAAAAAAATGATCACGTCTCTATTGTTTTTTCTTCTCTCTCTCTCTCTCTCTCTCTCTCTCTCTCTCTCTCTCTCTCTCTCTCTCTCTCTCGTTCTCTCTCACTATATCACTCTACAACATAATAGGCATATCGAGTAACAAGACCAAAAAGATAAAGAGCTAATGAAAGAGAGAAAACGAGAGAGCAAAAAAAGATGAAAACTAGGAGAGAAGTTAATAGATAACATTGAGATGCTAAGAAACTAAATAAATTACAAAGAAATATAAAAAAAATTAAAAGGGCGAGGGAGAAAGAAAAATACATTGATATCTCTCCAACACACACTCTCTCTCTCCCTCTCTCTCTCTCTCTCTCTCTCTCACACACACACACACGCGCACATTAGTAGAGCAAACTTTCTCATTGTAATAGAAATGTATAACTACTCAGTGACTAGATGTGAACATGTTACATAGTAAGGATTGAGTACAGAAAACACTACAGCAATGTAAACTGAGTGCGACAGTTGCTTAGAACCACCTTTATATGTACGGTTGTTTAACCCGTCGTTAATTTTTTATTTCGGAAATTGTATTATGTTTCACAATAACATCGGTAACAGGAAACTAGGTGCGTGTGTGTGTATGTGTGGCCTTTAGCGTCTTGACAGACGGTTGGTAGACAGCATGGTAAGTCAGTAGTTTGGTAAAAATATTAGTGTCTTATGCTGGATGCTGCTTTGCTGAACAGCTTCTCTCGTGGCTGAATATGCCAACATTGGACAGACAGATCCATCCACAGAACGAACAGGGTGTATTTGTGGTGCCTGGCCTTGTCTCCTTCCTCCTGTGCATTTTGTCTTCCGAATTTGATATCAGCACTTCCTTTTGAGGCAGTGCTGATATCAAATCCCGTGTGTTACCGGGGACTCATTAAAGAATAGTGACTCTGTGACTTTCCAGGCATGTTGTAAGAGGCGACTAAGGAGGTTGATCGATGGCTTGACAAGCTGTCATTGTAAAAATTATTGTTATGGAAACAACGCCATAGATTTTAGAGCAGTGAACTCTGCAATATGTGCCATTTTGGCTCGCAAGGTTTCTTTTTTTGAGATTGTGGTTCTGCCCTATGTGCAGTCTTCGGCTCGAAAGGACGATAGATAGATAGATAGATAGATAGATAGATAGATAGACAGACAGACAGACAGACAGACAGGCAGGCAGGCAGGCAGGCAGGCAGGCAGGCAGGCAGGCAGGCAGGCAGGCAGGCAGGCAGGCAGGCAGGCAGGCAGGCAGGCAGGCAGGCAGGCAGGCAGGCAGGCAGGCAGGCAGGCAGGCAGGCAGGCAGGCTGGCAGGCTGGCAGGCAGGCAGGCAGGCAGGCAGGCTCAAAAGTTGCTGTGCCATTTTTTTATTTTTGTTCTCCATGTGCTACTATTTGCAGCTAAATTTACCCAGTTTCTTTCACTGATAGAGGATTCCCTCAAGGAAGCCCTGCAAACATCCTTATATCTCAGCACTGGTCTGCCTTTTGGTCTCTTTCCGTCCTTATTTTCACCATACAATATTTGTTTGGGAATACAAATGTTTGCCGTTCTTCTTACATGATCCAGCCACCTTAGTCTACGACTAGTAAGTGTTGCCATGATGGGTGGGCGTTTGGCTTGTAAACTAGGTATTGGTCGTTTCAAAATATTTTGAAGGTGTTTAAAATTCCATATCTCTGCAACCAATTGATTGATAATGCTGAAATTTTGCATATGGTCTTGTGATTTTTTGGTCCCAAGAAGTACATTCATTTCCTCACCAACAAACGTATAGTTTTAAATATTCTTTATTTGAAGTATACAAATTTAAGGCATTTTGGTCAAACCATATATTTGGAGGAATTACCGCTTCATATGAGTGAGCACCCACGGACTTATCATCTTGAACGTAATGCGCGCCAATTTCCCTGTTTTAAGCACTAAAAAACACATAAAACGCGTCATAGTTATAATTTTATATCCGGTGCATCCCATTTCCTATCGTTTTGTTGTGATTTATGTGCAACGGCGTATCCTAATTATTGGGTAATTTCGTTAAATTTGTGATCTGTTAGTCAATGGGTATAAAAGTAAAGTTCCTTACATTGCAATCAGTGGCAATAAAGGTGTATAAATATTTTTGCAAAGAAGCTAAGCGTGGAAAACTGTATCGAAGCATCTCAAAGCCAGAAAAGAGAACTATTCACGCATTGGGTATAAGCAAACGCTTTTTCAAACAAGTGCTTAAAGCTAACGGAGTGTCCAGTTCAATCAAGATAGGACGCTAGGAAGAAAGAAAGTAGTAGATAGTTTTGACAAGGAAGTGATTAGAAGAGCAATTTGTAAAATGTTCGATTCCAAAGAAACTGTGACTTTAAGAAAACTGAAAATTCGACTGAGAGCAGAAAATGACATTGTTGTGTCGAAAACAACATTATGGAGAACTGTTAGAAGCATATTTACGTGAAGTACGGGAAATGCGTAACCAAGGTTATGATATTGTATTTCTAGATGAATCTTGGATAAATTCTCACCACACAAGTGCCAAGGAATGGCAGTTATCAGATGGAAGTATTAAAAGATGTGTACCCACTGGAAAAGGACAGCGTATTATAATGGCACATGCAGGCAGCCGAAAAGAAGGGTTGGTGAAAAATGCAGAACTTATATTCACCTCTAATTATACTGACTACAGGGACTATCACACCGAGATGAATGGCCATATATTTAGAGAGTGGATTGAAAATACTCTTCTTCCAATTCTAGACAGACCATCCTGTCTGGTAATGGACAACGCGTCGTACCACAACGCTGTGGCAGAAGAAAACAAAATTCCTACATCTACCAGTACAAAAGATGTTATAAAGATTTGGCTAAGAAAGGAAGGAATTCCGTTTAACGAGGGATTTTTTAAACCTGAATTACTGTCACTTGTTAAGAAATCGCAAAAGACCAAAGTATTCCAAATAGACAAAATCATTCAACAGCATGGTCACACGTGCTTGAGACTGCCCCCTTATCATCCACAATTAAACCCCATTGAACTCGTTTGGGCAAAAATTAAAGGGCAGGTGGCAGCTGAGAATACAAGTTTTAAACTATGCGATATAAAAGGACTGACATATGCTGCTCTATCACAGATTGACAAAGATTTTTGGTGCAAATGTGAAGATCATGTCTTAAAAGAAGAAAATGACTATTGGAAAAAAGATGGACTATCGTTCGTTCAGCCCAGATTAGTAATCAATATGTTAGACTCCTCTGATTCAGAATAAATGAAATAATAATGGACGTTTTTATATGTCCGCATGATCAATCTTTAGCTAAAGTTGATAACGTTTTGAAAATGTAAAGATTCTTGATATGTGTACTGCAGGCATGCAAAGAAACTAAATCACTTTCATATGTCTTGTTTACGTAAAATAATGAAAGTCACATGGAAAGACATAAAACGAACAATGTAGCTCTTTACAGTGAAGAGGATCCCGTGCTTACATCGGACTCTTTAGTCACATGCGTACCCATAAACAATAACTTTGCTTGATATGTCATGCTCGTTATCGCTCGCAACGGATAATTAATTTTTTTTAAATGTATTCTTTGTTGTATATTGTTTAAATAGTTTTCATTAATGGAACTGTTTATACGCTGATTTGTTTTAGACCGTCTGTAAAGGCTACAACATTGACATTCTCATAGTATTTTAAAGAAAGTAAACAATAGAAAGTAAACAGTTGATAAACGCCTCCAACTTTCAAGTTGTGTAGAGACGCCTATGCCGAGAAGCTGATTTCCATTAATGTACGGTAAATTATTTTCTCCAGGAGCAAAAAGATCCGTAAATTCACTGAGATCAAAGGAAAGTGCTGCTTCATGATGAAGCATACTTCCTACATCATTAAATTTTGTGAAATCGGTGGGACCTTGGAAAAACAAGACCAGATGCAAAAAATCAAGTTTGTAAGTGCAGGGAAAGAGGAGATATTTCATGTTAATCGTGAACATTTAGATTTGAAACGACCAATAGGAAACCAGGAAGTCGTTACAGCTAATGACACCATATAATTGTCAAGTTCAACCAAATATGTCTTGTGGTGCCTTTTTTTTCGTATTTCAAACAGCGCCCTATTTTCATCATCATCAGCATTTTTTTTATAATGATCATTTCATTTCTTCATTCCTAAGTTTACAGTATGTATGTGTGTTTGTGTGAGTGTGCGCGCGCGCATTGGATAGAGTCGGCCGCAGAATAAGCAAGATGTATTCGTGCTGCATGGATTCAGTTCCATTCTCTTGCACCCTTTGTTTTGTTTACTTCTATGCATGGGCGCATAATATGGAGAGTGCTTGACATTATGAGTGAGCTTAAGAAAATATAGCTCAGTGGTTAGTGAACTGGACTACAGAGAACAAGAGGCAGGGTTCGATCCCAACCGACGGTTTCCGGTTCACCCAGCCTTTAATGGGTACCGGATTTTTTTTCTGGGAAAGTTAAGCGACACGGGCGTAATACCGACCACATTACCCCAAAAATCATGTGCCGAAGGTCTGTAAAATTTATGGTCACTAACACCATATTCCCTATACGTCACTTGGCGTGACGGGAGTACATTTACTTTTTTTTTTTAAGAAAATAGATTTTCTTCTTCTTTTTTTTTCTTCTCCTTTCTCTTCCTCTCCTCCTCCTTCTTCCTCTCTTCCTTCTTCCTCTTCTACTCCTCTTCCTTATTTTGTACGTCTTCATCTTCTTCTTCCTCCTCTTCTCTTCTTCTTGTTCTTCCCTTCTCCTTTTCATTCCTCTTCTTCTTCTTCCGCTTCCTCTTATGTTTTGTTTCTTTCTCTTCCTCATACTTTTATATTACTATTACTTTAATTCCACTGACACAACAAGCTTTCTTCTATCTTCATCTATTTATATGTTGTTGCACATTCTCAAAGTTAACATAACCTGATCATTATTACTAACATGTTTGTACTTCTCTCCAATCATTACTTATTCTTCCTACCCTAGAAACTATATCCTAAACTCTAAATATTATTCTAAACCATCACATACCCTTTAAGAATTCTTTTTGTTACACTAACCATTCCTATTCTCTTAACTCTCACTAACCCTTCCTATTCTCTTAGTTCTCAACTCTCACTAACCCTCTCTATTCTCTTAACTCACAAATCTCATTAACCCTTCATATTCTCTTAACTCTCGCTAACCCTTCCTATTGTCTTAGCTCTCAACTCTCATTAACCCTCTCAATTCTCTTAACTCACAACTCTCACTAACACTTCCTATTTTTCTAACTCACAACTCTCACTAACCATTCCTATTCTCTTAACTCACAACTCTCACGAACCCTTCCTATTCTCTTAACTCACAACTCTCACTAACCCTTCCTATTCTCTTAACTCACAACTCTCACGAACCCTTCCTATTCTCTTAACTCACAACTCTCACGAACCCTTCCTATTCTCTTAACTCACAACTCTCACGAACCCTTCCTATTCTCTTAACTCACAACTCTCACTAACACTTCCTATTCTCCTAATCCACAACTCTCACTAACCCTTCATATTCTCTTAACTCACAACTCTCGCTAACACTTTCTATTCTCTTAACTCACAACTCTCACTAACCCTTCCTATTCTCTTAACTCACAACTCTCACTAACCCTTCATAGTCTCTTAACTCATAACTCTCACTAACCCTTCCTATTCTCTTAACTCATAACTCTCACTATCCCTTCCTATTCTCCTAACTCACAACTTTCACTAACACTTCCTATTCTCCTAACTCACAACTCTCACTAACCCTTCCTATTCTCTTAACTCACAACTCTCACTAACCCTTCCTATTCTCTTAACTCATAACTCTCACTAACACTTCCTATTCTCCTAACTCACAAATCTCACTATCCCTTCCTATTCTCTTAACTCACAACTCTCACTAACCCTTCCTATTCTCTTAACTCACAACTCTCACTGACATTTCCAATCCTCATTTCACAATCCTTACATATCCTCTTCTACATTCTACACCTCACAGAAGCAAAAATTAAAATAAATAAAACTCAAAATTCTAGAGACTTTATAACTTCTCACCCCACAACACATTCATTCATTCTATTCGTTCATTTCGTTCATTACTAGATAGCTATGTAGGATTAGTTTTATTTACTTTCATAGCTGTGTGCCTGTGTTGTTTGTTTGGTCCTGCTGAAGGCCTATTGAGTCGAAACGTCGTTAAAATGTGTGTCGTCTATCAATCACGTAAAGCTTTCACCATACCATTTTTTCTATATTTTTTTTTCAATTCTCCCTCACATTTAGCTTTACTGCAACTTCGCATTTTTATGCATTCATTTTCATTTTTTTGCCTTAACCTTGCAACACTACCTCCAGGTCTGCCAACAAGATGACCGACATTCCACAAATCTCAAGGCCGATATACAACCACCAGACAGCAAGACCGCTGTTGCCAACAATAGAAGTGTTATGTCTAGCAGCAATGACAACTCCCTAGTTTGTAGTTTAATGACATGACTTGGCCGGAACAAGCAACTGCGCTGTGGGTGGTCCTTGCTTCAAAATCAAAAGGGCGATGTCTTGCTGTCATTACAAGACTGGAATGCAACAGAAAAGTTGTTCACTTGTGTTTTAAATTAAGTGAATGTTTAGTCTAGATGTAGAAATGATTGTAGAGTGTTGTGTCAAGTTTACTGACAATTCGTCACGATTTTGTTTTGTTTGAAATAAAATACATCGCCAAGTTTACATAAAGATGTACAATGTCTGACATTTGTCTGCCAAGATTACATTTATATTTCCAGTTGGACATACTGATTCTATGATCATTTCCAAATTTTTCTGTCGGTCTGTCTGTGTGTCCTTCCGTCCATCGGTCCTTCCGTCCATCCGTCCGTCCGTCCGTCCATTCATGTATCCATCCATTCATTTCTCCACTCAGCCATCCATCCATCCATCCACCCACCCATCCATCCATCATCTGTCTGTCTTTCTGTCTCTCTGTCCGCCCATCCGGCCGTCTGTCTGTCATAAGACCTTGCACAAGACCCGCAATGTATCTCGTGACCCTGTTCTGGGAGAGTTGTTCAATCCTGACGAGGTAGCCGATGTCTGTTGTTGTTACCTCTCCCCTCAGTGTACAAGGTAGCGTTTCTCTAGGTCTCTTTTTTTGTTTTTGTTTTACCCTCTAGTTTCCATGTGTGGGCTTACTTTGAGATTCTCTTGTTGTCTCATTTCATCACGTAGCGAAGACCGTCTTCTTCTCTTGATTATAGTTGATATATTTGGGTGCTTTGTCATTTATATTCCTAAATATGAAATTGCGTTTTTTTGGGGAAAATAATATTATCATCAACAGGTTGCATGTCCTTTGCAAAACGTTGCATTCACCACATCCCGTCTCAAAGAATCTGTCTCTAGCCAGATCTCCCACTTCTTCTTTTGTCATGTTCAAGGTCTCCTTGAGGTCTTGAAGCTACCTTCTTCTTGGTCTGCCCCTGATGCATCGCCCAGGAACCATACCTTCTTTTTTTTTTTTTCCAGCCAGCTGTGTCTTGACTTTGACAATATTTTAATTTCCTCTGCAGAATGTTGTTTTTCATCTATGTCTTTGTACATCATGTAATAACTTGTATATAACATCCAGCTTTGTATATTATCATCATCATCATCAAGTGCCGGGCCTGCTGGCGTAGGTGATCATGTCTCTCCACAACTTTCGATCTCGACAGTTATTTATCATTTCTGTTGTTATCTTCTGGCGAGCCATTCTCTTAAGCTGTCTGGTATTTTTTTTCTCTTTGCTTCCCTCTATCTTTTCGTCCCTCAATTTTTCCAGTTATTACAATATATTCTAGTTGTTCTCCTCTCATTACATGGCCAAAAAATGATGTTTGTCACTTCATAATATTGGAAATTGTAGATTATATGCATGGAATTAAAAGAGAGAAAATCACGGACATTACATGAAAGATTGTAATAGATTCTAAGCTAAAGTAAGTCATAGAAGATCCAATGAATTACCTATGGCTGATTCTCATATTTAATCTTAACCCGGGCTTCAGTTTTTGTGAACAATTCTAATCCCTGATTTCGTCTCATACTTTGGTTAATCTTCATTTTCCTTCAGACTTTTTATAAATACGTTTTTTTTTTTTTTTTTTTTTGGGGGGGGGGGGTACTTCAAACACAATGGCAAACAAATAGAAACTTCATCCTGTTAGGTCTGTGTCTTACCAGCGAGCTACCGCATTCATCATTGCCACATCTGCTGAAAGTGACTCAGCACCAAAGGGTGTGCTCAGGGTGTTGTAATATCAACAAGAGCAACAGTGAACCTTAGTTAAAGAAATATTCCAAACTTTCAACAAACATAAAATATAAACCGAATTGATGAATATCAAAACAAACATCCGCTACAAGAACAACACCCTGGAGAGAAAGGATAACGGCAGCATACAGTGAGTAGGATAAACAAAACAGGGTTTGTACAAACAGACATCGGTTGATGGTCCCAGAGCAACAAAGCAGCTGCCAAGACGAAACTGCACAACTTGGGAAAGGTTGCTGCTAGCAGTAGACCTGGTCCAGACGTGAGAAACATAGATTTTAATGTAGATACTAGGACCTTTTATATTTTCTCTTGTCCCTTATTCTTCATACACATTGCTTTCTAATTAACGAAGTCGCATATGCTAAAGAGGCAAAAATAGTAGTAGAGTAGTTGTTGTCATTGAACAACGTTTTAGGTGGTTAGTTGTCGTAGCTGCGCCGTTTCTTGCATTTGTTTTCTTCTTTCTGCCACTTTTCCATTTTGTGACTAATATATATATATATATATAATTATCACGTGTCATGCCGGTAGGCGTAGGTATCATGTTCTTCCACCACAGTTTTCTGTCCACAATAAATTATGTCAGTTCTATTGTTGACTGTTTTCCATGCAATAACACCAAGCCACACACACACGCACGCACACACGCATATATATATATATATATATATATATATATATATATATATATATATATATATATATATATATATATATATATATATAATAGTTTCCTCTCTCTTTGTCGTAAGCGATCTCTCTTTCTCTGTATATATAAAACTTATAACAACTTACGTAGTGTCTTAATGGAGCTGAGTTATATTAGAGATCGTATTTGAAAACCGCGTGTGTGGGGAGCAAAAAGGATTCGGTGGGTGGGGTCAGCAATTGACTATAACAGTTTCGTGACCTGTCCTTGAACTCAGGTCATATTTATGGGAATGCGTCACTAAAGATTGATTGTTTATGTGCAGCTGCATCCTTTAAAGAATATATAGATTTCACTGTTCCTTTTTTTCACGGAATGGGTTGCAGTCTGGGCATCCGCATGTGGACTCCACCACCTGTTCTGACATTTCTCTAATCGTATGCATGTCCCTGTAAGATTGTGTATACATCTGCTTTTCCCACTAAACACTTCGAGCCGACACCTCTTTCATCTCTAGACTCAAAAGTCTCTCCATCAATCTGTCATCATTGTCCCGCCCAACCTTCTTCTTTTCTCTTAAGGATTGAAGAACAAACTTGGCGATGTCCTCATTGTCCAGAGTAAGGCCTCACTCACTGTTAGAGCTGCCAGCGAGCTTATAGACTATCATATTGCTGTTACACCAGCATGTCCTGGAAGTAAAAAAAGTAAAGTACCCACGTCACGTCAAGTGGCGTATAGGGAATATGGTGTTAGTGACCCTATATTTTACAGACCTTCGGCACATGATTTTTGGAGTAATGTGGTCGGTATTACGCCCGTGCCGCTTTACTTTCCCAGAAAAAAAAATTCCGGTACCCATTAAAGGTTGGGTGAACCAGAAGCCGTCGGTTGGGATCGAACCCTACCTCGTGTCCTTTGTAGTCCAGTTCACTAAGCACTGAGCTATCGCGGCTCCCTTGTCCTGGATGTACACCCACTTTAACACGCTCACTTTGGGGTCAATCAAGAGCTGCATCCACTCCTGCTGCAGACACCGTCTGTCAATCTTCTGTAGCTTACTTTGCGAGTGGGTCATCAAGACTGTAATCCCCGTTCTGTGTAACCAACCATGTTTTGCCGTCGTTACCGCTTCTATCTTCATTCTCACGCTTGACACCGTAAAGCTACACTTGCCAGATTCCCTAGCTACTTCTGTGCCATGTTGATAGACCGTAAAGCTACACTTGCCAGATTCCCTAGCTACTTCTGTGCCATGTTGATAGACCGCAATGCCCCAAACACTGCGTCGTCTGCGGAATATATAACCGTCAGTGTAGATGATGTGGTCCTAAGGTGATGACAATTATTTGACGAAATTCGTTATTATGAGCTCACTAGCTCCATTGGCCCAGTTGCGACATTCCCTGCCGAGCTGAATGATTACTTTGGTCAGCCTCTTTTCTTTCCGCTGTTAACTTCTACCCAATCTTTGCCTGTCCGAACGTCATTCAGATCACATACCCTCCTTATGGATTCATGTGCCTCGGCAATCAAGGATTTTTCACATTTAATTTAATTACTGAAACCATATTCAATTCTGATATCGATGTACTCAAAGTGACAATTTGACAAATCGCCATATCTGGTGGGTGCTGTTTTTGGGTTTGCGCACGTCATCAGAAGAGAATCGTATACCATCTTTGCCTATCCGCAGACCGACAAAGTAGTGAGTGATTTGTCACCTTGTGACGTCACAGACCGAAAAAGTAGTGAGTGATTGGTCACCTTGTGACGTCACAGACCGAAAAAGTAGTCAGTGATTGGTCATCTTGTGACGTCACAGACCGAAAAAGTAGTCAGTGATTGGTCACCTTGTGACGTCACAGGCTGATAAAGTAGACAATAAATAGTACTCCCTGTGACGTCACAGACGGACAAAAGTAGTCAATATCTGGTATGCCTTGTGATGCCTCGTAGAGCAATAATCAATTTACTCTACTTTGTACTATCCATCGACAATCGCCACAGTTCCCTATGTCTAGTCTAAATTATTCATCACTGTTTCCATGGTTCTCGTCACAACATATTTCCCAACTTTACTGCTAGATAGAGAGCACCTGCTTGGAATTTCGCAATTGTTTCCTCAGAAAGACGGCTCCGAAATGGTGTCTACAGAAAACTTCACCAAGAATACTGAAGGCGAATAAGTGATGACAAATTTATCAAGAATTATCAAACGATGTCCACAGAGCAAGCAGAATATGAAGATGAGGGAACCAGTAGGTAGAGAAGCATTGGTGAAGTAGTGGTGGCAAAGAAATATTGGTGAGAAGTGGTAGCAGAGAAAGATTGGTGAAGTAGTGGTAAAGTGAAAGATTGGCGAGAAGTGATAGCAAAGAAAAATTAGTGAAGTAGTGGTAAAGAAAGATTGGCGAGAAGTGGTAGCAGAGAAAGATTGGTGAAGTAGTGGTAAAGAAAGATTGGCGAGAAGTGGTAGCAAAGAAAAATTAGTGAAGTAGTGGTAAAGAAAGATTGGCGAGAAGTGGTAGCAGAGAAAGATTGGTGAAGTGGTTAGCAAAGAGAAAGATTGGTGAAGTGGTGGCAAAAAGAAATGCTAGTTAAGTAGTAGCAACGAGTAAGATTTGTGAAGTAGTAGTAAACAGTAAGGTTGGTGAAGTAGGGGCAGAGAAATATTGGTGAAGTAGGGGCAGAGAAATATTGGTGAAGTAATAGCAAAGAGTAAGATGGGTGAAGTAGGGGCAGAGAAATATTGGTGAAGTAGGGGCAGAGAAAGATTGGTGAAGTAGTAGCAAAGAGAAATATCGGTGAAGTAATAGCAAAGAGTAAGATGGGTGAAGTAGGGGCAGAGAAATATTGGTGAAGTAATAGCAAAGAGTAAGATGGGTGAAGTAGGGGCAGAGAAATATTGGTGAAGTAGGGGCAGAGAAATATTGGTGAAGTAGGGGCAGATAAATATTGGTGAAGTAGTGGTAAAGAGAAAGATTGGTGAAGTAGTAGCAAAGAGAAAGATTGGTGAAGTAGTAGCAAAGAGAAAGATTAGTGAAGTAGTCGCAAAGAGAAAGATTGGTGAAGTAGTGGTAAAGAGAAAGATTGGTGAAGTAGTAGCAAAGAGAAAGATTGGTGAAGTAGTAGCAAAGAGAAATATTGGTGAAGTAGTAGCAAAGAGAAATATTGGTGAAGTAGTAGCAAAGAGAAAGATTGGTGAAGTAGTGGTAAAGAGAAAGATTGGTGAAGTAGTAGCAAAGAGAAAGATTGGTGAAGTAGTAGCAAAGAGAAAGATTGGTGAAGTAGTAGCAAAGAGAAATATTGGTGAAGTAGTAGCAAAGAGAAAGATTGGTGAAGTAGTGGCAAAGAGAAAGATTGGTGAAGTAGTAGCAAAGAGAAAGATTGGTGAAGTAGTGGCAAAGAGAAATATTGGTGAAGTAGTGGCAAAGAGAAAGATTGGTGAAGTAGTGGTAAAGAGAAAGATTGATGAAGTGGTGGCAGAGAGAAAAATAAAATCGATGGTGCACTAATAACAGTAAACAAACAGGAAATTAATATACTGATCCCTACCACTCCTCCCCCCCCCCTCCCCAAAACACTCACAACATCATCTGCCCTTTTAATTTCTTTCAAACACTAACGAGCAGCCCCCTTTCAACTGTTATAGACCTTTGAAAACCAGGTAGCCTGATGGTTATCCATGACAAATTAATACAAATTAATAAGAAACATATAATGTCAGTTATCGAGTGGAGGAATCCACAACAGAGCTACAAACATCTATATAGAACTTGCAGTCAGATTTTAAAATGTGCAAACAAGAAACAAACCCTAATAAGGGCCGCACAGATATCTCCATGGCAACAACGGGGCTAGCCATCATTCATGAAATTATGTTCATTAAGTCCTGCACGCCATACCCAAGCTCAGTCACAGTCATGATGGTTTAGTACCCGATTGGCCAGCCAATAGGAACATTTGTTTGCTAAAACTGAATTATAAAAAAAGAAAACTTCCTGCATTTAAAAGCTGTCATGTTATCGATCCTTTTAAAAACAACAATGTGTGCAAGATGTTATATTATTTTATATTATAGAGCAATGGACAGCTAAGAAGAGTAATGAAAGCGTTCTGAAAAAGGCTAAAGCAAAAAATGAGCTAATTTGCAATATTAGGAAAAAATAATCATACTTTTTTTTGCCATGTAATGAGAAGAGAACAGCTGGAATATATTGTAACAACTGGGAAAATTAAAGGACGAAGGGATAGAGGGAAGCAAAGAGAAAAAGATACCAGACTTGTTATAAGACTTAAACAAAAAAAAGAACAGGCTTATAAAGACCATTCTACAGAGGAAATTAAAATAATATGACCACGGTAAAAAGACACAGCGGGTTGGAAAGAGCAGTAGTGGGAAGTAAGGTTCATGGGTGGCGCATCGGGGGCAGACCAAGAAGAAGGTGGTTTCATCACATCAAGGAAACATTGAACATGACAACAGAAGAAGTGGAAGCTCTGGCTAGAGACAGAGATTCTTTCTGACCGGCTGTGGTGAGTGCTACGAGCTGTGGGAGATCTGGCTAGAGACAGAGATTCTTTCTGACCGGCTGTGGTGAGTGCTACGTGCTGTGGGAGATCTGGCTAGAGACAGAGAGTCTTTCTGACCGGCTGTGGTGAGTGCTACGAGCTGTGGGAGATCTGGCTAGAGACAGAGATTCTTTCTGACCGGCTGTGGTGAGTGCAACGTTCTGTGGGAGATCTGGCTAGAGACAGAGAGTCTTTCTGACCGGCTGTGGTGAGTGCTACGAGCTGTGGGAGATCTGGCTAGAGACAGAGATTCTTTCTGACCGGCTGTGGTGAGTGCAACGTTCTGTGGGAGATCTGGCTAGAGACAGAGAGTCTTTCTGACCGGCTGTGGTGAGTGCAACGTTCTGTGGGAGATCTGGCTAGAGACAGAGATTCTTTCTGACCGGCTGTGGTGAGTGCAAGAGAAATGAAAAAAATAAATATAGAAAGAAAATGGTATGGTTAAAGCTCCACGTAATAATTGGACACCACAAATCAGAACGACGTTGCGGCGCAAAGGCCTTCAACAGTAACAAACATACAACACGCGTATAATAAACAATTGTAGTGAATGCAACGTTCTGCAAAGGACATGCGACCTGATGATGAGTTTTAATATGTGTTGTGTCTATTTCTTTACGCGTATCCATTACATATGCATATGTCTGCATATTTATATATATATATATATATATATATATATATATATATATATATATATATATATATTTACACATAATCAGGTTTTAGTTTTAAAAGTTAGAAATACTCTCGCTTTGTTATGTAGTACCAGTTTTTAGTTATGATTGCAAACGTTATACAAATAGTATATAGTTTTTAAATATTGCTTATAATAATTTGTATGCGTAGTTTTTATGAAGGAACCTTACATTTCTTTAAGGTTAGATCCATAATATATAAAAATACCGAGGCCGGGAACTGTCACCCGTTGAACAATGGTTTGGGCTTAGCAGAATAACAAAGTTAAATGACGTGGTATCATATCGTTTAACTTAACATCAGGGTATGATCCCGTTATTCAAGAGCAGGGTAGAAGAGCAGATCAAATATCAATGACAACACGGACATGATATTGCTACAGGAAACCTATCTAAGAGAAGAAACGCTTAAAAATATAAACCCGAAAAGAAACGACTCGTTACTTCAGCAAAACGTTTTTTTTTATAGGAGAGATACGGTAAAGGTACGAGACGTGAACCGGCGTCTTAGCATGCGGGTGTTCACCCATGTGCTCGGCCGCCTATCCAGAAGTGTTCGGAGACTTCTGGATAGTGTCGCTTCAAGCGTCGAACCTCACGATGCGAGGCGGCATTCCTCACCTTCCCAGAGTACTGCCTTTGTACCCATTTCTGCCACATTGGTCGACCGCGGGGATATTTTTTTTTTCCTAGCCACTAATACAATTCACACGGCTACCCGCGGGAATCGAACACGGGTGTCCGAGCGTCGGTAGCCCAGTCGGGTGGTTTTCTTAACTAGGCTACTGAAATCCCCCCCCCCCCTCCTTAGGAGAGATAGCTGAATACGAACTTCTGCTGACTTGTAACAAGGTTAAGATAAACCAAATAAAGTAGATGAGCAATTCCAAGAAGTGCATGGTAAATTCGGATGTGTGTTCTATGTGGAGGCAGGAGACAAAGGAAATGCAGTTTTTTTTGTGAAGAAATAAAAATAGTAAACAAGTCAAGTAGTAAACAAATACTGAAAGAAAAAAAAACAATGAAAATTAACACTGGAAGAAAACAAATACGGGGGTAAAACACATAAAAATGGAGGAAAAAAAACAAATACGGGGGGGGGGGGAAGAAACTACTAGAGAAAAACAAATCATCAAGTACCAGGCCTGCTGGCGTAGGTGATCATGTCTCTCCACAACTTTCGATCTCGGCAGTTATTTATCATTTCTGTTGTTGACCTTCTGCCAAGCCATTCTCTTAAGCTGTTTGGTATTTTTTCTCTTTGCTTTCCTCTATCTCTTCGTCTCTCAATTTTCCCAGTTGTTACAATATATTCCAGTTGTTCTCTTCTCATTACATGGCCAACAAATGATGATTGTTTTGACTGTTTCTTCCTAATATTGGAAATTAGCTGCCTTTTTTTCTTTGGCCTCTTTCAGAACGTTTTCATTACTATTCTTAGCTGCCCCTGCTATTCTCAACATTCTTCTGTAAAACCACATTTCTACAGACTCCAGTGATTTTCTTGTTTGTTGTCCTATTGTCCATGATTCGCATCCATATGTTAAGACTGACTCTACATAACATTTAAGAACTCTTTTTCTTGTTTAGATTGTCAAAAATGGAATACATAGTATAAAAAAAAAACAAATACTGGAAGAAAACAAATAATGGTGGAAACAGAAACAAAAAAAGGGCAGAAACAAATACTAGAAGACGGGGATAAACTGGAGAAAAACAAATAATGAGGAAACAGAAGAAAACAAATACTATGAAAAAAACTGGAGACAAACAAATGCTGGGAAAAAAACAAGTACTGGATTTTTAAACAAAAACTGGAAAGAAACAAATACAGCAAGAACATGAAATTAAAATTTAGGAAAATAAATACTGGAAGAAAACAAAAACGACATCAAAAGAAATAGTGGACGAAAACAAATAATCGATAAAAGCAAACAGTGAGGAAAACATTTTTCCTGTACATATTTTCTGTACATTTTTCATGTACCTTTATCCTACACATTTTTCCTGTACACTTTTCCTATACATTTTTATGTACATTTTTTCCTATACATTTTTTATGTACATTTTTCCTACACATTTTTTTGTACATTTTTCCCTATACATTTTTCTTGTACATTTTCCCTATACATTTTTCTTGTACATTTTTCATATACATTTTTCCTACACATTTTAAGTACATTTTTCCTGTACATTTTCCCCTATACATTTTTCTTGTACATTTTCCCTATACATTTTTCCTGTACATTTTTCCTATACATTTTTCTTGTACATTTTCCTATACATTTTTCTTGTACATTTTTCCTATACATTTTTTGTACATTTTTCCTGTACATTTTTCCTACACATTTTTTGTACATTTTTCCCTATACATTTTCCCTATACATTTTTCCTGTACATTTTTCCTATACATTTTTCTTTTACATTTTTCCTATACATTTTTCTTGTAATATTTTAACTCTCGGGCAGTTTCTATTTTTGGCCTGCTGTTGTAGATTGTCAGCTGCCGTTCTTTAACGTGCGCTAATGCACACAAGGCTCTTGTTTTTGTTGTTGTTTTCGTTATCTGCGAGGGTAGACATGAACTTACCTGCCCAGAGAGAGAGGGCGGGTACATAATTCCACCAACAAATCTCAGATTCAAGGAATGTTCCCATCAGATGTGCTGGGGTTCGAACCTATGATCTTTAATCCTAGCGGCCACTATTTTACATCTGGTCCACCAAGTCCATCCCCCCTCCCCCCTTTCTTTCTTCCCCCACACACTCACACAACCACACTACACCATTCCATTTTCGCAGGAAACAAAATTGATACCAATTTATGGATTATAGAATATATTGTTCATATTCATGTCTTCGTTAGAAGAATAATTGAGGGTATAGGAAGTATGGGAAACAAAGGTCTATAGTTTGCTTTGTCTTTATTATTTATGACCTCAGCTATGTAATTACTTCATCGTTTTTGGGGCACGCCCATTTTTTTTTTTAAATTCCCCATCGATTTTTGAGAACAGTCCTTTCTGTGGTATTTTGACAGTCTGGTTAAAAAAATGTAACTTATCACCAGTAACTACACATAACCATATACACTCACATAAACGCTGTATCTAACTTTAACAAGGAGAAACATTCGATAATGAAAACGAGGGAAACATAAGTAATGATAAACGACAAGGGGCAAAATAGACAACAATGGCCTGATGAATACAATAGACATCTGAATGGATACATATTTAAATGATAGATTTTTTTCGTAAATAATTGATCATAAATGTATGTTTATAGCTGTGTAAATGTCTTGCAGACTTTGGTTCGTTTCTCCTTCTAAGTTGTTATTTAAATGCTTTTCTTCGACCATCAATTACAGGGCTGTGACTTCCTATTTTAAACACCATTCATTGTATCGAACACTCCACCAATCAAGGAGCAGCAACGCTTGAAAATAACCATGGCAACGAACACCAACAATAACAACAAAAATGAGATGTGGGGGGTATCTATGTGTGGAGTGAAGTGGAAGGGGGAAGAACGTCGAGAAAAAAGTAATTGACTCCGCGAAGCATTGATCTTTGTTTGTTTTGTTTTGCAATATCCTCTCATACAAAACCAGACGTATCTATCTACAGCGCCGACGTTAGTGGAGGAACGTTGATCTCCGGGGCCCATTTACGCCACAGTGCTCTAGGAAGAGTCCATTACCTCGTCTGATTGTAGCATTTAGTCCCTTGACAGGGTACTCATTGAGCTCTTCTGAAGAACTTGTGTGAAGGCTAACGTCACGAGAGATGAAGTAGCTCTGGTTTGTTCCAATAGCCGTCTCTCAGACCAGTGGTTCTCGAAATATGTTTATAGGTTCCCCTAAAAAACAAGGGATTCTCAAAATATGTTCACAGTGGCCTTCACCCGGAACTATTATTCTCAAAATATGTTCACAGTGGCCTTCACCCAGAACTATTATTCTCAAAATATGTTAACAGTGGCCTTCACCCGGAACTATTATTATCAAAATATGTTCACAGTGGCCTTCACCCGGAACTATTATTCTCAAAATATGTTCACAGTGGCCTTCACCCGGAACTACTATCATCAAAATATGTTCACAATGGCCTTCACCCGGAACTACTATCATCAAAATATGTTCACAATGCCCTTCACCCGGAACTACTATCATCAAAACATGTTCACAATGGCCTTCACCCGGAACTACTATTATCAAAATATGTTCACAAGGCCCTTCACCCGGAAGTACTATTCTCAAAATATGTTCACAATGCCCTTCACCCGGAACTGCTATTCTCAAAATATGTTCACAATGGCCTTCACCCGGAACTACTATCATCAAAATATGTTCACAATGGCCTTCACCCGGAACTACTATTATCAAAATATGTTCACAATGCCCTTCACCCGGAAGTACTATTCTCAAAATATGTTCACAATGCCCTTCACCCGGAAGTACTATTCTCAAAATATGTTCACAATGCCCTTCACCCGGAACTGCTATTCTCAAAATATGTTCACAATGGCCTTCACCTAGACCAACGATTCTCAAAATATGTTTATAGCATTTGTTGCATAATGATAGATTACAACTTCTTAACAAATGTTCATAATACTCGTTTCTTAGACCAGCGCTTCTCAAATTATATTCACAGTAATCTTTCTGAGGAAAATGTTTCATAAATTATGTTCATAACAACGTCTCCCAGATATCGATTCTCAAATTATGCTTCCATTAGCCGTCTCCTAACAGCGCTTCTCAAACTACGTTAACAATAACCATTTTCCACACCAATGCTTCTCAAACTTCCTCCACAATAGCCATATCATAGACAAGTGCCTATTTAAAAAAATATTGGCAATCTCCTTTTTCTTAATCATATGAGCACCTATCTAAGCATAGGGCACTCACAAGATATCTCCACCCAATCATAAGGCACTCACAAGATATCTCCACCCAATCATAAGGCACTCATAAGATATCTCCACCCAATCATAAGGCACTCACAAGATATCTCCACCCAATCATAAGGCACTCACAAGATATCTCCACCCAATCATAAAGCACTCACAAGATATATCCACCCAATCATAAGGCACTCACAAGATATCTCCACCCAATCACAGGGCACTCACAAAATATCTCCACCCAATCACAGGGCACTCACAAGATATCTCCACCCAATCACAGGGCACTCACAAAATATCCCCACCCAATCACAGGGCACTCACAAGATATCTCCACCCAATCACAGGGCACTCACAAGATATCTCCACCCAATCACAGGGCACTCACAAGATATCTCTACCCAATCACAGGGCACTCACAATATATCTCCACCCAATCACAGGGCACTCACAAGATATCTCTACCAACTTCGGTCTGGAGCAGGCATGGACGCCTCTCGCTAGTACTTACCAGCCTCTTTCATTTCATCATGTATGGTTCGTCGCCATGTCCCCAATGGTCTGTCTCTTCTTCGTTTGCCAGGTGGCGTCCTTGTTAATGCTAGATGTGGATGTTTGGTTTGTTCCATTCGTAGGACGTGCCCTAGCATTTCCAGCATCTTCTTTTCACTTCTTCATTTATGCCACTGAGCTATCGCGGCTCCCATTACATTTATATAAATTATACTATTGATTATTTTATAAATTGGGAGTCCTCGGCAGGCTAGTTGGGAAAACTACCGACGTTCGGACAACCTGTGTTCGATTCTCGCTGGAAGCAGTGTGAATTGTACTCAGAAATAGGTACCAGGGAAGTATTCAGGGAAGGTAAGTAATGCCGCCTCGCTTCGTGAGTTTCGATGCTTGAAGCGACACTTTCCAGAAGTCTTCGATCACTCCTGAATAGACGGCCGAGCACATATGGGAGAAAACTCGCGTGCTAAGACGCCGATTCAAGTCTAGTACTTTACCTTACATTTAGATTAGACTAATTGTCTATATTCCTTACTATTACATTTAGCTAAATTCTACTAATTGTTTATATCACTGACGAGTATTTTTAGATACATTCTATACTAAATGTCAATCTCCATTACGAGTACATTTAGATAGATTCTACTAAATAATGAATGCCTGACGAGTACATTTAAACATATGCTATACTGAGTATATGCCTCTATTACGAGTACATTTAAACATATGCTATACTGAGTATATGCCTCTATTACGAGTACATTTAAATAGATGCTATACCGACAACTATTGTCCAACAAGAAAATAAATCTAGATGCAAAAAGGACACTGTACAATATAATCTTCATCCCAACGTTGTGCCACCAATGCCAGACCTGGACCCTAGATGCAAGAACAGTAAGAAAAATAACCTCTACTGAGATTTAATGTGTTAGACGAATGACAGGAAACAGTCTGAGAGATAAGATCAGAAATGAAGAACTGAGAAAAAAAGCTAGGTATAACCCCCGCCATAGAATATATAAAGAAACAACAGATAAAATGGTTTGGCCACGTGACAAGGCAGAGTAATCAAAACACAATACAACGAGTCTTCAATAAACTTTGCAAGAATACCAGACCTAAGGGTCGACCACGAAAAATATGGATTGATAGAATATTAGAAGCACTAGGAAACATAACAACTGAGGCGAACATACGAGTAAAAGGCCGCAAATTATATCTCCCCTCGACGCTGAAAGGCAAATGAGGAAGTAAAGGAGAAGAAGAAGCTACACCGGATGTATGTCTCTATTACGAGCACATTATGATAGACTTTACTATCTATCTTCATTTCTAGTACATTTTAATAGATTCCATTAAATGTCTATCTTCATTTCTGTACACACCAGCCTACTAAAATTAATATTGGAAGGAAAAATACAAGGTAAAAGAGGCAGAGGCAGAGGCAGACCAAGACTAACATGGATAAGTAACATCAAAAGATGGACAAGTCAATCTATGTCAGCCTTCACCATCAAAGCAAGAAACAGAGTAGAATGGCGATCCATGGTAGCCAACCTTCGTTACGGAGAAGGCACACGATGATGATGATGAATATATTTAAATAGATTCCACTAAATGTCTTTCTTCATTTCTAGTACATTTTGAAAGATTCCACTAAATGTCTATCTTTTTCATCTCTAATATATTTAAATAGATTCCACTAAATGTCTATCTTCATTTATAGTACATTTTGATAGATTCCACTAAATGTCTATATTCATTTCTAGTAGATTTAAATAGATTCCACTAAATGTCTATCTTCATTTATAGTACATTTTGATAGATTCCACTAAATGTCTATATTCATTTCTAGTAGATTTAAATAGATTCCACTAAATGTCTTTCTTCATTTCTAGTACATTTCGAAAGATTCCACTAAATGTCTATCTTTTTCATCTCTAATATATTTAATTAGATTCCACTAAATGTCTATATCCATTATGAGTACATTTAGATAGAGTCTGTGTTAATTGTCTATATCCTCTATTAGTACATTTAGATAGATTCTGTACTAAATGTCTATAGCCTCTATGAGTACATTTAGATAGATTCTGTACTAAATGTCTATATCCTCTATGAGTACGTTTAGATAGATTCTGTACTAAATGTCTATCTTCCTTATTTATTTTCCTGTTCTAACCAAACCATTTAAAAAAAAAAAAAGCAGCAAGGTTACTTCGCCCCCAAAACACACACACGCAGACACGTACACACGCACACACCCCAAACTCAAGAGCACTTATTTTCTAATAATTTAAGAGACACTTTTCCTAGACTTACAAAACAAGCGTTAAATTGATACCGAAGTGGCTGGCTCATTTGGCTGTCCTAGTGCTCATAAATGTTGACGTTGTGGCTGAGTGTTGTGTATGTGTGCGTGTGCGTGTGTTTGTGAGTGTGCGCACACGTCTGGAATAAAGCTACCCCTCAACATATGGAGGCTGTTATAGCTTTTATATTGAAATCATAACCGAGGCGATGATCGAGAGGGCCAGGGAGATTTTTTGTGTGTGTGGCCAGGAGATGGTTATTATTGTCTTTGGGTAGGGGAGGGGTTGGTCGGGTAGTGGTTCCCGTCTTGTGATGCAAAAGGTGTGTGTGTGGGGGGGGGCAAAAAAAGTACAAATCAGGTCACTTAAAAGAACTGTCGGGAGATAATTTATTATTCTTAACTCTTTCACTTCCTGATTATTTTTCTTCTTTAAACTGAAGTATCTGAAAAGATTTAGTAAAATTCCGATTTTGCAAGAGCCGGAGAGAGCGTTATTTGGGAATCGAAAGGCAAAATAAATGCTCCGGTGTGAGCGTTACTGGGAAAGCAAAGAGTTGAATGTGTTTTGTCAGGGAATCATAGCAGTGGAAAGTTATGGTAGTCGATGCCTCCTGTTCTGTTCACGAATTCAGTTTCATTGCGGTCGAAAATTGTCGATATCCACTCCACTCACTGAGCCGTGATAGCTCAGTGGTTAGTGAACTGGACTACAAAGGACAAGAGGTAGGGTTCGATCCCAACCGATCGCTTCCGGTTCACCCAGCCTTTAATGTGTACCGGATTTTTTTTTCTGGGAAGGTAAAGCGGGACGGGCGTAATACTGACCACATTACACCAAAAATCATGTGCCGAAGGTATGTAAAATTTATGGTCACTTACACCATATTCCCTATACGCCACTTGGCGTGACGGGGGTACTTTACTTTTTTTTTTTTTTACTCCACTCACTGCCGGGCGTAATACCGACCACATTACCCCAAAAATCATGTGCCGAAGGTCTGTAAAATATATGGTCATTAACACCATATTCCCTATACGCCACTTGGCGTGACGGGGGCACTTTACTTTTTACATTTTTAGTCCACTCACTGTCTAAAGAAGATTCTAAACATCCGCTAGGATCAACACATTACGAATAAAGAAGTCACCAGAATAGAAGGCATTAACATCAATCATTAAATGAAAAGAAGACGTTGGAAATGGTTAGACCACTTTCTATGAATGGAATGAACCATGCGTGCCTTTCATTAACATGGACACCACTTGGCAAACGAAGAGGAGGCAGACCATTGAGGACATGGCCACGAACGATAAATGATGAAATGAAAGAGGCTGGCAGGTCTTGGCGAGAGTTGTCCATGTTTGCTCCAGACCAGGTTGGATAGAGATCTCTTGTGCATGCTTTTTGCTTCTACTGCTGTTCAGATGATTAAGAAGAAGAACATTCCACTCATTGTGCCTGTATTTAGGAATTTAAAAAAGAAAGTGAAATGAGAGAAAGTAGATAATGGAAAGAACACATAAGTTAAGAAAGGAGAACACAATTAGATGAGAGAACATAGATGATGAAAAGAACACACAAGTGAAGAAAAGAGAAAAGTAATCATAAACACGTAACTTACGAAATTTGTAATTTTTTAATACGTTGTAATAAAATAAGCATTTACCCAGCACGCCGCGCAATTGAAAGAAGATAAGTAAAAATAGTAATTAATGTAAGGCACGAGATAAATACGAAGCGTCCTGTTCACGACAGCAGGGGTGATGTGGTTATCTCCCGTTCAAAGGTCACAAAGAAGTGTCCCATCTTTACAGAACGATTGGCAGCGTCATTTGTCTGCAATTTGGCTCTTACACGACATTAAGCAGTGACGTAGAGCGCAGATAAGTGATAGGAAGTCGGGACAGAATATTATAACTTGATGTGATCTGTTGATTAGACATGGTCTTAGCTTTTAAGCCAGGATAGTGGATAATTTAGCGCCTTGACCCCCTAAGGCAAAAGTCGATAACTCTACTTTTCGAGCAATAGTTAAGATTAGTGTGCGTGAGTGAGTGAGTTATTATTATCAGTTTTACGTCAGGTTCGCATTTTGATACATTTTTATGTCTATAACTAGTGAGTGAGTGAATGGGCAAGTGAGAGAGAGAGAGAGAGAGAGAGAGAGAGAGAGAGAGAGAGAGAGAGAGAGAGAGAGAGAGAGAGAGAGAGAAAGTTATAGGAGATCAAGAAACAACGGTTTTTTTTTTACTTGTTAAGATCATCATCACTGTACACCGGATGAACACATAGGTACTCTGATTGTCCCCCTTGAGAATATCGTGAAAATCCGAGGAGAGTCCTGACCAACATGCACGAACTCCATAGCACGGCCTGGAATTCACGGTGTTGACAGGTTTTTGTTGACACGAATTGCGGTCAAATTAATGGCCTAATATTTTTTTTATTTTTAACTGCCGGGAGTTCTTTAGCGAGTGCACACGAGACCTCCAGTTTTTTGTCGTTATCCCGAGGGACTAGACATTATATGTCACTACCCGAGCGATCTGGCGAGGGCAACGTTACGAAGAACCCACGGATTAATGTTTTTTCTATTTAAAAAAATCACTACCACTTCTGGTGGGCTTTGAAACCAGGTCCTTCTGTCGAGTGGTCGACGTCATATCTCTAGATTAGCCAGCAGAGGAATATTTGAGTGAACTAAACTTCTGAATACAAAAGGTTGAAATCGATCTGGTTTACCCAGCATTATATGGATCATTAAAACAGGTAAATGAATTTAAATATTTGGGAACTTTGTTAACCACAGACGGAAAATGTACAAAAGAGATGAGACGTAGAGTGGCTCAGGCAAAAGCAGCTTTCCGGAAAATGAGGAAGATATTATGTGATCCATTTTTTGACAATAGAAACAAGAAAACGAGTTCTTAAATGTTATGTAGAGCCAGTATTAACATATGTATGTGAATCATGGACAATAGAACAACAGACAAGAAAATCACTGGAGTCTGTAGAAATGGGGTTTTATAGAAGAATGTAGAGAATACCATGGACAGCTAAGAAGAGTAATGAAAATGTTCTGAAAGAGGTCAAAGCAAAAAGAGAGCTAATTTCCAATATTAGGAAGAAACAATCATCATTTTTTGGCCATGTAATGAGAAGAGAACAACTGGAATATATTGTAACAACTGGGAAAATTGATGGACGAAGAGATAGAGGGAAGTAAAGTGAGAAAATACCAGACAGCTTAAGAGAATGGCTTGGCAGAAGGTCAACAACAGAAATGATAAAGAACTGTCGCGATCGAAAGTTGTGGAGAGACATGATCACCTACGCCAGTAGGCCCGGTACTTAATGATGATGATATGGATCATCATCACTATCGTTACCATCATCATTATTGCCACTATCACCCAGCATGTCTCTGTTGAAACTCGGCTCCAATGACAGCTACTCTAAAGTGTTCTTAGTCCTATACGAGACGTTCAGCTTTTTCAGCAATAATTCGGAGGCTCGGTAGTCTAGTTAAGGAAAACTACCTTTACTGGGTTACCGATGTTCGGACAACCCGTGTTTATTCCCGCTGGAAGCAGTATGAGTTGGGGAAAAAAAAAACCCTCGCGGTCGGCCCAGCCGCTGGCAGAAATTGGTACCAGTATAGTACTCGGGGAAGGTGAGGAATGCCGCCTCGCATCGTGAGCTTCGATGTTTGAAGCGACACTATCCAGAAGTCTCCGCACACTTCTGGATAGGCGGCCGAGCATATATGGGCACAATTTCGCGTGCTAAGACGGTGATTAAAGTCTCGCACTTTACCTTTACCTAGCAATAATTCCCAGCTCATCTGTGATATCTTGCACCCATCTCTTTCTATGTTTTCCTCTTCTTCGTTTACCTGCAAAATGTGCCTCCATAAATAACTCACTTCATTATCTTTAAGATAATTCTCTTCTCCAGACCATTACATCGTTCTACATGACCAACATATTTTATGTTTGTCCTTTATTTTCTTTATCAACAAATGTTATGTTATTTATGTTCGTATAATCTATTTCAATGGTACTACCAGAGATTTTTTCCCCAGCAAAGAAATACAAAACTGGCGTAGTGTTGACCACGTTGCTAAAATATCGTGCCGATGATTAAAAAAAAACGTGATAGCTCACCATATTTCGTGTAGTCATGTGACGTGTCTGGGGTCTTTCTATGTCAGCTCTTTTTTGTTCTTCGGTGACTAGCAACGATAACTCATGTCTCTCAGCACAGCTGAGGTATAAGAGGAAATGAGGCAAACATTTACGTTGGTTTAATTTAATTATAGCCACACAAGTGCAAAATGTATTAAGTGATGGTTCAGAAAATCTAAAATGCTTTGTCTATACATTGGTATAAACACTTACCAGTCAACCGTGCGTTATACGTGCACAAGTTTCACAACCATTGTGAGGTTAAGAGAGCGCTGTTAGGGCACTAGCCAACGCAACCAGAAGCACATACTTCATTCTGTGACTTCTAGAGGTAAAGGCATCAAGATGCACCAAGATGCGTAGAGATGCAAAGCTGCTGTAAATCTGATGATAATAGCAATACTAAAAATAAAGGAAGAAAAAAGTGGTATGGTGACAGCTTTACGTGGTAATGGACAAAACAAAAGTCGATGTTTCGGCCAAGTAGGCCTTCATCTGGATGAACAACAAACACAAAAATTATATATAACGATATATTAACAAATCTAACTACATGGCGATAATATGCTAGATACTAAAGAGAGGAAAAACACAAAAAATGGTCACTTCCCTGTGTTCCTGAGCTGGGTCAGTCTCCCAAATTCTGTAACTTCTATCTGTGAACTACAGCCAACTATTGATTTACTAAGACCCACGGAAAGGAAATGAAACGGGAAAAACCAAAAACAACTGGCGTGACGTGTTGAACTATAGAAGATATAGACGGCTGACTTCGCGCTACCCATAACCACCCATTACTCGCAAAGATGAAAACGTCACGGTAGTTGATGGTTTGTCGGGAAATCCCTCTCAGCCTATTAACCTAAGTAAATCTACAGTTAGCTGTGGTTAGTAGTGCCATTAAAGGATCGAAATATATTGTACATTTTCTTTTGTTTCCTGCTTTTTTTTCCTTTACTTTAGCTATATTTTGATGTAGCAACAGTCTATGCCTTTCAGCGTCAAAAACAAAAAACAAACAAACAAAAAATAGCGTCGAGGGAAGCCTTTCAGCGTCGAGGGGAGAAAATAATCGATTTGTGGTCTTTTGCTTTTCTATTGACCTCTGCTGTGTTATGTTTCCTAGTGCTTTATTCTATCAATCTATCATTTTCTTGTTCGACTCTTGAGTCTGGTGTTCTCGCAACGTTTATTAAAGGTTCGTTGTGTTATGTTTTGATCTTTAACTTTACAGTAGTAAATTAACACGTACACAACTGCTATGTACGTCTACATGTGAAACATCGTGGCGTTATGCCTTGGTGCTGGATTCTCATGCCGTTATCTTGTTCAAATCCTCAGGGAACGATAAAACCGTTCTTTCACCGATACTCACACTTTCCCACAGAAATCCAAGAACTCAAAGCTGATAGGGTGCCAAGACTTAACTGATTCAGCAATTAAAAATAAACCCTGCTTTAATTTGCACACGTTGACAGCAATGTTCCAACATGGCATGTGTTTGTGGACACTAATGAGAAATAAACTATATGGGACCGGGTTGTTCAGAAGATAGAGTAAATTAACATGCCAAAGTAAATTAACATGCCAAAGTAAATTAACATGCCAAAGTAAATTAACATGCCAAAGTAAATTAACATGCCAAAGTAAATTAACAACCTAAAAGTTTGTCACGGAAACCCACAACTTGACCCGTGAGAAATCGATGTTGTAGGCTCAATCTTGTACTTCATCAACAGATGTGGAAGTCGAGGGAGAAACCGCAAAGAAAACGTCACTAGAAAATGTCTTCAATATATCAAGTAATTCAAATAATGGAGAGGCATGACCAAGTAATTTAAAAAGTAAAACTCGCACACCGGATGATGATAAAGGAACAAGACTACCAGACTTTATCTAAAATTAATAATAATGAAACGAACCAAATAAAGATTTTTTTTACCCACCAAAAGAAAAATACTTAGACAACGCACACAAATAGAGTTGCCAGATTGTCCAATATAGCTGTTGTATCTTTGGCTTGTGAAGGGCTTATCAAAGGCCGCTTGAGAATAATAGCGAAGATCGGGGCAAGTAATTTGAGAAAATGGCAGATAATTGCTTTGTCTGCGCAGTGAACAGCCCCTGGAGTCAAGTATCTCGTAATCTGAAGGAAACTGATGTTCTGTTCGGGGTAACAATATTGATCGCATCCCATCGTCTTGCCAGAGCCATCAGTTGTTTGAGATGGAGCACTCCGGGACTGGCCGTAGCAACAATAACGCCAATTAAGTCGTTTAGATTCGCCCTCAGTCTTCCGTTTGTCTTTTCATGATTAAGTACTGAGAGTCGTGGGGAGAGACCGTTATCGGTGTCCAAACTACACGAAATGCCTACCATGATGTAACGTTCTGCTCCATTAGACCGATCCATCCTATTGTATTTGGGGGGAACTGTGGGCTTCATCTCTACTAAACTGAAAATCGGCTTTAAGTTGTTAACATTGACACGGCTGACTTTACTATATTGTTTACATAATTCCCAGTGTTAACACTGACACGGCTGACTTTACTATATTGTTTATATGATTCCCAGTGTTAACACTGTCACGGCTGACTTTACTTGTTTATGTGATTCTCAGTGTTAACATTGACACGGCTGACTTTACTATATTGTTTATATGATTCTCGCGCCTCCCAGCACCAGAGATGGAAGTTGTCAGCGATCCACAGCTGATGGCTTGCTCCAGGATCGGTGAACCAGAACCAACAAGACCCTGCTCCACCTCTTCATGGTGCCTCTAGTAACAGGCTAACCTGTCTAGTCTGGCCAAGCGAGTAGGGATCGAAGAGGGAAGACAACCCGGTGCTCAAAAATGTCGTGCTGAAGTCGGATGTGTTGGGCCGAAAGACGCAAATATAACATTTATACTGTAAACCACAACACAACGCAGACACACCTATTTAACGTCCTTTTAATGGCGGATGATGACGAGGTACACTCCTTAAGTCATCGGGCGGACGCAAGCAAGCATGTAATTCTCAGTGTTAACACTGACTGAAAGGGTTCAATAATACCAGTTACCAATAGCTTTAACATAAACTGAATATATTTTAAAAAAAGCAAAAAATATCAAATTATATCTCCCCTTGACGCTGAAAGGAAAATGCGGAAGAATAGAAGAAGAAGAAGTAGAAGAAGAAGTAGAAGAAGAAGTAGAAGAACAAATTATAACACATAAAACAAAAGGAAACTTCCTTCATTAAAATAGACGTTGACGTCACATAATGATTTGTTGGCTTAAGGCCCAGGAACAAAAGTAAGTAATGAAGATATAGTAAATTGCATGTCTATATACAAATGTAGGTAAATGTTTCTTCATGTTTTTATAACTTGCATATCTCTTCTCAAAGACAGAAACATACATTCTCTTTCCTTTGTCATGAATGTCATTTCTTTGATTTTTCTTTATAGATGTCAATGAATGCTCTGTTAACAACGGAGGCTGCGAAAAAGAATGCGTAAACACGATTGGTTCTTACTACTGCCGTTGTCCAATGGGATACGAGCTTGCCGAAGATTCTAAGGGGTGTACTGGTGAGTGTTAACTGATGTACTTCTTCATCTTTTATGAGTCTTAATCTCCTTTGATGGCTATTGGCGTCCTGCGTCTACTTTTTAATTTGGTTTGTAGACTACAAATGCTTGGGCACAATAATAACATCAGATGGAAGATGCACCACATAAATAAAAAGCAGAATAGCTCAGGCCATAATAGCTTTTTCAGAAAATGAAAAACGTCTTACGTAACAAGTCTATATCAATAGAAGTGAGAAAGAGAGTTCATCGGTGCTTTATAGAGCCACATTTTTACCTATGGATGCGAATCATGGATAGTAGACAAATAAAGGAAAATACGATTAGAGGTTACACAGATGGGTTTTCTCATAAGAATGTTCAAAGTTCGCTGGACAGCTAAAAAGACCAACGAGGAAGTTCTCAGAGAGCCCAATATATAAAGTAACCTCATTAAAAAAAAAAAAAACATCAGAAAGAAACAATCAACATGTTTCGGGCACATCATGACAAGAGGAAAGTTGAAATATTTGGTTAAAACTGGCAAAATACAGGGAAAGAGATATCTCGGACAACAACGAGATAAAATACCAGATAGCTTGGTATCATGGCATGGAAAACAGTCAACAACAGAATTGATACGATACACGGTGGATAGAAGATTGTAGAAGGACATGATCGCCTACGCCAGACAGTATGGCACATGACACACACACACACACAGGCTACTTTGCTATTATCTATTTTGTTTTAATTATCACAATGACATGCAAATTAGGAGTAATTTACTCCAAGCATTTTGTCAGTGTTTTCTTAATGTTATGTTGAGCCATTCTTGGCATGTGGAAGTGAATTATGGACAATCGTTAGAGATCACAGAAATGAGCTTTTACTGAGATGAATGTTGAGAAATGTAAACTGTGTTTTGTTAATGTTATGTTGAACCATTCTTGGCATGTGGAAGTGAATTATGGACAATCGTTAGAAATCACAGAAATGAGCTTTTACTGAGATGAATGTTGAGAATTCCGTTACAGCTACCAAAAAAAAAAAATATATATATATATATATATATATATATATATATATATATATATAATGACGAAATTTAAAGAGAGTTTGAAGAAAAAAGAAAGAAAAGAAAATTATTTTTTTACAACTTCAGGAAATATAAATAACACATTGATTATACTGTTATGAAATTAAACAATTTATTCTCGCCTGTTTGGTTCTGTTATTGTGTGCCAATCAACTTAAAATTTCAGCTTATTTTCTAAGTGCGACGGTGATTGTCTGATAGGATACACAGATATCCAGTTGTGTCTATACTTTTATTCCGAATGTGTTGTTATAAACTCGAACTCTAGTCTCAGGATAACACAGGTAGGAAAGACATCCAGTGATAGCAGTCTTTTAAGGTTGCTTAGCTCCCATTGTGCTAAAATGCAGATGTTCCGTGACAAGGCGCTGTGTTTAGGAGTACGGGTTAAATCCTCGTTCGGGCTGTCTTTTGTTCTCTATTGTTGTTTGTGGATATACCAAGTACCATGTCCCTAATTTGAGTCGCGATAGCTCAGTGGTTAGTGAACTTGACTACTAAGGACAAGGGGTAGGGTTCGATCCCAACCGACGGCTTCCGGGTTCACCCAGCCTTAAAAATATGGGTACCAGATTTTTTTCTGGAGAAGTAAAGCAGCACGGGCGTAATACCGACCACATTACCCCATAAATCATGTGCTGAAGGTCTATAAAATATAGGTTCACTAACACCATATTTCCCTATACGCCACTGGGCGTGACGGGAGTACTTTTGTTTACTATGTCCATAATTTGTTAGGCTGTCCTTGAACTTTTGAACTTTTTTAAAATCAATTTGCTTGTCTTATTTCAATTTTTACCTTCTTTGTGTGTATTCATTATTTCAGTTTTGACCTTTTCGCATTAATGTATTATTCAGGTTTTGACGGTTTCTTGAAATGTGTTATTTCACTTTTCATCTTATTTAAAACTTATTATTTCAGCTTTGGTGTCTTTTCTGCACTGTGACTTTCGTTATATTTTCCCTTATGTTTTGTTTGTTTGTTGCAATTCAGAAGATGCATAATCAGAATTTTTATAGTTTCACATTCATAGTCTACTTTTGCTCTGCCTATTTTATTTCCTTAACCTAATCTCTCTCTCTCTCTCTCTCTCTCTCTCTCTCTCTCTCTCTCTCTCTCTCTCTCTCACACACACACTCTCTCTCTACCCATGTGTTTCTGTCCACAACTCAAAACATCCTTGATTCATTCCTTATATAACATTCCAAAGCATTTATGAACAATTGTACTTTATAGACGTGGATGAGTGCGTTGACCACAATGGTGGGTGCCAGCACAAGTGCGTCAATGTCCACGGTGGCTACAGATGTGATTGCCCAAGAGGTGAAAGGCTACACGCCGACGGACGTAGCTGCATACGTGAGTACAGGGCAACTAATCTCAACCACAAATGATTACAACTGCATTATACTATAACAATCATAACTAACATATAATGGATTATTTCCTATTTAAGCAGCATCTTGATTTGTTACAGGTAGAAAGTAACATATAAATAACATATTCCAATTTAATTATATTGATCACATGTCTGTTGTTTTAACATTAATTTCTATAAACATTGTTCTATAAGCCATTTATCTGATCGTGTTAGAAGTACAAATATTAATTTCTTTACAGTTACATTTGGATGATATGTTAACACATTTTAGTTTTTTTTCCTTGTTAACAATTTTTTAAAACAATTTTTTGTTGTTACCAAATTATATATTTTTTTCTTGTTAACAATTTTTTTTCCTTTAACAATTTTTTCGTGTTAACAATTTTAGTTTGTTTTTCTTGTTAACAATTTTTTTCTTGTTAACAATTTTTTTCTTGCTAACAGTTTTTCTTCCTTAACAAATTTAGTTTTTTTCTTGTTAACAAATTGCAGCTTTTTTTCGTTAACAAATTGTAGCTTTTTACTTAACACCAATAAACCTTCAGATATTTGTTACATATATCTTGAATGGTGCATGTCATTAAAAAAAAATATTGAATGCACATTAAATAGTATAATCAGTTTCAGCATTTTTAATGTGATTTTTAAATCGTTCATTGGTTATTTTATTTTCATATTATATATAATTATTATTATGAGTCATGACTGAATGTTAAGTTATTGTTATTGTTATTGTTATGGAAGGCCCCGGTATCACTGCAAACGAATTAAAATCCATAATTGCTCAAACCGCCCGTGCCAGTGGAATCATCCAAATTACTAACACATCTCCCAAACAAATAAAAGTAGCTCTAGACCCCATCATAGCAGTCAGAGGACACGCCAAAAGACATAAGGCGAAACCGCACAGAAAGTGAACACAACCAACTGTTCCTTGTCATACGATATCATCGTAAACAATCGGAATATCGAAACACGATCAAAACGGATGAGACACACAGCTCACGGTGTGCATAGAGCACGTAACTCAGTAGCTCCTGCAACAAGCCGCACTTGGAATATGAGAAAACTGCAACAAGGAACACTTTTCAGACATAGCCTTCAATGGTTCCTGCCGCCCATCCATCAATGTAAAGTATATGCAATCAAGAAATAAAATCCAGTGTTAATTTAATATTTTTTTTAATTGACTATATATACACCTTAATATACGCACTAATAGGTGAGCGTTAACATGTGCAGTAGTAGAAAGTGTAGGCGAATTTCGCTGTTGAAGGCGATGGGGTGAGTTACGTCCCTTGCTCTCAATACCTTCCCAGGTTTTAAAGAGCCAGATATCAGTTTTTTTACTTTTTTTTTTTATTTATAGCTATGTCGACTGTCAACAGACAAGAAAATCACTGGGGGCTGCAGAAATGTGGTGTTACAAAAGAATGTTGAGAATACCATGACAAGCTAAGAAGAGTAATGAAAGCGTTCTGAATTAGCCAAAAGCAAAAAAGAGAGCTAATTTCCAATATTAGAAAGAAACAATCATCATTTTTTGGGTCATATAATGAGAAAAGAACAGCTGGACTATATTGTAAGAACTGGAAAAATTGAGGGATGAAGAGATAAAGGGAAGCAAAGAAAAAAAAATACCAGACAGCTTAAGAGAATGGCATATCAGAAAGTCAACAACAGAAATAATAAATAACAGTCGAGATTGAAAGGTGTGGAGAGACATGATCATCTACGCCAGCAGGCACGGTACTTGATGATGATGAAATCGAATGTAGAGTCAGCATTAAACCGCCCGCGCTTAAATTAGCGTCATACCAGTGCCGTTACTACATCACTACTGCTGATTGTCAGTAAAGGAGATTGTACTAACAGTGTAATAATGGCATTAGGTTGGAAGCTAATATAAATAGTTACAACAAACGTGGGTTAGTTTAAGTAGTAAAATATCCAACAGAAATACACTCTAGGAAGCCCTGAAGGTGCTTTTTAATGTAGACTATCGTTTTTTTATTTTAATATTTCAGTAGTTCACCAATGAACCTTATTTTCGCGTGTTAATCCTCTTCTGCCAAGCCATTCTTTTAAGCTGTCTGTTATTTTTTCTCTTTGCTTCCCTCCATCTCTTCGTCCTTAAACATTTCCAGTTGTTTCAAAATATTCCAGCTGTTCTCTTCTCATTACATGGCCAAAAAAAGATGATTGTTTCTTCCTAATATTGGAAATTAGCTCTCTTTTTGTTTTGGCCTCTTTCAGAAAAATTTCATTACTCTTCTTAGCTGTCCATGGTATTCTCAACATTCTTCTGTAAAACCACATTTCTACATACTCCAGTGATTTACGTAAACGTAGAATAGATTAGAACTAAAATCAAGAACATCATCATTATGAAGAATGCGACCATGTAGCAAATATTATTACATGAAATACAAATAGCGTACTCTGATTTCCTCAGTGGTCATTGGGAGTACTTGTAATAACGCTAGCAGTATCTGAATACAAAATGGTCATGTCTCCACCTTGTTCTAATTTAATCTCACACGCAAGCGTTTTTAACTTAATATAAATAAGACTTCTAGAGCGGGATGAAATGTCTAACTTTTATCGGTGGCAGCTAGCTCAAAACAATAAATAACACAAATGTTTTACATGTAAAAATATTCATTGCTTTGATAGTGTAATTATTTTACTGTGTCTGGGATATAATTAATAATACGGGAATTTATCTCATGGTTTTACTATTTCTTTTTTAGTGTTTTATTTGAAAATTTGAAAATAAATGCGTCTCTCTTAGCCTCCCTTTCTTTCTTTCTATCTATCTATCTATCTTTCTTTCTTTCTTTTTTTCTTTCTTTCCTTCTTTTTTTCTTTCCTTCTTTCTTTCCTTCTTTCTTTCTTTCTTTCTTTCTTTCTTTCTTTCTTTCTCTCTCTCTCTCTCTTCTTTTCTTCTTTCTTTCTTTCTCTCTCTCACTGAGTTGTGACCATACATGATATTATATATATATATATATATATATATATATATATATATATAATTTTTATTGTTACCTTTATATCAGTGACAGCATGTTGATATAAGTGTTACATTAATGTTGCATTAATACATATCACGTGAGCATGTGTGAGTGTATGTGTGTGTGCGTGTAGCGATTCCTATTGTGCATGACGTGTTGTTTTGTCACGTGATTGTATTATGACTGTTCATTGGATATTTTCCAGCATATTTTATCCACAAATTTGGATTACATTCAAACGTCTGCATTAATAAATCTGCATATATGTCTTATTATTGCCCGTCTATCTGTCTTACAATCAAACAATTTGTATTTACTTGTTCTACTTTCAATAAGTTTTGCCTGCCTTGTTATTTCGTATCTGTACATGCTTTCCTTTTCATAATTTTACGTTTTTTTATATTAAAAAACATACCCTTTTTATTGTTCTTATAGTTGTTTTTATATTTATGCGATTATCGTCAAACGTATATGAGGTTTTCACAGAATTCATCATCATCATCGTCATCGAGTGCCATATCTGCAACGAATGTTGGCTACCATGAAGCGCGATTCTGCTGTCTCTTGCTTTGATGGTGCAGGTTGTCATAGGCTGGTTTGTCCATCTTTTGATGCTACTTGTCAATGTTAGTCTTGGTCTGCCTCTGCCTCTTTTACCTTGTATTTTCCCCTCCAAGATTACTTTTAGTAGGCTGTTGTGTCTTTTAACATGGCCCCAAAATCGCATTTGTCTTGTTTGAATTGTGTTTAGTAGTTCTCTTTTCAGTTTTAGTTGTTTTAAGACTTCATCATTTGTTTTCTCTTCCTTCCATCCAATTCTACCTATTCTTCTATATATCCACATTTCAAAGGCTTCAATTCTCTGTTCTGTTTTCTTGTCTAATGGCCATGTTTCTGCACCATATAGGAATATTGAGAAGACATACCATTTTGCTATTCTTAGTTTTAACCCTGGTGTTATTTGTTTTGATGTTAGTATGTCCTTCATGACATTAAAATTACTTTTTGCCATCCTATTCTTTTGTTTATTTCAGTTGTACATTTTCCATCACTGGTTATAGTATGTCCAAGGTAGTTGTAGTTCACAGAACTACTTTTCTTTATGTATTTCTTATGTGATTGCGTTATATGGACCCTTACAGCAGAGGTACATAATAAAATACAAGCTTTGGAAATGAAATTGTTTCGTAGGATTTAGAGCATCGCCTATTTAGATCTTGTATCACAAATGACATGTGGCTAAAGAGTACAAATAGTTACGAGAGCACATGATGATGTTGTAACTGTTGTGATGAAAAACACAATGAAATGGTTCGAAAACACGTCTCGGTCACCTGACTTCACAAAGACAATTCTGCATGGAACTTTGTAAGGAGGGATAAATCGAGGTATACAGAGAAAAAGACAGGGAGAAAACCTCCAAGAAAGGACAGTCCTCGACTTCGTACAGTCACGAAGAATAAGTGAAGAGACAAATGCTTGGAGAAGGTTGACTAAGTCTGTCAGTAGTGCCACAACGACCCCAATGGTTACGGGAAGAATGAATTGATTTGATAATGAGCTATCAGTAAACCTTTCTCAGTTCAGAGAATGAACTTTGGTTGAGAGCACGAAGCCAGTGCCGTTTTACTTTCACAGGAAAAAAAATCGTGCCCATTTAAGGCTGGGTGAACCTGGAAGCCGTCGATCAGAATCTAATTTAGCATCTAGTTCTTAGTAGTTCAGTTTACAAATCACTAACAGTCTACAAACCACTAACAGTCTACAAACCACTAACAGTCTACAAACCACTAACAGCCTACAAACCACTAACAGTTTACAAACCACTAACAGTCTACAAACCACTAACAGTTTACAAACCACTAACAGTCTACAAACCACTAACAGTCTACAAACCACTAACAGTCTACAAACCACTAACAGTCTACAAACCACTAACAGTTTACAAACCACTAACAGTTTACAAACCACTAACAGTCTACAAACCACTAACAGTCTACAAACCACTAAGCTATCGCGGCCACTTGTTATAAACATACGGTTTTGAAATTGCATTTATTTGTAAATAGAACATGAAACATTTGTAAATAGAGCATGGAACATTTTAAATAGAACCTGGCATTTGTAGAAACGAACTTATCAGGTTAATGAAGTGTCGAGTTAAACTATTGTCGGCCAGTGAATAAAACTGACAGCACAAAGATGTGTTACGTTTTGCTCACGTGGTGTGGCCATTTTTGGCTGGCAGTCATATCAGCTCATGCCCCAATATCCACACCAGGGACACGTCCTCCTCTCCCAACCCATTTACGACCCTGATGAAGCTAATACAAAAATATGAAGAAAACATTGACGCAAATAAATACAGAATGAGCACGACTGTCCTGGCGAATTTCCCGCCCTACGCGAGAAGTACAGCTCGATGTCAAATATTTTGCTATTTGAAGCTGTCAATAAAAAACGTGTCCTATTCATGAAATCAGTTTCTACTGCAGTCGGGGTATCCCCATATCCGCTCCACCGTCTGTCCCAACATTTTTCGAAGCGTATGCAGATTGTTCCAACAACGTGTTGATTATTATTGCCTTTACCACGAAGCAATCCAAACGTGGCCGTATAACAATATCCATTGTGATAATGCTATACTGTCAACGTCTATGTAGTAGGTGTTTAGCTATTGTTTTATAGTAATTGTTCATTTTGCCAATACTTAAAACTTAAGTAACCCTTTGAGGCGAATTCCATCAACATCATGTGCAATGGCTTGTGGCCTTGGCACTCTCTCAAACTAATTCTGATGCCTCAGTCTTCCCCATCAATGTTGGCATGATATATTATATATTGCTTTCAATCCTCACAACTGTTGTCTTTAGACTTTACATCCGTGCTGATTATGTGTTCAATATTGGTTGAGATCTTATAAGTTTGACTAAATTACTGATGATCTCTTCTCCTTTCTCCATCTTCCCCTCCATTCCTCTACAACATCCACTTCTCCCTCTCCCTTCCTCCTCATAAATATCTCTACAATTCCAACTTCTGCCTCCTCTTTCCAGATTCCCCTCCATGTTTCTCCACCTTCATTCCTCTCCCTTCTCCATCTTCATCTTCGCATTCATCCCTTTCTCCTTCTTGGTTGACCACCTCTTCTTTTTCCTCTATCTTATTCTCTGCTTCCTCCTCATCTACTCCTCTCTTGCAATATTTACATAAAACATCTTATGCGACATATTATGTTTCCATTGTACATTCTTTTAGATTGGTATACGTTTACTTTACTTTACTTTACTTTACTTTACTTTACTTTACTTTACTTCACTTCACTTCACTTCACTTCACTTCACTTCACTTCACTTCACTTCACTTCACTTCACTTCACTTCACTTCACTTTACTCTACTCTTCTCAGTCTCCATTGCCTTCTCCGGTGTAAGATCTGTAGTTGTTCCCCTGCATTGTGCTTATCGCGATATTTATTATTTCATTGACTTATATGCCTACATGTTTCCCTCTTCCCTTTGTTATGAAAGTTATTGTCCATGAGGGATGCTGGCTGGTGTTGATCGTGTCGCATGTCCAAACCATCTGATTTATTGTTTCCTAATACAGTACAAATCAAAACTGGTGTAACACCATCTCTTTCTTTATTTCCTAATTTCTTATTCATGTCACATCCTGTATTCTTCCTAGACGTCTCATCTCAATAGTGAAAGTTTTTCTTTAATTTTCTTGAGCTGTTAGTGCCCACGTTTGGGATCGGAAGAAGAGTGTTTGGAGAACTATTGTATTATATAGTGCCATCTTTGTGTTAGGTATTACATTTTGTTTTTGTATAATCGTCCAGTCATTTGTGTTTGTTTGACATCATCTGTTATCAATCTGTATTTTCTTATCATATATGACGTCACTTCCTACGTAATTAGTCTAATGAATTATTTCCGGGTCATCATCATTGCACTCCGAACATGTCCATGGGTGCTAGATCCTCTCCGCAGGATGTCCTGCAGTGTCCAGCGACTGACGACTCCAGTTCTGTGTTGGTTGATAAGTCTTCTTACACGGCCACTAATTTTCTGGTTTCTGGCTGTGCCTATCTTAACTCCCATCTCTTTCATCCGAAGGAGTGACGTAGGCAGGAGGTTGTCGAAGTCCTGTGCCCTTCCCACATCTCGGAGGGCATTGATGATGTCCGCCCGATCCAATGGTTAACCGTTTTGAACGACAACGCAGCTAGCCAACATGACCGCTCTTTCATTTCCCCGTACTCCCGCATGTCAAGGGACGTCGACAAAAGTGACCCAACTTATTTGTTACTTCTGCAGTGACTCTACCCATTTCATGCGTACAGGGCCCCCTCCACTTTTTTTTATCACACTCATCTAATCACTTAGTATACAGGCGTGGGTGTAGTCTTGTGACTCTAACCAGATGAATGTCCTTTACACTGCCATCACCTCCATCGTCATGCTACTCGTGGTCATAACATATGCGCTTCTGTCTTCCTGATTATTCTGCTTGCCGAGCGTGCTGTAAATGTGCATGCACTTCTGTCTTCCTGATTATTCTGTCTGCCTAGCGTGCTGTAAATGTCCATCCACTTCTGTCTTCCTGATTATTCTGCTTGCCGAGCGTGCTGTAAATGTCCATGCACTTCTGTCTTCCTGATTATTCTGTCTGCCGAGCGTGCTGTAAATGTGCATGCACTTCTGTCTTCCTGACTATTCTGCCTGCCGAGCGTGCTGTAAATGTCCATGCACTTCTGTCTTCCTGACTATTCTGCCTGCCGAGCGTGCTGTAAATGTCCATGCACTTCTGTCTTCCTGACTATTCTGCCTGCCGAGCGTGCTGTAAATGTCCATGCACTTCTGTCTTCCTGACTATTCTGCCTGCCGAGCGTGCCCTAAATGTGCATGCACTTCTGTCTTCCTGACTATTCTGTCTGCCGAGCGTGCTGTAAATGTGCATGCACTTCTGTCTTCCTGATTATTCTGCTTGCCGAGCGTGCTGTAAATGTCCATGCATTTCTGTCTTCCTGATTATTCTGTCTGCCGAGCGTGCTGTAAATGTGCATGCACTTCTGTCTTCCTGATTATTCTGTCTGCCGAGCGTGCTATAAATGTCCATGCACTTCTGTCTTCCTGATTATTCTGCTTGCCGAGCGTGCTGTAAATGTCCATGCATTTCTGTCTTTCTGATTATTCTGCTTGCCGAGCGTGCTGTAAATGTCCATGCACTTCTGTCTTCCTGATTATTCTGCTTGCCGAGCGTGCTGTAAATGTCCATGCACTTCTGTCTTCCTGATTATTCTGCTTGCCGAGCGTGCTGTAAATGTCCATGCACTTCTGTCTTCCTGATTATTCTGCTTGCCGAGCGTGCTGTAAATGTCCATGCACTTCTGTCTTCCTGATTATTCTGCTTGCCGAGCGTGCTGTAAATGTCCATGCACTTCTGTCTTCCTGATTATGCTGCTTGCCGAGCGTGCTGTAAATGTCCATGCACTTCTGTCTTCCTGATTATTCTGCTTGCCGAGCGTGCTGTAAATGTCCATGCACTTCTGTCTTCCTGATTATGCTGCTTGCCGAGCGTGCTGTAAATGTCCATGCACTTCTGTCTTCCTGATTATGCTGCTTGCCGAGCGTGCTGTAAATGTCCATGCACTTCTGTCTTCCTGATTATTCTGCTTGCCGAGCGTGCTGTAAATGTCCATGCACTTCTGTCTTCCTGATTATGCTGCTTGCCGAGCGTGCTGTAAATGTCCATGCACTTCTGTCTTCCTGACTATTCTGCCTCCCGAGCGTGCTGTAAATGCCCATGCATTTCTGTCTTCCTGACTAACTTGCCTGCCGAGCATGCTGTAAATGCCCATGCACTTCTGTCTTCCTGACTATTCTGCCTGCCGAGTATGCTGTAAATGCCCATGCATTTCTGTCTTCCTGACTAAACCTGCCTGCCGAGCATGCTGTAAATGCCCATGCACTTCTGTCTTCCTGACTATTCTGCCTGCCGAGCATGTTGTAAATGCCCATGCACTCCTTTGATGTCGTATTACAGATCCTTATTTATAGATGACTGCATCTGTCTCATCGGTGTTGTCCCAGATGAAACCACTGACCTCGCATTGACCACGACTGAGTTCTGTTCCCAACATTAAAGCTAATCTTTTGCTTTAATTTATTGCTCTTACCATAGCTTTGTGCTTCCTTTTGTTTACTGAAAAAGTCTTATTTATATTATTATTTCTTTACTAAATCAAAGTACCTTTGACAATGTTATATTCTGTATATATATATTTATATCATTCGTCAAAATAAAGTGACACGTAGATACTTTCATTCATTTTCCTCTCGGGCCAAAGACGTCACATAGGGCAGAAGCCATAATTTTCCATCATTGACTATCTGCTGCTTTGTTATTGTAGATTTGTATTTCTTAGTCCCATAGTTGTTGAGCCTTCACTAATAATTGTTCTGCGCAGCTGTACTCTTGATCTGCCTTGTTTTTTTTCACCAGATGGTTTCCACATGAACGCCTGATGGGGAAATCTTTCATCATTCATTCTCAGCACATGACCGATGTATATCCAACATACAACTCGACACCTATTCTTGTTTCGAATCGTCTCTTTATCTGTTCGTTTGAAATTCTTTCCATCTTATGTTTGAGATCCTACGTAGACATTTGTTTTCAAAGACATTTAGTTTTCTATCGAAAATCTAGACACTGCCTTATTTTAACTTTTCACTGACTTTCCAGCCTGACTATCGCTATTTGTATACAGGATATGTTTATAACCATTTCAATATTTTTCTTGACAGCCGGTGTAGTATTTCCTTTTTAAAAACTGTTATTAAAATTACACGGAAGAAGTACAACAGAGGTAAGGTGTGGAATGGCTCAGAAAAAAGCAGTTAAAAAAAATGAGGTAGATACTATGCAATCTATTTGTAACAATGGTAACAAGTAAAAGAGTTCTTAAATGTTATGTAAAGTCAGTCTTAACATATGGATGTGAATCATGGACAATAGGACAACAAACAAGAAAATCACTGGAGTCTGTTAGAAATGTGGTTTTACAGAAGAATATTGAGAATACCACGGACAGTTAAGAAGAGTAATGAAAATGTTCTGAAAGAGGCCAAAACAAAAAGAGAGCTAATTTCCAATATTAGGAAGAAACAATCATCATTTTTTGACCATGTAATGAGAAGAGAACAGCCGGAATATATTGTAACAACTGTGAAAATTGAGGGACGAAGAGATAGAGGGAAGCAAAGAGAAAAAATACCAGACAGCTTAAGAGAATGGCTTGGCAGAAGGTCAACAACAGAAATGATAAATAACTGTCGAGATCGAAAATTGTGCAGAGCCATGATCACCTACGCCGGCAGGTCCGGTACTTGATGATGATGATTAAAATTACTCACAGTAGGAAAAGCAAACAACTTCTCAGCTATAATATATCTCTTTTTAACAATAAAAAATACATACACTTTTTATTAATTAAAGTTTACGATAAAATTAAAATACAAAAATATTAGCGTAAACAAAATTAAACAGCGGTGATGGCAGTTACAAAGCGAGGTTTGTTCCGGATAAAAAGAGAGAGAGAAAAAAAGACACCCAAATAGGTTGCGCTCTTTGAGGAATTTCCTGAGACTCTCAGTAGTTAATTGGCGTCAGGAAATTCCCTATCAATAAATATACTTGCTGTGTTGACATTAATAGTTTATCGATTGATTGATCATAGAAGAGGGCTTATCTGTAATTGTTTTTTTTTTGTTATGTAATTAGTGAGGAATAGAGGAAGACAGAAAGTACAGAGATGAAAGAATAAAATAGGCAAAAAGAGATGGGAGCGAGAATTTGAAATTAGAGAGAAAATGAGACGGGGAATGAGGAAATAGAGGAAGTCTACTGCTTATTGAAATAAAATCAGGGGAGATTAATGTTTTTGTAAGAAAAATATTGAGTTGAGCAATATGTCTGGTTTATTGATTTTGCAATCAGTTCTTTTTCTGACTGATTTATTAATCGGATAAATGATTTTGTTTATAAACGAGGAAGAAGGAGAAATCACTTTCTTGGGTTTGAATGGGAGAAGTGTAGCTAAATCATGATTGAAGGACGTTTGTAGGTGGCGTGGAAGGCGTTTTTAGGAAGAGTGGAGCGTGTGTAGGTAGGTTGTGGGAGGAGTAAATGAAGATTGTGGAGGAATAAAGGACACATGTAAGAAGAATAAATGATGAAAGTAAGTAAAAATAACAAGTAAAGAGCCCCCGTCACGCCAAGTGGCGTATAGGGAATATGGTGTTAGTGACCATAATTTTTACAGACCTTCGGCACATGATTTTTGGGGTAATGTGGTCGGTGTTACGCCCGTGCCGCTTCACTTTACCAGAAAAAATCCAGTACCCATTTAAGGCTGGGTGAACCCGGGCCCCGTCGATCAGGATCGAACCCGACCTCTTGTCCTTTGTAGTCCAGTTCACTAACCACTGAGCTTTCGCGGCTCCCGATGATGAAAGTAGGAAGAATAAATGGAACAATCAGGAAGTATAAATGGAACAATCAGGAAGTATAAATGGAGTAATTAGGGAGTATAAATGGAGTAATTAGGAAGTATAAATGGAACAATCAGGAAGTATAAATGGAGTAATTAGGGAGTATAAATGGAGTAATTAGGAAGAATAAATGGAGTTTGTAGGAGAAATAAATCATTTATGTAGGGAGAGTTAAGGATGTAGATAAGTAGAGAGAGGAGGACCTGGGTGGTCTGGAGGTACAGCGTCTGCCTCAGGATGAAGAAAGACTGGGTATAAACCCCACTAGAAGCGGTGGTGATTTGTCAAAAACAGGAAAAATTAATCCGTGGTTTCTTAATAACGTTACTCTCCCCTGATCTTTTGGATAGTGATATCCGTTGTCTAGCCCTCTCGGATATCGGTAAGGAACAAGATGTCCCGTGTGCACTCATGCACGTTAAAGAACTCTTGGCAGTTGGAATCGAACATAGTGGCGACATAAATATGGCCCCTGCCCGGGCATAATTGTCAGCAAAAACCTACCCACGAATGGATCCCCAGTCGTGTTACGGAGTTCGTGCACGTGGGCCAGAATTCTCAACGGATTTTTTCGACATTCTCCGGGGGGAGAAGGGGGGGGGGGTATCGGAGTACCCATGGGTTCGTCCGGTGTGCAGAGATGATGGATGTAGTGAAAGATGTATGCAGATTGAATACTTGTATGTTGAAAGAGTAGCGCTTTTATGTGTGGAGAGTAAAGATTATATGATGGATGAGTAGTGGATGTATTTAGGAAGTGCAAAGGTCTATTGTTATTGAGTTATTTGCAAGCCATCATCATTGCACTCTGAACATATCCATAGGTGCTCAGATCCCCTCGTCAGCAAGTCTCGAAGTGTCCAGCGACTGACGACTCCAATTCTGTGTTGGTTGATTAGATTTCTTACACCTCCACTAAGTTTCTCGTTTCTGGCTGTGTCCATCTTAACTCCCATCTCTTTCATCAGAAGGAGTGACGTGGACTCATGGTTATCGAAGTCATGTGACCCTCCAACTTCCCGGAGGGCATTGATGATGTTCGCCCGATCCATTGGCTGACCGTCCTCAACAATAGCGCAGCTAGCCAACCTGTCCGCTCTTTCATTTCCCCGTACTCCAGCATGTCCAGGGACATAGACAAATGTGACCTTACGTATTTTTGACTTCTGCAATGACTCTACCCATTTCATGCGTACAGAGGACGCCTCCACTTTTTATTTTATCATGCTCATCGAATCATTCAGTATACAGGCGTGGGTGTTGTCTTGTGACTATAACCAAATGTATGTCCTTTTCACTGCCATCACCTCCGTCGTCATGCTACTCGTGGTCATAATGTATGCACTACTGTCTTCCTTGACTATTCAGCCTGCCGAACCTGTTGTGATTGATTTGCACCAATTCAAGAAATATTTGATCTTTGTTTCTGTCATGCATTCAGTCCTTACATTTATATCAATTATAATTCTTACATTTATATCAATTCTAATTCTAATTCTTACATTTATATCAATTCTAATTCTTACATTTCAGTCTACATAGATACTTTTCCAATGCAGTCAGCTAAGTTAGTTCTTACATTTCAATCAACATAGTTCTTACACTACAATCAACATAGATTTTACTTTCCAATCAACATAATTCTTACATTACAATCAGCATAGTTAGTTTTTACAGTAAAATCATTAAAATACTTAACTCTTACATCCCTCTCATCGACACAGTCAGTTCTTACATTACAATCAACATAGTTAACTCTTACATTTGAATCATCAACATAGTCCCTACATTATAGTCATCAATATAGTTGTTCCTTACACAACAATAACCAACATTGCTAGTTCTTACACTGCAGGCATCAGCATAGTGTACAGAATCTCTATCTATCTATCTTTCGTTCGCCTGAAGTATTGTCTATATCTGCAATGTCGTTTCCTGTATAAATTTTACTGTCTTTTGTAATTCTTGCAGTGGCCCATATAGTTTTGTCTGTAGTACAGAATCTCTGTTATTGCTAGTGTTGTTCTCGATGATAAAAAGGACGTGCCAGCATAAAGCGGAACATGTGTACACCGGCTTTAGTCAGTTTGATAGATTCACCTGAACTTAGCATACATCAGACACAGTATGTTTAATATTAATTTTGAAATAACAGATTTAACAATATCAACCATTGCAGCATTGTAGTAGTAGTAGTCCTTGTAGTAATAGTAGTGGTGGTAGTAGTAGTGGTAGTGGTGGTGATGATGGTGGTAGTAGTAGGAGTAGTGGTATTAGTGAGGGTAAAATAGTAGTGGTAATAGTTGTAGTAGTAGTAGTGGTGGTGGTAGTAGTAGTGGTGGTAGTAGTAGTGGTGGTAGTAGTAGTTGTAGATGTAGTAGTGGTAATAGTAGTAGTAGTGGTGGTAGTGGTAGTGGTGGTGGTGGTAGTAATAGTAGTAGTGATGGCAGTGGCAGTAATAATAAGAGTAGCAGTAGTAGTAGTGGTGGTGGTGGTGGTAGTAATAGTTGTAGTAGTAGTGGTGGTGGTGGTGGTAGTAATAGTAGTAGTGATGGTAGTGGTAGTAATAATAATAGTAGCAGTAGTAGTAGTGGTGGTGGTGGTGGTAGTAATAGTTGTAGTAGTAGTAGTGGTGGTGGTGGTAGTAATAGTTGTAGTAGTAGTAGTGGTGGTGGTGGTAGTAATAGTTGTAGTAGTAGTAGTGGTGGTGGTGGTAGTAATAGTTGTAGTAGTAGTAGTGGTGGTGGTGGTAGTAATAGTAGTAGTGATGGTAGTGGTAGTAATAATAATAGTAGCAGTAGTAGTAGTGGTGGTGGTGGTGGTAGTAATAGTAGTAGTAGTAGTGGTGGTGGTGGTGGTAGTAATAGTTGTAGTAGTAGTGGTGGTGGTGGTAGTGGGGATAGTGGTAGTGGTATTAATAGTAGTAGTGGGGGTAGTCGTAGTAGTGGTGGTAGTGGTAGTAGTAGCAGTGGTAATGCAAGTGGTAGATTAATAGAAGTGTTAATGGTAGTGGTAGTAATAATAATTATAGCAGCAGCAAAGAAGATAGCAGTAGTAGAAGTAATTGCGCTAAAAGTTGTAGCAAAGCAGCATCAGCAATTGTAATAGTAGTAGTATCGGTGGTGGTGGTGCTAGTGGTAGGGGTTGTGTTGCTATTTTAAGAAGATAAAAGTAGCAGAAGATGTAATGGGAGAAAGGTATGTACGAGTATTATTATTTTAATTGTAGAAAGTAAAAAGCGAAAAAAAAAACACACAAAAAAACAATGTGAACAAATGTAGACTTCAAATTCGAATTGTGTCGTTAGTTTTGTTAACTCGTGATTCGTTAAATAATTGATTATGTAACATCGTTACTTAACATAGGCTTACAGGGAACGTTACTTAACATGGGCTTGGAAAGCGTTACTTAACATAGGCTTAGAGGGAACGTTAATTAACATGGGCTTAGAGGGAAAGTTACTTAACATAGGCTTAGAGGGAACGTTAATTAACATGGGCTTAGAGGGAACGTTAATTAACATGGGCTTAGAGGGAACGTTAATTAACATGGGCTTAGAGGGAACTTTACTTAACATAGGCTTAGAGGGAACTTTACTTAACATAGGCTTAGAGGGAACTTTACTTAACATAGGCTTAGAGGGAACTTTACTTAACATAGGCTTAGAGGGAACTTTACTTAACATAGGCTTAGAGGGAAAGTTACTTAACATAGGCTTAGAGGGAACTTTACTTAACATAGGCTTAGAGGGAACTTCACTTAACATAGGCTTAGAGGGAACTTTACTTAACATAGGCTTAGAGGGAACTTTACTTAACATAGGCTTAGAGGGAAAGTTACTTAACATAGGCTTAGAGGGAACTTTACTTAACATAGGCTTAGAGGGAAAGTTACTTAACATAGGCTTAGAGGGAAAGTTACTTAACATAGGCTTAGAGGGAACTTTACTTAACATAGACTTAGAGGGAACTTTACTTAACATAGGCTTAGAGGGAACTCTACTTAACATAGGCTTAGAGGGAACTTTACTTAACATAGGCTTAGAGGGAACTTTACTTAACATAGGCTTAGAGGGAAAGTTACTTAACATAGGCTTAGAGGGAACTTTACTTAACATAGGCTTATAGGGAACTTTACTTAACATAGGCTTAGAGGGAAAGTTACTTAACATAGGCTTAGAGGGAACTTTACTTAACATAGGCTTAGAGGGAACTTTACTTAACATAGGCTTAGAGGGAAGTTTACTTAACATAGGCTTAGAAGGAAAGTTACTTAACATAGGCTTAGAGGGAACTTTACTTAACATAGACTTAGACGGAAAGTTACTTAACATAGGCTTAGAGGGAACTTTACTTAACTTAGGCTTAGAGGGAACTTTACTTAACATAGGCTTATAGGGAACTTTACTTAACATAGGCTTAGGGGGAAAGTAACTTAACATAGGCTTAGAGGGAACTTTACTTAACATAGGCTTAGAGGGAACTTTACTTAACATAGGCTTAGAGGGAACTTCACTTAACATAGGCTTAGAAGGAAAGTTACTTAACATAGGCTTAGAGGGAACTTTACTTAACATAGGCTTAGAGGGAAAGTTACTTAACATAGGCTTAGAGGGACCTTTACTTAACATAGGCTTAGAGGGAACTTTACTTAACATAGGCTTAGAGGGAACTTTACTTAACATAGGCTTATAGGGAACTTTACTTAACATAGGCTTAGAGGGAAAGTTACTTAACATAGGCTTAGAGGGAACTTTACTTAACATAGGCTTAGAGGGAACTTTACTTAACATAGGCTTAGAGGGAACTTTACTTAACATAGGCTTAGAAGGAAAGTTACTTAACATAGGCTTAGAGGGAACTTTACTTAACATAGGCTTAGAGGGAAAGTTACTTAACATAGGCTTAGAGGGAACTTTACTAAACATAGGCTTAGAGGGAACTTTACTTAACATAGGCTTAGAGGGAACTTTACTTAACATAGGCTTAGAGGGAACTTTATTTAACATAGGCTTAGAGGGAACTTTACTTAACATAGGCTTAGAGGGAACTTTACTTAACATAGGCTTAGAGGGAAAGTTACTTAACATAGGCTTAGAGGGAACTTTACTTAACATAGGCTTAGAGGGAAAGTTACTTAACATAGGCTTAGAGGGAAAGTTACTTAACATAGGCTTAGAGGGAAAGTGACTTAACATAGGCTTAGAGGGAACTTTACTTAACATAGGCTTAAAGGGAAAGTTACTTAACATAGGCTTAGAGGGAAAGTGACTTAACATAGGCTTAGAGGGAACTTTACTTAACATAGGCTTAGAGGGAACTTTACTTAACATAGGCTTAGATGGAACGTTAATTAACATGGGCTTAGATGGAACGTTAATTAACATGGGCTTAGAGGGAACGGTACTTAACATAAGCTTAAAGGAAACGGGCATGATTGAAGTATGTTGACCAATCAGGGAACGTCATTTAGTATTGGAGTTTGACTTTCTGAACCATGACTTCCGGTGTTTTACATTTCTTGTAGAGCCCATACTTCTTCTTCCTCTTTCATTCCTCACCTGCCTTTCAGCGTCGAGGGGAGATATAATTTGCGGTCTTTTGTCCTTCTGTTTGCCTCTGCTGCTGTTATGTTTCCTAATGCCTCTAATATTCCATCGATCCATCTTTTCGTGGTCGACCCTTGGGTCTGGTACCCATACGATTTTCATTAATCCAGACATAACGATTGCTAACAACATTGTCCCCGTCATTAGGAATAATATTGCAATACGGTATTGATAGAAGAAAGAGGAGCTTTCATTGCACTGAAAAAAAATAATATATGGGAATCCAAAGAAATAAGTTAAATACAAAATAAAAATGTTCAACTCCAATGTTAATTCAGTCCTATTATATGGCTGTTGGATATGGAGAATAACAAAATAAAAGTGACAAAAAGATACATGGAATCAATGTTAAGAATGTGTTTGTTGAAGATATGTAACTCCACAGGTAGTTGAAAGGAAGAAGGCGGATTTATTGGAGTCTTCTAGATATGAACAAGTTATCAATATACGCATCAGAACAGGACACAATCGACACCATTGTCACATGTATACAAAACTCAAGATCGGAACCTCAACTACTTGTACATGTAGACAGGCGCCCCATACTGCTGAACACATACTTCAAGACTGCACTGAATATAGTAGACAGGAAAATCCATTGGCCCATAGATACAACACTACAGACAAAACTATATGGGCCACTGCAAGAATTACAAAAGACAGTAACATTTATACAGGAAACGACATTGCTGATACAGACAATACTTCAGGCGAACGAAAGATAGATAGATAGTGGTGTCTTCAGTGTTTCCTTTTAAATATTTTTATATTTGCCTTGCATGTCGGCCCCCCCCCCCTTCCATTTTCATTTGTCGTGTCTTAATTGTATTTAGTAGTTCTCTTTTTATTTTCAGTTGTTTTAAAACTTCATCGTTAAGAGAACTACAAATCACAATTCAAGGAAGACAAATGCGATTTTTGGGGCATGTATAAGACACAACAGCGCCTAAAAGTAATCTTGAAAGGGAAAATACAAGGTAAAAGAATCAGAGGTAGACCACGACTAATATAGACGAGTTACATCATAAGATGGACAAGTCAGACCATGACAACCTGCGCAATCGAAGCAAGAGACAGAGTGGAATGGTGCTACATGGTCGCCACACTTCGATCAGAGATAGCACTCATGATGATGATAAAGCTGTGAAATGATATTGTAGAAAAGGTTGAGGACTTTAGTCAAAATGAAATGTTAAAATAACATGAACCAAGAAATGCATATTAAGGTTTGTCACTATATCTACACGGTAGAAATAGCCAAAATCTGTGTTGAATCACTAAATTCGATCTTAGACAAGAATATGGCACTTAATCTCAAGACGATTTCCAACTTAAGTATGTCATTACTAGTAGCACAACAGCAACCATCAGTGAAAATTATTGACGATAACACGAGATTTCAAGTGAGTGATAACTGATCTAAACATAACAGAATGATACCCCATCATAAGAATTCTATGTTTTGGCGAAAATATCCCTCATCGCACCAGCTTATTTCCCTTGTGACATCACAAGATGGGCATAGCAATATCTCAATATGGACACGTTCCATTCATTTTCTATTGACTTCTTATGCGAACTTCGAATCGACCCATCTACACGCTATTTATTTGACACCAAGCCGTAATGTTTTATTTTGTTTATTAATTTCATTCTTTACTTTTCTGCTTTCAAAATCGTTGCGTCTATTCTGAGTTTATGGGGCAACATGGGAGGTGCAACAACGTATAGACATCAGGACTGGGAGAAACATGAATTCCTTATGGGAGGACGAGAGTCGATAGAATAAAGGGAAGGGTTGAGGAAATACGAAAAGTTGTGTGACGAGCGCGCGTGTTTGTGTAGGGTTTTTGGTACATTTTTATTTCAGATATAACCAAAAAAAATATGCTAGAACGGAATGTTATATTATTATACATTGATCTCTCCATCACAGTCGAGGATTTTAAGTTTGTTAACATTTTAGCACATCTGTCGATGCAAGTTTTTCAAGATGTATCAATTATAACACATAATAAGTAAAGAAATATGTATTGTCTATCTATACTGTTACTATACTAAACTATACTTATACTACTGATACTGATACTGATAAGAGACAGAGAATGAACTACAAGAAATTATAGACATAATAGTAAAAGAAAGCAACAAGAAAGGTTTCATTTTGAATAGTAAGAAAACAAAAGTAATGGTCATACTGAAAAAAAAAAAAAAACAATCATCACCATCATGGAGAATAAAAATAAACAGGACAAATCTGAAACAAGTGCAACGTTTCAAATACTTGGGTACAATAATAACATCGGATGGAAGATGCACCACAGAAATAAAAAGCATAATAGCTCAGGCAAAAATAGAGTTCATCGGGGCTATACAGAGCCAATTCTGACCAATGGAAGCGAATCATGAATAGTATTCATGGACAATTTCTTATAAGAATGTTGACAGTTTCCTGGACAGCTAAAAAGACCAACGAGGACATTCTCGAAGAAGCCAACACAAAAAGGGAGCTCAAATGAAACATCAGAAAGAAATAATCAACGTTTTTCGAGCATGTCATGAGAAGAGGAAAGTTGGAATACTTGGTTACAAGTGGCAAAATATAGGGAAAGAGAGTTCACGGATGACAAAAAGAGAAGATACTATAAGATATAGCTTTATAGAGAGCCTGGTGTAATGGCACGGAAAACAGTCATCAACAGAGTTGTTACCATACAGGGTAGGTGGAGGATTGGGGAAGGATATAATCCATGATCGCATACGCCAACCTGTATGGCACATGATGATGATTGATACGAAGGGGGAGTTAATCAGATCAACGGCACCGATGGGGCATGTTTTACCAAGATCAACAAATGTGGTTTGGGATTACCAAAGCTTCTATATCCGCTTCTTCCCTTTCTGACTTTCCTTCCAGCGTCGGGGGAGGGGAAATATAGTTGACTGTCTTGTGCACGTCTGTTGACTTCTCCTGCTATGTTTCCTTGGTTCCTAGTGTTTTTAGCGTTCTATCAATATCCATTTTATTTTTGCGGTCGGCTCCCAGTCCTGGTGCTCTCTTGTAGCGTTTATTGAAGGCTTGTTATGTTTATCGTTCTGTTTTATCACGTGACCAATGTTATCAGTTTCTATTTTCATTATGTACTCTATTGCTTTTCTCCTCAGCTTTTCATTTTTTTAAAATAGATTTTATCTCTCAGGCTGTTTCTTGTCAGGCGTCTAATACATTTCATCTCGGTAGACGTTATTTTTCTTATAGTTCTTGAGTCTAGGGTCCAGGACTGGCATTGGTAGTGCAACGTTGCGATGAAGATTGTATTATAATAGAGTGCTAGGTTTTCTTCTTAAGTTATTTCCCACGATTACCACCGCGGTGGAATACATTTAAAAAGAAACTAAATTAATTGGTTTACAAGCGTGGCAGAACATAAACATCAGACTATGTTCTATAGAGCTATCAAAAATACGTAACAACAAGAGACTGGGGACATCCTTGAACTTATGGATAATCATATTGGAAATATGACAAGAAGTAGGCAAAAGAGCAAAATACCGGGAGCTATTTCTTCCAGTGAAGGTGGAAGGTAAATAAGGAAGGAGGGAGGCCTTGTACAAAATGTACATTTAGTGATCTTGTGTATTATTAGTAAGTAAAAATAAAATACCCCCGTCACGCCAAGTGGCGTATTGGGAAATATGGTGTTAGTGACCATATATTTTACAGACCTTCAGCACATGATTTTTGGGGTAATGTGGTCGGTATTACGCCCGTGCTGCTTTACTTTCCCAGAAAAAAAATCCGGTACCCATTTAAGGCTGGGTGAACCCGGAAGCCGTCGGTTGGGATCGAACCCTACCCCTTGTCCTTTGTAGTCCAGTTCACTAACCACTGAGCTATCGCGGCTCCCTGTATTACTAGTGGCCAGTATAAATAAAACCGGAGGCAAACTCGCAAAAATGTAAAATCCTGAAAATATACATAGTGTAAATATCTAAATGTATGTAAAATGAGGTACATTCTATGATTTGTATACCCAAATATATATATATGCTTTTACATCTAGCGAAGTCCCTAAAGCAAAGGAACTGACTTTTGCGTGTTAATCTGTTTTCCCTGGCAGCCGTGTGTACATGGGTATCTCGCTGCACAGCCAGATAACTCCGATTTCAGAGGTACTCATATTTTTTTTTCCCGTCGATGAGTAAATTGACGTTTCAAGCCGGGCCTCACTGCTGAGACCAGAGGTGGTTGCCTCAGTAAGAAATCACAAAGAAAAATCCCAACAGTGAAAAGTTCCCTGGACAGATAAAAAGACTAACGAGGAAATTCTCAGAGGCCAACACAAAAATCGAGCTCATATGAAACATCAGAAAGAAACACAATCAACATTTTTCGGGCACGTCATGAGAAGAGGAAAGTTAGAATACTTGGTTAACTGGCAAAATACAGGGAAAGAGAGATCTCGGACAACAAAGAGATAAAATACTAGATAGCTTGGTCTCATGGCATGGCAAACAGTCAACAACAGAATTGATACGATACACGGTGGATAGAAGATTGTGGAAGGACATGATCGCCTACGCCAAACGGTATGGTACATGATGATGATGATTCTTTAAATCAAATATGGCCATCAAGTGGACTACTTTATTCACACAGATCGTTGTGGTCTATTGATCCACTTATCTACACAACAGTCACAGGTGTGGCGGTTTGAGCACTGTGACTGGCCATAATGCTCCAGATTTCTTCATTCATGTGCTGGATAAATCAGCCTCCCAAATCTACAGCAGAAATCAACAAGGCTTGCATCAAGTGTTTGCCAATACATCGATTGTCAATTCTGACTGCTCCGGATCATTGATTCATCATAACTAATGGCGTTAATTGCTCTGAAATGGCATGGGAAACGGAGAACAATTATTACCCGTAAACACTGACTTGCCCATTTGCCTTTTTGAAATATGCGCATTAAAACTAGATTGGTTTGGATATGCGTAGAATGTTTTATTTTTCTCTCATTACTTTTAATGGTCACTATTCATGTTGGTCTGCAATGATTTCGGTGAATCCTGTGGATATTATGAAAGTTCATAATTAACTATAACAAGATAAACTCCAAAAACGTTCAATTAAACATGTCTTACTATACTTCACAGATACCGTTCTTAAAATGTGTGTTTCAGCTGAATTGTAATTAAACACTGTAACTAAACTTCCTATATTGAACATATTCCTTTTCAGACCTTATATTTGACTTCAGTCCTAACTGTTAATTGTATTTCAAGCAGACACATATAACAAAGTCATTGACAAACAAATCATAGACGAGCAATTATTGTGGGGAGATACGACGTAAAGATAGCAAGCTAACCAAAGACTAGATATTAGTTTAACCAAAGATTATATATCAGTTTATCCAAAGACTGCATATCATTTTTTTTAAACTAGATATTGGTTTAACCATTTACTCGTTATAAATGTAACAAAATCTTAGCCACCAGTTCAACAAAGACTAGATATAAGTCTAGTCATCGCCAAATGGAACGGATCTATCCAGAGGTCTGTGGTTTAACCAAAGACTAGATATCATTTTAATCAAAGACTAGATATCAGTTTAACCGAAGACTAGATATCAGTTTAACCAAAGACTAGATATCAGTTTAATCAAAGACTAGATATCAGTTTAACCGAAGGTTAGATATCAGTTTAACCGAAGGTTAGATATCAGTTTAACCGAAGGTTAGATATCAGTTTAGCCAAAGACTAGATATCAGTTTAACCGAAGACTAGATATCAGTTTAACCAAAGACTAGATATCAGTTTAACCAAAGACTAGATATCATTTTAACCAAAGACTAGATATCAGTTTAACCGAAGGTTAGATATCAGTTTAACCAAAAACTAGATATCAGTTTAACCCAAGGTTAGATATCAGTTTAACCAAAGACTAGATATCAGTTTAACCAAACGTTAGATATTAGTTTAATTAAAACTTGCATTTGTCCATAAATAATTACAAGAAAAAAAATCCCGAACACATATGATTGTTTTTTTCTGCTCGTTTGTCGTATTTATTCCACTATTCATATACAAGTACTCTACGGTTATTATTTCTAGTGTTGACTCCTCACCAAACCCATTTTTTAAAAACTATCTAGTACGTCTCTCCATCTCTCTATCCATTCACCCATCCATCCATTGCAACCATCCATCCATCCATCGCTAATAAAATTATATAGCTATAGAAACAACAAGCATAAAAAAAAGAGTTACACGACAAAGGGAATTAATTAGAGAGCGAAGTGTTTATTAATGTTGCTGTCGGCTGAAAAAAAAAACACATTTGTGACTTTGTTTGTTCATCTGTGTTGTTTAGAGGTCACGTATAACATTAGCAGTTTTACATACCAGGAATCGACCGTGACGACCTCCTCATGGGCAGTGAACAGCTCAAACAGACGACAACGGTTGTAGATTGTAGGGAATTAATACGATTTATGTTTACCAAAAAGAAAGTAGTAATTCTGTGAGTCATTTCTAGTCTAGTCTAGTCTAGTCTAATCTAATCTAATCTAATCTAATCTAATCTAATCTAATCTAATCTAATCTATCTGCCTGCCTGCCTCTGTCCAAAACCTGTTTGTATCTATCTGTAGTAGTATACAAGGGTGTAACTGAGTCGCATTTGGCCCGTAAATTAACAAAGATATATAGTGTGGTGCGCAGCGCACCACATGTACACGAGAGACAGGGGGAGTTAACCGTGACCTTTCGTGTCGGTGACCCCGGAGGTGACGTGTTTATGTTTGGTGTAGGCTGACTTTGGAGTTCTTGATCGTTAGTGATAGGTTAGTAGATTATACAACATCAATGAAAAACAATCAATATAAAACAGAAGACAAAGATATATTTTATTCTTTTATTATCTCAATAGGTGTATAACATACATTGATATTATATAACATTACAAAAATATTCAGTACACGAAGTAAATATATAGTACAAGGATAACATTTAGTTATACCTATGTAGTTGGATGTCTGCTTAGCTAGGGTGAAACTGTTAGAGATTCCTGGTTAGGCTAAGCTGGTAGTGTAAAGAGTTAAATATCTAGAGGTGTAGTCGAGACATTATCATCAGCTACCTTTCTTTTTATATAGAAATAGGAAAGAGCATTTCTTGTTTGACTATAGGAAAATATGGAATTATTTAAGACTTTGAATCCTACATTTTTCCCACCCTTAGCCTTTTGCGTAGCGAGAACCTCTAAAAACATATCTTTATCTAATTTGTTGTGTTGCTTGCTTAGCCCTTTACAACTGATTTTATCGTAATCCCCACTACAGTGGTACGTCTTACTACATAAGCTAACAAGAGCTGTCCCTTCGTACTCTAGTTTAAAAAGCCCGGGCGTTCGTTTGGTGTATGCTTTAACACCCTTACAGTTTATACAGTCTGTCTTGCTAGTATGTTCATCGCAAAACTCGGCAGGAAACCAGTCTTTATATACACTATTAAACTCATTCCGCAGACCTGACTTAACTATGTCCTCTAGCTTAGGGGCGCTTAAGGCTAAGTATAAACTATCAGTATCTGTTTCACATAACTGAAAGTTGGACCTATCTACAAACTTATCTAAGAACTCGAAATAAAAATCTAACATACGAAGTTTTGCATACTGATAGACGAAGAAACCGATTTGTAGGGGCAAGTCCCAAACTGTTTTCTTTTTCTCCATCTCAATTTCAAAAAGATCCTCCCCTATTTCAGTCATCTTTTTAAACCGGGAACTATTAATCATTTTCGATAGCTCATCCCCCTGAACGTACGAGACAGCGCTATGATTGGCCTTATTGGTTAGAGTCTTCCCGTAGGCTGAGTTTCCTAAGAGCTTCATCGTATCGCTTACTATAGATTGACTTTCGTCTAGATCACCAGCCCGCCTAGCGTCAGAAACCATTTCTCCAAACTTTTTAAAACAACTAGACGGTTGATATTCTATCACTTGATAAATTTTTGTTACCTCCAATCCGTGGTCTAAATACCACTTTAACAGCGGTGTTGCCAACAAAATTTTTTCCCCGACATAACTACCTATTAGGGTGCGACGAGGGGTTGACAACAAGTTATGTTTGAGGGCATATTCACCCATAAACGGACCAATATCAGCACGCGTGACGTCAATATTTTTGAAAATTGGAGTCATCTCACTGAAATGTTCCTTCAGACGGTCGGGGACGTGTAGATCACATTCCACTAAACCAAAACATGTCCCATCTGAAACAGAAGCCAGAATCTGTTTATCACTGAGAGGGAGCCCTTCTTTAGAGTAAGAGGGTCTAGCTCTAGGGATGGCTTTAGAAAGGAAAGCCCTAATGGTTGGGTCAGCCTTTTTCAGAGCCTGCCACTCACATTCCCACATAACTTCTACTGGAACTTTTACCTCCTCAGTTAGGTAGGTGTGTATCTCACAGGTTTTTTCAAACAGCTCGAACAATGGCTTATTATTAACAGGGTTTCTTTCTTTATCTTTGGTGAGGGGACAGTCTTTGTGACCATGGTACAGACAACCATGAAAATTGTAGCCTCTTCTATTGGATTTATCCCACCCATCCACGGGGATGTTTCTATCACCTAACCGAAACTCCCTTCCATTAAACTGAGTTTTCAACTCCACCCCTTTTTGGTAGGCGACCCACGTTAGCCACTCTCTACTTTGTTGGACATAATAGTTATCTTTTTCGACCCTAAACCCGGTCTCCATTCTTCTAATAATTGGGTAATCTGTTGGCATTGGGTTCATCAGAGCCCAAAGATACAACGCGTTGGCATCGTAACCTTGGATGGATTTGACTACCTTTCCACCCCTAATAAGCGTTTTGTCTACCTCGTGATACCTATGGAAAATTATAGAGGGACCCCCAACGATATTATCTCTAATCATTTTGTGTAGACTCGCCTGTTTGCTCGAACATAAACTAAACATTACACCCCTATCAATGGTCTTAAAAAGATACTTTAAACAAACACCCGGAACCGAAATGGCGTCTTTAAAACAGTCTACACCCCGCTCCCCATAAAAGCGAACCTGCTGCTCCAAGGCTTCTAAGAATGGGACTACATCTTTGTTGTTATACCACACCAAAAAGTCCCTAAGTGTGGTCATGTTATTGTCCTGCCATACCTTTTTGCACAGAGCGTACTCCTCCTTGGAAATATTGGAATTTTTTAACGACGAATAAAACGCTTCGTGTGGGGGTAGTTCTGTCTCCTCCAACTTTTGGGGTCGTCTATATATTCGTAACAAAAGTAACCCTTTGTCTCACTAATCTTATAAGCGGCCAGATATTTACTATAGCTAAACCCGGGGGCTAGATAGTTTACTATATCTAAGAATTTTAGATTCGGCGTTGCAATACACATAAAGTTATTGTTTCTTTTAACTATAAACTTGAACGGTCTTTCTACTTTGTAGTCTACTTCCATTTTAGCTTCCTCTTCTTCTTCTTCTTCTTCTTCTTCTTCTGCTTCTTCACCCACTTGGGCAGTGGCATCCATGAAGTGCTTTATTAAATAAGGTTTAATGACGTTGACGTCATATTTCCCCGAGTTAAAACCTATCACTGGAAGCTCTTTTAAATACTCATCAAACTTAGCTATTAGCTTGTCTTTATTCAGTTCATGGAGTTGAGTAAAAATACTTTCAAACCGATCTCGCAACAACGAGTATGCCTTAGCAGCTATACCAGTGAGATAATCAACCATCTGACTAACTAAAACCTGTGGGTCACCCTTGGTTATGAAGCATATTGGTCCCTCCCACCCAGGGACATTTGACGCTACAGAGCAGGAGAGGGGTACGTGTTTAGCTACAAAGGTAGTCGAGTGCGTCTCTTTGGGGACATTCCGACTATCAAAGTAACATTCATAATCGAATGTCGCCCTGAATGGGTAAATAAAACACTCTGGAGTACTGATCCCTTCAGCGCTGAGCGCGTCCCATACACTTTCAGGTGAAGAGTAAACCCCACCTTTATATGTCTCTACAGCCATATCCCCAGTGCAAGTTTTTTCGTGCCTATCCATACGCCAAAACTTTTTCCACAATTTTCCACATTTTCCACAAGAAAAGCTTTTACTAGCCCTAGAAAGATCGTTTATATAAAAGAAGTGGTTTTTGTAAAGTAAAAGACGGAGAGTTTCACTATAACTACTGCCACTTCTCAGGACAATACGCAAGGCTTGCTCAGAGTCAAACTCAAAAATATCTATGTTTACTGAAAAACAACTTTCTAAGAGAGACATTTCAGCAAGAGTTACACCGTGAAAGTTACTTAACTTTAGAGACGGGTTAAACTGTTTGAAAAGTAGTTTCGAAGCCTTCCTAACATCTTTAACAGAGGTACCTCTATGGATAGCTAGACAACGGAAGAAGCAGAGATTATCATTGTAAACTTTAGAATGGGAATCGGTTTGAAGGATATTAATGCCGTAGTTGGAGGCAATGTAGGGTGGAATATCTAACAGACACCCTATAGGATAATCTTGTAGTTTATAAATATAAACACTCGTACTGACTAATGATTCTAAGGTATATTTGGTTGTCTCCCTGTTTTTATTTGCATACCCTAATATATCACTTTCATTTAATCTATCAACAAATGTTTCAAAATCATGTCTGTTGTTAACTAACAGGGGTTTGTCTAACCCTGTCGCATTATTCGAGCTGGCGTGAAAGTAACGCAGTCCCTGTGTCTCTCTATGTCTTAAGACTAGATGATGACTATAATTCACCTTGAAACGCTTTTTCTGGCCTTGGAAGATTGGGTTTACAAGGGTCTTCCAATCTATAGGAGTATCAGGCTGATGAAATATAGTGTACGTGTCCATGTATTTGTTCCGACGTTCATGTGTTCTAATAGCTAACCAGTTGTTCTTATATAGCTTCTTAATATCTTGAGGTAACTTATTTAAAGAGTCTATTTCATTAATAAGTCTTGGTCTCTTTGAGAGCTCTTGAGTCGAACTCTTTACTGTCCGCTTGCGTGAGGTTGTCGATACAAGTGGGTCTGCTGGAGTTGATCGTGTTGAGGTGTCCACAGCTATGGCATGGTTAGCAAGATGTACTCGCAAATGGCTTGCTCCAGTAAAGCTTTGTTGGCAGATATGGCAGATATGTGGGTTAACACCGGTCTCTTTCGAAGGTACATGATCTGTTGACACAGGAGTTGGTGATGCAGGAACCACTGAGGCAAGAGATACACGATGCTCTGTCTTGATATGTCTGGCAAGGCTGTCTACTCTTGTATATACTCGTTCACAAACATCACATTTGTATTCCTGACGCCCATGTACACTAGCAACGTGTCGTTTTACGTTCCGGCTCCGGGTGAAAGTTTTGGCACAGATATGACAAATATCAGACATCTGTAGAAAAGAAATTGAAACATTACAACTAAAGAGTAAAGAACAGTAAACATTACAAGAAAAGTAAACAATGAGATACACAAACTATCGAAATTAGGTTACAAAAGTAACACGTGGATACTAAAAAACCAACTTATCGAAAATAGGTTACTAAAATAACACGTGGATACTAAACAACCAACTTATCGAAAACAGGTTACTAAAGTAACATACTATAATATTAAAGAACTAAGATAACACTTACTTTTTATGTGTTTGAAGGCACGAGACACATCCGTCGGCAACAACTGTAAGCGAAAGTCTGATTACAAACTTCACAGTCGCGTTATATATATACGCCAGAAATACCGGAAGTGTTACTAATAATAGAACAGACCGCTGATGCAATACCGGAAGTGTTACTAAAAATAGCTTTTGACGGCTGACGTGATGCCCGTGGAGTTTATAAAAATAGATTTTGACCTATGAGGCAATACCAGGTGACTTTATAGGAGTTTTTCCCCCTTGCCCCTTTATGAGGGGACGCCCATGAAACTATTAGAAATAGTAAATTTAACATCTAGACATATCCCAAACTTATATTAAGCATCCCCATAGCAAAAATTTACATAAAAATCACTTTTGAAATTACTACCCCTGTACCCATTTTTGGCGGTTACGCCCATGAAACTGTTAAAAATAGTCAATTTAACCTCTAGACATACCCCAAACTTTATATTAAGCATCCCCATATCAAGAATTTACATAAAAATCACTTTTGAAATTACTACCCCTGTACCCATTTTTGGCGGTTACGCCCACGAAACTGTTAAAAATAGTCAATTTAACATCTAGACATACCCCAAACTTTATATTAAGCATCCCCGTATCAAGAAGTTACATAAAAACAACTTTTGAAATTACTACCCCTGTACCCATTTTTGGCGGTTACGCCCATGAAACTGTTAAAAATAGTCAATTTAACAGCTAGACATACCCCAAACTTTATAATAAACATCCCCGTATCAAGAATTTACATAAAAAACAACTTTTGAAATTACTACCCCTGTACCCATTTTTGGCGGTTACGCCCCTGAAACTGTTAAAAATAGTAAATTTAACATATAGACATACCCCAAACTTTATATTAAGCATCCCCGTATCAAGAATTTCCATAAAAACAACTTTTGAAATTACTACCCCTGTACCCATTTTTGGCGGTAACGCCCATGAAACTGTTAAAAATAGTCAATTTAACATCTAGACATACCACAAACTTTATATTAAGCATCCCCGTATCAAGAATTTCCATAAAAACAACTTTTGAAATTACTACCCCTGTACCCATTTTTGGCGGTTACGCCCATGAAACTGTTAAAAATAGTCAATATAACACCTAGACATACTCCAAACTTCATTTTAGTCATCCCCATATCAAGAAGTTACATAAAAACAACTTTTGAAATTACTACCCCTGTACCCATTTTTGGCGGTTACGCCCATGAAATCGATAAAAAAAATTGAAGTTTAACCTATTGGCATACATCAAACATAATATGTGACACGCCCATGTATCAAATTTGCCTAAAAAATCAACCAATATATCAATTAGGATTAGACTCTCATATAAGGAAAAACGGTAGACTCTCATATAAGAAAAAATGAAGACTCTCATATAAGGAAAAACCGCACCAAAAAATGTCTGGCCATGTACGGGTAGACTAATTATATAAGGATTTATGAGCGGCTGGCCGCTCATTTGGGGTCCCTAATTGACATTGTATACTACTAATTTTTGGTTGATTTTTTAGGCAAATTTGATACATGGGCGTGTCACATATTATGTTTGATGTATGCCAATAGGTTAAACTTCAATTTTTTTTATCGATTTCATGGGCGTAACCGCCAAAATGGGTACAGGGGTAGTAATTTCAAAAGTTGTTTTTATGTAACTTCTTGATATGGGGATGACTAAAATGAAGTTTGGAGTATGTCTAGGTGTTATATTGACTATTTTTAACAGTTTCATGGGCGTAACCGCCAAAAATGGGTACAGGGGTAGTAATTTCAAAAGTTGTTTTTATGGAAATTCTTGATACGGGGATGCTTAATATAAAGTTTGTGGTATGTCTAGATGTTAAATTGACTATTTTTAACAGTTTCATGGGCGTTACCGCCAAAAATGGGTACAGGGGTAGTAATTTCAAAAGTTGTTTTTATGGAAATTCTTGATACGGGGATGCTTAATATAAAGTTTGGGGTATGTCTATATGTTAAATTTATTATTTTTAACAGTTTCAGGGGCGTAACCGCCAAAAATGGGTACAGGGGTAGTAATTTCAAAAGTTGTTTTTTATGTAAATTCTTGATACGGGGATGTTTATTATAAAGTTTGGGGTATGTCTAGCTGTTAAATTGACTATTTTTAACAGTTTCATGGGCGTAACCGCCAAAAATGGGTACAGGGGTAGTAATTTCAAAAGTTGTTTTTATGTAACTTCTTGATACGGGGATGCTTAATATAAAGTTTGGGGTATGTCTAGATGTTAAATTGACTATTTTTAACAGTTTCGTGGGCGTAACCGCCAAAAATGGGTACAGGGGTAGTAATTTCAAAAGTGATTTTTATGTAAATTCTTGATATGGGGATGCTTAATATAAAGTTTGGGGTATGTCTAGAGGTTAAATTGACTATTTTTAACAGTTTCATGGGCGTAACCGCCAAAAATGGGTACAGGGGTAGTAATTTCAAAAGTGATTTTTATGTAAATTTTTGCTATGGGGATGCTTAATATAAAGTTTGGGATATGTCTAGATGTTAAATTTACTATTTCTAATAGTTTCATGGGCGTCCCCTCATAAAGGGGCAAGGGGGAAAAACTCCTATAAAGTCACCTGGTATTGCCTCATAGGTCAAAATCTATTTTTATAAACTCCACGGGCATCACGTCAGCCGTCAAAAGCTATTTTTAGTAACACTTCCGGTATTGCATCAGCGGTCTGTTCTATTATTAGTAACACTTCCGGTATTTCTGGCGTATATATATAACGCGACTGTGAAGTTTGTAATCAGACTTTCGCTTACAGTTGTTGCCGACGGATGTGTCTCGTGCCTTCAAACACATAAAAAGTAAGTGTTATCTTAGTTCTTTAATATTATAGTATGTTACTTTAGTAACCTGTTTTCGATAAGTTGGTTGTTTAGTATCCACGTGTTATTTTAGTAACCTATTTTCGATAAGTTGGTTTTTTAGTATCCACGTGTTACTTTTGTAACCTAATTTCGATAGTTTGTGTATCTCATTGTTTACTTTTCTTGTAATGTTTACTGTTCTTTACTCTTTAGTTGTAATGTTTCAATTTCTTTTCTACAGATGTCTGATATTTGTCATATCTGTGCCAAAACTTTCACCCGGAGCCGGAACGTAAAACGACACGTTGCTAGTGTACATGGGCGTCAGGAATACAAATGTGATGTTTGTGAACGAGTATATACAAGAGTAGACAGCCTTGCCAGACATATCAAGACAGAGCATCGTGTATCTCTTGCCTCAGTGGTTCCTGCATCACCAACTCCTGTGTCAACAGATCATGTACCTTCGAAAGAGACCGGTGTTAACCCACATATCTGCCATATCTGCCAACAAAGCTTTACTGGAGCAAGCCATTTGCGAGTACATCTTGCTAACCATGCCATAGCTGTGGACACCTCAACACGATCAACTCCAGCAGACCCACTTGTATCGACAACCTCACGCAAGCGGACAGTAAAGAGTTCGACTCAAGAGCTCTCAAAGAGACCAAGACTTATTAATGAAATAGACTCTTTAAATAAGTTACCTCAAGATATTAAGAAGCTATATAAGAACAACTGGTTAGCTATTAGAACACATGAACGTCGGAACAAATACATGGACACGTACACTATATTTCATCAGCCTGATACTCCTATAGATTGGAAGACCCTTGTAAACCCAATCTTCCAAGGCCAGAAAAAGCGTTTCAAGGTGAATTATAGTCATCATCTAGTCTTAAGACATAGAGAGACACAGGGACTGCGTTACTTTCACGCCAGCTCGAATAATGCGACAGGGTTAGACAAACCCCTGTTAGTTAACAACAGACATGATTTTGAAACATTTGTTGATAGATTAAATGAAAGTGATATATTAGGGTATGCAAATAAAAACAGGGAGACAACCAAATATACCTTAGAATCATTAGTCAGTACGAGTGTTTATATTTATAAACTACAAGATTATCCTATAGGGTGTCTGTTAGATATTCCACCCTACATTGCCTCCAACTACGGCATTAATATCCTTCAAACCGATTCCCATTCTAAAGTTTACAATGATAATCTCTGCTTCTTCCGTTGTCTAGCTATCCATAGAGGTACCTCTGTTAAAGATGTTAGGAAGGCTTCGAAACTACTTTTCAAACAGTTTAACCCGTCTCTAAAGTTAAGTAACTTTCACGGTGTAACTCTTGCTGAAATGTCTCTCTTAGAAAGTTGTTTTTCAGTAAACATAGATATTTTTGAGTTTGACTCTGAGCAAGCCTTGCGTATTGTCCTGAGAAGTGGCAGTAGTTATAGTGAAACTCTCCGTCTTTTACTTTACAAAAACCACTTCTTTTATATAAACGATCTTTCTAGGGCTAGTAAAAGCTTTTCTTGTGGAAAATGTGGAAAATTGTGGAAAAAGTTTTGGCGTATGGATAGGCACGAAAAAACTTGCACTGGGGATATGGCTGTAGAGACATATAAAGGTGGGGTTTACTCTTCACCTGAAAGTGTATGGGACGCGCTCAGCGCTGAAGGGATCAGTACTCCAGAGTGTTTTATTTACCCATTCAGGGCGACATTCGATTATGAATGTTACTTTGATAGTCGGAATGTCCCCAAAGAGACGCACTCGACTACCTTTGTAGCTAAACACGTACCCCTCTCCTGCTCTGTAGCGTCAAATGTCCCTGGGTGGGAGGGACCAATATGCTTCATAACCAAGGGTGACCCACAGGTTTTAGTTAGTCAGATGGTTGATTATCTCACTGGTATAGCTGCTAAGGCATACTCGTTGTTGCGAGATCGGTTTGAAAGTATTTTTACTCAACTCCATGAACTGAATAAAGACAAGCTAATAGCTAAGTTTGATGAGTATTTAAAAGAGCTTCCAGTGATAGGTTTTAACTCGGGGAAATATGACGTCAACGTCATTAAACCTTATTTAATAAAGCACTTCATGGATGCCACTGCCCAAGTGGGTGAAGAAGCAGAAGAAGAAGAAGAAGAAGAAGAAGAAGAGGAAGCTAAAATGGAAGTAGACTACAAAGTAGAAAGACCGTTCAAGTTTATAGTTAAAAGAAACAATAACTTTATGTGTATTGCAACGCCGAATCTAAAATTCTTAGATATAGTAAACTATCTAGCCCCCGGGTTTAGCTATAGTAAATATCTGGCCGCTTATAAGATTAGTGAGACAAAGGGTTACTTTTGTTACGAATATATAGACGACCCCCAAAAGTTGGAGGAGACAGAACTACCCCCACACGAAGCGTTTTATTCGTCGTTAAAAATTCCAATATTTCCAAGGAGGAGTACGCTCTGTGCAAAAAGGTATGGCAGGACAATAACATGACCACACTTAGGGACTTTTTGGTGTGGTATAACAACAAAGATGTAGTCCCATTCTTAGAAGCCTTGGAGCAGCAGGTTCGCTTTTATGGGGAGCGGGGTGTAGACTGTTTTAAAGACGCCATTTCGGTTCCGGGTGTTTGTTTAAAGTATCTTTTTAAGACCATTGATAGGGGTGTAATGTTTAGTTTATGTTCGAGCAAACAGGCGAGTCTACACAAAATGATTAGAGATAATATCGTTGGGGGTCCCTCTATAATTTTCCATAGGTATCACGAGGTAGACAAAACGCTTATTAGGGGTGGAAAGGTAGTCAAATCCATCCAAGGTTACGATGCCAACGCGTTGTATCTTTGGGCTCTGATGAACCCAATGCCAACAGATTACCCAATTATTAGAAGAATGGAGACCGGGTTTAGGGTCGAAAAAGATAACTATTATGTCCAACAAAGTAGAGAGTGGCTAACGTGGGTCGCCTACCAAAAAGGGGTGGAGTTGAAAACTCAGTTTAATGGAAGGGAGTTTCGGTTAGGTGATAGAAACATCCCCGTGGATGGGTGGGATAAATCCAATAGAAGAGGCTACAATTTTCATGGTTGTCTGTACCATGGTCACAAAGACTGTCCCCTCACCAAAGATAAAGAAAGAAACCCTGTTAATAATAAGCCATTGTTCGAGCTGTTTGAAAAAACCTGTGAGATACACACCTACCTAACTGAGGAGGTAAAAGTTCCAGTAGAAGTTATGTGGGAATGTGAGTGGCAGGCTCTGAAAAAGGCTGACCCAACCATTAGGGCTTTCCTTTCTAAAGCCATCCCTAGAGCTAGACCCTCTTACTCTAAAGAAGGGCTCCCTCTCAGTGATAAACAGATTCTGGCTTCTGTTTCAGATGGGACATGTTTTGGTTTAGTGGAATGTGATCTACACGTCCCCGACCGTCTGAAGGAACATTTCAGTGAGATGACTCCAATTTTCAAAAATATTGACGTCACGCGTGCTGATATTGGTCCGTTTATGGGTGAATATGCCCTCAAACATAACTTGTTGTCAACCCCTCGTCGCACCCTAATAGGTAGTTATGTCGGGGAAAAAATTTGTTGGCAACACCGCTGTTAAAGTGGTATTTAGACCACGGATTGGAGGTAACAAAAATTTATCAAGTGATAGAATATCAACCGTCTAGTTGTTTTAAAAAGTTTGGAGAAATGGTTTCTGACGCTAGGCGGGCTGGTGATCTAGACGAAAGTCAATCTATAGTAAGCGATACGATGAAGCTCTTAGGAAACTCAGCCTACGGGAAGACTCTAACCAATAAGGCCAATCATAGCGCTGTCTCGTACGTTCAGGGGGATGAGCTATCGAAAATGATTAATAGTTCCCGGTTTAAAAAGATGACTGAAATAGGGGAGGATCTTTTTGAAATTGAGATGGAGAAAAAGAAAACAGTTTGGGACTTGCCCCTACAAATCGGTTTCTTCGTCTATCAGTATGCAAAACTTCGTATGTTAGATTTTTATTTCGAGTTCTTAGATAAGTTTGTAGATAGGTCCAACTTTCAGTTATGTGAAACAGATACTGATAGTTTATACTTAGCCTTAAGCGCCCCTAAGCTAGAGGACATAGTTAAGTCAGGTCTGCGGAATGAGTTTAATAGTGTATATAAAGACTGGTTTCCTGCCGAGTTTTGCGATGAACATACTAGCAAGACAGACTGTATAAACTGTAAGGGTGTTAAAGCATACACCAAACGAACGCCCGGGCTTTTTAAACTAGAGTACGAAGGGACAGCTCTTGTTAGCTTATGTAGTAAGACGTACCACTGTAGTGGGGATTACGATAAAATCAGTTGTAAAGGGCTAAGCAAGCAACACAACAAATTAGATAAAGATATGTTTTTAGAGGTTCTCGCTACGCAAAAGGCTAAGGGTGGGAAAAATGTAGGATTCAAAGTCTTAAATAATTCCATATTTTCCTATAGTCAAACAAGAAATGCTCTTTCCTATTTCTATATAAAAAGAAAGGTAGCTGATGATAATGTCTCGACTACACCTCTAGATATTTAACTCTTTACACTACCAGCTTAGCCTAACCAGGAATCTCTAACAGTTTCACCCTAGCTAAGCAGACATCCAACTACATAGGTATAACTAAATGTTATCCTTGTACTATATATTTACTTCGTGTACTGAATATTTTTGTAATGTTATATAATATCAATGTATGTTATACACCTATTGAGATAATAAAAGAATAAAATATATCTTTGTCTTCTGTTTTATATTGATTGTTTTTCATTGATGTTGTATAATCTACTAACCTATCACTAACGATCAAGAACTCCAAAGTCAGCCTACACCAAACATAAACACGTCACCTCCGGGGTCACCGACACGAAAGGTCACGGTTAACTCCCCCTGTCTCTCGTGTACATGTGGTGCGCTGCGCACCACACTATATATCTTTGTTAATTTACGGGCCAAATGCGACTCAGTTACACCCTTGTATACTACTATCTGTTCCCTCGCCCGTCCGCCTGCCTTCTCATCCATCCATCCATCCATCTGCTTTCCTGCCTGCCCGCCTAACTACCTACCTATCTGTCTGCCTGCCCGCCTACCTAATTATCTAATTGTCTGTCTGCTTGTCTACCTACTTAAATATATGTTTGTCTGTCTGCCTACCTACTTACTTGTCTAACTGTATGTTTGCCTGCCTGTCTACTTACTTACCTAACTATATGTTTGCCTGCATGTTTACTTATTTACCTAATTATCTGCCTGCCTGTCTAATTATCTGTATGTCTGCCTACCTACCTACTCACATAACTATCTATCTTTTTCCTTCCTTGCCCCCCCACCCACCCGCCCATACGTCTGTTCGATGCCCACCGACTTTTCCATCCGTCTATCCATCCATCCATCCATCCATCGATCCATCCATCCCTATCCCACTACATACAATCATACAAACATTAATTAAAACACAAACAACAATAGATTTCAATAATGTCTAAGCGGTTGACATGTCCAGATCTGTAGAAATCCAGAATGACTTTTGAAGACGATCTTAATGTTTTGTATTTTTGAGTCTCCGGCCTTTTGGATTGTTGCCGTGTTGTATTGCATGTATTACATTTCCTACACTAGTTTGAGATGTCTGGGTAGGAATTATTATTTTGAAATTGCGTTCAGACAGCCTAAAAGAACGTCAACATAAGTTTGTGATTGTCTTGGTAGTTCAGCAGGTGATTGACATTTCATTCTTATAGTCACAGAATGTGGTGTTTATTCGTACGGAAAGCAGATTGAGAAAAGAACTCAATGCATTTGAAGACGAATGCTTATTAAAGATACTTTGCATTACATGAAATGTATTCAAAATTAATGCTACAATAAAATAAATGGCCTGCATTGATCTCGTCTACTATTAAGAAAAGAAGATGGACATATATCGGTCATGTATTTAGAAGAAACGACCAGGGAATTACTAACCAGGTACTCAAATGGGAAACATCAGGTCAGAGGGAAAGGGGGCCACCACGAGAAATCTGAAAAAGAAACTGAGAGGCAAGGTTGGCAGGCATAGACTCACTCTTTTTAATCGAACAGCTCGCCCAAATTGCGGAAGACTCTAGAACCCTAAGTGCCGTCTAACGGCAGTAGATGATCGAGGAATAAGAAGAAGTCAGAATTCGTGAATAGCGAGATTTATGTTTTACTTTGTTCATTTTCTGTCAATTTCTGATTAATATTTTTTGTTTAGTTCAACATTACCTGTTTGATTGAGAATTTTTTTAACATCCGTTCTGTTACTCCGCCGTCTGTCTGTGTTGACTGCCTCACTTTGCCTAGTTGTTATGGAGTGTTTCAAGTTTTAGCCCCAATGTCTTTTAGATGACTCATGGATGATAAGCAAGACAAAACAAAGAACATGTAGTTCCACGGAATAGCAAAAATTACAAGGAATAATGTTGAAAAAAAGATGGACGAACCTGAAAAAAAAAAATCACCAAAATCATAAGGAAGGGACAATCAGCATTTATTGGGCATGTCATGAGAAAAGAAGGCATCGAGAATGCTATAACAACAAACAGAATACATTGAAAGAAGAGCAGAGAAAAACCAACAGAAAGAATATTAAACAACTTATCCAAATGGAATAATAAATGTCACCGACTAAAATAATGACATGCGTGGCTCAAGAAGGATGATCAACTACGCCAACGGGCATGGCACCTGATGATGACCTTTTAAATGCCCACCCACTCTGTACCCCAGAGTCCACCTGTTTTAATAATATTGTTTCGTGTAGATCTTAGCGTTGTGTATAATTGAAATATGTGGTTTGTTTTTGTTTAATTACTTTGAAGTATACGTAAGTTTTTGTGTGTAAACTTACATTTTCCCTCCCTGTACAATTATCTCAATGATCTTGTGTACAAGAATCGAAGTGTTATCAAGCAACTGCTGATTTACTACCTGATTTATCCGCCCCTGGTTACTGTCATGAAGCTACAAGCAGGCTGCCCATTGAAAACAATATTCGTTTTCCAACTTTCTAAATCAGAAGATGAATTTCAAAATGGAAAAAAAATGTAATCCTCTTCTTCTTTCTTTCCTCATCTGCCTTTCAGCGTCGAGGGAGATATAATTTGCAGTCTTCTGCTCTTCTGTTCGCCTATGCTGCTGTTATGTTTCCTAGTGCTTCTAATATTCCATCAATCCATCTTTTACGTGGTCGACCCTTGGGTCTGGTGTTCTCACAACGTTTGTTGAAGGCTCGTTGTGTTGTGTTTTGATCTTTCTGCCTTGTCACGTGACTAAACCATTTTATCTGTTGTTTCCTTATATATTCTATGGTGGGGGTTATTCCTAGCTTTTTCTCAGTTCTTCATTTCTGATCTTATCTCTCAGACTGTTTCCTGTCATTCGTCAAACACATTTCATCTCTGTAGAGGTTAAGTAATAATATAACCAATGTAAAAGAATTGACTTCGCAAACCCCTTGCAATACATTAGTGTTTTTGTTTGATAAGGGTGCAAATTAATCAATATATATATATATCGATCAACAGCTTAGGTCAATAGGCCCCTGTTGAGTGTGTGGGTTGTTAACGTTGATTTAGCACAACAGTAAAATCTTTAACGAAGAAAAACATGCTTCTAACAGTGAGTAATTTTAACATGGATCGTATTACGTTGCAATAGATTTGGGTGCGTTTATGACGATGTTATTGCGGTAATGAGAAAAATAAACGACCATAGGAGCGAATGGACGAAAATAATTGTAACTATCTGACGGTTTTTCTCTATTCTGGGATGGGTGTACAGTTTCCCGGAAGCCTGAAGCATAAAAGTCGCTTCCCCAGTGCAGTCGCCATACTGTATTTGGGTCAATATATATATATATATATATATATATATATATATTGCCTTTGGGGTTTTGACAGACAGTTGGAAGCAAGCAATCATGATAAGTCAGTAGTTTGGTAAAATATCAGTGCCGTATGTTAAATACTTTTCTGCTGAACAGCTTCTCTCGTGCCTGAATCTGCCAATATTGAATAGACAGCTTCTCTCGTGCCTGAATCTGCAAATATTGGATAGACAGCTTCTCTCGTGCCTGAATCTGCCAATATTGGATAGACAGCTTCTCTCGTGCCTGAATCTGCCAATATTGAATAGACAGCTTCTCTCGTGCCTGAATCTGCCAATATTGGATAGAAAGCTTCTCTCGTGCCTGAATCTGCCAATATTGAATAGACAGCTTCTCTCGTGCCTGAATCTGCCAATTTTGGATAGACAGATTCGACCGCAGAATGAGCAAGATGTATTCGTGGTGCCTGGTCTCGGCTCCTTTGTTCTGCGGCTTTCTTTTTCGAAATTTGATGTCAGCAATGTCTCGAATGTTGCTGTGCCGTTTTTTTTATTCTCCATGTGCTACGATCTGCAGCCAGATTCTCCCAGTTTCTTTCACTGATAGAGAATTCTCTCAAGGAAGTCCTACAGAGAACATCCTTATATCTCAGCACTGGTCCACCCTTTGGTCTCTTTCCATCCCTACGTTCGCTTTTTAATATTTCTTTAGAATACAAATGTTTACCACTCTTTGTACATGACCAAGCCACTTAAGTCTCCGAAACCTAAGTGTTGCAGTGATGTATGAGGGTTAGGCTCGTTGAAAGACATTAGAGTAGGTTACTTCATCCATTTATCGAAGGCAACGCAAATGAAATATGTTTAACCTTTCCTCCTGCTCTGATGATAACTTATTTTGTTCTCCTACCGTCATTCGAAGCCAGGCTGTTTTATCGTGAAAATAAAAATTAAACTGAAATAAAAGTTTGATTTAGTCGACATACCATCATCATCATCATCGCAGAATGGACTAACTCCACAGTGCTGAGATCCCCATCCCAGGACGTTCACGGTATAAGTCCCGCCTATCACACAGCGAATGCACTGAAGATGGCTTTAAATCAGTAATTATTACTGCAAGAATGTGAAGTGAATAAAAAAAAAAAAAATTATTCAGGTTTACATTCATCATCATCATGTGGCATATCGGTTGGCGTAAGCGATCATGTCCTTCCACAATCTTCTATCCACGGTGCATCATATTAATTCTGTTTTCCATGCCATGACACCAAGCTATCTAGTATTGTCTCTCTTTGTCGTCTATATCACTCTTCCCATGTATTTTGCCAGTTGTAACCAAGTATTCAAATTTCCCTCTTCTCATGATGTGCCCGAAAAATGTTGATTGTTTCTTTCTGATGTTTTTTATGAGCACCCTTTTTTTTTCTTTGAGAATTTCCTCGTTGGTCTCTTTAGCTGTCCAGGGAACTTTCAACATTCTTCTGAGAAATCCCATCTCTTTGGCCTCTAATCATTTTTTCATTTGTTTGTCTACTGTCATTGATTTGCTTCCATAGGTCACAATTGGCTCTATATAGCACCGATGAACTCTCTTTCTCACTTCTATTGATATAGACGTGTTGCATACGACGTTTTTCATTTTCCGAATTGCTATTTTAGTCTGAGCTATTCTGTGTGTTTTTTTTTTTAATTTACATTAAAGCGTTAATAAAACAAAACCAACGCTTCCGCCAAAATAGTCCAACAAGGACTTGCAGGCCACACTATTCTTTAGGTCCTGGTCGTGATGGTTCATCTTCTTCTTTTCTCTTTTCACTGATACCTAAAAGGTGTTGTGGTTTATATCATTTGTCGTTCTTGAGCTGCTCGAATTGTCTGAATTAGTGATTTTCCTTTGTTGTTTCATGTCTCTATCACTGCATCTATCCATCTTCTTCTAGGTCTTCCTCTTGGTCTTTTCCCATGCATTCTCGAGAAGAACGCCCTTGATGGTGATTGGTGAGGGTTCTTTCTGACCAGGTGGCCAAACCATTTAAGTTGTTGCTCTATATATTCTTGGCAGGGTTTAGTTCCTACTATTTTTCTTATGGTTTCATTTGGTATTCTATCTCTTCTTGTGTTATTTGTTACTTTTCTCAAGCAACGCATCTCACATGTATTGATCTTTCTTAATTGTGATTTAGAAAGGGTCCATGTTTGACTTTCATAGCACAAAGTTGGTATGAAAATACTATTTACCATTTGTTGTTTGGCTGGCATAGAAATGTTTGGATGTCTTAGCAATGGTGAAAGCTGGTATATATACGTGATGGTTTCCACAATGGGTGAAATTAAAACTTGACTGAGCACCTCGTGACGACCAAACTGTACGCGTTGATTTTATTCTCCAGCCATTGATGTCCCTCTCAACCCCAGGGCAGCTCCCAAAAATAGGATAAATCCCAGCCATAAGGATAAGGGAGCCGCGATAGCTCAGTGGTTAGTGAACTGGACTACAAAGGACAAGATGTCGGGTTCGATTCTGATCGACTGCTTCCCGGTTCACCCAGCATTAAATGGATACCGGATTTTTTTCTGGGAAAGTAAAGCGGCACGGGCGTAATACCGACCACACTACCCCAAAAAAATCATGTGCCGAAGGTCTGTAAAAATTATGGTCACTAACACCATTTTCACTATACACCACGTGGCGGGACGGGGCTTTTTACTTTTTCTTTACTTACTATAAAGATAATTATCCGCCCCTTTTCTCCCCCCCCCCCCTCCCCATCCCTCCCCCTCCATTATAGCCAGTTTCATTCGACGGTTGCTTTAACCAACAGATAGGAGTACCTCTCTCACCACTGGCCGATATCAACAAAATATAGTGAAGATGGACATATTTTCCCATGACCACAGGCGGATATTTGCCTTATGTTACCATAACCTTAGACATTCTCAGACTGAGGTCAGCTTGTTACATTGAAGAATGTTATGTTTCAGCATCTACTTGCTAATTCACTCAGACAAGCGGTTCTCATATTTGCTACAGATCATGTTTTATTTCATCTTGCTACTTCCTGTAGACCAACGGTTCTTATACTTGCTATTGATCCTTGATCTTTTCAAATTTTCTTACTACTTCCTTTACATCAGGGGTTCTCATATCTGCGCTAGATAATTGTCTTTTTTGTACTAGATAATAGAAATGTATTCCACAAGTTTTTGTACCAAATAATGAACAGGTAACCCATGGTCAATTTTTGTACCAAATAATGAACAGGTAACCCATGGTCAATTTTTGTACCAAATAATAACAGGTACCCCATGGTCAGTTTTTGTACTAAATAATAAACAGGTAACCCATGGTCAATTTTTGTACCAAATAATAAACAGGTAACCCATGGTCAGTTTTTGTACCAAATAATAAACAGGTAACCCATGGTCAATTTTTGTACCAAATAATAACAGGTACCCCATGGTCAGTTTTTGTACCAAATAATAAACAGGTACCCCATGGTCAATTTTTGTACCAAATAATAACAGGTAACCCATGGTCAGTTTTTGTACCAAATAATAACAGGTACCCCATGGTCAGTTTTTGTACCAAATAATAAACAGGTAACCCATGGTCAGTTTTTGTACCAAATAATAACAGGTACCCCATGGTCAGTTTTTGTACCAAATAATAAACAGGTAACCCATGGTCAGTTTTTGTACCAAATAATAAACAGGTAACCCATGGTCAGTTTTTGTACCAAATAATAACAGGTACCCCATGGTCAGTTTTTGTACCAAATAATAAACAGGTAACCCATGGTCAGTTTTTTACCAAATAATAAACAAGTATAGGGAGCCGCGATAGCTCAGTCGTTAGTGAAATGGACTACAAAGGACAAGAGGTAGGGTTCTATCCCAACCGACGGCTTCCGGGTTCACCCAGTCTTAAATGGGTACCGAATTTTTTTCTGGGAAAGTAAACCTGCTCGGGCGTAATACCGACCACATTACCTCATCAATCATATGCTGAAGGTCTGTAAAATTTATGGTCACTAACACCATATTCCCTATACGCCACCTGGCGGGTCGGGGCTCTTTATTTTTTTTTTTTTTTTTAAATAAACAAGTATTCCATGCGCAATGTTTGTTTGTTTCCTTGGTCACTTTTTTATGTTTAAAAATATTCCACAATCGACAAAGTCTAAATCATTAATTGTGTGTTACTTGCACGGATATATATATATATATATATATATATATATATATATATATATATATATATATATATTTTAGCCATCTTAATACTTTAATGTATCGTCGTCTGACTGTGTTGTCTGCATCAGTGGGTGCAGTCTGTATTGAGTATTTACAGTTTTGGGCCTCTCATCTTTTAGATTGTCACCGTCTCTGAAACTAAGGATCTCTTGAAATAATGTCACTCCACGTTGTATCCAAACCAGGTATTATTTATAAACAAGGATTGAACATCACTATCTCACTTTGGGCTTCAGAGAGCCACTCGTTCTGCTGTCGGTTGGTTGGTTTCTTGTACTAGCAGTCTAAAGATATCTGACATTGGGCTCAATGTTGTTTTGCGTGCTGGCATTTTTCTATGCTAGGGAGTATGTGGATTGGCTGCTCAGCCAAGTCTGAACGTATCAATGTGGAACATAATTTAGCGACTGCACTCTATCCAAAGATCCGTTAACTAACGAGTACCTTGTTGACTTTTCTACTCATGGTTGCGCCTATCTTCTCCTATTGCTGTAATCACAAGTTTAAAACAATCATACCATCACGTCCTGAGCCACTGTACCTATCCGATAGACCGAGTTGCAAAGTAACAGTTTATTTTATTTACCACCTGATAACCATCTTTGAGAAGTGCGATTCTGACTTATGAATCATATAGAGAGAACGTGAGTTTAATAATGGGGGCACAAATATATAAAGGAAAAGGTAAAGTACGAGAGTTGAATCGGCGTCTTAGCACATTAGTTTTCACCCATATGTACTCGGCCGCCTGTCCAGACGTGTTCAGAGACTTCTGGATAGTGTCGCTACAAGCATCAAAACCCACGATGAGAGGCGGCATTCCTCACATTCCCAGAGTACTACCCTGATACCCATTTCTGCCAACGACTGCATCGACCGCGGGGGTATTTTTTTTTTTGCAACCACGAGTACAACTCAAACTGCTCCCAGCGGGAATCGAACACGGGTTGTCCGAACGTCGGTAGTCGAGTCTGATGGTTTTCCCAACTAGACTACCGAGGCCCTTGCACAAATATGTATTGATTTGATACTGATGACATTTATGACATCAAACTTCACTGTGGGGTAAGAGTTGTAGTGAGGTAGAAAGCAGCAGTGGTTTAGGCTGAGGCATTTACAGCTGAATCTGATCATTTATTTCGTGAACAACGTGCTGAAAATTACTGCTGGCAGCTCATTCATGTCTCTGATAAAGATCATTTCTTTGTCCTGTATTAAAGGTCTGTGAGCAACGTGTTGAGAATTACTGCTGGCAGCTCTTTCAAGTAAAGATACCTCCTTTGTCCTGTAATAAAGGTCTGTGAGCAACGTGTTGAGAACCACTGCTGGCAGCTCTTTCAAGTAAAGATACCTTCTTTGTCCTGTATTAAAGGTCTGTTAACAACGTGCTGAGAATTACTGCTGGCAGCTCTTTCAAGTAAAGATACCTCCTTTGTCCTGTATTAAAGGTCTGTGAGCAACGTGTTGAGAACCACTGCTGGCAGCTCTTTCAAGTAAAGATACCTCCTTTGTCCTGTATTAAAGGTATGTGAGCAACGTGTTGAGAACCACTGCTGGCAGCTCTTTCAAGTAAAGATACATCCCTTGTCCTGTATTAAAGGTCTGTGAGCAACGTGTTGAGAACCACTGCTGGCAGCTCTTTCAAGTAAAGATACATCCCTTGTCCTGTATTAAAGGTATGTGAGCAACGTGTTGAGAACCACTGCTGGCAGCTCTTTCAAGTAAAGATACATCCCTTGTCCTGTATTAAAGGTCTGTGAGCAACGTGTTGAGAACCACTGCTGGCAGCTCTTTCAAGTAAAGATACCTCCTTTGTCCTGTATTAAAGGTATGTGAGCAACGTGTTGAGAACCACTGCTGGCAGCTCTTTCAAGTAAAGATACATCCCTTGTCCTGTATTAAAGGTCTGTGAGCAACGTGTTGAGAACCACTGCTGGCAGCTCTTTCAAGTCTCTGATAAAGATGCTTCCTCTTTCCTTCACCGCAATTTCTTCCATGAGTTTTCGTCCCCCAACTCTTATTCTTCTATCCATTAATATCCCGCGACAGGTAAATGGGAATTCTCTCAGTTTCTCTCAGTATTTGCTCACAGTTTAGCCAAGCTGAGAGCGTAGCTACGTTATGTTGACACGATCTCCCTCGTCTCTTCTCTCTGGACTATTAAGTGCATGACTCTGTCCCTCTAATTATATTCGTGGCTGGTGCATTCATTTCTAGCTCAGCAGAAGCCAAATAAATTAATATGTTTCTCCATAAACAATTCTGAAGCATCTCCCTTAGGCGAGGCAACTGCTTGATACAGGAGTGATGGCAGCTGAATATGTTGTCAGTTTGTACAAGGTACTGCTAGGTGCGAAGAGGAAGGATACAGGAGTTTTTTGAGAGACTTAGAGTACTATTGTCTCCCTCTTCGATGTATATATATATATCTTGTAACATGTCAATCAATCAGTCAATCAATCAAATCAAATAGTCAAATTAATAATTCAGTCAGTCTGTCTAGCTATCTGCCTGTCTGGTTATATCAATGTTTGTCTTTCACTTTGTATATCTTCGTCTTCTACCTCTCAGCTCCCTGTGGAGCATAGGTCTTCAACAAACACTTTCCAAGTCGTTCTGTTGTGTTTCTTGCCATTCTTTTAAGACCATTCCGTGTCTTCCCCATCATCTTCATCTCTGTTTCTATCTGTCTTCTCCAAGAATTCCTTGGTCTTCCTCTTTGTCTTTTCACCTGGGGATTCCAAAAATGGGCCTGTTGTGTAATACTCTCAGTTGGCTTCTCTCTAAGAGTGTGTTTGTCTTATCCAGTGCCATCGTCTTCACTGTATCTCTTTATCCACTGGTATTTGACTGGTACATTTCCATAATTCTATGTTAGTGATTTTGTTCTGCCATTTCCATCCTTTTATTTTGCGTAAGCATCCATTAATGAAAGTCTGTATCTTCATTATTTTCAATTTTGTTGTTCTCCATCTTTCACAGCCATATAATAGGACTGACTTAACATTGGAGTTGTGCTACATTATTACCCAGCATAATGTTCTACAGAATTACACAACATACCGTACTATATTATTACTCAGCATACTGTGCTACATTATTACCCAGCATACTGTGCTACATTATTACCCAGCACACTGTGCTACATTATTACCCAGCATACTGTGCTACATTATTACCCAGCACACTGTGCTACATTCTTACCCAGCATACTGTGCTACATTATTACCCAGTATACTGTGCTACATTATTACCCAGCATGTTGTGCTACATTATTACCCAGCACACTGTGCTACATTCTTACCCAGCATACTGTGCTACATTATTACCCAGTATACTGTGCTAAATTATTACCCAGCATGTTGTGCTACATTATTACCCAGCATGCTGTGCTACATTATTACCCAGCATACTGTACAACATTATTACCTAGCATACTGTACTACATTATTACCTAGCATACTGTACAACATTATTACCCAGCATACTGTGCTACATTATTACCTAGCATACTGTACTACATTATTACCCAGCATACTGTGCTACATTATTACCTAGCATACTGTACTACATTATTACCCAGCATACTGTGCTACATTATTACCTAACATACAGTACTACATTATTACCTAACATACCGTGTCTATAGCCTTAACACTGTCAACATGACAAAGAGGAACGATATGTGTCTAAAAGCATGGGAATTTACAAATAATTGATTTTTTGTTTTAATGTTTTGAGCCCTTGTCTTGGGATACTAATAACACTTCAAAATAATAACATAACTGATGTTCTCACTCCGTGGTGGAAGCCAAAATGCGATCCCGTAGGTCTAGTCCCCCACGGAGAGAATGAGATGGGCGTACTCTTGAAGCGATGACAAGCTCAACCTTGTCGTATTCCATTCTGGCAATATCGAGCAAGCAGCCTTTGGAGCAGACGTAATACCCCATTTCCCATTTCTCGAGGAAGCGAAAAACAAACCCAATATTAAATCAATCACTTACAAAATAATAAGACACGGAATTTTAACATATTGGAAGGAAAAGGGGGGCGCTGAGTGAAGGTGGGACGAATTGCTCAGCTTGTTGTGATGAACCGAAGAATGTGAATATATTTTTTTTTTTTTGGCTGCAAAATTGTTGATACTGGCTGTTTATGTCTTTGGTTTTTATTAGTAAAGTAAAGTAAAGTAAAGAGCCCCCGTCACGCCAAGTGGCGTATAGAGAATATGGTGTTAGTGAACATAAATTTTACAAACCCTCAGCACATAATTTTTGGGGTAATGTGGTCGGTATTACGCCCGTGCCGCTTTACTTTCCCAGAAAAAAAAATCCGGTACCCGTTAAAGGTTTGGGGGAACCCGGAAGTCGTCAGTTGGGATCGAACCCTACCTCTTGTCCTTTGTAGTCCAGTTCACTAACCACTGAGCTATCGCGGCTCCCGGTTTTTATCAGTACCTCTTTTAAAATCCCTGCCGCTGTGTGGTTTGTGTAGCTGCAGCAAATTCAAAGATGTTATTTTATTTCATTGTTTTAATTTCTATCAAATAAAGGACAAACAATTTCATGAAATGAAAGTCTCGATTTCAATTCTCTGCATGCTCTTTAGTTAGTTTTGTAAAAAAAAAAAAAAAAAATAAAAAAAAAACGTCTGGTATATAGTAGATTTTCTGTCTTTCATGTACACCCGACATGTTCTTTCATATAGAACAACCTTGCAGTTCTCGGGCAGTGTTCTTTAGCAATAATGAAACTTGCCTCTTATTGACTGCACATGAAGATCTCAAAACAACCCATAAACCTCAAGGCAAAACCAGCGGTCCCGATCACAATATCAGAAAGCCAGTTAATATATATATATATATATATATATATATATATATATATATATATATATATATATATATATATATATATATATATTGTTAATTAATATATATATTGTTAATTAATATATATATTGTTTAATATATATATATATATATATATATATAACAATAACATTAATTGTTTGCGCGGCACACAGTCTGATCCGTTTCTATCGTCACTTTCTATGGTTTCTTTCAAACGCTGAACTTGAAATCCTAATCAACGTTATATCGTCCGTTTCCAATAGGATTAAACTCACTATTTCATCTACTCTGATGTAATGTGCCACTGGAGAAAAACACTCTGTTTAAATCGAACCAGAAGGAGAACATCTCAGCTCTACAGCTGATGTCTGTCCATTTTTTGATGTTATCTTCCCATCTCTTTCTCTGCTTACTTCTCCTTCTTCGTCTTTTTATAGCTCTTGGCTGAATGATCTTTTCTGGGCCAGACAATTGAGATACGTGGCCAAACCATTTCAATTCGTGTCTCCTCAAAAAAGTCACAAGTTTATCATAAACTCAGATTTCTTGTAGTATCCTTTTACAAAATTGGTCATTTGTGATACGAACTAAGTTAGAGATAGCCAAAAACTTACGGTAATATTTGTGATACGATCTAAGTTAGAGATAGCCAAAAACTTACGGTAATATTTGTGATACGATCTAAGTTAGAGATAGCCAAAAACTTACGGTAATATTTGTGATACGAACTAAGTTAGAGATAGCCAAAAACTTACGGTAATATTTGTGATACGATCTAAGTTAGAGATACCCAAAAACTTACGGTAATATTTGTGATACGAACTAAGTTAGAGATAGCCAAAAACTTACGGTAATATTTGTGATACGATCTAAGTTAGAGATAGCCAAAAACTTACGGTAATATTTGTGATACGATCTAAGTTAGAGATAGCCAAAAACTTACGGTAATATTTGTGATACGATCTAAGTTAGAGATACCCAAAAACTTACGGTAATATTTGTGATACGATCTAAGTTAGAGATACCCAAAAACTTACGGTAATATTTGTGATACGATCTAAGTTAGAGATACCCAAAAACTTACGGTAATATTTGTGATACGATCTAAGTTAGAGATACCCAAAAACTTACGGTAATATTTGTGATACGATCTAAGTTAGAGATACCCAAAAACTTACGGTAACATTTGTGATACAATCTAAGTTAGAGATACCCAAAAACTTACGGTAACATTTGTGATACAATCTAAGTTAGAGATACCCAAAAACTTACGGTAATATCTGTGAAACAATCTAAGTTAGAGATACCAAGAAAGTTATAATAATAATAACATTTCCATAGCATGTATTTTCTTCTGTAGCTCTACTGTAAATGTCCATGTTTCACAAGCATACAGAAAAAAAAAACTGAAAATATGAAGGGGCGCATCAACCCTAATTTTAGAGACTAGAGTGATGTTCTTATTTTTCCAAATAGGTTTCTAGGCTTGCTTAGCAATGACCGCTTTAGTTTGCACTGTTCTAGCCAATATTTCCGTTTTTTTTTACCTTCCTCGATAAGAATTGATCCTAAGTATTTAAATTGTTCAACTGTTTCTGGGCTGCTCATAGATTAAATACAAGCGATGTAAATCTAACCCTGTGGGAAACATTCCCTGTATTTTCTTGTTACGACCAAGTTGTAAAAGGCGTTCTATTAACTCTTTCAGTACGGAAGCTTTTTATCATTGCAACGAAGGAGATTTCAGAGACACAATTTGTCATAATTTTAAGAATCAATCTACATATTTATATTTATGCACTATATAACATATTATATATGAATTTTTAGATAAATGAGAAAGGTATTAGATTTTACCAATACCAAGATGATACAAGACTTGTAAAAAGAATATGGTTTGATGGCGTTCACACTAATCAAGTTGAGAGTGACGCACTGTGCGGCGAAACGTACGGAAAGAGTCGTAGTTGGAAATGTAGGTGGAGATCTGTCTATCTTCGACATTATTCCACTAAAGGTTTGCACCTCCTTACTCCTGAACATTCCCTTGTTGTTGCTCTTTGACGTCTCATTGTGTATCATGTAACATGATGGCGTTAGATGTTTATGGTCACAGCATTGATTTCTTTTGACTTTTAAAAATGTGTTTTCTGTTTTGTTTGTTTTCGTCCCTGTTTAAGACATTTCGGTCGAAACGTTGGTTCGTTGTTAACCTTGTCTTGTTCGCAAAGCTGAATTATCCTAATTGGTTTAATTTACTGATATTGGTAAAAATGCTATCCACTCATTGAGTGCCGTCTCCGCATAGAAGTTTGGCTACCATGGAGGGCCATTCCGCCCTGACTCTTGTTTTGATAGTCTATCTATCTATTGACCTTTCGAGCCGTTGCCGGCCCATAGGGCGTAGACCAAGATACACCTTCTCATATCTGAATTTTTGCTCTAGCAGTTTTCTTTTAAAGATTTTTTTATCAGATCTCGCCATTTGTCTCTGTTCTGTGCAAGCAACTCTATCTCATTGAGGGAGCCGAATTGTTTTAATAGATCAGGTTGTCAAAAAGGCTGACTAGTCCATCTTTTAATGGTACCCCTCTATGTTAGTCTTGGTCGGCCTATGCCTCTTTTACGTTGTGTTTTCTCTTCCAAGATTACTTTTAGTAGACTTCTGTGTCTTTTAACTTTCCCCTAAAATTTCACGTGACTTGTTTAAATTGTGTTTAGTAGTTCTCTTTAATTTCGCTATTCACTACACTGCTGTAAATATCCAAGTGTTTCTAGCTTATTAGCAAGTGCTTGCTTATAATTAATGGATCGATGGATGGGTAAATTGTTTACTCAGGATGACCTCGGGATTGTAAGGATAATGTCCTCTTTGATTAAGCCTGACGATCACCACTGAAATTACTGCGTCATGTGTTCACGTCACAATACGCAGCTCATGAGGACTTGAACCGAAGGGATAGCCTTCATTTTGTATGTGTGCAGACATAGAATTAGAGTGCTTGTGTAATGTTTGTACTCTACGACACGAAGGACTGATTTTACATTACATATTTTTGACAAATGCATTTTATGTTATTTTATTTTTTATATTTTTCATAGCATAGATCCTCATTGTCATTGATTTTTTTTTTTTACAACGAATAAAGCTTTAATATCTATGGATTACTACGTTTTAAAGATGATTTTTTTTTTTTTTTAGGTTTTAAAAATGAATACTGAGATTTTTGACAGGGGTGAGCACGAAAAAAACGTTATGGTGGAATATTTAAAATACTAGAAAACATAACAGACAAACAGAATAGCATATAACCGCATACTGTATCTTCCATCGGCGCTTAAAGGCAAATAAGGAAGGAAACGTGGAGACAATATATATATTTTTTACTAACATTTCGAATACACAGAAAAAATAAAGACTTGTTCATTAGAGTATGAGAATATGGTATGAATGTCAATTTAAATGTATTCCCAAGACAGTTGACATATTAATGTATGTCAGGATCAAGTCAGGTCCGCTCTGGTTTTCTCATAAACATTCTCTGTGAGCAATTGTTCAAAGACTGGATGAACTACATAGTTCTGTCGATGCCGGACAGAATAAAAGTAGAAAACGAAACGTTTGTGAGCCTAACCTATATCGTCATGTCTACAGACGGTTCCACGAACCATCTAATCATGGTCTTCACTGACAATGTATCACATCATATATATATATATATATAAATATATATATATATCATATCACATTATATATATCACAGTCATATCATAATTTCATGTCTCCACAATAATTTTACGTGCGTCGTTTCAACCATTACAGACAAACAAGAAAAGAAAACTCTTGTGGCGCACATGCTAGTTAGCACCCAATCTACGGATACGATTTTGAACAATTATTGTTCCAATTTTATCATAATTTCATCTCCGCGATAATTTTGTGCCCTTTGTTGTTTTGCTATCCAAAAAATTAATTAATTAAATTATAAATTAAATTAAAAACAATAATACAATTTCTGGTTTAACATAATAGCACCCCGTATAAGAAATGTAAAGCTAAACAGTCGTTATTGCCACTCTTATCATAATTTTATCTTCACTGTTATTTGATGTGCATTAATTGTTCTGCCTACTCACCCACCCAGTCACCAATCTTTCGTGACAGTCACAGTAATAGTTGTGTAACTTAATTATTGATGACGATTGTTGACTTAATAATGCTAGATAAGATCAACGGACACAGAGTCCTATATAAAGATAGAGAGAACTTACTGGCTAAACGCACTTCTATTTCCTCTCCTCATATAGATAGATAGAATTTACTGGTGACACGCACTTCTATTTGGACTCCTCAAATAGATAGAACTTAGTGGTAACACGCACTTCTATTTCCTCTCTTCATATAAATATGTCACCAGTAAATTCTATGTATCTATATGAGGAGAGGGAATAGAAGTGCGTATGACCAGTAAATAATAGATAGATCGATAATTCACAAACAGCAGAGGTAGAATCAAGATGCAACAAAGCTTGTCAAATCATTGGACAGTTATCACCACTATTGTCCAACAAGGAAATAACTCTGGAGGCAAAACGAGCACTATACAATACAATCTTCATCCCAACGTCGTGCTACCAATGACAGACCTGGACCCTAGATGCAAGAACAATAAGAAAAATAACCTCTACTAAGATGAAAGGTGTTAGACGAATGACAGGAAAGAGTCTGAGAGATAAGATCTGAAATGAACTGAGAAAAAATATAGGAATAGCTCCTCCATAGAATATATAAAGAAACAGCAGATAAAACGGTTTGGCCACCTGACAAGGCAGAGTGATCAAAACACAACATAACGAGCCTTCAATAAACGTTGTGGGAATACCAGACCCAAGGATCGACCACGAAAAAGATGGATCAATGGAATATTAAAAACACTAGGAAACATAACAGCAGCAGAGGCGAATAGAAGAGCAAAAGACCGCAAATTATATCTCCCCTCGACGCTGAAATGCAAATGAGGAAGGAAAGAAGAAGAATATATATGGATAAAACTTACTGGTTGCACACCTCTATTTCCTTTCATCATATCTTCTCGTTTACCTGCTTATATCAATTTCCTATAGGCAGATTATAGGGCAGAGAAAGATTTCCACAGCTTCCTCAGTAATTTTGATTTTGAAAAATTAATACCATGAGTATTTTATGTTATCTTTTTTTTTTTCATAGTGTTTTTGACGATACTGTAACTCCTAATATCCTTGAATTATCTTTATTAATTATTTTTTTTTTAAATTTTTATTTATTATTTTTTTATATTTATGCGATGAGGAGAGATAATAACCGAATAACAAAAGCAAGCCCTCATGTGAGAAACAACAGATAAGAGGAAAAGAGGCCGACCCAGAGAGACAATGAGAAGAACGTTGATGAGAGAGGCAAGAGCAGCAGGAATCGGCTCCCTCAATGAGATAGAGTTGCTTTCACAGAACAGACAAATGGCGAGATTTTATAAAAGATCTTTATAAGGATTGAAAACTGTTAGAAAAATAATGTAGATAAGAGAAAGAGTATCTGGGTCTATCCCCTATGGGCCGGCTACGACTCGAAATGTCAATAGATAGATAGATAGATTTTTATTTATAATGATCTTTTAATCAGTTCGGGCACTGAGTGTGGTCTTACTCTGGACAAAGAGGACATCGTCAAGTTTGTTCTCCATTCAACAAAAAAAAAAAAAAAAGGAGGAGGAGAATGGGTGAGACAATGGTACATATATTGAGGAGTCTAAAGGTGAGACAATGATGTATATATTGAGGAGTCTAAAGGTGAGACAATGATGTATATATTGAGGAGTCTAATGGTGAGACAATGATGTATATATTGAGGAGTCTAAAGGTGAGACAATGATGTATATATTGAGGAGTCTAATGGTGAGACAATGGTGTATATATTGAGGAGTCTAAAGGTGAGACAATGATGTATATATTGAGAGATTGAGGTGTCTAAAGGTGGGACAATGATGTATATATTGATAGATTGAGGAGTCTAAAGGTGGGACAATGATGTATATATTGATAGATTGAGGAGTCTAATGGTGGGACAATGATGTATATATTAATAGATGAGGAGTCTAACGGTGGGACAATGATGTATATATTGATAGATTGAGGAGTCTAAAGGTGGAAAAGAGTTTTGGTCGATCCGGAGTGCTTAGTGGAGAAAAGCAGATGTATCTACAATCAACACCTTACAAGAAAGTACTTGCGGTGGAGCGGATATGGGACGCCCCGACTACAATGAAACTGATTCCATTAATAGAATAGTATTATCTTTGAAGTCACATTTATATTCGATATGTTATTGAAATATTAATAACAAAACTAGGCGAGTAATAGTGCGTTTTAATATGAAGAGAATCGGTTTACATGTACCACACTGGTCTTGTTTCTAACGGCTGTGTACGAGATTGGTTACTTGGCAGTGCTGTGCCTTTTCTTTTTATTGTGTGTTAGTTTGCTCAAATGTTAATGCACATTTGAGTTAGTTTTCGTTTTTTATTTTAACAATAGTCTTGAGTCTTGTGCGGTCTGTCCTTAAAAGAATTGCCTCTGCTAAAATGTATTGTTTATTACAAAGATTTTTATTTTTAATTTTGAATATAAACGATGAACCCACAAAAGTAATACATTTTGCTTAAATGTTGAGAAAGTGGCTTCTAGGCTAATTGGTCAGAATGTCAACTATTTTCAGCCGCTAGTGACCCCCAGATCCCTGTGAAACCCCAGAAAGGATCACAGGATCAGGCTGGGTCACAGGATCAGCCGTGGGAAACGAATGCCATTTCCGGTCAAGACAGCGACCACACCTCGCCAGAACACAATGCATTGTCAAACCAAACGTATAACCCGTATCATATTTACCCTTACTACAATTACAACCTGGCATCCAGTGAGACTGAAGAACATAAATCTGGCTCTCACAGCGACAACAGACTGCAGACACAGCCTGTGGTATCGCCAACCACAAACAATAGAACCATGCAAGGAAACACCACTGGCAGCAACGAGGGTATACATTTCCATTCAGTAGTTTGTACTATCTTGTAATCATATATTATTGTAAACACATTTATATTTGTAATTAATATGTAATGAAAAAAAAAAAGAACCACTTACAATTTGAAAATGACAACTGAAATTTGTTGGACATGTGAAGCGACATAACACACTTCTAAAAGTCATCTTGGAAGTGAAGGTTACAAGGTGGACGAGACAGTGGCAGACCAACACTAAAGTGGACCGATAACATCAAAAGATGCACATGTGAATCTATGACAATATGCACCGTCTAGACAAGAGACAGAGTAAAATGGCGCTCCATGATAGCCAACTTTCGATGTGGAGACAGTACCCAAGAGAAGTGGAACGATTATTGAAAGTTGAGATAGTGATGGTAATTTTTAGAATAGCAAGAGATGGGGTAATGAGTGAAGGTTGGGATAGTGATAGTAATTTTTAGAATAGCGAGAGATGGGGTAATGAGATAGAGTGACGGTTGGGATAGTGATGGTAATTTTTAGAATCGCGAGAGATGGGGTAATGAGTGAAGGTTGGGATAGTGATGGTAATTTTTAGAATAGCGAGAGATGGGGTAATGAGATAAAGTGATGGTTGAGATAGTGATGGTAATTTTTAGAATAGCGAGAGATGGCATAATGAGATACAGTGATGGTTGAGATAGTGATGGTAATTTTTAGAATAGCATGAGATGGGGTAATGAGTGAAGGTTGGGATAGTGATGGCAATTTTTAGAATAGCGAGAGATAGGGTAATGAGATTGAGTGACGGTTGGGATAGTGATGGTAATTTTTAGAATAGCGAGAGATGGGGTAATGAGATTGAGTGACGGTTGGGATAGTGATGGCAATTTTTAGAATAGCGAGAGATGGGGTAATGAGTGAAGGTTGGCATAGTGATGGTAATTTTTAGAATAGCAAGAGATATGGTAATGAGTGATGGTTGGGATAGTGATGGCAATTTTTAGAATAGCGAGAGATGGGGTAATGAGTGAAGGCTGGGATAGTGATGGCAATTTTTAGAATAACGAGAGATTGGGGGTAATAAGTGAAGGCTGGGATAGTGATGGTAATGTTTAGAATAACAAGAGATGGGGTAATAAGTGAAGGCTGGGATAGTGATGGTAATGTTTAGAATAGCGAGAGATGGGGTCATGAGTGAAGGTTGGAATAGTGATGGTAATTTTTAGAATAGCGAGAGATATGGTAATGAATGATGGTTGGGATAGTGATGGCAATTTTTAGAATAGCGAGAGATGGGGTAATGAGTGATGGTTGGGATAGTGATGGTAATGTTTAGAATAGCGAGAGATTGGACAATGAGTGAAGGTTGGGATAGTGATGGTAATGTTTAGAATAGCGAGAGATGGGGTAATAAGTGAAGGCTGGGATAGTGATGGTAATGTTTAGAATAGCGAGAGATGGGGTCATGAGTGAAGGTTGGGATAGTGGTAGAAATTGTGGGAATAGCCTTCGCCGCAAGTGATAATGTACGACAAAAAGAGATGACGAAAAGGGGTCGGACAATGGAAAATAGAGACGTTCTGAAATAGGTGACTTCGGGAGCAATACATCAGAGCATGAAAGATTGGATAGAAGAATTTAATCGAAAGAAAAAGAAAAAAGGAGTGAGTAGAAATTGATCAGAGGGAAGGAGGAGAGAGAGAGAGAGAAGATGGGGACTGAGAGGCAAAGTGAACAGGAAATATAAGACAATGAGGTTGCGGAAGACATTTTTATAAGACGAGATAGAAGACGGAAAGAAACATTCGAACAGAGGGAGACACACAGAGAGGCACAAAGAGAGAGAGAGAGAGAGAGAGAGAGAGAGAGAATGAGACAGAGGAAAAAGATATTTTTTTTAATAAAAAAGAATAAAGTTAATTATAGCACTTAAGATAAAAATAAAATAAAAACTACCCGTGCTTATTATGCGACTTCTTATAATAAGACATGGCAATTTAGGAGTTTAGCGTCATAAATTATATTTCTGCTAAAGAGTGATTTCCAAAATCCCCCCCCCCCCCCCCGCTTCCCCTCCTTTCCACCCTCATGTTTGACCATCACGTATTTGAGTGCATCAGCTGTTTTTAGTTTTTTTGTGAATTTATTTTATTTTGTCAACAAGGTTTAGGTTTAGGGTATTCCTAACCCCATCTCAGGAGTCTTGTCTTGACAGATTAGAGAACGGCCGAAATAAAGTGCAAGGGAACGTTACTCCGAACAGAACTAAATTAGGACGCTAAACTCCTAAATTACCAATGATTATTTTTTATTATTGTTCTCTTATTCTAAACATCACACAGCAGCAATGCGAATTGGTTAAAAGTATATATATATATATATATTAATCACACCTAACATCAATATTAAATATTATCGTTATCCAAGATGTCACATGGATCGGACGGACTTCATCAATTCCCTCCGAGATGTAGGAAGGGCACAGGACTTCGGCAACAATGAGTCCACGTCACTCCTTCGGATGAAATAGATGGGAGTTAAGATGGGCACAGCCAGAAACGAGAAACTTAGTGGCCGTGTAAGAATCTACTAATCAACCAACACAGAACTGGAGTCGTCTGTCACTGGACGCTGCGGGACTTGCTCAGGAGGGGATTTGAGTATTCATGGGCATGTTCGGAGTGCAATGATGGTGACCCACAAATAACTTAATAACTCAATAAAGGTGTCACAACTTGTAAGATGGGATGTGTCAAAGAATATAATAATAATGAAAGGACACAGTTGAATTGTTGGAAATACAACCTGCACGAATCACATTAGAAATGACAGGAAAAATATAAGGGACTCATCTATGACGTGATAATGGAGCCTTATCAATTTGACGTCAACACGGGTCATCCATCCGGCTTCAGGAGTCAAAATAATACCAAGTCGAAGAATGTTACAGGAACACATGAGCTCACAGCTGTTTGTTTTCTTATTTAAGTAGCGTTTTAGTTCTAAGCTTAGAAACTTTACAGCATTTATGGATGAAGATGTATGAGGCTATGTACGTTCCCCTTAATTCTTAAAATGTATATTTTATGGTATAGTAACATGTATAGTAACATGCAAAGAGCCCGTCACGCCACGTGGCGTATAGGGAATATGGTGTTAGTGACAATAATTTTTACAGACCTTCGGCACATAATTTTGGGGTAATGCGGTCGGTATTACGCCCATGCCGCATTACTTACCCAGAAAATAAAATATGTAACCCATTAAAGGCTGGGTGAACCCGGAAGCTGTCGATCAGGATCGAACCCGACTCTTATTCTTTGTAGTCCAGTTCACTAACCACTGATCTATCGCTGCTCCCATTTTATCGAAATGGTTTCAATTGTTTTTTTTAAGCACCAAGGGCACACAACGTAAAATTTGTTAACCAAAGTCAATATTTATGTTTTAATATGTTAGTTATTAATGATCATAATAGAACGATCTAAGATGGCAAATCGGAGATTTACGGCTACGCAATATTTAATTGATGGTTTGACAAGCTGTCATTGTAAAAAGTATTGTTAAGGAAACAGCGCCATAGATTTTAGATCAGTGATCTCTGCAATATGTGCCACTTTGGCACGCAAGGTTTCTGTTTTTGAGATTGTGGTTCTGCCCTATGTGCCGTCTTCGGCTCGAAAGGACAATAGATAGATAGATAGAATATTTAATTTGTAACCATTACCAGTTTTTAAAGTGCTCAGATACACTTTCTTCTAATCACTTTGAATGAGCAACACAAGACGCGTGTGTTATCTATCATCTTCATGGAAATAGACAACTAAGCAAAGCAACTAATGTATCAATGAGAAACAGCTGTGAGCTGTACGAAATAACACGTACAATTTCGACTCACTTGAGTCGGGATAGAAAAGAAGCTCACCAACACGCGTTAAAGCATTTGTGAATACGAAATTATAAGTGATGATTGGTTATTGGTTATTGGTTATGGAAGGCCTCGGTATCACAGCAAACGAATTAAAATCCATAATTGCTCAACCGCCCGTGCCAGTGGAATCATCCGAATTACTAACACATCTCCCAAACAAAGAAAGGTAACTGTAGTCCCCATCGTAGCAGTCTCAGCACACGCCAAAAGACATAAGGCGAAACCGCGCAGAAAGTGAACACAGCCAACTGTTCCCTGTCATACGATATCATCATTTATCGTAAACAAGCGGGATATCGAAGCAGGATCAAAACGGATGAGACACACAGCTCACGGTGTGCACAGAGCACTTAACTCAGTAGCTCCTACAACAAGCCGGACTTGGAATATGAGGAAACTGCAAGAAGGAACACTTTTCAGACATAGCCTTCAATGGTTCCTACCGCCTATCCACCATATACCATGGGAGTTCACGTCCTCCCGAAAATGATGATCGTCATAGCACTTGATGATGTTAGGCCATCATTGATGACTCCAATTCCAAACATATAGACACACAGTGGTGGTAAGTTATCATTTCCAATCCAACAGAAGCCACATGACCTGTTGTTAGTAAAACCACAGATGGAATATGATTTTGTGACCTTCACTGATTCACTCTTAGATGTGAATGTGTAGTTTACACAAGAGGAGAAGTTTTCAACTACAGTGATCCCATTTAAGGCAATATAAGTGATGATTTTGTTACAACACTCTGCTCAAGTATTATCGTGCTGTAGTTTGTTAATGTTTTGTTATATTTTAATGGGGAGAAAATAAATCTTGCTCCGCAAATGTTCTACATATATATATTTACCTAAATGTCCATCAAATCTTCTATATCTCTTACCAGCATCTCCCTCAAATCTTCTATATCTCTTACCTGCATCTCCCTCAAATCTTCTATATATTTCACCTGAATCTCCCTCAAATCTTCTATATCTTTTACCTGAATCTCCCTCAAATCTATATCTTTCACCTGAATCTCCCTCAAATCTTCTATATCTTTTACCTGAATCTCCCTCAAATCTTCTATATCTTTTACCTGCATCTCCCTCAAATCTTCTATATATTTCACCTGAATCTCCCTCAAATCTTCTATATATTTCACCTGAATCTCCCTCAAATCTTCTATATCTTTTACCTGAATCTCCCTCAAATCTTCTATATCTTTCACCTGAATCTCCCTCAAATCTTCTATATCCTTTACCTGCATCTCTCTCAAATCTTCTATATCTTTTACTTGAATCTCCCTCAAATCGTCTATATCTTTCACCTGAATCTCCCTCAAATCTTCTATATCTTTCACCTGAATCTCCCTCAAATCTTCTATATCTTTCACCTGAATCTCCCTCAAATCTTCTATATCTTTCACCTGAATCTCCCTCAAATCTTCTATATCTTTCACCTGAATCTCCCTCAAATCTTCTATATCTTTCACCTGAATCTCCCTCAAATCTTCTATATCTTTTACCTGAATCTCCCTCAAATCTTCTATATCTTTCACCTGAATCTCCCTCAAATCTTCTATATCCTTTACCTGCATCTCTCTCAAATCTTCTATATCTTTTACTTGAATCTCCCTCAAATCGTCTATATCTTTCACCTGAATCTCCCTCAAATCTTCTATATCTTTCACCTGAATCTCCCTCAAATCTTCTATATCTTTCACCTGAATGTCTCACAAATTTTCGATCTTTTACCTGCATCTTCCTCAAATCTTCTACATCTTTTACCTGAATCTCCAGCAAATCTTCTATATCTATTACCTGAATCTCCCGCAAATCTTCTATATCGTTTACCTGAATGCCCCACCCCAATTCAAGCAAAAGGTGAGAACACAAACGTCATACCATTCTTGTTTCGCAGCTGCTTTTCTTACAGACGCTAACGGAACCAGTAAACTTGCAATTCTAGACCTCAAGGTCACTGGTATGAAACCAAAGCAAGTCATTTCGTTGTACCCAAACCAGATTGTATTTGTACCCAATTCATTTTCATAGTTGCAGTTGTATATGTAGGAACTTCATATATACCAAGAAGTTATAGACTTTGATGCACACCAGAACTATATTTGTTCTCCGGTACACGCTTTTACAGATTAATCCAATTTCTGTTCATGTTCTTATTTGGTTTACAAATATATCTTACTGTTAATTACATTGAATTAATTTTTCTGTATAGTACATTCGTAATTCATATTTTGTTGTATTACTTAGCAGCCCTTCGTTGCTTTTTCTAAAATGTTATTTTTAAAAATAATAATTACACTTCCCTATAAATAAGTCGTCTTTTTTTTTTCTTTTTCACTGTATTATGTTGTGCTTTTCGCCACTTTGTATCAGGTTTTTAATGTTTTTCATTACTCTTCGTATTTTTGTACAAGTTAATTATTTATTTTCGATGTCAATTGTGGTGTTTTAAAAACACGTTTCACGCTTTTTATTTGTTTGTCTCCCCTATATATATATACACACACAATCATATATATATATAACAAACATGTTCTCCCTCTTTCATCTTTTACATTTATGTCACATTTTAATGTATTTCTGTGTTTAGTGTTTTGTAACTTACCAGAGACCGCCACGATTAATATAAACTTTACAGTTTAAATGTAAACACATAAAAATATGCCAGAGGCATTTCAAAAATAAACGTAAATAAGTTAAAATATGACTGAAATGTCGTTAAGCATTCATTGTATCCCCCTTGGTAATTATAAAGCAACAAAATCTTTAAGCATTCTGTTTTTGTTAAAGCTGGTCATTATAAAATATTAGGGTTGTTTAATAGTTTCTCCATGTATTTCATGCTTTAAATTATTGTATAACTGCAAAATGTCTAAGAACTTCCTTCTTTTTGTTGTTCACCCGATGGCTACTAAAGGAAGTTATTATCATCTTCATCATCCGTCCTTAGAGAGACGTTAAGTGGGTGTAGATGCGTTGTGTGGTAGTTTTCAACTGTAATATTTGCGCCTTTTGGCCCAAAACATCCGTCTTCAGCAGCATGTTATTTTTAAGTACAGGGTTGTCTTCCCTCTTCAATCCCTGAATGTTTGACCGGACTAGACAGGTTAGTTTGTTTCTGGAGGCACCGCGAAGAGGTGGAGTAGGGTATGGATGGTTCTGGTTCATTGAATCTGACGCACACATCAGCTGTGGGTCGCTGACAGCTTCCAGCTCTGTTGCAGCGAGGCACCGTTGACTCAGCCTAGGAAGCATTTAGCGCGTTATAGAAACTTTATTTGGGGTGGGGAGAATGCGTTGCATAGAAGTAACACAGCAACCTATGGGTGGGAAAGTGCAGGGTTCGAATCCCGCCCACAAACGAAGAGGAATTTTTATATCAAACTGTGTGATTTCGTTTTGGCTTTAGCTGCCTGGTTTCTGGTGTAGAGGCGTCCGATGTCTAATTCTGTGGCATATCGGCAATAAACAGGAGGTCCAGTGTAACCTCTGCGCATAGTAAAAGTCGAGAAGAGTATGCCGGGAGGAAAGGATTGTTAGTAACATATATAACAAATCTGCACAATCTCAATTTTCAGAACATCCATGGTTCTGTGGAGTCCGTGCATCTGAGCTGAAACCATCTTTAGTGCTCTTGCTAGTGTATGGCGGGCTGCACGCTGGTGGAGGTACTGGGGAGGGGATCTAAACATTATGGAGTTGTCCGACGAAGATGATCATCTGTCGACTAAACTAAACTAAACTAAACTAAACTAAACTAAACTAAACTAAACTAAGCTAAGCTAAGCTAAGCTAAGCTAAGCTAAGCTAAGCTAAGCTACAGCTACAGCTAAGCTACAGCTACAGCTACAGCTATAGCTACAAATACAACTACTATAACTACAACTCCTACAACTACAACAACAACTACTACAGCTACAGCTACTACTACTACTACTACTACTACTACTACTACTACTACTACTACAATTACAACTACAAATACAACTACAAATACAAATACAACAACTACAACTACAACAACTACAACAACTACAACTACAACAACTACAACTACAACAACTACAACAACTACAACTACAACAACTACAACAACTACAACTACAACTACAACTACAACTACAACAACTACAACAACTACAATTACAACAACAACTACAACTACAACTACAACTACAACAACAACAACAACTACTACAACAACTACAACAACTACAACTACAACAACTACAACAACTACTACAACTACAACAACTACAACTACAACAACTACAACAACTACAACAACTACAACAACAACTACAACTACAAGAACTACAACTACAACTACAACAACTACAACAACTACAACAACTACAACAACAACTACAACTACAACAACTACAACAACTACAACAACAACAACAACTACAACTACAACAACTACAACAACTACAACAACAACTACAACAACTACAACTACAACAACTACAACAACTACAACAACTACAACAACTACAACAACAAGAACTACAACTTCTACAACTACAACTACAACAACTACAACAACTACAACAACTACAACAAATACAACAACAACAACTACAACTACAACAACTACAACAACTACAACAACTACAACAACAACAACTACAACTTCTACAACTACAACTACAACAACTACAACAACAACAACTACAACTACAACAACTACAACAACTACAACTACAACAACTACAACTACAACAACTACAACTACAACAACTACAACAACTACAACTACAACAACTACAACAACTATAACAACTACAACAACTACAACAACTACAACAACTACAACTACAACAACTACAACTACAACAACTACAACAACTACAACTACAACAACTACAACAACTACAACAACTACAACTACAACAAGTACAACAACAACAACTACAACAACTACAACAACTACAACAACTACAACTACAACTACTACAACAACTACAACTACAACAACTACAACAACAACTACAACAACTACAACAACTACAACTACAACAACAACTACAACTACAACTACAACAACTACAACTACAACAACTACAACAACTACAACAACTACAACTACAACAACTACAACAACTACAACTACAACAACTACAACAACTACAACTACAACAACTACTACAACTACAACTACAACTACAACACCTACAAATACAACTACGAATACAACAACAACAACTACTACTACAACTTCTACAACTACAACTACTACAACTACAACAACAACAACTACAACTACAACAACAACAACTACAACAACAACAACTACAACTACAACAACTAGTACTACAACTACAACAACTACAACTACAACTACTACTACAACTTCTGCAACTACAACTACAACAACTACAAATTCAACACTTCTGATCAGGCAGCGAGTGCACTAACCACTCAGCCACCAAGGCTCATCAGGTACAAGACAACAGATATGTATACAAAGACAAACAATAATTATAGTAGAAGTACTTTCCCTATCGTGTCTGTTTATGTTTTAAATATATGTTGTCTTCTACGTGTTGAAGGTTTTTGCCGAAGTGTCGTAGTTTGTCTCCTCTCTCTATAGGTTCATTTTATTATTTGGGTACCGTCTCCACACCGAAGGTTTTCTACCATGGAGCGCCATTTTAATCTGTCTCTTTGTCTTGATGGTGCATGTTGACATAGGTTCACTTAGCCACCTTTTGATGTGATCAGCTCACTTTAGTTTCTCTCTGCCTCGTCTACCTTGATCTTCCCTTCCAAGATGACTTCTACAAAAGTATTAGTCTCTTCAGATACTCACAATTTTCGTTTTTTTTTTTTTCAAATCCTGTTAAATCGTTCTATTTACATTTTCAGCTGCCACAGAACTTTCTTGTTTGTCATCTTTTCCTTTCACACAACTCTCCCTATTTTCCTACAGATCCACATTTCAAAGGCTTTAATTTGCTACTCTGTTTTCTTATTTAATGTCTATGTTTCTGCACCATACAGGAATGTTGAGTAAACGTAGCATTTTGCTTTTCGCATGTTAGTTCTGATTTTATTTGCTTTGATGTAAGTATATGTATCATGTTGTTAACATTTCTTAGTGCCATTCCCATTTGTTCTTTATTTCGGTTATGGATTTTCCATCATTTGTTTCGTGCCCAAGGTTGCTATATTATTGAACTCTTTTTACCCCCCCCCCCCACCTAGTTTTAGATTCTTCTAGTATACTTCAATAGGCTCAGCTACCTAACATCATTTTGTATTTATTTGATATAATACTACCTTTACCTTTGAAATAACGTTTTTAGCGTTGGAATATACTAATAGTATGCCAAAACATAATTATGCATGTAAAATGTATTATAAGTATTTTCATGTGCTATTGCCTCGTTGATGTGATGTATGCTGTGGCTCATTTTAATCATAAACGCAATATATGCAGAAAAATTGTTATCATTTTGAGTAGTTCACAGTTTACAATTTAAATGATATTTCCGACCAAATCGGCAAAATAATTCCGGAATTAGAGACTTAAGTTGGCTTGGATAAAGTTAAAACTGCCTTGAAATAAAACGAACTGTCAGTCATACCTGGATGTGTCAGGTCGAAAAGCACGGTGCTAGATAGTATAGGACAGATATCATAACTATGCAGTATGCTTTAAATAACGTTATGCTAGTCCAAACATTAAACGTAGCAGCTGTATTAATTATCCACCAAGTGGAGAATGCTATAAACATTTGTGTTTGAAGTTTAAAATATGCTCTCGCTAGGGAAACTGCGGGAAGGGGGAAAGAGAACTAACCATATTGATGTTGAACCTGGGTAGCTGGCAACTGTTGCCATTCCACTTCAATTTCTTTTCCTTCTTTTGGCATCCGTCTTAATTTTTTACACGCCATCCTGGCATCACTCTCATCTTTGTGAAATAAATAATAACGATCACCTGATGCTTGGGTAACGTTCTTTTCTTCTACAACCTCTTGTCCTCTGAGCATGTCAGTACGTGTTTTCTTTATTTTCCCAAACGACCTTGTCTGCCAGCAAAATTGACTCGATATTCCATATTTTTACCAGCTTGTTCCTTAATAAGAATATTTTCAACCAAAATAAAAAAAAAAGAAGGAAAGAAAAGAAAACAGTAACATTTATACAAGAAACGACATTTGCAAACATAGACAATATTTCAGGCGAACGAAAGATTAATAAAATAAGTTCAATGAATTTTCTTGTTTTCATTCCTTTCAATGTTAATACCCCCGTCTTGCCCCTTTCTTGTGATATCATTGTATCATTTTATGTATCTTTTCAGTTTTTATATTTAACAAATATTTGAATTTTAATTCGACACCAGTAGCTTAATCATTGCAGCCTTTGTTGCCTCTGTAAGAGCAGTATTCTTGGTCACCTTAAATAAAGATGAGAAATTAATGTTAAATGTGTGAAGGCATTCATTAATAAACATCATAAAGCCCCAAAAAGCAGGCCTATTGATTATATATATATATATATATATATATATATATATATATATATATATATATATATATATATATATATATATATATATATATATATATATATACAGCAATAAAGGGAACAAAATTGCCACTACAGAGCGAGGTGTCTAAGAAAAATATTGAATGTGATAGGAAGAGGCAGAATCAATACGAGGATAAGAAAAAGAGCACGGAAACGTCAGTGTTGCATAATTTAAGAAACAATAGATGAAATGGTTAGGGCTTCTAACACCGCCACCACCAGACAAGGTCAATCTGATAAACTAAAGCTAGCTAGCATATAATATATAATGGCCTGACTAAAGTATCTAGCATATAATGGCCTGACTAAAGCTATGTAACATATAATATATAATGGCCTGACTAAAGCTATGTAACATATAATATATAATGGCCTGACTAAAGCTATCTAGCATATAATATATAATGGCCTGACTAAAGCTATGTAACATATAATATTTTAATAGTCTGACTAAAGCTGTCTAACATATAATATCTAATGGTCCGACTAAATCTATTTTATCTTATGGTCCGACTAAAGCTATCGTATCTAATGATCCGACTATCTTATCTAATGCTCCGACTAAAGCTATTTTATCTTATGGTCCGACTAAAACTATTTTATCTAATGATCCGACTAAAGCTATCTTATCTAATGGTCCGACTAAAGCTATTTTATTTAATGATCCGACTAAAGCTATCTTATCTAATTGTCTACTAAAGCTACTTTATCTAATGATCCGACTAAAGCTATTTTATCTAATGATCCGACTAAAGCTATTTTATCTAATGATCCGACTGAAGCTGTCTTATCTATTGATCCGACTAAAGCTATCTTAACTAATGATCCGACTGCAGCAATTTTATCTAATGATCCGGCTAAAGCTATCTTATTAAATGGTCTGACTAACGCTATCTTATCTAATGGTCCGACTAAAGCTATCTTATCTAATGGCCCGACTAAAGCTATTTTGTCTAATGATCCGACTAAAGCTATCTTAACTAATGATTCGACTAAAGCTAATTTATCTAATTGTCTACTAAAGCTATTTTATCTAATGATCCGACTAAAGCTATCTTATCAAATGATCCGACTAAAGCTATCTTATCTAATGATCCGACTAAAGCTATTTTATTAAATGGTCTGACTAACGCTATCTTATCTAATGGCCCGACTAAAACTATTTTATCTAATGATTCGACTAAAACTATCATATCTAATTGTCTGACTAAAGCTATTTTATCTAATGGTCCGACTAAAGCTATCTTATCTAATGATCCGACTAAAGCTATCTTATCTAATAATCCGACTAAAGCTATCTTATCTATTGGCCCGACTAAAGCTATTTTGTCTAATGATCCGACTAAAACTATCATATCTAATGATCCGACTAAAACTATCATATCTAATGATCTGACTAAAGCTATGTACTATTTAACAGGTTATAGTGTAAAGCATAAGCTTTAAATAAAGAATAAAAATAAAAAAAAAAAACACAGGAAAATAACGTAAATAAAGAAAAACATGAATCAAAGTTATCAACAATCTGTTAGGTCAAACATTCAAACATACTCAGATATCTGGAACATAACTAGGCTTAATTGAGAAGATTGTACAACTACTCATCGTCTTGGCACTCCAAAGGTTGCCAAGTAAACAAAATAATCAGATATCCAGACAGTTTTTCTTCTCTTTTTTTTCTTCATAATTTGAAACAGTAAAATGCTATATTCAATCAACATTCCTGTATAATGCAAAAGCATGGACGTTAAATAAGAAAACAGAAGATAAAATTGAAGTATTTGGAATGTGGATCTATAGGAGAATTGGGTGGCAGAACAAGAAGACAAACAAGGGCATTTTGAAGCAGCTGAAAGTGAAGAAAAGAACTGTTTAACATAATTAGATAAAAGACATATTAAATTTTTAGACATGTGAAGAAACATAAAACTATTCTATAAGTCATCTTGGAAGGGAAAGTACAAGATAGACGAATCAGAGGCAGACCAAGAGTAAAATGAACTGATAACATCAAAAGGTATGAAGGTGAACCTATGACAACATGCACCATCAAGACAAGTAAAAAAGTAGTAAAGTACCCCCGTCACGCCAAGTGGCATATAGTGAATTTGGTGTTAGTAACCATACATTTTACAGACCTTCGGCACATGATTTTTGGGGTAATGTGGTCGGTATTACGCCCGTGCCGCTTCACTTTCCCAGAAAAAAAATCCGGCACCCATTAAAGGCTGGGTGTACTCGGAAGCCGTCGATTGGGATCGAACCCTACCCCTTGTCCTTTGTAGTCCAGTTCACTAACCACTGAGCTATCGCGGTTCCCATATCAAGGCAAGAGACAGGGCAAAATGGCGCTCCATGGTAGCCAACCTTTGATGTGGAGACGGCACCAAATGCATGAAAATGAAAACAGTTTCTCCGTTGTTTGCTGATAAACGTTGCTAAACAATAACACAATGTAATAATATTTCGTTTGTTAAACCCATGCTCATTCTGTTAATCCCCTATGTTAATGATAACATGCCAATAAACCTTGATGTTGTGACGTCTGCCGACCTGAAGATTCCAGGGAACAGAAGTCATTTGCGGTGATATATTTTTTTTTTCTACCAAAAAAAAAAAAAAAAAAAAATTCTCGAAGCCCCATCCATGGGCTTCATATCAGAGATATCATCTGGGAAGGAATGACAACGAGGAAGGGCACTGGCCACCTCACCTCATGAGGCTTAGTATAATGACGTCACTCTCACTTCATTACCCAACGGTCATGTGACTCACATTATGTTGGACATGTGATGAGAAGAGATAATAACCGAATAGCAAAACAAGCCCTCATGTGGGAAACAACAGGTAGGAGGAAAAGAGGTCTACCCAGGGAGACACTGAGAAGAACATTGATGAGAGATGCAAAAGCAGCAAGTATCAGCTCTCTCAAAGAGATTGAGATGCTTGCACAGAACAGGGACAAATGGCAATATTTGATAAAAGATCTTTGTAAGGATTGAGACCGTTAGAAAGAGAAACATTTACACATTAGAACTGTGCCGGTCCAACATGGTTTCTTCTACTTCTTCTTCTACCTTTCTAGCTCCCAGTGGAGCATAGGTCTTCAACAAACACTTTCCAAGTCCTTCTGTTTTTTGCCATTCTTTTAAGATCATTCCATGTCTTCCCCATCATCTTCATCTCTGCTTCTATCTGTCTTCTCCAAGAATTCCTCTTTGTCTTTTCCCCTGAAGATTCCAAAAAAAGGGTATGTTGTGTAATACTCTCAGTTGGCTTCCGTAGTGTGTGTTCTATCCAGCGCCATCGTCTTCGCTGTATCTCTTTATCCACTGGTATTTGACTGGTACATGTCCACAATTCTATCCAACATGGTATACATGATCCTAATGCCGTATTAAACTCGTTGTGAAGTGTATATGTTACTATCTAATCTGTTTAAATGAAACTATGTAATATATACTCCATGAAACTATCTAATCTGTGCTATCTGCAGGGCCAGTTTTACACTTTCTGAAGCCTAGGTCAAAATAGGTTTTGAAACCATCAACTAAATGAGACCTTGAGGGTCTAAGCTAAATTATACTTTTTAAGCCCTAAGCTAATTGAGTTTTTGAGGCCCTAAGCTAATTGAGTTTTTGAGGCCCTAAGCTAAATGAGAACTTGAGGTCCTAAGCTAAATGAGAACTTGAGGCCCTAAGCTAAATGATACTTCTTTTAGCCCCTAAGCTAAATGAGAACTTGAGGCCCTAAGCTAAATGAGAACTTGAGGGGCCCTAAGCTAAATGATACTTTTTAGACCTTAAGCTAAATGAGACTTTGAGGCCCTAAGCTAAATGATACTTTTGAGGCCCTAAGCTAAATGAAATCTTGAAGCCCTTAGTTAAATGAGACTTTTAGGCTCTAAGCTAAATGACACATTGAAGCCCTAATCTAAATGAGACATTGAGGCCCTAACTTAAATGAGACCCTAAGCTAACTGAGACTTTGAGGCCCTAAGTTAAATGAGACCTTAAGCTAAATGAGACTTTAACTCCCTAAGCTAAATGAGACTTTGAGGCCCTAAGCTAAATGAGACTTTAAGGCCCTAAGTAAAATGAGATTTTGAGGCCCTAAGCTAAATGTGCTATATCAGTTACTCATCGACGGAAAAAAAAAAACATGAGTACCTCCGAAGTCGGAGTTATCTGCCTATGCGGCGAGGGACCCCTGTGCACACGGCTGCCAGGGAAAAATGGATTAACACGCAAAATTCAATTCCTAGTCTCTAGGGACTTCGTCAGAGTTGAAAGCTGGCGAACGCAACAACAACAACAACATCAACAACAACAACAACAACAACATCAACAACAACAACAACAACAACATCAACAAATGAGACGTTAAGGCCCTAAGCTAAATGAGACTTTGACGCTCAAAACTAAATGAGGCTTTGAGGTCCTAAGTTAAATGTGAATTTGAGGAAAAAAGTTTCACCAAAAAAGTTCTGTCAATTTTTCTGAGGCCCCTCGGATTGTGTTGTCCCCTAATCTATAGCTTATTGAGCATATGCCTAAATCTGGCCCTGTTAGTTAGTGCATAAACTTGTAATTTTAATATTTCTTGGTCGACCATTCAATTTATCTAACAGGACTCGGTCAGATATTGCCTAAGAGCCTTTCTTTTATTTCTGCACACTGTGCATCTAAGCTAATACTTATCTATGTGTGCCCATTCTTACAAGTTTTGAGTATTTTCCTATCATTCTCAAATTCAGATTGTCAGTGTTTGTGTTGTTTTCAGTTTATTACTTCCCTTGCTTGTTGTTGGGTGTCACTAGATGTACTTAATGCTCCCAAGCAGACGAGACGCAGCATTAGAACCCCATTAACGCAGTTGATAAATTTCTCAAAGTTATAACAATATATATTGTTGCTAGGGAGTGTACAACGGTGGTTTCCCCATGCCTTCCTGAGGTTTATTTTCTTATTTCTCTGCTAGAATTTCACTAAAAAATCTCCCCCGAAGGCAGGGAAAAGGCAAATAATTGCAATGCTGCAGTAAAGCTCGTAGCAAGGAGCCAGTAGTGGGGTGTGATAAACACTCCAAGGTATGATGACAGCTGTACAAGGAAGGAACACAACACAATACTGACGTTTCGGCCTGTGGCCTTCCTCAGAATACAGGGACAACGACAACAAACGGTGAAGCACAATTATCTATAACTACATGTTAGATGATCAAGTGGAGGGAGAGGTGGACAGAGAGAGGAAAGTAAGATGCTGAAATAGGCAAGGAGAGAGATATGTGTTTGCTACATGAGGGGAGGTAGGATGAGCGTCGAGATATATAAAATAGTAAGATCAGAAAATGAGGAAGAGCTCGAGACTAAAGAGTAGAATGTAAATAGTAAAAAGTGAATAATGTATCATTCAAAGTATATGAAAGATAAGAACAAAGATACTTCTCCTGAAGGCAATATGGTTAGATTATAATGATAAGCTCGTATTATTTAAAAGAGTTATATTTTCCCTGACAATTTAAATGCGCAACTTTGTATAGAATATATATATATAGGAGATTGGGTGAAAGTGTTCTGGCACAATTAAGTGTAGCTAGTTGTGTTTCATATCTTTCAAAGACTGTTTCCCTAGAAGCGATAACTCTGACATTAAAGCAAATGTTGCCTTGCAGAAAGATTAAAAAAAAGAAAAATTCGGAAGCTAGTGAAGTACTTCTTATGCATACTAAAGATGAAAACACTGGGCTCAAGGTACAGAGCCACAGTGTGAAGCGATTTGCTACTAGGCGAGTAAAGAGAAAGATCTCAGATGTTCTTTGTGAACACATTTACACAACATGTTATTCTCATAGATTTTCCTGTCAAACTTTTATAGTTTTGCACTTTAATTCCTTGTAAAACGTCTGTCATTATTATTATTAATCTCTCTGATGTTTTTATATTTGATTGCTGTGTGCTGAAGCAATTTGATATGTTGAATGCTGGCTTTTTATTAAAATTCTCTTAGCTGAGCTAATATTTTTTTTCATTTGTTTGGTTTATAACTGTGTAGTATCATTATGTTGCTGCTTAATAATATGTATGTATTCACAAATGTTTCCACTTGGTTATCATTGGTGCATTTATTTAAAATTGTCATTATTTCAATAAATAAATCATTGTTATGTTTAATAACATATGGGTGTAGTTGTGTTTCATGAAATTCCGTATAAAATACTATGTTTTTTTATCATACTGTTCTTTCACAATAATAAAGTAAATGTATACATCTATACATATGGTAGATATAATAGGTACATATTGTAAATATGCTTATATAATAATACTCAAATTGAAATGGTAAGTGAATTACATTTTTCAAAACGAAATCTGATTGTGTTTGCACCAAGTTTAGGATTTCATATACTGTAGATCCATCTTCATAACACTGGTTTTTTTTAGAACTGTTTCCGGAGTTTCCCAAGCAATCAATTTTCCTGGACCTTTTTAAGACAACAGATTTTTGTTGTAAGTGCGGTCATAAAATGATAAATTGATAAAGAAATATTCAGAAAATGATAAATTAATAAAGAAATATTCAGAAAATGATAAATTGATAAAGAAATATTCAGAAAATGATAAATTGATAAAGAAATATTCAGAAAATGATAAATTGATAAAGAAATATTCAGAAAATGATAAATTAATTGATAAAGAAATATTCAGAACATGATAAATTGATAAAGAAATATTCAGAACATGATAGATTGATAAAGAAATATTCAGAAAATGATCAACTTCATATTCCGATAAAATGCATTATTTAATGTAAGGATTTCATTAACATTTGTGCTTATTTTAAAATCTAGATTGAATAGTTAGAGGTTTCTTTGTGATATTTTTTTAGACTGTAAAGTTCCAAAAAGTAGTGAACTTGTTTATGTTTGAAGATTTGCATGAGTAGCATGGTTTGGAAGTTGAAAAATAAATATTTATTTTTTACTTTTGGTTGATTTTTGTTCTTATCTTTTGGTAATTTAACATTCTGATGTTGTTTTTATCTTCTGGTAAACTAACATGATATTGTTTTTATCTTTTGGTAATATAACGTGATGTTGTTTTTATCTTTTGGTAACATAATACATTGATGTTGTTTGTGATTGAAATGTGAAACATGTTACTAAAGATAATTTAGAACAGCTCTATCTGAAATTGCATGTATCCATGACTGGACATTCAGTGCTATTCTTTCTACTTTTGCTTTCTTTTCAAATTTTTATATGATCTTCTCTCTCCATGGTTTCCGAAACAGTCAATGACTATTTAAATAATGGTAGTTCTATAATATATTATATACTAAATCACAGTTTTTGCAGGTTAGAGTGGCCAGTGCTCCCTCCTGCTGTTTATGTTCAAAAACTGTATATGTTAGGCACCAAAGTTTTTACAGCTAAAGACTGTTTGCCAGTGAATGAACCAAAAACTGGTTACTGCATACAAATAATTGGGGTGAAGGTGTTTGTCAGCAACAGGACAGACACAAGTGACTGCTTGCACCAGGATCCGTGGACCAGAACAATCCAGTACCTAATCCAGCTCTCTCTGTGCCCATAGTAAGATATGATCCAGTCTGGGCAAGTGAGTAGGGATTGAGAGGGAAGGCACCCCAGTGCTCAAATATATGCTCACAGCTGTTTTTTTGTTTTTTAAATTCGAGTGGTATTTTAGTTCAATTCTTGGAAATGTTGCGACATTTGTGGAGCCTGAGTCCAGTTAAGTCTAACACATTCCACTCGTTGTTACAATTAATGTTTCATGGAAGTGGGTATCATTTTGGGACACCACACATAAAACTTGACACTTTTAGCTGAAGTAAATATTTATGTATGAATGATGAGAAGTGTTGCACAGAATAAATGTAGTTATTACATGTAGAATATACTGTAAGCCCTCGAGTTGAATGCAGCAGGTCGATGCTTGGTAGTCATGACTCTCCTTCCCTAGAGTGTAAAGAAGTTAAAGGGCTGAAACATTTGCTCAATGGGGTCTCCTTCTGATAATCAGATTGCCTCCTGCTGCAAAGCCCTGTATAAAGAGTTTCCTTTTATGTATGAACGATACCATTTAGTAGCTAATACTCATCATAAAAAGACCAAAGATGCGAGAATTTTAGGGATTACAATATTCAATTTTTACCAACAAAATGTTCTTTTTTGGACAATGAGGATTGTAGTAGTTCAGTGAGAACATCAGGAGTAAAAGAACCATAAACTAACTGTTTATACAATTTTGTGTCCATGTGTTTATTATTGTATATCCAATAGACACAAAGCAAATGTGCTGTGTTGAGTGTTACACAAGAGAAAAGGAAACCAATTTAGCTAGAAAGAAACCACCCCGGTGGCTAAATTCCAAGTGTCTATATTCACAGTTATTTGCTTGCTGCTCTTCATCAATTACCTGCTTCATTATGCACACAAATTTCATCTGAGACTGTTGCACAATCCTATTTTCATGTCATTTGTTATAAATTATTTATGCATGAAAAATACCTTATTTCTATTTGAGCCATCACACTTCAAGTTAAAGCGAAGTGTAAACTAATAAAGCTCCCATGTGTTCTATCTATTGACCTTTCGAGCCGTAACCGGCCCATAGGGCGTAGACCAAGATACACCTTCTCCTATATGAATTTTTGTTCTAGCAGTTTTCTTTAAAGATATTTTATCAAATCTCGCCATCTGTCTCTGTTCTGTGCAAGCAGTTCTATCTCATTGAGGGAGCCGATTCCTGCTGCTCTTGCCTCTCTCATCAATGTTCTTCTCAGTGTCTCCCTGGGTCTTCCTCTTTTTCTTTTACCTGTTGTTTCCCATATGAGGGCTTGCTTTGCTATTCGATTATTATCTCTTCTCATCACATGTCCAACGTATGACCATCGTCTTTTCTTTATTACTGAAGATATTAGTGGTTGATTGGCGATTTCTCTAATTTCCTCGTTTGTTTTGAATTCGTTCCATTCTATACCAAGTATTTTCCTTAGACATTTATTTTCGAATGCGTTCAACTTTGTTTCTATATCTCTTGTTGTTTTCCAGCTTTCACACGCATACGTAAGGGTTGATAGTACATTTGATTTGAATAGCCTAAGTTTTGTGTTTGTGCTAATGAGTTTTGATTTCCACAACTTTTCAAGGCTTCTGAAAGACATTGCTGCTTTAGCCAGTCTGATTCTAATTTCTTTGCTCGTATCCCCTTCTCGATCAATGTGACTTCCAAGATAGATGAAGTGATCGATCTCTTCTACTGGTTTGTTTTCCATGTATATTTTGTCACTTGTTGGAATTAAACTTTTCATGACTTTAGTCTTTTCATGATTGACCTCAAGCCCAATTTCCCATGTGTTACCAGCTCTTTATTATGGGGGAAGCAAACAATAGTGACACTGTGACTTTCCAGGCATGTTGTAAAATGTGACAAAGGGAGGGTTGATCGATAGCTTGACAAGCTGTCATTGTAAAAAGTATGTTATGGAAAGAGAGCCATAGATTTTAGAAGTAGTGATCTCTACAATATGTCCCATTTCTGGCACACAGGTCTCTGTTTTTTAGGTTGTTCTGCCCTATGTGTCGTCTTTGGCTCGACAAGACAATAGATAGAGATAGATAGATAAACTAATAATATTGAAGCAAGAAATTTCAAGAAATTAGCAAGATGTTTAAACTTATGAAGCTATTTAAGATATCATTAACATACTTATGACAAGGAAAGAAGACATCATAAAAGCTGATTGGTAAATTAAGCTGATAAATAGACAATATCTGAAAGAAATATTTGATTAATTAATGATAACTGGGTAATGTCATGTCTTTCTTCTTCATTTCTTTTCTTTCCTTCTTCATTTGCCTTTCAGTATTTCAGGAATAATTCAAATAGTTCATGTAGCCATCGTTTTGAGGGTGCTTCCTTAGTTTATTTTGTCTAGCATTGGCTGATATCTGTGTGGATTATTATGTTTAGCTGTTGTCTTGTCATTTAGTGGAACCAGCTAATGTGTTTTTTTTTTTAATTTTCTATATGGATAGTGAGAACATAGTAGCATTGGGGTTAGTGTACTCATCTGCTGACCTGAAGGTTTTAGGGTTCAAATATCAGTTGATGCACATTTCTTTTCTGACCTAAAATGGTTTTCGAGGTCCCATCCTCTAAAGAGGAACTAGAGATTTTCCCTGGAGAGGAAAGGCTACGGCCACCCTACCACTGGAGCTGAGGTTTAGTACAATGACGTCACTAACACTTCTTTACATAACAGCAAATGCTATGAGATTGCCTTTTCTTTACCTTTTCATAGGTAGTGGTTACTAGCTAATTTCTTAGCCCATAACTTACAATTTCTCTCTAAAGCCGACTCATTACAAGTCTCACACATTTCATTTCTGAGCTCTTTACCTTACTGATTGCTCTAGTATCTATGTGTGTGAAAAAAGGCATTAAAAACATATAAATTCATGTGTAACATTGTTAAATTGGTAATGTAGAGTAAAAAGGGAAAAGCAGTTTAAGTAATATGTTGCAGCTGTATGAATTATATTTTTAGTTTGTCTGACAGATAGCTCTTTTTGCGCATCAGACAACTTTATAATGTATGACCAGATTCTCTTCCCAGAATCTTCCTCAGTTTTCTGCTACTGATAACTTGATGAAATAAATGCAAACAACTTTAATTGAACCAAGATCTCGACTAAAATATGCATAGTCAACAGGGTGCTGAAACAAAGTAGAACCACATGAAGGTGTGACATACTTGGTAAATCAGTAGAGTGCCATTAAAAGTTAACAGCCATGGAAACTCTACTATTTTTATAATAAAGAAAATAAACATGAAATAGTATTGAGCAGATAGACTAACAAAAAGATAAGACAAACAACAACAGTAATATTTCGGCAGAAGCCTTCATCAGGTATATAGCTGTTTACACACGTGGCCCTGCATAGTATTTAATATTTGTTATATTTGATATCTGTGCCTATTTCCTATTTTTCTTAATGCCTCAAACTTTTCATGTACAACTTATTATGGTTTATGTGTTCCTTGTCATTGGCCTTCCTGTTAAAATTGTTGGTTCAGTCATAAGCATATGCATATATGCCATAAAACTGCAACAAACATTGCTTACATTTCTTCCAGCGTATAAATCTGACAAATTGAGCACAATGTTTGCATGAAGATTATCTTAAAGAGGGCTCTTTTGCCTCCAATGTAATTTTTTTGTTGGTCAGTAATGGTTCTGTTTGACCAATAATCTGAAATTCTTTGCTGCTTGTTTGAAATAAACATTTAAAAAATTTAATTGAACTTAAAGCTATACAAAGTTATTTGAAAGAAATGTTATTGACTCACTTATATGTCAAGATAGATGATCCAGTACTAAGTGTCATCTTATAATAAACATAAGGCAGACATTTTTCCTAGGTATTGTAGAGGATGATCAACTTTTGAAGTACTTACTGAATTTTAGATTTCCCGTATGCTTTAAAGCATGGAGGGAATCCTTTAATTTGCTATCCTAAATTTTAGTTCATTAATGTACACTGTGATTGGTTTGTTCATTGCAGCATCAAATGGCTGTAATGTAAACAATGGAGGCTGCCAGCACATCTGTGTGGACAGATATGGAGGAAATTATCAATGCAAGTGCCAGGAAGGATATCGACTTCGGGAGGATGGACAGTCATGCGAAGGTAAACAGGAAATTGCTTTAGAAATGAGAATTAGATGTAAAATGCCAGAGATGGGGTAAATATGTATACAACTAAAAGATATTTCTAATATTCTGTCTATTGTACTTTCAGGTTGAATATGGCAGCACATAGAGCAACAATTCTAGACTCTCCATGTCCTACGATCTTTGTTATTAAGTGTCAGACTTTGCACAGGACCTGCATTTGAATCTTGAGAAACATCCCTATTCTGGGCAAGCATCTCAACCTCACCAAGGGAGCTGATGCCTGCTGCTGTTACTTCTCACCTTTGTGTTCTTTTTTTAGAGTTTTTTCTAAGTCTGCATCTTTTTCTTTTAACCTCTGGTTCTCATTTGAGGGTCTGCTTTGAGAATCTCTTAATGTCTCTCCTCATAATGTGGCCAAATATGTCCACGTACATTCTTTTCTTGATTAAAGATACTTTTGGATGCTTTGTTGTTTCTGTACTAGTCATGAATTAATGCCATGTTAAACAAAGTATTTTCCTGAGGCATTTGGTTTCAGATGCATCTAATTTATTTTGGATTTCTTTAGTTGTTTTCTGGCATTCTTCTTCTTCTTTCCTTCCTCATCTGCCTTTCAGCGTCGAGGGGAGATATAATTTGTGGTCTTTTGCTCTTCTGTTTGCCTCTGCTGCTGTTATGTTTCTTAGTGCTTCTAATATTCCATTGACCCATCTTTTTCGTGGTCGACCCTTGGGTCTGGTGTTCTCGCGTTTGTTGAAGACTTGTTGTGTTGTGTTTTGTTCTTTCTGCCTTGTCACGTGGCCAAACCATTTTATCTGTTGTTTCCTTATATATTCTATGGCGGGGGCTATTCCTAGCTTTTTTTCTCAGTTCTTCATTTCTGATCTTATCTCTCAGACTGTTTCCTGTCATTCGTCTAACACTTTAATCTCTGTAGAGGTTATTTTTCTTATTGTTCTTACATCTAGGGTCCCCTTATCAAATAATATAGTAATTTTTTTCTGCTTTTAAAAAATTGTTTTGTTTGTTTGGCATTAATGGGCAATGCACTTTAGTTATTGGGAATTTAAAAGAAACTTTTTAAAAACAAATTTCTTTTATCCTATTCAGATGTAGAGGGAGATGTAAAATGTATTTCTTATTCTTTGGACACCCTCAATTATTGTCACTTGATGATGTGGTAGCATTTACTTGATATTGTTCCTCCATCTTACTCTGGATCTGTCTTGAACTCTGCTTTCTTCTCATATTCTTATATAATGTTTTTTTTCTAATATAGAATCACAAGGTATTCTCTACAAATGGGTAATCATTTTATTTGTTGGCACAGTGTGTAGTTATAATTTTGCCAATCTTTCTATTATGGACCCATCATCATTGTATTTCATGAACATTGTAAACAATTAATTTAAAAGCAGCACTTAGGGCAACATTCTTTGTACATACATAACACCTCTGATATTTGTTTTAATTTTATTTATTTCTTAATTCCTTGAATTGTTTTTTTTCCCTTTAAAGCAGAGTTGATATCATATTTGCTGAGTCAAGCACAAATGTCCATTGCTTACTTCCAGTAGTTGATTAATAGTGTAAAAAGTAAAGTAAAGAGCCCCTTCACGCCAAGTGGTGTATAGGGAATATGGTGTTAGTGGCCATACTTTTTACAGACCTTCAGCACTAGAAGTTCACTAACCACTGAGCTTTCGCTGTTTGATTAATAGTGTGCATACTGATATTTCTAAAAGTTTACTGGCTATCCCTTCCATTTACTACTTGACATACCATCTTACACATAACTGTAACAGCGAGTGGCCAGCAAGAAAAAAAGAGAGCTCCTAAATAACAGTAGAAAGAAATAATCAACATTTTTCAGGCACATCATAAGATGGAAAGGTTGGAATTCTTGATTGCAGCTTGGCTAAAATACAGAGAAAAAGAGACCATTGATGATAAAGAGAGAAGATACTAGATAGCTTGGTGTTTTAGCATGGTAAACAGTCAATTACAGAATTGATATGATGCAATATGGACAGAAAATTGTGCAAGGACATTATTGCTTACACCAACCAATATGACACATGATGATCCATACTTATAAGTATTTGTTTTTGTTTTTCATTGTATCTCTTGTATTTTTTAAACATTTCTTGTTGTTTTATTTTATTGTTAAAGAGAGCAAACGATGAGTCTTAAAACAACTACAAAACACAGTTCAAACAAGACAAATGAGATTTTTGGGGCATGTTAATAGACACAGCAGCCTACTAAAAGTAATCTTGGAAGGGAAAATACAAGGTAAAAGAGGCAGAGGCAGATCAAGACTGACATGGATGAGTATCATCAAAGGATAGACAAGTCAATCTATGACAACCTGCACTATCAAAGCAAGAGACAGAGCAGATTGGAATGGTGCTCCATGGTAGAGAACCTTCGATGTGGAGAGGGCACTCATTGATGATGATTTCATTGTTCCTATGTCCTCTCCCTATCAATTTGCTGTGTCACTCTGTTTGCTTTGGGTGATTAGTGTCCCCTTATTAAATGTACACATTTTCCTTCAAACAGAGGTGAATCCTTGCCAGGAAAACAATGGTGGTTGTCAACACAAATGTGTGACCGATCGGGGAAGACCTGTTTGTCGATGTTACACAGGCTACTCACTGTCACGTGATGGAAGAACATGTGAAGGTAACAAGCACTAATTAAAAAAGCTGTCTCTCTAATTTGATTTAACTTATAACCTGGCAGCATGCTAAGTTTAAATACAATTGTTACCATCCTTCTAATTAATTTGAAATAAATATTATCATCATCAAGTACCAAGCCTGCTGGCGTAGGTGATTATGTCTCTCCATAACTTTTGATCTCGACAGTTATTTATCATTTCTGTTGTTGACCTTCTGCCAAGCCATTTTTTAAACACTCTGGTATCTTTTCTCTTTGCTTCCCTCTGTCTCTTCATCCCTCAATTTTCCCAGTTGTCACAATATATTCCAGCTGTTCCCTTCTCATAACATGGCCAAAAAATGATAATTGTTTCTTCCTAATATTGGATATTAGCTCTCTTTTTTGCTTTGGCCTCTTTCAGAACATTTTCATTGTTTTTTTAGCTGTGCAAGGTATTCTCAACAATCTTCTGTAAGACCACATTTCTACTGCCTCCAGTGATTTTCTTATCTTACGTCTTATTGTCTATGATTCATATCAATATGTCAAGACTGGCTGTACATAACATTTAAGAACTATTTTTGTTATTTCTATTGTCAAAAATGGATTGCACGGTATATAAACATGATAAAAATACCTTTCCAGATATAGATGAGTGCACAATAAACAACTCAGAGTGTCTTCAGGCATGTATCAACACTGCAGGATCCTATGTATGTGCTTGCACTCCAGGCTATCAACTTGGGGTTGATGGAAAGTCATGTTATCGTGAGTAAAATAATTGCTTGAAAGAAATATTGACTTGGTGCTCACTAATCTTTATTGCTGAACATGTTCATTTATTTTTAATAGACATTGTCATTTATTTACCTTTTTTAATGAAAAAGATTTATTTCTAGAGTTGATGAGTTGATGTAAGCCATTGTTCCCTTGTTTCATGAATTATTTTTGTTTAATTTTGATAAACGCTCACATAAAATAAACATAAAGTAATATTTGTGAATTTTTTTTTAAGTAAGTTGTATAGGTCTTTAACTCTTTCCTTATGTTTCGACATACCATATGCCATGCTGATATCGGTTGCGTACATTTAGTCGCAGAGTGCGTCACTTTTAATTTGATTAGTGTAAACTGGTATCAAACCGTATTCTTTTTCACATGCCTTATATCATCTTGGTATTGGTGAAATCTAATCCTTGTTCAATTATCTAAATATTCATATATAATATGTTAAGTGTTAGATAAATATAAAAATGTAGATTAATATTTAAAACCATGAAAAATTTTGTCTCTGAAATCTCTTCCTTGCATTGATAAAAACTTCCTGTTATAAAAAAAGTTAGCAAAAATGTTTCAGTATTTCAAAACAAGTGCATCTTACATTGATTAATTTTCTTTATATTTCATGATAGAAGCATATATATATATGTATATATACTTATAGCACAATCACTTTTTTATGCAAGCATTCTAGCTTATTACGAATTTTTAAAATCTGGACAAATTATGGAAATAAAAAATAATATGCAAGAAAATCAAACTTAAAATACTCAACTCAAACGTATTATCAACACTTACGTTTGCATGTGAAAGCTGGAAAACATCAAGAAATTGAGAAAAAACTAAACTTTTTTATAGACAAATGCCTAAGAAAAATGCTCTGTGTACAATGGAGTGAATTCAAGACTAATATTGAAATAAGAGAAATGGTCATGCAACCAATGAATCATCTACAATTAAGGAAAGAAGGTGGGCATATATCGGACATGTGCTGAGAAAAGACAAGAGAATTTCAAAACAGGCTCTTCTATGGGAAACATCAGGATACAGAAAAAGAGAAAGACCCAGAATGACACTAAAAAGAACACAAGAGAAGCAAAGTTGGTAGACATTGACTCATTAGATAAGATTGCAACACCTCACCAAGAATAGAGATGGGTGGCGAAAAACACTACAAGCCCAATGTGACGTCTAACAGCAGGGGAAGGATCAAGAATCAAGATTCAGCTTATCCTTCTATAACATCTGTCATCAACGTATTATTTCTATGTTCATGTATTATTTAGTTTATTATCTCTGCTTAGAGTATTGCTATTTTTTTTTCAATTATTTATTTGTTTACTTTCTTCTTCTATTAATATGTCAGATTTTACTTCATACCCGCATATCAAAGGTATAGATTATGTCTACAAACTACCTACTTATTGTCAACATTTCTAAACCAAATAATATAATATTTTTAATATGTAAGTACACACCAAAAATTCCAAGACAGAACAAAAAACAGACTCCAAAGGAAAAGTTCAAATCATCTTGCAAGGGAAACCTTCAGACAACACTCACATTCTTTAGAACCAAACAATGATCTGTGCAAAGCCCTCACACCCGAACCATGGTCCATCTGTAAAAATAAAACAAAAACAATCCCAGATGTTCCTGGAATAGTCTCCAAATTAATTCGAATTAGCATTTCGAGACCGAAATGAGAGCCTTATCACTCATCGTGTTCCAGGAAGAATACCCCAGAGATACATGGACATGGGTTATCATCGATGGATCCTCAACTGAAGCCTCAAACAAGGAAGACAGTGTCATCTATATAAAATGGAAAGACAGAAACACACTCTCTTCCAGCTGGAGAAAGCTGCACACATTTTAGAGCAGAGGCAGTGACACTCAACACAGCCATACAAACTCTCAGCACACAAGAGGCCCTAAGTCCAACAATTGTAATTCTCACTCATGCAGTCAGTTATACAATCAATGTCAAGTCCAAAACAAGACAGACTCAGCCAAGAAATAAAGAACAACATATGTTCACTGTCAGAAAAGATAGAACTAGTCTTACAATGGATACCAGCACATTGTGGCATCCCTGGATTGAGAAAGCAGAGGAACTTACAAAAGCAGGTGGAAACTTGAACAATCCAACCAACCCCAGAGCCTCAAAGAAATAAAAACAATCCTGAAGCAAGCTAGGAAACAATGGAGGGAGTTGCATGGAAAATATAAGTCAGAACATGGCAGCCTAAACAAACTTAGCAGACATGAACAAACCAAGATATTCAGACTCAGAACAGGTCACTTTGGCCTCAGAGTACATTTGCACAAGATAGGATTCAATGACGTTGCAACACCTGACTGTGGAGCAGTCAAACAAACTTCAGAGCATACACTACAGGACTGCAACACTCTAAACACTCTAAGAACACAAATATGGCCCACAGAAACAACCCTACATGACAAGCTATGGGGAAATGACGATGACTTTAAACGTACTGTCTTGTTCATGACCCAAGCTGGTCTAAATGCATACCAACAGTTGATCACTGAAGAGGAAGAAATATACGAATACATAAGTCTCATCTTTATTTGAATAGATGCTGCTATTATTTTTTGTGTTCTTGAAATTATTTGTAAATATTCATATTTTCTGTTCTGATTTTCTCGACTACATCATTTCATTTGTTAACACATCATTTGTGCAAGCATATTGTCCCTTTACAACTTTACAACATCTCTTCTGCAGAAAGATATTTTCAGTAAAGGAAAAATAAATTACACTGAGATTCTGTATATTTTGTGTTTCAGAAAACATAAGAGATTTGTATTAAGAAATCATGATAAAAAAAATAAGAAATAAACTTTACAAATCATAGGCAGTATTAACAGATTAATTCTCAAGCATTTTCACCTATGTCATTTTTTATTTAAGACTTTTTTGTTTATTAAAGACCTTTCACATTATTGATCTCAAATTCCTATCACAGTAATTTTATGATTTGATTTTAACATTATTAATTCCAAATTCCTTATGTCAGTAAGTCATTTCTGCATTTTCACAATCTTAGTTCCAAATTTCTTGTTCCTCGTAAGTTTCATGATTTTCATTTTTAACATTTTTTATTCAATTAAAAAAAAAAATAATAATAATTTTGTGATTTACCTTTTCTAATTCTCATTTCATAATTTATAAAATTTCATTGATCAATGATTTATCCATTATAACTCAGAATAATAAGTGATCTTTACTTTGTACTCTATGTATCCACTCCTTTCCAATTTATGTTCTACATTTCAGATGTCTTAGGTCTTGCAAATTCTTTAGTTACCTAGCAGGGCTACCTATCATCCTACTGTTAAAGAGGAATTTTGTGCATAGAAGTTTAGATGAAATTTGATGAAGTAAAGACAAATTATACACATATATTTTGTTCCTGTTAAGTTTGCAGCATGACAGAAAATAGCTTTCAAATTCTAATTTAGACACTGAATTACATTAATTTTGTGCATCTTGTATTTTACTTGTTATTAATTACCTCTTCTCTAATTCTTCTTCTCTTAGAATCCTTGATGCTTCATATTAATTACTAATATAAGTAATTATTAATTACTAATAATTAAAATGCTGTAAGCAAATATTTTTTTAACATTTGCTGCTCAGTAAAAATGTTTAAAGTTTATTTCAAATTAAAATAGAATAACCAATTTTCTGTAGATTGTTTTGCATTCACATGTTAATCTTTATTTAAAAAAAAAACACAACAAAACTATGCATTGTGTCCATTTATGACATCCACCAGCTTTGCTCCTGATAATAAAAAATGGCTACTGACAATAATAGATTGCTATTGATAATAATCTAGTGTATAGTTGTATGCTGTATTACCATGGCTGTATGTAGAGAATTGCTTGAACAGTCTAATGCCTTGTTGCCTTTCCTGCCATTTTGTTCCTTTCTTTTCTAGCATTCACTAACTCAAGTAGAGAGCGGGGAGAAGGTAATATGATGCTTTTATTTGCTTTAATTTTTAGTAATGTCAGTTTGGATAACATCCCTTTGTGTTCCCAGTGTTCTTCAAAATCAGCCCAAGACAGTCTAGGTGTTCTTATATTTCACTTAATGCTCCAAGATATGTCATCTTTAATTTAATATGACTTATCTTATTTGTTGTCTTTTTTTATATGTCTGTCTTTAAGTACGCTATTGTTATTGTGCAGAAGGGCAAAATGATTACATATATTTTTTTAAATAGTGTACTCTTTTCAAAGGTTTGAGAAACATTGTCTAGCACAATTATTGCAGTAGTTATATTGCTTTTAAGTATAATGATTATGTCAGTTCAGAAAATTGATGGAACTAGCAATTTGATCTTTAAATATTTGCCATTTTGTAAAAAAAAATATTTATAATTTAGTAATAATTACAAGCACATTTAAAGAGCTTCAATAGCTCAGTGGTCAGTGAACTGGACTACAAGAGACAATAGCTCGGGTATGATCCCAGTAAACAGTTCCCAAGTTCACTCGGTTTTAAATGGACACCAGAATTTTCTAAAGTAGAAATGGCTGATGCCAAACACATGACCCATAAAATGTACCATTGGGTATTGCATAATATGGGCACTAACGCCATATTCCACGTACACTTTAAGGGATAGAGGGAATTACACTAGAATATTTTTTAGATTATTTATAATTGTGTAAGTTTTACAAAAGTAACTTTGAGGTAATCACATGATGGCTTTCTTAGTTTTCAGGCAACTTTATAGGTCCTACAACAATTTGATCTTAAATAAGTGTTAGTGTAGAAATTAATGCAATAAATCTTTGAGGTCATCTTTTACAAAGGGTTTTATTATTCAGGATTAGTTACAAATAAATATATACTACTTCTACAATTGTACAAAACACTTAATATTTTACAAAAATCTTATTTAAATAATTCTTAATATCATATTAAATTATTTCAAAAGATGAGAACACGACAACTGTATCAGCAGTATGGTACACTTGCTTCAAAGATAATATAATGGAATGGCTTGTTTATAGTAAGCAATTATTTCTATACTAAACAGTTAAGAACAATAAAAGAGCAGCTAGGTTTTAATAGGGCTTGATTGTGGAGTATAAATTGTAAATATAGAGGTCACCTAGTGATCAGAATTAAGGTGGGGGCACCAACTATGATCAAGTTTCTAGGTATATGGAATCACATGTAGCTAAAGCTAGAATAAATCAGTTGACATGTGCTAAACCAGCAACAGCTTATGTAATCTTAACTATCTGATAATGGTGGCGTTGAGATCATTTCTACTAATCAATCACATTAAATAGGGAAAAGAAATTAATAAAAGGATTTGTTTTTAAAAGGGTGGGATAGAAAAATAATTGGCAGATAAACTTGTAAATTTTGTAAAGAAACATTCATAAAAGTGACTATTGTTGTCAGAAAATAATTGTGTGAGTGTTAGATCTTGAAATGAGCATATGAAACCTGTCATTTTCTGAGGTTACCTCTAATCACTTTGAAGCTGAACTGTATATATTTGATTGCTTATGTAACAAACTTCCCTTGGTCTGTTTATGTGGTATACTTGTAACATGATATGCTATTACTCTTTTTTTTAACCATTTTTTTTATCTTTAACCTTTGATACAAAACAATATTCCACAGCAAGTTTAAATAAACAAGTACAACATATTTATTTGTAAACCTTCCTTCCTCTCTCCCACCCTTCCTTCCCTTCCCTCCCTCCCCCTCCCTTCCCTTCCATCCCTCCCTCCCCCTCCCTTCCCTTCCATCCCTCCCCCTTCCTTCCTTCCTTCCTTCCTTCCTTCCTTCCTTCCTTCCTTCCTTCCTTCCTTCCTTCCTTCCTTCCTTCCTTCCTTCCTTCCTTCCTTCCTTCCTTCCTTCCTTCCTTCCTTCCTTCCTTCCTTCCTTCCTTCCTTCCTTCCTTCCTTCCTTCCTTCCTTCCTTCCTTCCTTCCTTCCTTCCTTCCTTCCTTCCTTCCTTCCTTCCTTCCTTCCTTCCTTCCTTCCTTCCTTCCTTCCTTCCTTCCTTCCTTCCTTCCTTCCTTCCTTTCATTTCCTTCCTTCCTTCTTTCCTTCCCTTTCATTTCCTTCCTTCCTCCCTCCCTCTCTTCTTCTTTCTTTCTTTCTTTCTTTCTTTCTCTCTCTCTCTCTCTCCCTCTCTCTGTCTTTCATCTTTCTTTCTCCCATGAGTATATTATAAGATGAAAAACAGGCAGACTATGAGCAAGCTAATGGAGGATATTGGGAACAGATTCATTTCCAAATAGGACACCCTGAAGATGGTCATGGATTTCATGGCTACAAATACCACAGGGTATTTTGGCCACTGAATGCATTGTTGGTCTGTGACTAAGCAAAATAAGAATATCACTAACCCTATCTTCACACTAGCTTAACAATTCATTAACTGTCTCCTTTTTTAGAAAGCTCTTACTCCTAGGTTGATTTTATTCTAAAGCTTTATTCTGTCTAGAACTTAAAAAGCTAAATTTTAAAAACATTCTTTTCTCTAATATAAATGACTACCAACAAAATATTGGCATGAAATTCCACAAAAAATAAATAATTTACATTGATATATCACATATTCTGTGTGCTGTTCCAAAGACAGATGTTAATAAATAACACACATTCTTACATTATGATTCTTCTATCTTTCCCTTTTAAATCCATGACCCATTATCCAGAGTCCACATTGGAAAGGCTGCAGATTATTAGCAATAAATCTGGTAAAACTTTAGCGAATGTTAATGTAGAGCACTGTTATTTATGTTTTCCTGGTATCATCAAACAGATTATAAGCATCATTTTGTGCTGAACTGTTCCATTATGCAAACTTTATTTGCAGTTTATGTTTTGACATTTAGAAATTACATTATTTTAGTTTTGTTCACGTTGAAAGATTTTATTTTGTTGGTGTGGTAATTATTTGAAGAAATCATTGAATCTGTTCATACATGTTTAAATTAGTGGTAATTTTGTAGTTTTGGTAAGCTGACATAAATGAGGTTATTACAATATGTGTTAAATATAACTGCCTAATTATGTTTCTTCACTCTTTGAGATTATCTATTGAATTTGATATGATGCAGATATTATTTAATTCCTCTCTTATGTTTTATGCATTAAAGAATAAGCCAGTTGTAAAAGTAAGAAGAGGGAAGTAAAAAAGATACAAAGTGATTAACCAATTTTAAAACTTTGAAAAAAAAATATTAGATTACGTTCAAGATGTCATTTTAACATGACAGTAGCAGTTCAAAAAGAATAGGTTAAGCCTGAATCTGCCTGCCTTGGGAAAGATTTCTAAATTTATTTAATTAAAAATGTAATAGAAGTCATGACAATAAGAAGAAAGGTGTAAAATATCTATAGATCTGTATTCAATAGTTGAAACAAAGGAAATATTTTTAAGCTTTTGAATGTACAGTATTATTGTATAGCAACAAAAAGAGACAATAGATGCTATAAAGAAAACCAAATAATTGGAAAAATATCACTAATTGCCAAACATAAACACCCTATTATTGTTGTATATATGAAGTAGTGATATATACTGCATATACAGTCCTTTTACCAACATTGAGCCACCAATGTCAAACATGGACATTAAAAACAAAAGATATAATACATTTTTTTAAATGCTGAAATGAGAGGTCTTTGAAGATTACATAATACATCAAGAGGAGGCAATTATAAGAAATGAAATATTGCATGAAGAGATCATGTAACATCAGTTCCAGTGTATACTCCGAAATAAACAATTAATTTTTTTTTTTACAAGCACAGTAACCAGTGAACAACATCTTACAAACAGCATTAGCAACAAGGCACAACACCAATGATATAAATGAAAGAAATTCCAGGAGATGGATTAATACAATATTAGATGTCACATAAGCTAGTATGCATGAAACTCTGGCAAGAATACACAGGTTTCCCTTGCCACTATGATGGAAAGGGAATAGAGAATGGAGAGAAGAGAAATTAATTAAAGTCAACCAATATTGTGATAAATCTTCAATCAACCACTATAGAGATAATAACCGAATAGCAAAGCAAGCCCTCATGTGGGAAACAACAGGTAAGAGGAAAAGAGGTCGACCTAAAGAGACACTGAGAAGAACATTGATCAGAGAGGCAAGAGCAGCAGGAATAGGCTCCTTCAATGAGATAGAGCTGCTTGCACAGAACAGATACAAATGGCGAGATTTGATAAAAGATCTTTACAAGGATTGAAAACTGCTAAAATAAAAATTTTGTTAAGAGAAGGAGTTTACGGGTCTACGCCCTATGGGCCGACTACGGCTCGAAAGGTCAATAGATAGATAGATGTAGATTACTAATGATCAATCTAAAAAATTGACACTTAATCTCTGATATCTTTCTGATCTCAGGTTTATGAAGAAAAAAATATTTTTTTAAATACCAAAGCAACAATGCCTAAAGGTTTACAATGAATTCTAATCCAGTCAAAAAACAGTGGTTGTGACTGTTTATCTGAAGTATGTATGTTTTCTTAACAGGGTGTTGCATAGAATGACCACAAGTAAAACATACAAGTTTTTTTTTAGCTGTGGTATCAGTTTTAAATAATCACTGGTTGAAGATGAGATGAGATGAGATAAGAAGTATGTACTTTGACAACCAAAAATCCATGTCACTCCTTCAGATGAAAGAGATGGGAGTTAAGATGGGCACAGCCAGAAACGAGAAACTTAGTGGGCATGTAAGAAGACTTATCAATCAACACTGAACTGGAGTCATCAGTCACTGGACACTGTGGGACTTGCTGAGGAGGGGATCTGAGAACCTATGGACATGTTCAGAGTTCTATGATGAAGACCAGCAAATAACTCATTAAGAAGTATGTATATAATATCATCCTGAAGAAGACAATCTTATTATATGCACCGATGCATTTGTACAGCGGGGTATGAAGACAGGATGGTAGTTTCTCAACTATAGTCAAAGACAGAATATTTGTAGAGAAGGAAGGAACTCTCTCTGCAATAACCTCTAATATGAAAATGAAGATTGAAGCAGTTACTGTTGCTCTCAAATGGGTTTTAAGGACACAATACAAAACAGAACAGTTGTTGTGGCAGATATTCAGTTAATGCTACAAAAGCTCCACCACCAATGTCTCCAGCTTATTAATGACAAATAGAAGTCTCAAGCCTTCAATAACTCATATGGATACAATGTCTGGATTATGTGCAAAATCATGATAGGGAGAAAGCTGATTGATTACCCTCTGTTGTTCTTGTGGTAGAAATTAGATGAATATTCACAAGAACAAGATAGTGAAAATCATCAATGAATTGTTTGTTGGAAAGTGGTATGATTGTTGATGAGGATGCACTTGTGAGAGTGCAGCACCTTGTAGAACATGTAACCTTTAGGAATGATGACCTGCAAGAGTGAGCAAGATGTGTACACAACTAGTAAGCAAATGGAATCATCATTGTAAAGTAAAAGTAAAGTTTCCCTCAAGGAGTAAAGGCATCAAGATATAGATGTGAAGCTGCTGTAAAGCTGATGATAATGACAATTTTAAAAAAAAGAAGAGAAAAGTGGTTTGGTAACAGCTTTACATGGTAATAACAAAACAAAAGTCAATGTTTTGGCCAAGTAGGCCTTCAGCTGGAACAACAAACAACCCAAAAACATATATAAGGATATATACACAAACCTAACTACATGGCTATAATAAAATATAATTTATTATATACTAATATATTATCATCATGTAGTTAGATTGGTGTATATATCCTTATATATGTTTTTGTGTTGTTGAAGGCCTACTTGGCTGAAACATCGACTTTTGTTTTGTTAATTACCATGTAAAGCTGTTACCATACCACTTTTTTATTCTTTTATTAAAATTTTCCCTCGAAACTTTGCTAGGTGTTTAAGGAATATGGCATTAGTGACCATATTTTTCTGTGACCACAATACATTTTTGGGTGATGTGGTTGGTATCACACCAGACCACCTTTTCGTCCCAGAAAAATCACTGATACCTATTTTTAGAGGCTGGGTGAACCTTGGAGCCTTCTTGGACCAAAAAAAAAACTGCCACTTCTGGGAATTGAACCCAGACCCTTATGATCATTAAGTGAGCACAAAAACCACTCAGCCACTGAGGTTCCATATCTTTGTACACCCTTATTTTTAGACCTTAATTAACTATTACTGTGGTAACTATTACTTACACATTAGCACTGTGGATAGAAGGTTGTGAAAGGACATGATCGCCTATGCCAACTGGTATGGCACATGATGATGATGATGTAACTATCTATTAATCTCAAGTTAATACTTGGCTTTGAATGGAAATGGCTGAAGGTGGACAGGGCTAAAGACAGATATGGCTGAAGGTGGATAGGGCTAAAGACAGATATGGCTGAAGGTGGATAGGGCTAAAGACAGATATGGCTGAAGGTGGATAGGACTAAAGACAGATATGGCTGAAGGTGGATAGGGCTAAAGACAATATGGCTGAAGGTGGATAGGGCTAAAGACAATATGGCTGAAGTTGGATAGGGCTAAAGACAGATATGGCTGAAGGTGGATAGGGCTAAAGCCAGATATGGCTGAAGGTGGATATGGCTAAAGGTGGATAGGGCTAAAGACAGATATGGCTGAAGGTGGATAGGGCTAAAGACAGATATGGCTGAAGGTGGATAGGACTAAAGACAGATATGGCTGAAGGTGGATAGGGCTAAAGACAATATGGCTGAAGGTGGATAGGGCTAAAGACAATATGGCTGAAGGTGGATAGGGCTAAAGACAGATATGGCTGAAGGTGGATAGGGCTAAAGCCAGATATGGCTGAAGGTGGATAGGGCTAAAGCCAGATATGGCTGAAGCCAGATATGGCTGAAGGTGGATAGGGCTAAAGACAATATGGCTGAAGGTGGATAGGGCTAAAGGTGGATAGTGCTGAAGATGGATAGAATACATTTTTGCATGAGATGAAAGAGCGGACAGGTTGGCTAGCTGCGCTGTCATTGAGGACAGACAACCAATGGATCGGGCGGACATCATCAATGCCCTCCGAGATGTGGGAAGAGAACAGGACTTCGAAAAACACAGATCCACATCACTTCTTCGAATGATGGAAATGAGAGTTAAGATGGGCACAGTCAGAAATGAGAAACTTAGTGACTGTGTAAGAAGACTTATCAACCAACATAGAACTGGAGTCGTCAGTCGCTGGACACTGTGGGAATTGATGAGGAGGGGATCTGAGCACCTATGGACATTTTCGGATTTCAATGATGATGACCCGCAAATAACACAATAACATTTTTGCATCTTGCTGTCAACTGTTTCGATATGTAGTAGTCAAAAGAAGTGGAAGAACTGACAGGATACATTCGATAGCACATTCAATACAGGCGTATATAGACATTGTGAACTCATTTGAAGTTCATTTATTAACTGATGATATGGTAATAAATTAAATCAGAGATCAGACGCTGTAATAATCTTTGAAGAAACAAATTGAATACAAATGGACAACTGGTCTTAATTTTGTAACTTTGGAGCAGCAGGATCCATAAACATGCAACAAGATTTTGATTACAAACTTGCAGACAGAAACTAAACATCAGTTGGATAATTTTGATAATTAATAAGTCGACTCTGTTAACCAATAACTATTTTTACTCCAAGTTATTATTAATAAGGCTACTATTATCTGGGGAATTAATTCATTTTATTTCTTGAAATTTTTTTTCTTATTTTCCTTTCTCCAGTGATGTCATTCTTGACAGGTCTGTATTTTATTGGAAAGATGATCATAAAGCTGTTGAGCTTGTTCTTTTCAATTACACATTATGTCTTGGTGACACATTGGACAGTTGGAATATTAATAATATCTTTGTATAGTTTAATTTTAATTGTATGTTGTCATATATTACTATGAGTAGGTAAAATTTACACTTAATAATAAATACTACTTAACTTGTTCTAGTTTACAAATGTGTGGTAGCACATACAACCAATCACTTATGTACTACAAACAGAAAGTGCCATTTTTTATATCTAAAAGACATTTATAATATATATTTTTTAATAAATTAAACTTACTCATAAAATAAATTATATATTAAAACAAATTTTTTAGTAAAAAAAACTTTGTTATAAATAATTTATTTTTTCTATAAATCTTCTCAGTTTGCACAAAAACAAAACAAACTACAAGACTATAGAGTCAAGGATAAAACACAAAAACGAATATGTAGTAGAAGTAATGAAAAATAACTGTTAATGTTTTTTTGACTATTTATCATGTGACCAACAGGTACATAGGTGCTAGCGACACTTCCTCTTCCACCATTTTAAGATCCATATTTGCCTGCCTTTCATGTTTTTTTTTAAATTATCTTTTGGTTTTTATTTGAGACTGTGCTAAGGCAAAACTTAGAAGAAAAAAGACTCATGAAAAAGGATGTTAAACCCTGTGGACCAATGGGCCTGACTTGTTCATTCTGTGATCGCGTGTGTTTGTCAAACATTGGTAGAATTAACCACGAGAGAAGCTGTTCGACAAAAACAAAACCTCAAAAACACAATACCGTCTACTAGACTGTCTAACAAGACAAAAAAGGTCATACACATCTACTGGTTTGTACCAGTAATCAATGTTTGTCTCAGGATGAGTACCCTTAATTTCCCTGTTTAGCACAGTACAAAGACTACTTTACAACAGTGATTTTTTGTGTGGTTTCCAAGATGGTGGAACTAGTTCACGCTCTCTCAATCGCTGCAGAAAGTGCATTTGGGGTCTGATTAATTTCGGCTCTCCATTGCACTTTTCTGCGTTAAAGTCAAAATGATGTTCTACTTAACACATCTGCACCAATGAAGCGGAGTTGTACAAACGGCAATATTCCTTTTCGACAAATCAAGTGTTGTGAATGCAACCCTCCACCGTCTGGAGTTGATCTGCGGTTTACGTCACATTGAGTGCTGTTCATGACCGCTTTTGGAATTGTTTGACGCAAGTTATTAACATGTTCCATCCATTAATGTGGACTGCTTCATCAAGTCAGCCGAATATTTAGCTCTTTAGGGAATTTGCACCATGTTTCATTCATTGAAGGCTTCATTCACTACAGTAATCAGGAACCTATAGGCGCTGCCATTGTTGTGTGGGCTACGTCATCATAGTGGCTCATTGTATATCCCAAGACCAGCCATACGCTAATCTTACGGTCTGTTGTTGATGTGCGACGGGGATAATCTGACGACTAACTGTGTTTTATGTGTTCGGAATTGGAGTCAAAAACAATGTCTTAACATCATCAAGTGCTATACATAAAAAAAAATATGACGATCATCTTTTTCAGGAGGAGGTGAACTTAAGGTCAATATGGTGGATAGGCGGCAGGAACCATTGAAGGCTATGTATGAAATTGTTCCTTGTTGCAGTTTCCTCATATTCCAAATCTGGCTTGTTGCAGGTGCTCTGTGCACACCGTGAGCTGTGTGTTTCATCCATTTTGATAATGTTTCAATATTCCAATTGTTTACGATGAATGATGATATCGTATGCCAGGGAACAGTTGGTTGTGTTCACTTTCTGTGCGGTTTTGCCTTATGTCTTTTGGCATGTGCTGAGACTGCTGTGATGGGGACTACAGTTACCTTTCTTTGTTTGGGAGATGAGATAGTAATTTGGATGATTCCACTGGCACAGGCGGTTGAGCAATTATGGATTTTAATTCGTTTGCAGTGATACCAGGGCCTTCCATAACCAAAGAACCAAAGTGATTTTGTCTTAGAGTTGAAGAAAAAAAAATAAATGATAAAGAGCTCTGACCTCCTCCAGCTTCTTTGTTTTGAATTCTGTGAATTGTATTACATTTTTACTTTCATCCCCTGCACCGAGAGTCTTATCCATTTGTTTTTTTCCTTTGCCTTATGATTGTTCATAAATGTCCTCCTCTACAATCCTTCATTTTATGCAACATCATATACTCTGAGAGACATCAGACACACTCCAAAGTCTATTTGCATCAGGGAAGCTACAGAAATAGAATTCTTTCACATTTTCTTCTTCTCATCACATGCCTAACAAAAGTGAATGAGAAATACATTTTGAAAATAAAAATTTCCTAGACCTGTTTTATTTTTTAATTCACAAGGAAATGATAACTGAAGCAGATAATGAGTGGGTGAAAGCAGAGATGAAATGTATGGGAAGGCAAAGATTGATCTTAAGAGCTAAGCAAAAAATATGTCGTCTTGGAAAATAATTGTTGAGGACCTATGCTCCATAGAGAGTTGAAATGTAGAAGAAGATATAGAAACATGTGCAAAATCTGATATCAAGTGCTCACACTTGATCATGTGATGAGTACCAGTTAGTTTGTGAATATATTTCTTTGATGTGAACTGTAACAACATGGAACAAGTAACACAAGGAAAAAGCATAAGAGAAACAAACAAGACAATGATATATATGAAAGTTTTGTTCAAGGCAGAAACAAGTCAAAAAGGTCACTTGAAGGCATATTCATCATGCTATTATTAACATGTAAGACAAGTTATGTAATAGCCAATAGGATTCATGACAAATCTTTTAGATATGAACAAGTTATCATTATACACCTCAGAACAGGACACAATTGACTCCATAGTCACATGTATACAAAATTCAAGATCGGCACCTCAACTACTTGTACATGTGGACAGGCGCCCCAGACTGCTGAACACATACTTCAAGACTGCACTGAATATAGTAGACTGAGGAAAATCCATTGGCACATAGATACAACACTACAGACAAAACTATATGGGCCACTGCAGGAATTACAAAAGACAGTAAAATTCATACAGGAATGACATTGCTGATATAGACAATACTTCAGGCGAACGAAAGATAGTTAGATAGATGACAAATCTTTTTTTTTCCTAAATTTCTTATTGAAATGTACATGACACAATTTTATAAAAAGAAAAAACCATGAAAAAATCAGAATTTGATAGTTTCTAAATTTATAAGTAAGTAATGTACAGTTGTATTATAGATATAGTTAATAGCTTTTGTTCATTTTTTTTTTTTATTAACTTGTCACATTCAAAATGTGGTCAGCAGTTTTGAGTAGAAGTTGCATGTATTTATTGATTGTACATTAAGCATTTTTGTCTCTTTTTTTTTTAAAAAGCTCTAATCAGCTGTGGATTTATGAATAAATTTGACATTTCAGTATATCATTTTCTAGGAAGATTTTGGATGAATATGATTCATAATTTTTGTGTGTGACTGAGCTTGACATTTTGGTGTTTAGACGTAACATTGGTATTGATATTTTAGATTGTTGGTACGGCAGTTATATTTTGTTGTTAGAGTTTAGATTGTCATTACTTGACATTATAGATTTATGTTTTATTGTTATTTTGTGATTATATTTACCAAATTATGTTTTGACTTAATCCCTTTATGTTATTAAAAAGACTTTAATTTGTCCAGTTTGAAAAAAATAATTTCCATATTTTCTTTTTAACAAGAGGGTGGATTGGTGAAGTCATTATGATTTCTTTCATATAAAAAGCATGGGGGTCTGAAATACGATCATAATACAATTTAGTTGAGAAATTGGTATCAGACCTTTGAAGAAGGAAGGAAGTGCATTCGGACAGAGGGCACTAGACTGTGCTCCTCCAAAAATGTTGTAGAGGCCCTATACTGGGAAATACTCCTACCTTTACTTATTTACTTTTTCTTTTATAATGTAAAGTTAAATTGTTTTATGTATCTGTAGCTTTGGAGCCTTGATACAATTATCCATGATACTGTAAGGCAATGATTTACAACTGATGTACTGTCACAATTTGATTTTTCACTAAATTTCTTAGGTTTTGTTAACTTTAAAATTGTGGCTTTCTTTCTGAAGATGCTGCTTGAGTTGCTTGTTTCACTTTCATTAAAATATTTTTAAAATCTGACAAGGCACATTAAAATCAGATGTCTTGCATTCAATAATTATAAATGTCACATTTTTATAGTCTGATTTTCAGTAGTAAATATACTACAGAGGTGAGATTCAAGGTAACCTTTCCATAGGCTGCATTCCAAAGAATGAAAAAAAGACATTACACAAGCAATTTTTGACAATGAAGATAAGGTAGAGAGTTCTTCAGTGTTATTTGGAGCCAATCTCGACATATAAATCATGGACAATGGACAAAATTGAAAATAAAATTGTTGTGTGGTCACATAAAACATGGTTTTATAGAAGAATGTTGTGAACTCTATGGACAGATTTTAAAAAAGTGATGGAGACATTCTGAAGGAGGCCAAAGCAAAAAGAAAGTTTCTTAACAAGCTCAGAAGGAAACAATCATTACATTTTAACAACATATTGAAAAGGAAACAACTATAATATATGGTGTGATAACAGACAAATTGAGGGAATGAAATTGGAGAGATGGGATAAAATGTTAGAAAATAGTGTGAGTTCCCTCCAGGGTTCATACCTTGATAGGCATTTAGGTAATATAAATTAGTGCTGATATTTTTCCATGACCAGCTGCATATTTTTGAGTGATGTGGTCAGCATCACACCAGGCCAACTTTACATCCCAGAAAAATCTCTAGAAAAATGATACCATCATCATCATGTGCCATACAGGTTGGCATAGGCAATCATGTCTTTCCACAATCTTCTATCCACAGTGTGTCCTATCAGTTATGTTGTTGACTGTTTCCATGTCATGTCACAAAGCTATCTAGTATTTTCTCTCTCTGTCTTCTGTGATCTCTCTGTCCCTTTATTTTGCCAGTTGTAACCAAGTTTTCCAACTTTCCTCTTCTCATGATGTGCCTGAAAAATGTTGATTGTTTCTTTCTGATGTTTCTTAGGAGCTCCCTTTTTGTGTTGGCCTCTTTGAGAATTTCCTCATTGGTCTTTTTAGCTGCCCAGGGAACTTTCAACACTCTTCTGAGAAATCCCATCTTTGTGGCCTCTAATCGTCTATTCATGTGTTTGTTCACTGTCCATGATTCACTTCCATATGTCAGAATAAGTCAGAATTAGCTCTGTATGGCACCAATGAAATCTCTATCTCACTTCTATTGATATATATTTATTGCATAAGATGTTTTTCATTTTCTGAAATGTTATTTTGGCCTGAGCTGTTCTGCTTTTTATTTCTGTGGTGTATATTCCATCTGATGGGATACCAGACAGTATAAAAGAAATGATTTGGTAGGAAGTCAACAACAGAAGTAATAAACAAACTGTAGACATAGGAAATTGTGGAAAGACATGATCATCAATGTCAGCAGCATGGTGCATGATGATAATGAATTTAAGATCTTTCATTATTAATTAGCACTTGCTTTTAAAGTACAATATTAATATAGATTTCCTAACCACTATCCTTACCTTTCTTACTGCTTTGACTGTTCAAGTCTTGTATACATGGATTAGTTCTTCACCTAATAATCTGAGAATTATTAACATTGCATTTTGCTTGTCTTTTCTTGCTTATTGATGCATGTTGTTGGAATGTTTATTAAATGTATAGTATTAAATATTCCATACTAGAATGTTCATTCAAACTTTAATTGCACTCTTCATGTTTGAATATTTTACCAGTGTGTTCAATTACATATTTCATGATATTTTATTTACCTGATTATAGAACTGTGTTATCCTTGTTTGAATATTTCAGAGATGATTACATTTCATTCTTCACATCAAAATGCCTTACAAATGATAGAATTTGATTCTCTAAGTTTGATTATCTGTAAGATTATAGAATCGTATTCTTTGTTTTAGAATGTCTCTCAAATTATAAAATTGCATTTATTTCGCTACATTGTTTCTGAGATTTAATGTACTTTTAAAGTCTTAATGCTTTTCAATTTGTAGTATTTCCTTCTTTATGCTTGAATGCTAATTTACAGGGTGGCCCAAGGAAAAGTAATAAAAAATGTAAACTTATGCCCCTTACTTTATAAAGTAAAGGTCCCCTCCATGCTTTGCTAGACAAATGGCGAATATGGTTTTAGTGACAATTTTAGAAGGCATAAATGTTGACAGCAAAGATCTAAGAATAATAAAGAACATGTACTGGTAACAAACAGCAGCCATAAGAACTGGAAATCAGTTGGGAATGTTTCAACAAATAAAACAGGGTGTTAGGCAAGGTTTTGTGCTGTCACCAGATTTATTTAATATGTATAGTGAGATTATTTTAAGGTCCATAAGAGGCATGCCTGGAATAACAATTGGAGGTCATAATATAAATAATCTGATGTATGCTGAATGAAAAAGCTGTCCTTAATCACTAAGAGAGAAAATGAGTTACAAGAAATGTAAGACATTATAGTGAAGGAAGCAAAAATAAAGGACTCATCCTTAATAATAAAAAGATAGAAGTAATGGTAACAACAAAGAAAAAGACATAAATAAAATGCACAATAAAGACAAGTGGAACAATATTATAACAGGTAAATGAATTTAAATATCTAGTAAAAATGTTAACCTCAAACGGTAGATGTACAACAGAGGTAAGATGTGGAATGGCTCAGGCAAAAGCAGCTTTCCAAAATATGAGTAAGATACTGTGCAGTCCATTTTTGACAATAGAAACAAGAAAAAGAGTTCTTAAATGTTATTGAGTTATTTGCGGGTCATCATCATTGCACTCCGAACATGTCCATAGGTGCTCAGATCCCCTCCTCAGCAATTCCCTCAGTGTCCAGCGACTGACGACTCCAGTTCTATGTTGGTTGACAAGTCTTCTTACACGGCCACCAAGTTTCTCATTTCTGGCCGTGCCCATCTTAATTCCCATTTCCATCATCCGAAGAAGTGACGTGGATCTGTGTTTGTCGAAGTCCTGTGCAACAGACAAGAAAATCACTGGAGGCTGTAGAAATGTGGTTTTACAGAATAATATTGAGAATACCATGGACAGCTAAGAAGAGTAATGAAAACATTCTGAATGAGGCCATAGCAAAGAGAGAGTTAATGTCCAATTTTAGGAAGAAACAATCATCATTTTTTGGCCATGCAATGAGAAGGGAACAGCTGGAATATATTGTAACAATTGGGAAAATTAAGAGATGAAGAGACAAAGGGAAACAAAGAGAAAATATATCAGACAGCTTAAGAGAATGGCTTGAATGAAACAAGGTCAACAACAGAAATGATAAATAACTGTCGAGATCAAAAGTTGTGAGAGACATGATCACTTATGCCAGCAAACATGGTACATGATGATGATGACCATATTTTTTCATGGGCAGTGCATACCTGTCTCAAATATTTATCAGAGCTTCAGTGGCCGGGTGATTAGTGTGCTCGCTTCCTGATCAGAAGAATCTGGATTCAATTCCCAGAAGTGGCAGATTTTAATTTTTTGGATCAACAAGGCTCTGGTGTTCATCCAGCCACTAAAATTGGGTACTGGAGATTTTTCTGGGAAGTAAAGGCAGGCTGGCGTGATATCAACCACATAACCAAAAATGTTCTGTGGTCATGGAAAAATATGGTCGTTAACACCATCTTTACTTTTTTACTTACATATTTTTTTGATGTGGTATTTTCTTTACTTCCCCGGAAAATCTCAGTCATCTAATTTTAGAGGCTGTTTGAGTCTTATCGGTCTCGAAATTCAACATTCAGCCATCAACATTCCCTGTACTTCAAAGGTCAATGTTAAATTATAACCCTGAACTATGATATAAAGGGATATAACTAAATTCTCTGTTACTTTTTTCTTTTGTCTTTTGGCCACCCTGTATATAATAAAGATTTATTAAAATGTTGTTTTTTTTCATATTATAAAATAAATTTCCTGTAAGAGCTTGTTTTCATGATAAAATTATATTTATGGAAGTTCAAATTTTCTTAAGTCTAAGAATTAATTCTTATGATGGAGCACAATATAAAATAAAAAATAGAATATTTAAACTTTGTGGATAAATCATAACTAAACAACAAACATCATGTTGATTCAAAGTTCTTCAACTGAGACAAACACAAATAGAACAAAAGGTAAACAATTTTTTTTTAAAAAAAAATGTATTTAATTATGGCCAGATTAAGTAATCCAAATTACGACCAGATGGATATAATAACATGGTCTTCAAATTTAATCCTGATCTAATATTGTTAAGTTTCATCAAATTTCATAGATACTTTCTCTCTATTTAATGCTTCTTAAAATATATCATTGTTTTTTTTTCATGTTGGAATGTTTGCACTGTTCAAACCTCTTTAAATATTCAAGTACTGCAAGTAATTAAATGGTGATGCTAACCCTAGAAGAAATTTGATGCTATCAATATAGTGTATGTTGGTCCTAAATGTTACCAGCAATGTGTGGAAGCAGACATTATATAAAGTATCTATGAAATCTGTAGAATGTTGAAAATGAGTCAGTTTAATTTTCATCTTGCATCTAAATGCACAGAATAAGCATATTTTAACTGCCTTGAATAGTTCTTTCAACTCCATCCTGGCTTTGTGAGTGATGAAGCTTACCATAGATCGCAAAGTTTCATATTTTCATGTGCTATTTTCTTTACAATGCCTACTTTCCACATATTGGTGGTAACATATAACCTAATGTAATGTAACCAAAACAGTCTTTTCCCTCTATTTCTTAAAGGCTCTTATGATCTCTCTGTAGTCTTATTTGTTGTGTACTGTTTTCCATTACCATTCAAAAATACAATGCAGTATAAATAAAATACCTACGCCAGATCCTATACAGCAGCTAGTTTTGATCATCAGTGACTTTGATCTAGATAGACAAAAGTATTTCATCAGTGACTTTGATCTAGATAGACAAAAGTATTTCATCAGTGACTTTGATCTAGATAGACACAATTATTTTATCAGTGACTTTGATCTAGATAGACACAATTATTTCATCAGTGACTTTGATCTAGATAGACACAATTATTTCATCAGTGACTTTGATCTAGATAGACACAATTATTTCATCAGTGACTTTGATCTAGATAGACACAATTATTTCATCAGTGACTTTGATCTAGATAGACACAATTATTTCATCAGTGACTTTGATCTAGATAGACAAAAGTATATCATCAGTGACTTTGATCTAGATAGACAAAATTATTTCATCAGTGACTTTGATCTAGATAGACACAATTATTTCATCTGTGACTTTGATCTAGATTGACACAACTATTTCATCAGTGACTTTGATCTAGATAGACAAAATTATTTCATCAGTGACTTTGATCTAGATAGACAAAATTATTTCATCTGTGACTTTGATCTAGATAGACACAATTATTTCATCAGTGACTTTGATCTAGATTGACACAATTATTTCATCAGTGACTTTGATCTAGATTGACACAATTATTTCATCAGTGACTTTGATCTAGATAGACACAATTATTTCATCAGTGACTTTGATCTAGATTGACACAATTATTTCATCAGTGACTTTGATCTAGATAGACAAAATTATTTCATCAGTGACTTTGATCTAGATAGACACAATTATTTCATCAGTGACTTTGATCTAGATAGACACAATTATTTCATCAGTGACTTTGATCTAGATAGACACAATTATTTCATCAATGACTTTGATCTAGATTGACACAATTATTTCATCAGTGACTTTGATCTAGATTGACAAAATTATTTCATCAGTGACTTTGATCTAGATAGACACAATTATTTCATCAGTGACTTTGATCTAGATTGACACAATTATTTCATCAGTGACTTTGATCTAGATTGACACAATTATTTCATCAGTGACTTTGATCTAGAAAGACAAAAGTATATCATCAGTGACTTTGATCTAGATAGACACAATTATTTCATCAGTGACTTTGATCTAGATAGACAAAAGTATATCATCAGTGACTTTGGTCTAGATAGACACAATTATTTCATCAGTGACTTTGATCTAGAGAGACAAAATTATTTCATCTGTGACTTTGATCTAGATTGACACAATTATTTCATCAGTGACTTTGATCTAGATAGACAAAATTATTTCATCAGTGATTTTGATCTAGATAGACACAATTATTTCATCTGTGACTTTGATCTAGATAGACACAATTATTTCATCAGTGACTTTGATCTAGATTGACACAATTATTTCATCAGTGACTTTGATCTAGATTGACACAATTATTTCATCAGTGACTTTGATCTAGATAGACACAATTATTTCATCAGTGACTTTGATCTAGATTGACACAATTATTTCATCAGTGACTTTGATCTAGATAGACAAAATTATTTCATCAGTGACTTTGATCTAGATTGACACAATTATTTCATCAGTGACTTTGATCTAGATAGACAAAATTATTTCATCAGTGACTTTGATCTAGATTGACACAATTATTTCATCAGTGACTTTGATCTAGATAGACACAATTATTTCATCAGTGACTTTGATCTAGATAGACAAAATTATTTCATCAGTGACTTTGATCTAGATTGACACAATTATTTCATCAGTGACTTTGATCTAGATAGACAAAATTATTTCATCTGTGACTTTGATCTAGATAGACACAATTATTTCATCAGTGACTTTGATCTAGATTGACACAATTATTTCATCAGTGACTTTGATCTAGATAGACAAAAGTATATCATCAGTGACTTTGATCTAGATAGACACAATTATTTCATCAGTGACTTTGATCTAGATAGACAAAATTATTTCATCTGTGACTTTGATCTAGATTGACACAATTATTTCATCAGTGACTTTGATCTAGATAGACACAATTATTTCATCAGTGACTTTGATCTAGATAGACACAATTATTTCATCAGTGACTTTGATCTAGATAGACAAAATTATTTCATCAGTGACTTTGATCTAGATTGACACAATTATTTCATCAGTGACCTTGATCTAGATTGACACAATTATTTCATCAGTGACTTTGATCTAGATAGACACAATTATTTCATCAGTGACTTTGATCTAGATTGACACAATTATTTCATCAGTGACTTTGATCTAGATAGACACAATTATTTCATCAGTGACTTTGATCTAGATAGGCAAAAGTATATCATCAGTGACTTTGATCTAGATAGACACAATTATTTCATCAGTGACTTTGATCTAGATAGACAAAAGTATATCATCAGTGACTTTGATCTAGATAGACACAATTATTTCATCAGTGACTTTGATCTAGATAGACAAAATTATTTCATCTGTGACTTTGATCTAGATTGACACAATTATTTCATCAGTGACTTTGATCTAGATTGACACAATTATTTCATCAGTGATTTTGATCTAGTTAGACAAAATTATTTCATCAGTGACTTTGATCTAGATAGACAAAATTATTTCATCTGTGACTTTGATCTAGATTGACACAATTATTTCATCTGTGACTTTGATCTAGATAGACACAATTATTTCATCAGTGACTTTGATCTAGATTGACACAATTATTTCATCAGTGACTTTGATCTAGATTAAAACAATTATTTCATCAGTGACTTTGATCTAGATAGACACAATTATTTCATCAGTGACTTTGATCTAGATTGACACAATTATTTCATCAGTGACTTTGATCTAGATAGACAAAATTATTTCATCAGTGACTTTGATCTAGATTGACACAATTATTTCATCAGTGACTTTGATCTAGATAGACAAAATTATTTCATCAGTGACTTTGATCTAGATTGACACAATTATTTCATCAGTGACTTTGATCTAGATAGACACAATTATTTCATCAGTGACTTTGATCTAGATAGACACAATTATTTCATCAGTGACTTTGATCTAGATTGACACAATTATTTCATCAGTGACTTTGATCTAGATAGACAAAATTATTTCATCTGTGACTTTGATCAAGATAGACACAATTATTTCATCAGTGACTTTGATCTAGATAGACACAATTATTTCATCAGTGACTTTGATCTAGATAGACAAAAGTATATCATCAGTGACTTTGATCTAGATAGACACAATTATTTCATCAGTGACTTTGATCTAGATAGACAAAATTATTTCATCTGTGACTTTGATCTAGATTGACACAATTATTTCATCAGTGACTTTGATCTAGATAGAAAAAATTATTTCATCAGTGACTTTGATCTAGATAGACACAATTATTTCATCAGTGACTTTGATCTAGATAGACAAAATTATTTCATCAGTGACTTTGATCTAGATTGACACAATTATTTCATCAGTGACTTTGATCTAGATTGACACAATTATTTCATCAGTGACTTTGATCTAGATAGACACAATTATTTCATCAGTGACTTTGATCTAGATTGACACAATTATTTCATCAGTGACTTTGATCTAGATAGACACAATTATTTCATCAGTGACTTTGATCTAGATAGACTAAAGTATATCATCAGTGACTTTGATCTAGATAGACACAATTATTTCATCAGTGACTTTGATCTAGATAGACAAAAGTATATCATCAGTGACTTTGATCTAGATAGACACAATTATTTCATCAGTGACTTTGATCTAGATAGACAAAATTATTTCATCTGTGACTTTGATCTAGATTGACACAATTATTTCATCAGTGACTTTGATCTAGATAGACACAATTATTTCATCAGTGATTTTGATCTAGATAGACAAAATTATTTCATCTGTGACTTGGATCTAGATAGACACAATTATTTCATCAGTGACTTTGATCTAGATTGACACAATTATTTCATCAGTGACTTTGATCTAGATTGACACAATTATTTCATCAGTGACTTTGATCTAGATTGACACAATTATTTCATCAGTGACTTTGATCTAGATAGACAAAATTATTTCATCAGTGACTTTGATCTAGATTGACACAATTATTTCATCAGTGACTTTGATCTAGATAGACACAATTATTTCATCAGTGACTTTGATCTAGATTGACACAATTATTTCATCAGTGACTTTGATCTAGATAGACACAATTATTTCATCAGTGACTTTGATCTAGATAGACAAAATTATTTCATCAGTGACTTTGATCTAGATAGACAAAATTATTTCATCTGTGACTTTGATCTAGATAGACACAATTATTTTATCAGTGACTTTGATCTAGATAGACACAATTATTTCATCAGTGACTTTGATCTAGATAGACAAAAGTATATCATCAGTGACTTTGATCTAGATTGACACAATTATTTCATCAGTGACTTTGATCTAGATAGACAAAATTATTTCATCTGTGACTTTGATCTAGATTGACACAATTATTTCATCAGTGACTTTGATCTAGATAGACACAATTATTTCATCAGTGACTTTGATCTAGATAGACAAAATTATTTCATCTGTGACTTTGATCTAGATAGACACAATTATTTCATCAGTGACTTTGATCTAGATTGACACAATTATTTCATCAGTGACTTTGATCTAGATTGACACAATTATTTCATCAGTGACTTTGATCTAGATAGACACAATTATTTCATCTGTGACTTTGATCTAGATTGACACAATTATTTCATCTGTGACTTTGATCTAGATAGACACAATTATTTCATCAGTGACTTTGATCTAGATTGACACAATTATTTCATCAGTGACTTTGATCTAGATAGACACAATTATTTCATCAGTGACTTTGATCTAGATAGACACAATTATTTCATCAGTGACTTTGATCTAGATTGACACAATTATTTCATCAGTGACTTTGATCTAGATTTACACAATTATTTCATCAGTGACTTTGATCTAGATAGACAAAATTATTTCATCAGTGACTTTGATCTAGATAGACAAAATTATTTCATCAGTGACTTTGATCTAGATTGACACAATTATTTCATCTGTGACTTTGATCTAGAGAGACAAAACTATTTCATCAGTGACTTTGATCTAGATTGACACAATTATTTCATCAGTGACTTTGATCTAGATTGACACAATTATTTCATCAGTGACTTTGATCTAGATAGACACAATTATTTCATCAGTGACTTTGATCTAGATAGACAAAAGTATTTCACCAGTGACTTTGATCTAGATTGACACAATTATTTCATCAGTGACTTTGATCTAGATTGACAAAATTATTTCATCTGTGACTTTGATCTAGATATACAAAATTATTTCATCAGTGACTTTGATCTAGATTGACAAAATTATTTCATGTGTGACTTTGATCTAGATAGACAAAATTATTTCATCAGTGACTTTGATCTAGATAGACACAATTATTTCATCAGTGACTTTGATCTAGATTGACACAATTATTTCATCAATGACTTTGATCTAGATAGACACAATTATTTCATCAGTGACTTTGATCTAGATAGACAAAATTATTTCATCAGTGACTTTGATCTAGATTGACACAATTATTTCATCTGTGACTTTGATCTAGATAGACAAAATTATTTCATCAGTGACTTTGATCTAGATAGACACAATTATTTCATCAGTGACTTTGATCTAGATAGACACAATTATTTCATCAGTGACTTTGATCTAGATAGACACAATTATTTCATCAGTGACTTTGATCTAGATAGACAAAAGTATATCATCAGTGACTTTGATCTAGATAGACACAATTATTTCATCAGTGACTTTGATCTAGATAGACACAATTATTTCATCTGTGACTTTGATCTAGATTGACACAACTATTTCATCAGTGACTTTGATCTAGATAGACAAAATTATTTCATCAGTGACTTTGATCTAGATAGACAAAATTATTTCATCTGTGACTTTGATCTAGATAGACACAATTATTTCATCAGTGACTTTGATCTAGATTGACACAATTATTTCATCAGTGACTTTGATCTAGATTGACACAATTATTTCATCAGTGACTTTGATCTAGATAGACACAATTATTTCATCAGTGACTTTGATCTAGATTGACACAATTATTTCATCAGTGACTTTGATCTAGATAGACAAAATTATTTCATCAGTGACTTTGATCTAGATAGACACAAATATTTCATCAGTGACTTTGATCTAGATAGACACAATTATTTCATCAGTGACTTTGATCTAGATAGACACAATTATTTCATCAATGACTTTGATCTAGATTGACACAATTATTTCATCAGTGACTTTGATCTAGATTGACAAAATTATTTCATCAGTGACTTTGATCTAGATAGACACAATTATTTCATCAGTGACTTTGATCTAGATTGACACAATTATTTCATCAGTGACTTTGATCTAGATAGACACAATTATTTCATCAGTGACTTTGATCTAGAAAGACAAAAGTATATCATCAGTGACTTTGATCTAGATAGACACAATTATTTCATCAGTGACTTTGATCTAGATAGACAAAAGTATATCATCAGTGACTTTGATCTAGATAGACACAATTATTTCATCAGTGACTTTGATCTAGAGAGACAAAATTATTTCATCTGTGACTTTGATCTAGATTGACACAATTATTTCATCAGTGACTTTGATCTAGATAGACAAAATTATTTCATCAGTGATTTTGATCTAGATAGACACAATTATTTCATCTGTGACTTTGATCTAGATAGACACAATTATTTCATCAGTGACTTTGATCTAGATTGACACAATTATTTCATCAGTGACTTTGATCTAGATAGACACAATTATTTCATCAGTGACTTTGATCTAGATAGACACAATTATTTCATCAGTGACTTTGATCTAGATTGACACAATTATTTCATCAGTGACTTTGATCTAGATAGACAAAATTATTTCATCAGTGACTTTGATCTAGATTGACACAATTATTTCATCAGTGACTTTTATCTAGATAGACAAAATTATTTCATCAGTGACTTTGATCTAGATTGACACAATTATTTCATCAGTGACTTTGATCTAGATAGACACAATTATTTCATCAGTGACTTTGATCTAGATAGACAAAATTATTTCATCAGTGACTTTGATCTAGATTGACACAATTATTTCATCAGTGACTTTGATCTAGATAGACAAAATTATTTCATCTGTGACTTTGATCTAGATAGACACAATTATTTCATCAGTGACTTTGATCTAGATTGACACAATTATTTCATCAGTGACTTTGATCTAGATAGACAAAAGTATATCATCAGTGACTTTGATCTAGATAGACACAATTATTTCATCAGTGACTTTGATCTAGATAGACAAAATTATTTCATCTGTGACTTTGATCTAGATTGACACAATTATTTCATCAGTGACTTTGATCTAGATAGAAAAAATTATTTCATCAGTGACTTTGATCTAGATAGACACAATTATTTCATCAGTGACTTTGATCTAGATAGACAAAATTATTTCATCAGTGACTTTGATCTAGATTGACACAATTATTTCATCAGTGACTTTGATCTAGATTGACACAATTATTTCATCAGTGACTTTGATCTAGATAGACACAATTATTTCATCAGTGACTTTGATCTAGATTGACACAATTATTTCATCAGTGACTTTGATCTAGATAGACACAATTATTTCATCAGTGACTTTGATCTAGATAGGCAAAAGTATATCATCAGTGACTTTGATCTAGATAGACACAATTATTTCATCAGTGACTTTGATCTAGATAGACAAAAGTATATCATCAGTGACTTTGATCTAGATAGACACAATTATTTCATCAGTGACTTTGATCTAGATAGACAAAATTATTTCATCTGTGACTTTGATCTAGATTGACACAATTATTTCATCAGTGACTTTGATCTAGATAGACAAAATTATTTCATCAGTGATTTTGATCTAGTTAGACAAAATTATTTCATCAGTGACTTTGATCTAGATAGATAAAATTATTTCATCTGTGACTTTGATCTAGATTGACACAATTATTTCATCTGTGACTTTGATCTAGATAGACACAATTATTTCATCAGTGACTTTGATCTAGATTGACACAATTATTTCATCAGTGACTTTGATCTAGATTAAAACAATTATTTCATCAGTGACTTTGATCTAGATAGACACAATTATTTCATCAGTGACTTTGATCTAGATTGACACAATTATTTCATCAGTGACTTTGATCTAGATAGACAAAATTATTTCATCAGTGACTTTGATCTAGATTGACACAATTATTTCATCAGTGACTTTGATCTAGATAGACAAAATTATTTCATCAGTGACTTTGATCTAGATTGACACAATTATTTCATCAGTGACTTTGATCTAGATAGACACAATTATTTCATCAGTGACTTTGATCTAGATAGACACAATTATTTCATCAGTGACTTTGATCTAGATTGACACAATTATTTCATCAGTGACTTTGATCTAGATAGACAAAATTATTTCATCTGTGACTTTGATCTAGATAGACACAATTATTTCATCAGTGACTTTGGTCTAGATAGACACAATTATTTCATCAGTGACTTTGATCTAGATAGACAAAAGTATATCATCAGTGACTTTGATCTAGATAGACACAATTATTTCATCAGTGACTTTGATCTAGATAGACAAAATTATTTCATCTGTGACTTTGATCTAGATTGACACAATTATTTCATCAGTGACTTTGATCTAGATAGAAAAAATTATTTCATCAGTGACTTTGATCTAGATAGACACAATTATTTCATCAGTGACTTTGATCTAGATAGACAAAATTATTTCATCAGTGACTTTGATCTAGATTGACACAATTATTTCATCAGTGACTTTGATCTAGATTGACACAATTATTTCATCAGTGACTTTGATCTAGATAGACACAATTATTTCATCAGTGACTTTGATCTAGATTGACACAATTATTTCATCAGTGACTTTGATCTAGATAGACACAATTATTTCATCAGTGACTTTGATCTAGATAGACTAAAGTATATCATCAGTGACTTTGATCTAGATAGACACAATTATTTCATCAGTGACTTTGATCTAGATAGACAAAAGTATATCATCAGTGACTTTGATCTAGATAGACACAATTATTTCATCAGTGACTTTGATCTAGATAGACAAAATTATTTCATCTGTGAATTTGATCTAGATTGACACAATTATTTCATCAGTGACTTTGATCTAGATAGACACAATTATTTCATCAGTGATTTTGATCTAGATAGACAAAATTATTTCATCTGTGACTTGGATCTAGATAGACACAATTATTTCATCAGTGACTTTGATCTAGATTGACACAATTATTTCATCAGTGACTTTGATCTAGATTGACACAATTATTTCATCAGTGACTTTGATCTAGATTGACACAATTATTTCATCAGTGACTTTGATCTAGATAGACAAAATTATTTCATCAGTGACTTTGATCTAGATTGACACAATTATTTCATCAGTGACTTTGATCTAGATAGACACAATTATTTCATCAGTGACTTTGATCTAGATTGACACAATTATTTCATCAGTGACTTTGATCTAGATAGACACAATTATTTCATCAGTGACTTTGATCTAGATAGACAAAATTATTTCATCAGTGACTTTGATCTAGATAGACAAAATTATTTCATCTGTGACTTTGATCTAGATAGACACAATTATTTTATCAGTGGCTTTGATCTAGATAGACACAATTATTTCATCAGTGACTTTGATCTAGATAGGCAAAAGTATATCATCAGTGACTTTGATCTAGATAGACACAATTATTTCATCAGTGACTTTGATCTAGATAGACAAAAGTATATCATCAGTGACTTTGATCTAGATAGACACAATTATTTCATCAGTGACTTTGATCTAGATAGACAAAATTATTTCATCTGTGACTTTGATCTAGATTGACACAATTATTTCATCAGTGACTTTGATCTAGATAGACAAAATTATTTCATCAGTGATTTTGATCTAGTTAGACAAAATTATTTCATCAGTGACTTTGATCTAGATAGACAAAATTATTTCATCTGTGACTTTGATCTAGATTGACACAATTATTTCATCTGTGACTTTGATCTAGATAGACACAATTATTTCATCAGTGACTTTGATCTAGATTGACACAATTATTTCATCAGTGACTTTGATCTAGATTAAAACAATTATTTCATCAGTGACTTTGATCTAGATAGACACAATTATTTCATCAGTGACTTTGATCTAGATAGACACAATTATTTCATCAGTGACTTTGATCTAGATTGACACAATTATTTCATCAGTGACTTTGATCTAGATTTACACAATTATTTCATCAGTGACTTTGATCTAGATAGACAAAATTATTTCATCAGTGACTTTGATCTAGATAGACAAAATTATTTCATCAGTGACTTTGATCTAGATTGACACAATTATTTCATCTGTGACTTTGATCTAGATAGACAAAATTATTTCATCAGTGACTTTGATCTAGATTGACACAATTATTTCATCAGTGACTTTGATCTAGATTGACACAATTATTTCATCAGTGACTTTGATCTAGATAGACACAATTATTTCATCAGTGACTTTGATCTAGATAGACAAAAGTATTTCACCAGTGACTTTGATCTAGATTGACACAATTATTTCATCAGTGACTTTGATCTAGATTGACAAAATTATTTCATCTGTGACTTTGATCTAGATATACAAAATTATTTCATCAGTGACTTTGATCTAGATTGACAAAATTATTTCATCTGTGACTTTGATCTAGATAGACAAAATTATTTCATCAGTGACTTTGATCTAGATAGACACAATTATTTCATCAGTGACTTTGATCTAGATTGACACAATTATTTCATCAATGACTTTGATCTAGATAGACACAATTATTTCATCAGTGACTTTGATCTAGATAGACAAAATTATTTCATCAGTGACTTTGATCTAGATTGACACAATTATTTCATCTGTGACTTTGATCTAGATAGACAAAATTATTTCATCAGTGACTTTGATCTAGATAGACACAATTATTTCATCAGTGACTTTGATCTAGATTGACACAATTATTTCATCAGTGACTTTGATCTAGATTGACACAATTATTTCATCAGTGACTTTGATCTAGATAGACACAATTATTTCATCAGTGACTTTGATCTAGATTGACACAATTATTTCATCAGTGACTTTGATCTAGATAGACAAAATTGTTTCATCAGTGACTTTGATCTAGATAGATAAAATTATTTCATCAGTGACTTTGATCTAGATAGATAAAATTATTTCATCAGTGGCTTTGATCTAGATAGATAAAATTATTTCATCAGTGACTTTGATCTAGATTGACACAATTATTTCATCAGTGACTTTGATCTAGATAGACAAAATTATTTCATCAGTGACTTTGATCTAGATAGACAAAATTATTTCATCAGTGACTTTGATCTAGATAGACAAAATTATTTCATCAGTGACTTTTATCTAGATTGACACAATTATTTCATCTGTGACTTTGATCTAGATAGATAAAATTATTTCATCAGTGACTTTGATCTAGATAGATAAAATTATTTCATCAGTGACTTTGATCTAGATAGACAAAATTATTTCATCAGTGACTTTGATCTAGATAGACAAAATTATTTCATCAGTGACTTTGATCTAGATAGACAAAATTATTTCATCAGTGACTTTGATCTAGATAGACAAAATTATTTCATCAGTGACTTTTATCTAGATTGACACAATTATTTCATCTGTGACTTTGATCTAGATAGACAAAATTATTTCATCTGTGACTTTGATCTAGATAGACACAATTATTTCATCAGTGACTTTGATCTAGATTGACACAATTATTTCATCAGTGACTTTGATCTAGATAGACAAAATTATTTCATTAGTGACTTTGATCTAGATTGACACAATTATTTCATCAGTGACTTTGATCTAGATAGATAAAATTATTTCATCAGTGACTTTGATCTAGATAGATAAAATTATTTCATCAGTGACTTTGATCTAGATAGATAAAATTATTTCATCAGTGACTTTGATCTAGATAGATAAAATTATTTCATCAGTGACTTTTATCTAGATAGATAAAATTATTTCATCAGTGACTTTGATCTAGATAGATAAAATTATTTCATCAGTGACTTTGATCTAGATAGATAAAATTATTTCATCAGTGACTTTGATCTAGATAGACAAAAGTATATCATCAGTGACTTTGATCTAGATAGACAAAAGTATATCATCAGTGACTTTGATCTAGATAGACAAAAGTATATCATCAGTGACTTTGATCTAGATAGACAAAATTATTTCATCAGTGACTTTGATCTAGATAGACAAAATTACTTGGCAAGTTCTGTTAGAGACAGATAATAAAATGTGTCATGTATGTCAAGTTGAGACACATGAAATTAGTCTGTTGTTGAAAATATAAACAGATCATGATGTGTGTCAATGTCTTGAGAAAAAATAAGAAAACAAATATTTTTGATAATTTTCTCTTTTGTTCTGCAAACATAAAAAACTATTTACTATAAGCAAATTTTGGGTCAAATATAAAGTACGAGTGGGTAATAAGTCTACTGGTGTATCAGAAAATAACAACCTTGCATGACCAAGAACAAAATGTTCAAGAAATAAAATACAGAAGTCTAAGCAAAAATATTATATTATAGAAATGTGAATTAGCTCATAAAATAATAAACAATATGTTTGGTAGGCAAGTAAGTTGTGGGAACAGAAAATTGGCATACTTATCGTAATTGCTTTCAATTTAGCTTGAAACTGTTTTACTTTTTTTATCTATCTATCTTTCGTTCGCCTGAAGTATTGTCTATATCTGCAATGTCGTTTCCTGTATAAATTTTACTGTCTTTTGTAATTCTTGCAGTGGCCCATATAGTTTTGTCTGTAGTGTTGTATCTATGGGCCAATGGATTTTCCTCAGTCTACTATATTCAGTGCAGTCTTGAAGTATGTGTTCAGCAGTCTGGGGTGCCTGTCCACATGTACAAGTAGTTGATGTGCCGATCTTGAATTTTGTATACATGTGACTATGGAGTCGATTGTGTCCTGTTCTGAGGCGTATAATGATAACTTGTTCATATCTATTCATATTATGAAAGGCATCCTGATTTGGGGCTTGTGGTCCTCTGATTGATTTGATTATCTGTTTCTTATGATGGTATGTAACTGGTGTATCTAGTTGTGTGCCTGTTGAACCTTCCTTTGCCAACTGATCTGCTTTCTCATTTCCTGGTATTCCACAGTGAGACGGGATCCACTGCAGGGCAACCCTGTGGTGCTTGCAGAGTTCAGTCAATAAGGTCTGCAGGTGTGGTAATTTTCTGGATTGTAGTGCCTGGAGTACTGATCTTGCATCTGTCAAAAACACTACAGGCTGTGGGCTAAGATTACTGTTCAGCAGTTTTTCTATTGCCAACTTTATTGCTTGTATTTCCGCATCATAATTGTGACAATATTTCCCTGTTGCTATTTTATTCATATCCCTAGTGTTATTTCTATCTATTGACCTTTCGAGCCGTAACCGGCCCATAGGGCGTAGACCAAGATACACCTTCTCCTATATGAATTTTTGTTCTAGCAGTTTTCTTTTAAAGATATTTTATTAAATCTCGCCATCTGTCTCTGTTCTGTGCAAACAGTTCTATCTCATTGAGGGAGCCGATTCCTGCTGCTCTTGCCTCTCTCATCAATGTTCTTCTCAGTGTCTCCCTGGGTCTTCCTCTTTTTCTTTTACCTGTTGTTTCCCATATGAGGGCTTGCTTTGATATTCGATTATTATCTCTTCTCATCACATGTCCAACGTATGACCATCGTCTTTTCTTTATTACTGAAGATATTAGTGGTTGATTGGCGATTTCTCTAATTTCCTCGTTTGTTTTGAATTCGTTCCATTCTATACCAAGTATTTTCCTTAGACATTTATTTTCGAATGCGTTCAACTTTGTTTCTATATCTCTTGTTGTTTTCCAGCTTTCACACGCATACGTAAGGGTTGATAGTACATTTGATTTGAATAGCCTAAGTTTTGTGTTTGTGCTAATGAGTTTTGATTTCCACAACTTTTCAAGGCTTATGAAAGCCATCCAGTTGCACTCTGGCTCTCCTGTTATGCAGATATGCTTTGACCCATTTGTACATCCTGCCATTTACTCCATAATTTCTCAGTTTCTTCAAAAGAAAGTGTTATTTGGGTACTCTATATATGCACCTGCTCCCCCATTCTTTACTGCATTCTGTGCTGATCCATCTGTGTACACACGAATCCATAGGTCTTGTGGGTATTCTTCATCCAGGAAACTGAGAGCTATTGTTTTTCGCTGTAGACTATTTTGTTCCTCTTTGTCAACTATTCCTTTCACTTCTGTCCGTATTTGAACTGATAATCCTGATTCATCTGTCTAGGGAGTCTGTTCTGGTATGGGCAGAAGGGGTTTAACAACTCTTGGCATGTCTGGTGTTTGTCTACTAATACGCTTGGCTTGGTGGATAAAGCTGCTTCTCTTAAGTCGTCCCAATGCAAGATTTTGGAATCTGTCCTTCATTGGATGTCTCGGCATGCATACAAATTTTTCTGCCTGTATCAGCACCTTTGTGTCTCTCCGTTCTCTCAGTGCTGGTATCCTCCACAATTTCTCCATCTCCAATATTGGTGTTGATTTCATTGCTCCTGTGATGACCCTAAGTGCCTGGTTTTGTACTTTATCCAGTTCTTGCAATGTGGTGTTTGATGCTGAGCACCATGCGGATGATCCATATTCTAAATGTGGGCGTATACACTGTTGGTAAACTTTACTGAGTATTTTCCCACTCGCACCCCATGTGGTTCCACACAACTTTCTTAGAATAGCCAATTTCCTCCTTGCTTTTTGGGTTGCCTTATTTATCTGCTGTTTCCAAGATAGTTTGTTATCAAATGTAACTCCGAGATATGTAGCTTGTATGTCTTCTTTCACAGGCTCATTGTTTATGTAGATGGCTTCTGCTTTTTGTTTTGGGGAGAGTGTGAAAAGTGTAGTACTGCATTTGTCTGTATTGATGCTGATACACCATCTACTTGTCCATGAATTCAGTGCATTCATAGCTCTTTGTAGCAATTTGGAGGCCACTGTTGCATACTCCTCTGTGCACCACATTACCAAGTCATCTGCATACATTGCCACTTTGATGCCATGTGGTAGTTCAGTAACTAGGTCATTGATGTAGATCAGAAAAAGTGTTGGAGATAGTACCCCTCCTTGTGGAACGCCCTGGCGCAATAAGACCTTCTTACTCTTAAGACCATCCAGTTGCACTCTGGCTCTCCTGTTATGCAGATATGCTTTGACCCATTTGTACATCCTGCCATTTACTCCATAATTTCTCAGTTTCTTCAAAAGCCCTTCCTTCCATACCTTATCAAATGCTTTCTTTAGGTCTATCCATGCTGCTAGTACCAGTTTCTTTTCTTGAAACGCATCTTCAATTTCCTGGGAAAGATAGGTTGCTTGATCTTCGGTAGAGTAACACTGTCTAAAGCCTGCTTGTTGTGGGACAAGGAGATTTTCACTTTCCAGGTACCACTGCAGTCTGAGATTGATTATACGTTCCATTGTTTTACACAAACAGCTTGTAAGGCTGATTGGTCTATAGCTGGATGTCATTGAACCATCTTTTCCTGGCTTTAGTAATGGTATCATAATTGCTTCTTACTTTTTTTTTAAAACTGATTCCTATCTTTTTATCTTTGTAATACTAGATATATATCTACTAAGACTGATTCCTACTTTTCTACCATTGCAATACCAGATATATATCTGCTAAGACTGATTCCTACTTTTCTATCATTGCAATACCAGATATATATATATCTGCTTAGACTGATTCCTACTTTTGTACCCTTGTAATACCAGATATGTATCTGCTAAAATTGATTTATACTTTTCTACCTTTGTAATACCTGATATGTATGTTATGCAAAGACTGAATCCTATTTTTCTACCTTTTATTAACCGATAGGTCTATATATCCTACTAAGACTGATTCCTAATTTTTCTTTGACTATATTTAATCTTCTAAAACTAATTCTATTTTTATATATCTATTTTTAACAAGCTAAGACAGATACTTAAACCTTTTAATATCTGTGTTTATTTTGTTTTCTTATATAAACTTTATTTGACTTGTTAAGACTGATGAATCCTTTTTAGAATACTTTTAGCCGGTTAAGACTGGTTTCTCCTTTTGTTTGCTTGTATTTAATTGGTTTGAACCTCTATCATAAAATACCTACTAAGACTAATTCCACTTTCTTATTTCTGTATTTAGCCTGATAAAACTGATGTTCCTTCTATATATCATATCAAGTTATCTTTCTTACTATCTCTTTGTTTTAATCATTGAGACTGATTTATTTTAATGTTGAACACTCAAAGGTATTGAGATGGAAGTGGTCAATTTCTGTGCCATTGGAAATGGAGGCTGTGGTCACAAGTGCAAGCACAGTGATACAGGTCCTATCTGCTCTTGCCGGAAAGGATATAGACTACAAGCAGATGGAAAGACTTGTGAAGGTCAGCACTATATTTTGTTCACTTGTGATTACCATTTGTCTATCTTAATAAATCTTTAGTGGCGACAGTGATGAAACAGCCATAAGATGTCATAAATAAAATGTAATCAACCAGCATTATGAGTATGGATGACCCTATGGTTGCTGGCACCCTGAGCTAGCTGAACTTTGGCACCTTCTCTTTCTCTCTCTCTCTCTCTCTCTCTCTCTCTCTCTCTCTCTCTCTCTCTCTCTCTATCTCCCTCTCTCTCTCTCTCTCTCTCTCTCTCTCTACATATATATATATATATATATATATATATGGGAGCCGTGATAGCTCAGTGGTTAGTGAACTGGACTACAAAGGACAAGGGGTAGGGTTCGATCCCAACCGACGGCTTCCGGGTTCACCCAGCCTTTAATGGGTACCAGATTTTTCTCTGGGAAAGTGAAACGGCACGGGCGTAAAACCGACCACATTACCCCAAATTCATGTGCCGAAGGTCTGTAAAATTTATGGTCACTAACACCATATTCCCTATACGCCACTTGGCATGACGGGGGTACTTTACTTTTATATATATATATATACCCTTTTCATCTTATCAGACGGTCTAGTGGAAGCTATTGTGTATTTTTTTTTAGGTTTTGTTTTTGTCGAACAGCTTCTCTCGTGGCTAATTCTACCAATGTTTGACAAACACACACGGCCACAGAATGAACAAGTCAGGCCCACTTATCTCCAAGGTTTTCCATCTTTTTTCATGAGTCTTTCCCTTCTAAGTTTTGCATTAGCGCAGTCACAAATGATGTTATATCAATCCTTATACATGCTCTCCATAATGTGCGATTACTTGCCAAATGTTCCCAATCATTTTCACAGATGGAGAAGCCATTCAGAGATGATTTACAGATATCTCTATATTGTAGTTTTGGTCTGCCGATTTGTCTTTTTCCGTGTGTTAGTTCACCATATAGAATTTGCTTGGGGATGCATTTTTCTTCCATTCGCTGGATGTGTCCCAGCCGTCTTAGTCTTCAATATCTGAGCATGGACATGATATATATATATATATATATATATATATATATATATATATATATATATATACACACACACACACACACACACATACAGATGAACCTGCTTTTTTCCATCTTAAAACGTCAGATTGAAAAAAAAAATATATTTTATTAATTATTTTAGCATTTTTTTTTTTGGAAGATCCTTGATGATGCCCCTAAGCACATGGCACCCTGGGCAACTGCTCGAATTGCTGAACTCTTGAGCTGGCGCTGACTCTTGAGTGTCATTATTTGTAATGTTTTGTGTCATTGACATTCATTCCACAACATCTGAAACTTTAAGTTCTTTACATGGCCTTTATTCCTGCGATCACTTTTGACCTCTTATACAAGTTTCTTCAAATCTGACTCCAGAGACTTCCACCACCATATTTCCTGCTGCCACCAGGTTCCTTGTCATATTTGTCAAGTTTAAATCTATGTTTTTATTTTAGTTATTGATAATTTTCTGTTCCTTTTCTGCAATATTACTTTAATTATTTCATACCTACTCATGACATCGGGAACCGCGATAGCTCAGTGGTTAGTGAACTGGACTACAAAGGACAAGGGGTAGGGTTCGATCCCAACCGATGGCTTCCGGGTTTACCCAGCCTTAAATGGGTACCGGATTTTTTTTCTGGGAAAGTAAAGCAGCACGGGCGTAATACCGACCACATTACCCTAAAAAACAAGTGCTGAAGGTCTGTAAAATATAGGGTCACTAACACCATATTTCTCTATACGCCACTTGGCGTGACGGGGGTACTTTACTTTTTTTTTTACTCATGACATCAAAACAAATAAACAAAAAATGGTATTGAGAAACTAAACTAACAGAAAGACAAGACAAACTACAACTGTTCAGCAAAAGCCTTTATTGGGTATTACAAACAAACTATATACATTAAACAGTTTCAAATAATTTAGCAGCTCAATAAAAATAAAAATGTTCAACTCCATTGTTAAATCAGTCCTATTATATGGCTGTGAAACATGGAGAACAACAAAATTGAAAATCATGAAGATACAGACTTTCATTAATGGATGCTTACACAGAATAAAGGGATGAAAATGGCAGGACAAAATCACTAACATAGAATTATGGAAAAGTACCAGTCAAATACCAGTTGATAAATAGATACAGCGAAGACGATGGCGCTGGATAGGATACACACTGTGAAAGCCAACTGAGAGTATTACACAACAGGCTCTTTTTTGGAATCCCCAAGGGAAAAGACAAAAAAGGAAGACCAAGAAATTCTTGGTGAAGACAGACAGAAGCAGAGATGAAGATGATGGGGAAGACATGGAATGATCTTAAAAGAATGGCAAGAAACAAAATACTTAGAAAGTGTTTGTTGAAGACCTATGCTCCACAGGGAGATGAAAGGTAGAAGAAGAAGAAGAAGAAGAAGAAGAAGAAGAAGCTGCTCAATACTATTATATGTTTATTTTCTTTGTTTTCTGCAGTGATACACGTGACTCCACATAGTACTTCATATTTATTATATTTGATATCTGTGCTTATCTCATTGTATCAATGCTAGATATGATCACTTATGACAAAGCATAAAAGAGAGCTAGTTAACAGAGATGAGATGTCTGAGGGAGTGTCTTAGAGTATCCAGAAAAAAACAGAACAAGAAATATTATACGAGAAAGAGTTCTCATTGAACAATCCTAAGCTACATACAGAAAAAACAAATAAAGTGATTAGCCCATATAGAAAGAATGCTGTGTGATTCCTTACCATACAAAGCACATGTATAAAGAGGTAAAGGGAGAAGTCCAAGAGGCAGAGTCAGAGATGGACAGACAATATAAAAGAAACACAACAACAACATAAATTGGCAATAATTGAAGTTGCTAAAAGAGCAAGAACCAGAAGTTCCTTTCTTTCTCTTTCACCTACTAATTTGATATTATCATTCTCTATTAATCATTAGATATTTTAAAAAAATATATTACCTCATCTGCTTAATGCTTCCATAATTTCCCTTCTTTCCTTCCTCCTCCTCTTCCTCCTCTTCCTCCCTTCCTTCCTTCCTCCCTCCCTCCCTCCCTCCCTCCCTCCCTCCCTCCCTCCCCTTCCTTCCTTCCTTCCTTCCTTCCTTCCTTCCTTCCTTCTTCCTTCCTTCCTTCCTTCCTTCCTTCCTTCCTTCCTTCCTTCCTTCCTTCCCTCCCTCCCTCCCTCCCTCCCTCCCTCCCTCCCTCCCTCCCTCCCTCCCTCCCTCCCTTCCTTCCTTCCTTCCTTCCTTCCTTCCTTCCCTTCCTTCCTCCCCTCCCATCCATCCTCCCTCCCTCCCTCCCTCCCTTCTTACCTTCTTTCCTCCCTCCCTCTCTTCCCTTCCTTCCTTCCTTCCTTCCTTCCTTCCTTCCTCCCTCCCTCCCTCCCTCCCTCCCTCCCTCCCTTCCTTTCTCTCTCCCACCCTTCAAAATATTGGAAATGGAAGAAAAGATAGGAGAGCCACATCAAGGAAAAGAAAGGCCATAACTTTCTCAGCTTAAAAAAAGTAGCAGCAGAACATTTAGATTGGCAGAAAGCTTGTTGCAGCCATCAGTGTTGTTTCAATTACACAGTTCAGTAGAAAATATATCTTTATTATTGACACAGAGTAGTATGTTATTTAATTGGCTCGCTCAATGAGATAGAGTTGCTTGCACAGAACAGAGACAAATGGCGAGATTTGATAAAATATTTTTAGAAGGATTGAAAACTGCTGAAATAAAAATTTAGATAGGAGAAAGAGTATTTGGGTCTATAACCTATGGGCCGGCTACGGCTCGAAAGGTTAATAGATAGATAGATAGATAGTATGTTATTTAATTTATACTAATTAATCAAACATCATATTGTTTACTGAGGAAAACCCATTGGCCCATAGATACAACACTACAGACAAAAATATATGAGCTACTGCAAGAATTATAAAAGACAGTTACATTTATACAGAAAATGACATTGCAGATATAGACAATACTTCAGGTGAATGAAAGATAGATGGATCATATTGTTTTGTATTACAGACATTGATGAATGTCGTGGACCAGAAAAATGCTGTACTGATATTTGTAGCAACAATCCAGGTGGATACAGCTGTGGGTGCCAACCTGGATTCACCTTGAATGATAACGGATGCAACTGTGATGGTATGTCAAATTCTGTCTTCATATGTCATTAGACAACATCTTAACATGAGCTCTAGAGTTGAAAGCATGAAGTGAAAAATTTATCAAAGATCTTAAACTTAGTCCGACTTTCTATAATTTTTTGTCTATGGAATTTTCACCCTTTTTGGCAGATATACAAACATCCTCCTTCTTACAGTGGATGATAGTCAGATAATTTTTTTGGTAGCCAATCAGACATTTTAAAAATGGAAAAATATGTGAAACCAAGTCAGCACCAGACATCATCCCCATGAGAGCACTGACACTCAAAATCAAAGCAAAAATGGTAAAGGTAAACCTATAAAATTATCAATTAATGAAGTAACAAGCATCACAATGAGTAACCACATGGGAGAAACACTACAGAACATTGACTTAAATCCTTGTTTTTTCCTCAATGCTGAATGACAATAGAGGCAGATGAAAGTAAAATAAAGTAATAAGTCCTCACATCAACAAACTACATTTAATATTGTTATAATATTTCTTCGATTATGGTAAACTGTTTGCTGTATTCTTTCTATTATATTTTATGTCTTGTTTTTTAATCAGTTGTGTCTTCATCACATTTAAATTTGTTCTCAAACTCTTGTGATAAAATTATGGTCTAAAATAGTATGGTCCAACCTTCTGTTACCCAAGGAGCAAGCAAAGCATACATTAAAGGAGCATGGGCCATCATATATATATGACATGTGCTGTAAATGCCCATGACATAAAAGGACATGAGATCTCATGATGATGATAAAACATATATAAAACATCCCCACAGTATTTCATTACTGGAGATATCTAATTAACTATTTCTTAATGAGGTCTTTGAAAAAGCATTTAGAATCTTTAATTGAAAGAATTATAACTTGTTACTTGTTACATTTCCTGAAGCAGGGAATACACTGTTACATGAACACAGACTATTCTGTACAAACATTTAACAGGATGTATAAATCCTGCAAAACAGACGGACTTATCTACCAAATACACAGAATTTAAAAATCATATTATTATTGTTGCAGCCTGTTGCATCTAAGATGCAACACTTCTGTGACTCCTTAATGTCATTTAAAAAAAAAAAGGCTATAACAATGAAAAAGAGCAAAGATCATGTAACCATGGAAGAAGAAATTGTAAAGTGTAACACGATGTATATCCTATGTGTTTACGGGAATTCATTATGAGTAGAGAATAGTGGCACTGTGACCTTCCAAGCATGTCGTAAGAGGCGACTAAGGAGGTTGATCGATGGTTTGACAAGCTGTCATTGTAAAAAGTATTGTTATGGAAACAGTCGTAGATTTTCGAAGCAGTAATCTCTGCAATATGTGCCATTTTAGCATGCAAGGTTTCTGTTTTTGAGATTGTGGTTCTGCCCTATGTGCCATCTTCGGCTAGAAAGGACAATAGATAGATAGAACATGATGTATACTGGGACAGGTAATAAAAATGCTGGAATGGGTGGTAGATATGCCTGGACTGCAATGAAACTGATTTCATGGATAGAATAATATAGAATAGTATAATTTTAGCTCATTTGCTAAACAAGGAACCAAAAAAAAATGTTGAAAAATGATCATCTATAAAAAAGAAATCCACTGGTGGTTTAAAGTGTTTAATTTGTCAGTATTAATTTGTATCTTCCGTACGTGACACAAATCAAATTTTGTAATTAATTTCTATGGCTGTCATGTCTATCACAATTATATTTACCTCTTTTTCTCTCTCTCTTTTTCTCTTCTCTTTCCTGGTGTGCCTTAAATAATTTTTTATTCTTGGCCTTGATTCTTGATCATTCCCGCACTGTTAGACATCACATAGGGCTTGCATTGTTTTTCGCCACCCATCTCTATTCTGGGCATGATGTTCAGTCTTGTTTGCCATGAGTCTATGACTGTCAACTTTACTTCTCTTATAAATGTTCTTTTTAATGTCTCTTTAGGTCTTCCTCTTTTTCTGTATCCTGATGTTTCCCATAGAAGAGCCTGTTTTGGAATGCTCTTGTTGTCTTTTCTCAGCACTTGTCCAACATATGTCCATCTGCTTTCCTTAATTGTTTATGAGATCTTTGGTTGCATGGCCATTTCTCTTATTTCAATATTATTCTTGAATTCATTTCATTGATTATATTCACCATACTACTAATGTCTTGATAATGTTTTTCGTGTTTCGACATGACTCATTTTAACACCACAAGATTCTACAGCCATGATGGTTTGTTTATTTTCCATTCTTGCATGGACCGTTGGGCATGTGACTGACAACCTTACCCTGAGACTTGCTTCGGGGCAACCCCTTCGCAGGGAAACCATCATGGTTAAATAATTAGGTTATTATTAAAATGTATGTCCTTCATTTATCAGTAAAACATTTCTTAATTATTCTCATCAGATATTAATGAATGCCTTAATGGTAATGGTGACTGTGAACAGATCTGTGTCAATTCTATTGGCTCCTTCAGCTGTGCCTGCAATCCTGGCTTTATTTCCAATGGGAAGAAATGTATCCGTAAGTTGACTCATATTTTCCAGCAAAATAAAACTGAAGCACTAAAAATCTCATACCAGTAGATGTAAGTGATCTTGTCTTTGCAGGAATCATTGGATCCAATATTGTTTATTACTAATGTCATGTTGTATGCTAATGTTTTTTTTTTTTTAAACCATATATGTTTAAAGTTTTTTCTTGTTTTGATAAAAAAAATCTTTCTTTAAATCTCTTAAAATAATTGCTGTTTGATTTTTCTTATGTTCTAAAAGGAACAATTATTCCATTCCTTGAATGCTTGTTTTTTTTCATGGCAGATCATAATATTGATTATAAGATACATGTAGTAAGCCAATTCAAAATAAATTCAAGGTTAGTCATACTTATCTCAAGGGAGACAAAAACAGAGGACACACTGAAAAAGAGTATTATAAATAGATACAATAAGTACAGAGGATGAAATGAATATCCTTGTAAAGATTGGAACAAAGTAAAAACAAATAAAGACAAGTCGTTTAAGATACCTGCTTTATGAGAATAAGAAAGAATGTTAATGATGTTAAGATATGATCCTTCACAACAACTTAATTATTGATCTGCTTTATTCTCAACCTTTGCATTTAAATATCATAGTGATAAAATTCCTTACTATATTTTATCTTCTTATAATTTCTTGGTAGTAATATAGATCAAGAAAAGAGTTCTTAAATGTTACATAGAGCCAGTCTTAACATATGGGTGTGAATCATGGACAATAGGACAACAGACAAGAAAATCACTGGAGTCTGTAGAAATGTGGTTTTACAGAAGAATGTTGAGAGTACCATGGACAGCTAAGAAGAGTAATGAAGATGTTCTGAGAGAGATCAAAGCAAAAAGAGAGCTAATTTCCAAAATTAGAAAGAAACAAACATCATTTTTTGGCCATGTAATGAGAAGAGAACAACTGGAATATATTGTAACAACTAGAAAAATTGAGAGACGAAGAGATAGAGGGAAGCAAAGGGAAAAAATAACAGACAGCTTAAGAGAATGGCTTGGCAGAAGGTCAACAACAGAAATGATAAATAGCTGGCGAGATCGAAAGTTGTGGAGAGACATGATCACCTATGCCAGCAGGCTCGGTACTTGATGATGATGATGAATATAGATCAAAGAGGGTGAAACAAAGAAAGAGATCAGAAGTTGAAATAAGATACATTATTTGAGTCTCATTGGGCTGTATATCTTCTTCATTGTTTTCCAATTACACATTATACTTGATGAACCAAAGGAAAGCAGCAGTCAGTAAAGTTATACTCATGAGCCCTGTAATTTCCAAACCTAATCTTGAGCCTTATGTCCATAGGCTTGAAAGTAACAATCTTAGGTTGGTTTCTTCTTATTGTAATATAAGTACCATTGGTCTTCCTTCATCTAGTTTAGTACCCAATTCAAAGTGATTTTCTAACTTGTGACAACTGTATATGGGTATCAAAGATAAAAGAGCCACTCCTGAGTTATGACACTCAACCCACCACAGCTTCTATCTTCCCTGAACTGTTCATGTAATCCAGAAACGTACGAAACATGTTCAAATAATACCCAACCCAGTGGCTTTATTACAAACTTTTATAAGGTACATCAGCAGGTGTGGGAGAACTGAATAAAGCATGTTATGAAGAAAGTACTCAACATGGTTCTTAGAAAAAGTCACCATTAGCATTTAGACATACATTTCACTTCTTGTAGAAGGTCGATGCCGTCCAAGAAAATTGACTTTGGTTGTTCATTGAATCATTTTGTCACCAAGGCCTTGATGTCTACATTAGAGCTAAATCATTGTCCTGTTGGAGATTTTTAAAGGGTACAAGCAGATGAAAGTGACATGGTGACAGATTGAGGCTGTAGGTTGGGTGTTACAGACCTTACCATTGTCTCCTTGCTAATATTTCCTGCACAATATTTACAACATATCAACAAGCATTGCTATACAATAGAATCACACCATACGAAAAATGCTGGATCTATTATTCTTGATGGTTGTATGCAGGTTGTCTGATGTTTCTTTGTAGTGGATGGTATTGATGTTCACACCAGGCTCTATAAAGTCTGCCAGTAGAAGCCCTTCATGATAACAAAAATGTGGTCAGCATAACTTTCCAAGTGGAAACCTATAACTTGAATTTTTTAGGTTTTGGTGATCTGAGATGTTTTCATTGATTATTCACTGATTTACTGCTTGACTCACGTTTGTCACCACACACTGCTTGATTCGACAACGAATGTCAACAACCTTCAACTGTTAAGAACGGAATTACCGCTCGGTGGTCGACCTTAAATGGATTCTGTGTCACACCAGTTATTTGTTCAATGGTCTGCAGCAAAACCAATGAATATTACACGGAGAATGAACACTTACAGAATTTCACATTGATGTGTGCTTATCATGTCAGATGTGACATCATCATGCCTCCTACGCCCGTTCACTTGGTGCAGCTCGGGTGGGTTTAATTTAAACACACCTCATACATAAGAACTGAAATAGCACCTTAAATAGCATTAATATAGGTTTAAATTATTGTTTTATCTAACAAGAAAACTATTTATTTGGAGCTGTTTGAAAAATTTCCTTACAATTTATAATTTAGTAATTTATTTATTTTCCTGTGTGTTACCGGGGTCTCATTATGAGTAAAGAATAGTGACACTGTGACCTTCCAAGCATGTCGTAAGAGGTGACTAAGGAGATTGATCAATGGCAATGGCTTGACAAGCTGTCATTGTAAAAAGTATTGTTATGGAAACAGAGCCATAGATTTTAGAGGCAGTGATCTTTGCAATATGTGCCATTTTGGCATGCAAGGTTTCTGTTTTTGAGATAGTCGTTCTGCCCTATGTGCCGTCTTCGGCTCGAAAGGACAATAGATAGAGATAGAATTTATTTATTCTTGTTATTAATTAGCCATTATCTTAATATACATATTTACAACAATTTTGTCATATTTAATCTGTATAAAGTTTTAACATATGTTTTCTTTCTGCTCAAAATTGGCATAATTCTGAATTTAGTAGTTACATTTGCCATTTTTAACTAATTATAAATTCAATTCAAATGTAACAAATGTCACACCTTTCAGAAATTCTTGCTTGAGGTGATTGTGATTTTATCACTTCACTTTATTTTATTACATTTGATGTTTTACAATCCTAATGTTCACTGTAACAGTCAGCTTTTATATATTTATAAATGTTGGTGATCATCAATGTCAGTTTTTGTGACCAGAAGTATGTATAAAGTAACGGGTCAGATTTCTAATCACTGTCAGTGTTGTTGAAGAGTAAGGTGGCAAAGTCATATGTTTGGCAAATATGGAAGCCTCATATTTACACAGTTTCAATTGTAAAATAGAAATTTCTCTGATTATATGATGATAAGAAAAAAGAATATTTAGAAGGTAGTTTTACCTCAAGATCATTGTAGTTTAGCCCTGCTGAAAATGTAACACAAATCAGGAGTGTAAGGACATATGCTATTCAATACAATTTTGAACTATTTTGAATTTATTCCACTCTTTAATGTTACTAAAATATAAACTAATTGTATATGTAAATTGTTAATTGATAATTAGGATAATGAAACAATCCTTCTAAATTGTTTAGAAATGTAAAAATTAACTGCCATAAAGTTTTAATTGGTAAGTTTATATATTTTTTGCTGCTAAAAATATGAATATATTGCTATATATTTGTAATTAATCAGGTATTAAGAAATTCTGTACTTCTTAGATTTTGGTCATGGGCTGGCTGATGTGGGAGTAATGTTTCTTTATTTTTAAAAAATGAAGATTTTATGAAGATTAGAAGAATCAAGATTTTAGTAGATGTACAGGAACAAATAATATGATTTAAAAACGTTGTTTGAATCAGGCAGCACATTTAAGTTGCCAAGATAGGTCTGCAGCATAACAAAATCTGGCATAATGACAGAATAAGACAAAGACTAAAAATTTGAGCATTTAGTATTTATGAAGTGTCTGTCCAACATATCTAACAAATTCACATATGGCAATTAACAGTCACAAAAAAATGAAAGATAAAAATGCAAAATATTCTTCATTTAGGGCCTCAATATTTATATAACATTTTTTAACTTTTCTATTTCTCAAATTTACTTATTATATGTCACAATTATGACAGTTTCTGTTTTTTTAGTAACATTTTAAGTGTTGTTTCCAGTAGCTGTTTTGTCGTTGTACTATTTTCCTGTAAGATGTTGTATAGTTTTAGCTGTACATTCTCTTATTAATATAGATAACATGGTGAGGAACTATTAGCAGCAAACATTTTTATAAGCACTTACACATCAGACAACAGAAACTGAAGGGAGAGGAGCTCTTAAAATGTGTCAAAATTTCTTTCTCACTGTTTAAAAAAAATTAAAATAAATTTAAATTTGGTTAATATACTCTCACAATGAAATACAAGCTTTACTTCATCAAAATTTGGGCAATAACTTTTTGTTATCTTGTTTTGAAATGTGTGCTCTAAATGCTTTATACTTGTCTACGATGGATATTTCGCTACATTGTCTACAGTTAATTGGTTTTTGTTTCCTTATTTCCTTTACCATTTATTGTTTTTATTTTGTTACTGTGTTCATGTGGTTCCTATTGTTACCCATTTTTTTAGCATTGGAGTCTCGGAAAGAGGACAGGGGCCCACAAAGGGGAGACCTACCAAAGGTTCGGTTTCAGAGCACACCCAGGCCAATTGTTGCAGCAGAATCAGAATACGATGATGGCTTCCTTCCCCAGGAACTTTCAGACATTCCAAATGTTATTAGTTAGTGCATTTTTTGTTTATGTTTTGTAAACAAATGCATTTGAATTTAAATATCAAATTAAAATTATATAATGTAAATATATTTTTAAGTACAAGAAGTTTAACAAAATTAACAATTCTTTTGTAAATTTTTCAGAATTGTAATGAACAATTTAGACGGGGATTCTAACACTACTACTTTGGGCATTTGATTAATATAAAATTGTTATTACTTATGACATTAATTGTGGAGTAAGTACGGTAACATTTGAATTTTTAAATCTTATTTTGTTATTGTGTTAAATAAATATATTATTGGGAAAAAAAATATTTTGATAAATAATTGTATATTAGAGTTCCCCAAACACATAACTTGAGAGGTTACCAGGGTGTATTCAAAATGTTTTTAAAAAATATTGTTTCATTAAAGGTATATTACGTAAGAGTGTTATTCCAAAATATGCTTTAAAGAAAAGAGTTTGTATCCATGTGTTATTCAAAAGTATGATTTCATTAATGGAGTTTGTATCAGATAATGCTAAAATAAAACAATTTCACAAACAAGAGTATTATAACATTATAGTTGCTAAAAATAAACTAGGATTAGAGATAAAATACTTGAGACACACATTTCAAGATTTATTTATTGTTTGCATTTTGGTTGTTCTTGTTGTGTAACCCAAGGTTTGTTTTTTCCCATCTGATGTTTGTGTGACCCACATTAAGAAATGCATGATTTCTTTTGTTATGTGTCATACCTGTGTTTTGTTTGTGAATTAATAAACACTCATAATTAGCACTGTCAGTTTTTTATCTGCATGGCCTTGTTAATTTAACATAAACAATAAACATACTCATTAATTCCTAATACATTGCAATTTTTAAATCTTTTGCTTTACAAGGAAACAATTCAGGTAAGAAACATTAAACTGTTGAGCAGTCTGTAGTTTTCATTTTATTTTCTGTGTAGTTTTTTTTCTGTTAATCACTGTTATTACAGTGAATAGGCTCTGTAACCATAATTTTAGGTAACATACTATAACATAGCTTAATTCTTAGCTCAGATAATTGAAAGCTACATTTGAGTAGCCTTAGAAGCTTGTTGTCATTTGAGTATGAATGTATCTTGAGTTTCTTTAATATTTTAAAAGAAATCATTTTACGTAACCACATTTAAATTTGAATAATCTAATCTTATTAACTCATGCATATTTTAGTGACATTTTAACACAGTAACATTTGTGAGAAGAAATATTTTTCAAAATAATTACTTTGTCACTTCTGGCAGAAGACAAATTTGGTGATATTTTAAAAACTAAACATTTAAAAAAATTAACTGCACAGGGAAAGAACAATGTAGAAATTTTGTTTTACAAAGAAGTTGCAGAATAAGACAACTAAAATTTCATGTGCATGAAATTTGTTTCTACCTTTCTGAGTAAAAATCAAACTGTGGATACATCTGACAGGCCTGATTTAATTCTATCTTTTAGAGGTTATTTTATGATGTTGCCTTTTATAACTTTGTTCTACTTTGAAGAATTACTTAGTGGGCTCTAAAATGGGACCATCAGGTCAGAAGAGTACATGGTTATGGTTATGGTTATGGAAGGCCTCAGTATCACTGCAAACAAATTAAAATCCATAATTTCTCAACCGTCCGTGCCTGTGGACTCATCTGAATTAATATTTCATCTCCCAACAAAGAAAGGTAGCTGCAGTCCCCATCATAGCAGTCTTAGCACACGCTAAAAGACATAAAGTGAAACCACACAGAAAGTGAACATCTGTTCCCTGTTATACAATATCATCATTCATCGTAAGCAATCGAAATATCGAAACACGATCAAAACGAATGAAACGCACAAGAGTAGGATGATCTTGAGAAATACTGAAAAGAACTAAAACAAAGGAAGCAAGGTTGGTAGTCCTAGACTCACTCTCTATAACTGAACAGCTTGCCCAGAATGGAGCCAATTGGCGGGAGACTCAATGAGCCCAATGTGCCATCTAAGAACACTGGAAAAGATCAAGATTGAGAATGAAGATATAAGTATCTTGTGTGTGGCCTTCCATGCCATTCTTAGTGACCACAAAGTATGGGTAAAATGGTTCTTTGGAACGAACTTTAACTCCTAGTAATTGGTTTTAAAAGGACAACACTAAGATTAATGGTGATCTTTCACAAACCAGCATATTAGTATGTGTGTTTTTCAACATAAATTTTATGCACTGTCTTATGGAACTTTTAACAGCATATAGAAGAAGATGAAACCACTATTGTTAAAATGGGACTATTGAAATAGATAGAACTCAAAATACACAAAAAGTAAGTTTTAAAAAAATTAAGAAGAGGAAATTAAATGAGAATCATTAATTAAATGAAGTGAAATCTTTATATGTGAATTTATCTTGATTATTTTTATTTACAAAGAATAATACTACACTGTTGAAGGCCACAGTAGAAGCATAGTTTGAAAACAAATGAACGATAATGTGAAGACTTGACCAATGACATCCCTTCTGAATGTGCCAAGAGTGTAAGAGATAAGTGATATTGAAGGTCCACCACAACTAACCTACAAACACTTTGACACCAGACAATAATGTCATATAAAACATATACTACTTTATACCAAGATTCACTTTCTCTAGTTTACAGAATATTTTTTTTTATTCATCAGACTTCAAATATCTCTTGTGTTAAATATAAAAAAAACACATCAAATACTGCTTTTGCTAGATACAAAGTAAAATATAAAACGAATTATATACATTTTTACTCAAAGACATTTAACATTACTTTGTACATCAAAACTGGAAAAATAAATTGTGTGGTCTCTTCATAAAAGATAACTATCTCAGTTCCACAGATTAATAATAGTGAAATGAAAATCTTTTGAAATTACAGACTGCACGCAGAACACAACGTTCTTTCATCCATGTTGTTTCAATAAATATATATTTTTTTTCCTTACAATTAACAATCTTCTTCAGAGCTGTTGCTTCTTTTTTTTTATAAAACAACTATTATGTTTTAGAGTACAACTATGCCGACAAACACTTTTACATCGAGGTGAGGCACTTTTTATAAATAAATACGGTACCACACTAACATCAAGTGAAGACATAAAGTTACAATTGACTGATGTTCCCCTTTAAGGAAATCCTTATTCATCCACTACCCAGATGTTTAACTGATTTTGAAGCAGATACACCAACCTCACAATTAGGTATATTCTTCTTTAATGTTTAAGTCCAGTGATCATGCAAACTTAACTCTTTTTCCTGTTTCATGATGGAGAGGTAAGAATTAGGTATCAATTCAAATTATCCCACCTTGAGTGAGTAGAGACAGTGGTAAGGCTCATGGATGATAACAAGGTCACAAGAGAAGATAATTTAACAAGTGAGATGCTAAAAGCAATTTTTTATCCGTAGACTAAAACAAATGCAGAAAATATTTTATACAATATGGAAGGCATAAAAATGTGCCTACAAACTGGAAAAAAATATGTCATTGTTAAAATTCCAAAAAAGAGCAAACGTAAAGATTGCAACAACTGAAGAGGCTTACTCTTCTATCAGTTGCTTCTAAAATATTATAAAAGATCATCATGAGCAAAAATCAAATAATTGATAGACATTTTTATGTGAAAAGTGAAATCAGGATCTATAAAAGAAAATAAGGGGATGCCTTAATCACATTTCACTCTTAAGAAATATAATAGAATAAACATATTGAAAAGTAAACATCATTTGTTCCAATACTTCATTGACTTCAAAAAATGTTTTCTATGGTATACAAAGAGACTCCTTTTGGAATATCTTGAGACAACATGGATACCATGAGAAATCTTCAGCATCAAAATTTATTTATATGGTGGCTGCTCTTGTGTAGTTCAGTTGGAGGAAGGACAGAGTGAATGATTCCAAATTGAAACCTGGATGAAACAAGGATGTTTTTTTTTATTTCCTTTGTTACTTGGATTTGCTATCAACTTCATTGTGCAGAAATGTCCTACATATGACAGGCATTGAATGGATATATGTGTTTCAGTTACAGGACCTTGATTTTGCACAGTTCTTATCAGTAGCAATGTGAATATGATGAATCAAAAACAAATGCTTTGTAATCAAAAGAAAGCAGAATAGGACTTGAGATCAATCAAGAAAAGATTAGAAAAATGAAAAACATTCAATAAATAATAATTTTTAAAAAAAAACATACCTGTCTTGAAAATCAGTGGAAGAAGTAGATAACTTTGTATATCTTAGAAACTGTACAGATTTGTCAAATGGTACACACAAAAATATAAAGTACAATCAGAATAGCAAAGACTGCATTGGTTTTACAAAACAAAGGAAATACGAAAATTAAAACTTTTAAGCATAAAAATGAAGTTTAAATTTGTCATATCAAATATGCTTGTATGATCCTCCATTAAATATGCAAGTGAATGCTTGAAAACAGTGAAACAAATTAGACACATTACAAATCAGATGTCAAAATAAAATTGCTTTCTATACAGTGGAATGAATTCAAGACTAGTGCAGGAGTGAGAGAAATAGCTATAGAACCAATAGGCCTATCATTTATAATTAAGATAAGAAGGTGGGCATATATCATCTATGCGATGAGAAGAGATAACAAGGAAATTGCAAAGCAATCCCTAATTTGGAAACAAACAAGACAAACCTAATGATACTAAAAGGATTACAGCAAAGAATTATTGGACAGAGAGATTTAAAAAAATGTCTGCCCTAAGTGCCATTTCAGCCTGAAAGGACAATAAATAGATAATTAGGGGCTATGCTATTTATCTAATTTTTCTCATATCAAAATTGATAGGATTCACTGGTGATAGAAGTTTATAGTGATAATGAGCATGCAGTAATGAGCATGCAATCTGCATAGTGAGCTCATCAAAGTATTTAAGAATAGTCAGGAAACTTAATAGCTTGTAAGCCTTTGCTGAGATTAGATATATTGTTACAATAGAACTAACCATATATACCAGGTGTTTTCATGAGGTTTAGCTGAATGCTTTTTTATTATTTTGTTTTTTAGCCCTAGAGGTGCAGTGCATTGCTCTATTACTTATTTTATTGTTTTTGTTACTTGTATTGATATCTGCATGTGTTTGTTAGGAAGCAACCTCTTTATGGAGAAGACATATTCTGTTATCCTATTGTTCTGTGTAGGATTTTCTTCATTTAACAATAGCAATGGATGTAGGAATATATTATTATGCTGAGTATTTGGCTATATCCTAGTACATATAATTCTCTTCTTGTATAATGGATACCTTTGACTTATATGGATATACTTGACATATGTGCATAATTGACATATATACAAAATTGCAAAAAAAAAAAATAGCATTAGTCTTTTTGCAACACAGCACACTTATAGAAGCAAATAATAAATAAAAACTATGTTCAGAGGAAGATTTGTTTCTCTTCTTTCTACTAATAATGAATGTTTTAGTGCAATAAAATGTTGCTTTATCCAGTAAGGCAAGCCTGGATACAGCAAAACAAACTTCCCACAAGTGTTTGTAAATGTATTTTTAAGCTACTTCAATTGTTCAATGTCCCTGAGTCCACTAATTCTTGAGTAGTAACTCATATGTTTTTAATCAGGTTTCAGTCAGAACTGTTGCTGTGCCATTTCAGTGTTGCCCACATTCTTTTCTTGCAGTCATGCAAAAAAATTTCTTTTCTTGGGGTAATGTGGTTGGTATTACACCCGAGCCGCTTTACTTACCCAGAAAAAATCTGGTACCCTTTTAAGGGTGGGTGAACCCAGAAACCATCAGTCAGGATTAAACCCAACCTCTTGTTCTTTGTAGTCCAGTTCACTAACCACTGAGCTATATTTATATGGAAGACATGATAGTTCAGTGGTTAGTGAACTGGATTAAAAGAACAAGAGGTAGGGTTCGATCCCAACTGATGGCTTCCGGTTCACCCAGCCTTTAATGGGTACCGGATTTTTTTTCTGGGAAACTAAAGCGGCACGGGCGTAATACCAACCACATTACCCCAAAAATCATGTGCTGAAGGTGTGTAAAATTTATGGTCACTAACACCATATTCCCTATACACCACTAGGTGTGACGGGGGGGCTCTTCACTCTTTTTTACTTTTTGTGATCAAACATTTTCTTTTTCTTCTCGGTTTGAAATAAGAACTCTGACCAGAACATTGCGTGTCGACTGCACTGGGTATGCAGCAACTTTATTCTCCAGCCTTATTGAAATCTGGCACATCTCAACATAAAAAAAAACTGAACGATATTTTAGTCTTTTTTGTTACCTATTTGTATACACACATTAGCTGTATACGTGATGAACTGTGAAAATGGTGGGAACACATATTGTTTTCAAACAAGGAAAATCAGAATTCTGATTTTTTTTTAAGGAATTAAACCTCTGACACAGTAGATGTAATTGCTATTGTTTTTGTTGTTATTGATTTAATGCCACGAGTTGATGCGGACAGGGTATATATATTTAATAATAACAATAATATGAGTAATAAATGTATTTTAATTACAAGTTTAAATAAGAACCACTTACAATTTTCTGTTGATCGTAGACAATATGTAGCTAATTTCTCATCGTTGGTAATGAACATTGTGTAAATTTATTATTTAGAGGAGTGATGTTAGAGATTCCATTTCAAATTTGATTGAACAATTTCAGAATGTATGACTGGTACCTTTGGACCAGACTGTTTGTTCACCTGCAAGAACTGTCTTAACAGAGCCAGGTGCAATCATCAGCAGGATGGTTGTATTTGTCAGGCTGGCTGGAGGGGCATCTTATGTAATGAGATGTGTCCAGAAGTAAGTGAAACAATGTTCAGGATGTGAAAGTAAATTAAAGGAATTTGCAGGAGATTTGAATTTACAGGAAAATCATAAATAATAATAAAGGTACCTTTGCTTTTGAGTTAAAACCTTGGAAAAAGACAAACAACAAGAGAAAACATTAGATAACCCTGACAAAAATAAAAATTTACACTTTGAACACATTTGTTATCACTAGGAAAGTGTAATAATTAACCAACAGTTTATTACTCTATAAAGGTTTTCAGGCTGTTCATACATATGTATTCCAAATTATGAAATCTGACCAAAGACAAAATTACTATTATAGCTTTCCTTTAACTCTTTCCCTACGATCCGCCGCATGGTGCGCCATTTCCGTTTCGGTTGCGTACGTTCCGCCGAATGGTGCTCCACGCTAAATTTTATTAGTGTGAACACCATCAGACCATATTCGTTTTACATGTCTTGTATCATCGTGATATTGGTGAAATCTAATACCTTGTTCAATTATCTAAACATTCATATATAATATGTTATATGTCAGATAAATATAAATATGTAGATTGATTCTTAAAACCATGAACAATTTTGTCTCTAAAATCTCTTCCGTTGCATCGATAAAAAGCTTCCGTATGGAAAGAGATAAGCAATCATTTCTAATAAGCTAATTTCCAATATTAGGAAGAAACAATCATAATTTTTTAGCCATGTAATGAGAAGAGAACAGCTGGAATATATTGTAAAAACTGGGAAAATTGAGGGACGAAGAGATAGAGGGAAGCAAAGAAAAAAGATACCAGACAGCTTAAGAGAATAGCTTAGCAGAAGGTCAACAACAGAAATGATAAATAACTGTCATAATCGAAAGTTGTGGAGAGACATGATCAACTACGCCAGCAGGCCTGGTACTTGATGATAATGATGATGATGATAAGCAATCACAGATCAAACACACATGCTTTTTTTTTTTCCATGAGATGATAGAGATAATGAATCAAAGTAAAGATAAATTTTGAAGCAAGTAAAGCTAAATAATGTTGAAAGTTTCCTGGACAGCTAAAAAGGCCAATGAGGAAGTTCTCAAGGAGGCCAACACAAAAAGGGAGCTCTTAAAAAACATCAGAAAGAAGCAATCAACATTTTTTTGGCACATCATAAGAAGAGGAAAGTTGGAATACTTGGTTACAACTGGCAAAATAAAAGGAAAGAGAAATCGTGGGCGACAAAGAGAGAAAATACTGGATAGCTTGGTGTCATGGCATGGAAAACAGTCAACAACAGAACTGATATGATGCACTGTAGATAGAAGATTGTGGAGGGACATGATCACCTACGCCAACCGGTATGGCACATGATGATGATGAAAGCTAAATAAGTAAAGAAGATAAAATTTAAAGCCAAATACTGTTGTAAAGGAGGATGAAAAGAGAAAGAAAATGTTGAATGAATCATATGCATATTCTTTTTGGTCTGTGTAATAATTAATTTAGTTTTGTGTTTAGTGAAATTTTGATAAGTATGTGCTGAGTTGGATAATGAAACTGTAAATCATATGATTAGAACAAGTAATATGATCTTTCCCAGGCAACATCTCTCAAAATGCATGAACATTCAGAAACAGCAAGAAAAGGAGAAAAGGCAAATCAGAGAAATCATAGATCATCATCATCATCATCATGTACCCTGCTGGTTGGCGTAGGCGATCATGTCCCTCCACAATCTTCTATCTACAGTGAATCGTATCAGTTCTGTTGTTGACTGTTTTCCATGCCATGACACCAAGCTATCCAGTATTTTCTCTCTTTGTCGTCCACAATCTCTCTTTCCTTTTATTTTGCCAGTTGTAACCAAGTATTCCAACTTTCCTCTTCTCATGATATGCTCGAAAAAGGTTGATTGCTTCTTTCTGATGTTTTTTAAGAGCTCCCTTTTTGTGTTGGCCTCTTTGAGAACCTCCTCATTGGTCTTTTTATCTGTCCAGGGAACTTTCAACATTCTTCTGAGAAATCCCATCTCTGTGGCCTCTAATCATCTTTTCATTTGTTTGTCTACTGTCCATGATTCGCTTCAATAGGTCAGAATTGGTTCTATATAGCACCGATGAACTCTCTTTCTCATTTTTATTGACATAGATTTGTTGCATAAGATATTTTTCATTTTCTGAAATGCTATTTTGGCCTGAGCTATTCTGCTTTTTATTTCTGTGGTGCATCTCCCATCTGATGTAATTATTGTGCCCAAGTATTTGAAATGTTGTACTTGTTTCAGATTTGTCTTGTTTATTTTTATGCTGCATGATGGTGATGATTGTTTCTTCGATATAACCATTACTTCTGTTTTCTTACTATTCAGACTGAGACCTTTCTTGTTGCTTTCTTCTACTGTTAGATCAATCATTTCTTGTAGTTCGTTCTCTGTCTCTGCTATTAAGACTGTGTCATCCGCATATCGCAAATTATTTATGTTGTAACCGTTGACTTCAATTCCTTTTTTGTCTACTATTGATCTCATAATATATTCACTGTAAAGTGAAAACAAATCCGGTGACAGAACACAGCCTTGTCTGACTCCTTGTTTTATATATTGGAATTGTCCTGTTTGGTTGTTAATTCGTATAGCTGCTGTTTGTTGCCATTATATGTTTTTTATGATTCGCAGATCCTTGCCTACAATGTTTAATTTCTCCAGCATATTTATTATTTCCACATGCTTTACTTTGTCAAATGCTTTCGCGTAGTCTATAGAGCACATATATAGATCTTTCTTTACCTCTACAGATCTTTCTATCAATGTCCTTAAGAAGTATATTGCATTATTGGTGCCCTTTCCTTCCACAAATCCACATTGTTCCTCACTTATTTATGGTTTTATTTTGTTCCTTACACATCTCATGATTATTCTTAGTAATATTTTAGTCATATGTCTCATGAGACTAATAGTGCGATGGTCTTCACAATCACTGGCGCCTGACTTCTTCGGTTTGGCTACAAAGATAAATTTTAATAGATCCTCGGGTATGTGTCCAGTGTTATATATGTCATTGAGTAATTTTTTTATCACTTGTACTTCCAACTCTCCTAATGCATTTATCTCTTCGATTGTTATATTGTCAGGACCTGGAGCTTTTCTGCTTTTCATAAATCAGATCAGTGAAATAGTTGAGACAACAATAGCACCATCAATGTGACAAACTACTGAACTTTGACCTGAACACTTATACCTTCATTCCAGCATTGTGCTACCAATGTCAGACCTGAACCCTAGACTCAGGAATAATAGGAGAATTAGCCAATACTGAAATGCAGAGTATTAGATGAAGGACAAGAAACAGCCTGAGAGATAAGATCAAAAATGAAGAACTGAGAATAAAGCTAGAAATAATCCCCGTCAAACTATGAGTCCACGTCACTCCTTTGGATGAAAGAGATGGGAGTTAAGATGGGCACAGCCAGAAACGAGAAACTTAGTAGGCATGTAAGAAGACTAATCAACCAACACAGAACTGGAGTCATCAGTCATTGGACACTGCAAGAATTGCTGAGGAGGGGATCTGAGCACCTATGGACATGTTCGGAGTACAATGATTATGACCCACAAATAACTCAATAACTCAATCCCCGCCATAGAATGCATAAAGAAACAATTTATAAAATTATTTAGCCACATGATAGACAAAAAGACCAAATGCACAAAACAACAAATTATTTATAAATGTTATGAGAACACTAGTCTCAAGGGTCAGCCACACAAAAAAAGATGGATTGATGGAATATTACCCTAGGAAACATAACAGTAGAATGTGTGTATATGCATGCGCTTTTGTGCGTGTATTGTTTTATATATGCAGCTACTGTTCTTTGTTTGGGAGATGAGTTAGTAATTCGGATGATTCCACTGGCACGGGCGGTTGAGCAATTATGGATTTTAATTCGTTTGCAGTGATACCGGGGCCTTCCATAACCAAATAACCAACCAAATTGTTTTATATATATATATAGTAATTTTATTTGGAGATTAGGAGCTCTGTGCTCTCTGTTATGAATGCTGGAAGTGTTGTTTGTGTAACTAATTATCTGAAACTCATGTGAAATTTCATAACCAAACCAAAACTTTAACCATTTATATTTCTGTGGTAACTATAAAGAAACACTAGGACATCCAAGTTCAACAAAATAATTATAATTTAACAAAAATAATCTCCACAATAAAAGTTGGCTACCGTAAAGAGCATTCTCTCTGTCTCTTGCCTTGATTGTACATCTTTTCACTGATTTACCAGTCCAGCTACAAGGAGAACGAGGGAGAACTTTTGAACCAATTTCTCTTTTCACACCGTGGGATTTTCTGGGGAGGGGATCTGAGCACTTATGACCAGTTGTTCAATGAAGATAATCCTATGACTAACTAACCAGCCCATCTTTTGATTTTGTCAGCACAGTCGCAATTCACTTCCCCCTTGTTTCCATTTCCCTACACTTTTCCTTCTAAATGTCTTCCAGTATGCTGTTATATGTTGTAAATGTTTTCCAGTATGCTGTTATATGTTGTAAATGTCTTCCAGTATGCTGTTATATGTTGTAAATGTCTTCCAGTATGCTGTTATATGTTGTAAATGTCTTCCAGTATGCTGTTATATGTTGTAAATGTCTTCCTGTATGCTGTTATATGTTGTAAATGTCTTCCTGTATGCTGTTATATGTTGTAATATGTCTAAAGTATGTAATCTGTCATGCTTAGATTGTATTCAATAATTCTTTCTTAAATTTCAATTGCTTTAGAATTCCATTAATTGTATTCTTCTCCATTCACTCACCTGTTCCCATTCTTCTGTAAATCCACATTTCTGGGGCCTCAGTCTTCTTAGTTTATTTGATGGTATTAGTTCACATATTAATACATTGTCTATTTTGATGCTACTACTACGCAATAAAATACTACGCAATCCATTTTTGACAATAGAAACAAGAAAAAGAGTTCTTAAATGTTATGTAGAGCCAGTCTTAACATATGGATGCGAGTCATGGACAATAGGACAACAGACAAGAAAATCACTGGAGTCTGTAGAAATGTGGTTTTACAGAAGAATGTTGAGAATACCATGGACAGCTAAGAAGAGTAATGAAGAGGTTCTGGGAGAGGTCAAAGCAGAAAGAGAGCTAATTTCCAATGTTAGGAAGAGGCATTCATCATTATTTGGCCATGTAATGAGAAGAGAACAACTTGAATATATTGTAACAACTGGAAAAATTGAGGGACGAAGAGATAGAGGGAAGCAAAGAGAAAAAATACCAGACAGCTTAAGAGAATGGCTTGGCAGAAGGTCAACAACAGAAATGATAAATAGCTGCCAAGATCGAAAGTTGTGGAGAGACATGATCACCTACGCCACTAGGCCTGGTACTTGATGATGATGATTTTGATGCATAATTTGTGAACATTAGGTTCATTTTGATCTGTGAAACTCCTTCAGGGAACTTTTGGTCATGACTGCAACAGTCTGTGTCGATGTAAAAACGGTGGCAAGTGTAATCATGTGACTGGAAGCTGCACATGTCCTGCTGGGATTGAAGGAGAGTTCTGTGAGGATGGCTGCCCACCTGGATTCTATGGAGAAAGATGTGAAAAGGTTATAAGATATTTATTTAGTGTTATCATTGTGTATTTTGTCCAAAATGTGCAGACTCACAGTCTTGATGACGCATTCTTTAATATTCTCATTTAACTCTTATTTGCTTTCACCACAATATCTGTAAGGACAATTCACTACTTGTATTAGATAGCTAAAGAAGGATAAGGTAGAAAAAGAAGTAAACATTCCATCCATACCATTTTAGGCATACACAGACTATGGTGTTATTGACCTTTCTTTTCATAATGACCAATAGCAGATTTTTTGGTGATATAGCCAGTATCATAACAGAAAAGTAAAGACAGGCTCATCAGTTTTATTAGTCATTTTATTTACTGTTTGTTTGGCAGAGGATGTACAGTAACATCAGAAAAGATAAAAGGTAAATGAAGATAAGGAGAGGCAGGGGATATCTGAAATGAATGATAACGATATACAACGGTGGAAAAGTTGTATTTTTTAAAAATGTAAAGTATACTGTATTTGTTATACACAACAGTGGAAAAGTTATTGCTGATGTTCACATGATGCAAATAAGTACATGCCTATTATGCTAAAGAAGTGTAACTGCATATGATTTGCTTATATATAACTGCATTGCTTTTGTACAGATCTGTCCACAACAATGTGCCAGTGGATATTGTAATAAAAAGTATGGATTTTGCAACTGCCGTCCAGGAAAGTTTGGCCCATCATGTAACCAACCTTGTCCTCCATTTACTTACGGCTCCAACTGTATGGGACAGTGTGACTGCAACACTGACAACTCTCAAGGTTGTGATGCCGAGGTATCAACATTTCACTTTATCATTGTCATGTTTTACTGTTCATGTCTTACCCATTCACTGGTTTCATTGGCAGAGTTATTGGTGATGTCTTGTGGTTAGTATAATATATATTTCAATATCTCTAAAATAGATAAATGAGGCTCAATATGACTTCTCATATTTCATGGATCCTTGTCTGATTCTTTCTTGTTCTTTCATCAATAGAAAAATTTGTCAAATTTGTTTGATCTTGTCACAATTTTATTGGTTATCTCTTTACCGACTTCCATAACTTAAGACAGTACAAATAAATAACTGTTTTCTATTGGGGCAGCTTCAATGCTAGAGATAAGTTGCACAAAGACAGTATTTGTGACTGTCTCTGTGTCATTAATTTTTCATAATTTGACCCTTGCAGATATAACTAGAAATTTTGGTAAGACCTTTGGCTAAAGACATTATGCTAAAGACTTATTTAAAACTATTGTCAGCGACCATATGATTAGCACTTTAGTGAGTTATTTTAATTACACCTTTTACTTGTGATTTTTTTTAGCTATTTTAGTTAAGTCTTATAATTAGATCTTTCAGAAAGGTCTTGTTTTTTTAAAGTGGTTTCTGATTAGGCTACAAATTTGTTCATTAGTAAACTCTCATAGTTTCACTGTTGCAGTCTGTTTTATAACATGTAGTGAAATGAATTATTTTCTTTGTTTCCCCATTATGACGTGCTTAGATGTACAGGTGGTCAATTCTTTCCTCCTAAGAACTACACTGAGCAATTTACTTGTGCCTGTTTTTCAAGTACTCTTTATTTTCTCAATAGCATATTTTTAAGGTCAGATGTTAGGGAATTTAAGGTGTTTGTCAGGAGATACATTACTTCTATTGTGAGTTGAATTAGATTTTGCCATTGCAGCTTTTATCACATTTCTCTAGTGTGTGTGGGACTTTCTATGAGGCTTGAGAATAAATGTTGCATGCAAATTGAATCATCATGAGGTTTGGGATCATCAATATTATAATTAATAGAATTTATGCTATCTTTGAATTTTAGAAATAATTATTATTGTTTATCTATCAGACAGGAACATGTATCTGCAAACCTGGGTATGAAAGTGATCGTTGTGATCTCCAGTGTAAGAGTGGCTACTTTGGCAAGAACTGTGAGAAGAAATGTGAATGCTCTGATGGCACAAAGTGCAACCACATCACAGGACACTGCCTTAGAGATTGTCCTGCTGGATGGGCTGGCCCTAGATGTGATGAATGTTAGTAAATTATTCAGAAACGATAATTTTTTAATTCATGCATGTTTCCCAATAAGCAAGAACTGAAATGTTCTGCTTTGATTGTTAGAGATTATTTTATGAGTCAACAAATGTGATTGGTGTGGACATTTTCGCAGACATTCACTTTCATTTTCTTCTCAATTTAAATGTTGTTTTGATATATTTTGTAAATAATTTTCTTGTTAACTATGGGAATTTATTGAAAAAAAAAATTGACTGCCATCAATCACATTTTCTTTAGCATATAAAATTTGCACTCTCATTGACCTTTAATATTTATGATTAACAATAATTGGTGCAATTTGTAGCTAGCAATGTGGGTTATTACTTTTATATTTGAAAATATGTGTTTTTACCTGCATGATTTTATATTAGTAGTCAAATTTTTTTATGTCTCATATTTTCCTTACACATTTTTTATATTTGTGTAGACAAAGTAGATTACATTTTTATTATTATTAATTATTTAATACAATGAAGATACTTAACATTGACATTAAAATTATTATGGTTTTATAAACACGCTGAAAAAAAAAGAGATTTTGATCAAACATAAATGGCATAAAGTCATATAGTTTAAATAACAGAGTTGTTGAACAACACTAGTAACAAGAGATTATGAAGATCCATGAAACTAATGACAATTGACATTATGTGGCATTTGTTGCACAAATTACTCAGAGTGCACCTGAGACAGACTTTCATTGTATTGAAAGTGAGAGAATTTCAGCAGCTGCAAAAATATGTTAATCATTATTATGAGAGACCATTAGCAGCTGCAGAAATATATCATCCATTATTAAATGTGCTGTAACAGCTGCCATTGATGATGAACATGCAATAGACCAGGCTGACAATCTGAATGTTCTCATTGAGTCAGGGCTTGCTGATGACTCAATCAATGGATCATGAATCTACAACCATGTTCAGACTGCACGGACATCAGGTCAATACTGAGGATGCTAGAAAGGAGCGCTGTGTTGGGAAACACAGATGAATAACAAATGAACACAGAACTGGAATCGCAGTCTCCACACACTGAGGGACATACTTGGGAGATCTGATCACCTTTGGATGTGTCTGATGTACACTGAGGATGATCCATCAACTAAACTAAACTATTATTTTTATTTGCTTCATTGTGTTTTTGTTTGCTTTTTATTCCCGTTTCCTTCATATTTTTACTTTTTGTTGACCCCTGTCCTTCATGACTGTTGTTCTACACATGAACCAACCAGCCTGCCCTCCAGGAAAACATGGGAAGTACTGTCTGGAGAAATGTGAATGTGAAAGCCATTTATGTGACCCAGAGACTGGCAAATGCATTTGTGCTGCTGGTTATCATGGACGAAGATGTGAAAAGCGTGAGTCACATTTCAGCAGATGAACTTAACTGTTCTCTCTGCTGTGGTTGATGATTGTGATTTAAATACAAGGAAAAGTGTTTCTGAATTCAAATAAAAGAAAATAAACTCTCATTGAAAATTCATAAATTAGAATCTGTTCCCAAAAATTTTTTTATTATTCTATGAGCTTTGTATTCTGGTTGGTATATCTTTAATTCATCATTTTCTTCTCCTTGTAACCCTGGGGGCAGTTTAGGCTTTACTGTCAGACTTCATCAACCTTCTCCACTGATCTCTATCTTTTTCATCAACCTTCTCTACTGATCTCTATCTTAGTCATCAACCTTCTCTACTGATCTCTATCTTTTTCATCAACCTTCTCTACTGATCTCTATCTTAGTCATCAACCTTCTCTACTGATCTCTATCTTAGTCATCAACCTTCTCTACTGATCTCTATCTTAGTCATCAACCTTCTCTACTGATCTCTATATTAGTCACTCTTAGGGTCTTTGCAAAATAAAGACCTGTCCATTTTTATATTATTTTCCTATCTCTTTTTCTGTCTACCTCTCTTACTGTCTTCCTCATTTCATAGTTCCTTGCAAAATGGTCTTTGCCAGACAATTTCATTTGCTTTTGTTCATAGTAGTCAAAGGATCACAATGTACTTTGATTGCCTGTTGTATTCTTTTGTCAATGTTTTCTATTCATGACACGATCTAAGAGATGCCAAAGGCAGATTTCAAGCTTTTTGTCACTGATAATTGATCCTAAGTAAATTCATTAATTATCTTTTATTTGCAGAAATATGTTTACTTCAAAAATATATTTCAGTGGAAATGTGGCTTTCTGTTCTTTTGAAATATAGTAATTCATAATATACTAACATGGTTTCGATATTCTGTTATCTCAGTGGATTTGTTAGATTTTCTAAACTAAGACACTTCTACTTCTGCCTTGACTACTAATCTTCTTCATCTTTTTTTCTGAAAAGGACATTGTTAAATTGGTGTCGATGTGTTGTGGTTTACAGTAAACTCTGATGTCTGGGGCTGTAGCCCAACAGATTTGACTTCAACATAGCATTTTTGGTTATTTGGTTGTCTTTCCTCTACTATCACTACTTGTTAGTTCTGATTGGTTAATCCATGCCCACTGCAGAAAAGTGGAGTAGAGCCAATTCTCTTATCTCTTTCTTAGTGTTCACCAGTTGAGTGTGTATGCTTTATATCGCAAAGACACAATATCTGCAACTTTTGATCTAATACACTGGTCTTCAGCATGGATAGGTTTGCTTAATAATGTTTGCCCAGGCAGCGGCTATTTGTTGTTACCAACCAACGATAAAGATGACTCAGTTAAAGATGATTTTTATAAACAGCTACAATGCCAGATGGATGCAAGACGAGCCAAGGATATTATAATCTTGATGGGAGACCTAAATGCTAAGGTAGGATCAGACAACAGAGGCTTTGAAGAGATTATGGGAAAACATGGACTTGGAGATATAAACGAGAATGGAGAGATATTTGTGAATTTCTGCGCCCTTAATCAAATGAGCCTAGGAGGAACAATATTCCAACATAAAAGAATACACAAAGCTACATGGGTGTCACCAGATCATAGAACGGAAAATCAAATTGATCACATATGTATTAATAATAAGTTTAAGTCATCCTTACAGGATGTAAAAGTATATAGAGGGGCAGATATAGCTTCTGATCATCATCTTCTGTTAGCCAAACTTAAAATTAAATTAAAAAGGTATACTACAACGAATAAGGGCAGAACGTATTTCAATGTAGGGTTTCTTAAAGAACAAGGAATTAAAGATAAATTCGCAGTCACAATATCAAACAAATACCAAGTCCTCCAACAACTACAAAATACAATAAATATAGAAGATCATTGGAAACAGGGAAAAAATATATGGAAAGAGACATGCGAAGAAACACTGGGGAAAAGAGAACGCCAGAATAAGGCATGGATGACAGCAGAGACCCTGGATAAAATTAAAGAAAGAAAGAACAAGAAAGCAGACATAAATAAAAGCAAAACAAGAAGTAATAAAGCCAAGACACAGGAAGCTTACACAGAGGTGAACAAAGAAGTGAGAAGATGCCTTAAAAGGGATAAGAGGAAATATATAGATGAATTAGCTAAAGAGGCAGAAGAAGCAGCAAATAAAGGGAATATGAAAGAACTGTACAACGGCACAAAGAAATTAGGTGGAAAATACAAACAGATCAACGCCTTTATCAAAGATAAGAAAGGAAATCTGCTTAGTAATATAAAGGAACAAATGGAGAGATGGAAGGAGCACTTTGAAGAACTTGAGAGATGGAAGGAGCACTTTGAAGAACTTTTGAACAGACCTGGCGCAAATAATCCTCCAGATATACTACCAGCAGAAGAAGAATTACACGTTAACTGCGGAAAACCAAGCAAAGAAGAAATAATGAAAGCCATCAAACTGTTAAAAGATGGTAAAGCCACAGGACCAGATGAAATTCCTTCGGAAGCCATCAAAGCAGATATTATCACCTCTACCAAGATGTTACATAATCTATTGGATAAAATTTGGGAGAGGGAAGAAATACCTAAAGACTGGAGAGAAGGTTATATGATCAAACTACCAAAGAAAGGAAGTTTACAGGAGTGCACAAATTATAGGGGAATTATGATACTATCAGTGCCAGGAAAAATATTAGGCAGAATCATTCTGGAGAGACTAAAAGAGGCTATAGAGAAACACTTGAGAGATGAACAAGCAGGTTTTAGGAAGAACAGATCATGTGCTGATCAAATAACTACTCTACGTATAATAGTTGAACAAAGTTTAGAACTAAAATCCCCACTTTATATTGGATTCATAGATTACGAAAAGGCATTTGATAGTTTAGACAGAAGAATGCTTTGGAAGTTGCTGAGTCATTATGGAATCCCCATAAAGTTTATTAACCTGATAAAAACAATGTATGAAGGAACAAAATGTAGTGTGGTGCATGAAGGACAGCTTACAGAAGCATTTGAAATAAGAACAGGAGTAAGGCAAGGATGCCTTCTGTCTCCATTTCTCTTTCTACTGGCCATAGATTGGATTATGAAAATAACTCAAAACAACAGAAATGGGATCCAGTGGTCACTGACCAAACAACTTGATGATTTAGACTTTGCTGATGACATAGCTCTCCTATCACACAGCCACCAACAGATGCAAGATAAAATGAGTATATTAGATGAGAGATCACAACAGCTAGGACTAAAGATTAATAGAGATAAGACCAACATTATGAGAATTAATGCAGTTGGCAATAACCAAATAAAACTAGGAGAAATACCTCTACTAGACGTACAATCTTATATATATCTGGGCAGTAATATAGATAAAGAGGGAGGAACAGAAAACGATACCAAAATAAGGATATCAAAAGCAAGAGGAGCTTTCATTGCACTGGGAAACATATGGAAATCCAAAGAAATTAGGCTAAATACAAAAATACAAATTTTCAACTCCAATGTTAAGTCGGTTCTATTATATGGCTGTGAAACATGGAGAATAACAAAATTGACAATCACGAAGGTACAGACTTTCATTAATGGATGCTTGCGCAGAATAAAGGGATGGAAATGGCAGGACAAAGTCACAAACGTGGAATTATGGAAATGTACCGGTCAAATACCAGTGGATAAAGAAATACAGCGAAGACGATGGCGATGGATAGGACACACACTACGGAAACCAACTGAGAGTATTACACAACAGGCCCTTTTTTGGAATCCCCAGGGGAAAAGACAAAGAGGAAGACCAAGGAATTCTTGGAGAAGACAGATTGAAGCAGAGATGAAGATGATGGGGAAGACATGGAATGATCTTAAAAGAATTGCAAAAAACAGAACGACTTGGAAAGTGTTTGTTGAAGACCTATGCTCCACTGGGAGCTAAAAGGTAGAAGAGAGGCAGTGGCTATTTGTTGCCTACTCTTTTAGACTTTTAACTGCCAAGAGTTCTTTAACATGCGTGAGTGCACACAAGACCTCCTGTATTATACTGTTATCCCAGAGGGTTAAACAATAAATCTCACTATCCAAAGACAAGAGGGTAAAACCATGAAAAAAACCTTGGATTTGATTTCCTTTTTAAATTCTTATCACCTCTAGTGGGATTCAAACCCATGACTTTCCTGTCCAAAGGCTGATGCTTTACCTCTAGACCACTCAGTTTCTCAGATCAATTCTAGTTCATCTATAATTTAGCAAGCAGTAATCTATGAGTCACTGACCACTTTCAGTCCAGGTGTCATTGTGTGTCTCAGGCCCAAACCAAAATACTTATAAACACAACACTCTGCTAGTAGTGTTGTATATATTTTTCAGACTCATGAAAAGTGATGTTTTATATAAACACAATATCTGTGCTAAAAATTGCAACATATTTGTTCTTATATAAAGCACTAATAAGAAGCACATTACAACAATGTCTTTATCAAGAGTGGTACAACTGACAACATTGACAGTTTGTTACTTTATGTCTGACAAGCTTTTTGTTTATCATTCTTTCTGTTTATCATTCTCCCTATTTATCATTCTCTCTGTTTATCATTTTCTCACTCTTTATCTCTATTTTTAAATTAAGTATTAGAGCTCAATGGAGTATGCATGTCTGCAAACCATAATCTCATTCTCTCTTTGCTTTTGCCAACTACTTGAGAATAAATTATATCAAGATTTATCTCTGAAACCAAGATTTGTCTTTTCTTTGAAGTTCTCCCATCTCTGTTTTCCTTCCTTTCCCTACCTTTGTATTAAAATTATCTCCCCTTCCCCTTTGTTCCTAATTGTCAACTTTTGTAACAATAATGGTTTCCCCATAATAAATATCAATAAAAGGCCTTTCTTTTTAATGTCCTGTTATGAAATATTCTAAAAAAATGTACCATTTCTAGAATTATTTTTTATTTTAATGTATGTTTCTCATCTCCTTTTTGGTTAAAAAAAAAGTGCTTTCTTTTAGTATAAAAAGAGAGATTGTTTAAAATTGTTGTAATGCTTATTTTGTTTGCATGATTTACTTGCATGCATCTTTATTTGTACATATGTGTTTTACTTGTGTTTCCTTATGTTTCATTAATTTCTGTAATTTTGTGTTTCTTTATTTGCGTTACTGTAGTTCTCACATAGTTTTTGCACATATTTTTCTCACACCTTGTATTAGTCTTTTCTTCAAAATATGTGAATAATCTTCTATACAACATATTTTGCTGATTGCATTTTTAGAAAAATATATTTTAAAATGTTAACACGTGAAACCATATTTTATCACTTATGTCTGCGAACAGAACTGACAACAGTCAGTATGATTCGACCACATATATTCCACATGTGGGAGAGACTTTGTTAAAATAAAATTGTACGTTACCACTAATACCAAGCATGGAGATGCAACAACTGAACTCATTTCAATCATTTAATTGAGACAAGCTTGTGTTTAAATTAATTTTGATTGGGGATTAAAACAAAGATTTATTATAGGGCTTCTATAGGTCCTAGCTTTTGCTCCTCTTCAGATATTTTGTAATCTGAGATCAATACTTGCCTTTTGTAGCGGTCTTTGTATTTATATTTGTCATAGTGTACCCGACAAAGGCTTTTGCCGAAATGTCATAGTTTGTCTTATCTGTCTATTGGTTTAGCTGCCATGTGATGACCATTTTATGTTGTTTTTTTATGTGTTCACCTGACCCCTACTCATCTTCATCAACCACCCTTAAGACCATGTTAAATGGATCTATTTGCATTGTTCATGATTTACAGCAAAATGTGATGTCTATGTCTTTCAGCGACACATCTGACTTCAACGTGGCATTTTTGGATACAAGTTTTTCCTTCCCATTTCAATTCTTTTTTGATTGACCAAACTAAAAAGTCTGTTTTCAAGTCCTTTGTGGAGACTGAGTAGGATCCTGATCCATTATAGTTCACTGATCTTGGTGTCACCAATCAGCTATGTGTTACTGACCACTTTACCCCTAGATTATGATACCATCATAAAAATTACTTCATCAAAACACAAATTTTTCAAACTTTGACATTTTGCCATGGTCAAACATTCCCCCATGTACCTTCCTAATTACTACTTCTAGTGACCCCTGACTGTTGGATTTGTTTCTAATAATGTCAGATTTTTTCCCCCATTTTTTGAGATACGATATCTTATATTGCAAAAAAATAAATTACGCCAATTTTCTAGAATTTGGTAGTTTTTCCTTTTTTTTTTTGCTATGGAAATTTCCTCAGTAATCACTGACATCAAAATAAACCTTTGTAACTCAGGAAATGTAGCGAATAGCACTATGAGGTAGCCGAACATACTGATGGCCTTATCGCGGTCATACGACAGGGATTGTAACACGTCCGGTCCATGAGGTCAAGCTCATAATCGGCGTAAATCAACCTGAGCCAGCAAATCCAAGTCCACATGTCTCGCCTAGTGTGAACACTAGGCTGTGTGTCAAAAGTTAAGAGAAAATACTATTTTTAGAGCACCTAATGTAACATTTAAGTGGTGCTAATTTTTATTACGATATCGTAAATATGTCAGTGACAGATAGGTATCATAATAAATTAAGGGTTAATTTAATATGTTGTCCAGAGTATTGGGTCCATGGCAACAATGTTGTTGAGATAAAGTATAGTAATATGTGCTGATACGTAAAGACTGGTCATCATTATTGCTATCTAGTTCTATGCATTCTTTGGATTCCTTGTGATTTATTTTTTGTGATTTTTTCCTTATTTGCACATTGCATATTTCTTAAAATGTAATACCACCTCTACTGTGGTACTCTGTTAAGAGACAGAATAAAGAATAAAATATATATAATATATATTTAGTCAACCATGGAGCTTAAAATAGCTAGTTTCTAACACATGATAAAATCACACATATTACTTTTCATTTCATAGTCTATACACATCTCATCTTTTTTTAAAATAGAAAAAGAAAGGACCATGTGGACTATAGAAGATCTCATTCTTTTGAATTCCATTGATAATATTTTTTTAGTGAAAACAGTTGGAAGATAATACTTTTAAAAATGTGAATGGTTTAGATAATTCGTTCATTTGCATTCACCCGATGACTAAAGGACCACACCTCTTCGCCATCTGCCCTTAAAAGGGCATTAAGTGGGTGTATCTGTGATATGTTGTGGTTTGCAGTAAAACTGTGATATTTGCTCCTTTCAGGCCAACACATCCTTCTTCAGCACTACATTTTTGAGTACAGGTTTGTCTTCCCTCCTCAATCCCTACTTACTTGGCCAGACTAGACAGGTTAGTCTGTTTCTGGCGGCACCACGGAGAGGTTAAGCAGGGTCTGGATGATTCTGGTTTACTGATCCTGGGCAAGCAATAAGCTGTGGGTTGCTGACAACTTCCAACTCTGCTGCTGTGAGGTGCCTATGTCTCCATTTAGATGATTATTGAGTTTGACAATAAAATACAAAACATTGAATAAAGATGTTAGAGGAAGAGTAGTTGCATTATTAATAATTCTTAATGCTCAGAACAACAAATTCATTGGTTTGGTTACAAACTACATTTACCAGAAAACAACACCAAACAAAATTAGCAATACCCTGAGCAAATCTTTAAAAACATCATAGACATGCCAGGCCTACAAATTAATGGAAAGATAATCAATAACCTAAGATATGCTGACGATACTGTACTACTAGCAGAAAATCCTAAAGATCTACAACAATTACTTAATGAAATAAACATGACAAGCAAAAAATATGGACTAGGACATAGAAAATATGGACAAAGAAAATGCTCAAAACCCACAGGTGGATATTAAAACTGAAGGAATAGACCTGGAGACAGTTCAGAACTACAACTACCTTGGACATACTATAACCAGTGATGGAAAATGTACAACTGAAATAAACAAAAGAATAGGATGGCAAAAAGTAATTTTAATGTCATGAAGAACATGCTGACATCAAAACAAATGACACCAGGGCTAAAACTAAGAATAGCAAAATGTTACATCTTCTCAATATTCCTATATGGTGCAGAAACATGGACATTGGACAAGAAAATAGAACAGAGAATTGAATCCTTTGAAATGTGGATATATAGAAGAATAGGTAGAATTGGATGGAAGGAAAAGAAAACATACAATGAAGTCTTAAAACAACTAACAATGAAAAGAGAACTACTAAGCACAATTCAAACATGACAAATGCGATTTTTGGGCCATATTAAAAGACACAGCAGCCTACTAAAAGTAACCCTGGAGGGGAAAATACAAGGTAAAAGAGGCAGAGGCAGACCAAGACTAACATGGACGAGTAACATCAAAAGATGGACAAATCAGCTATGACAACCTGCACCATCAAAGAAAGAGACAGAGCAGAATGGCGCTCCATTGTAGCCAACCTTCGTTGCGGAGATGGCACTCGATGATGATGATGATGATGAAAATAAAATCAAGACAAATGCATTCCATCTTCCCCCAAGGATGCATTTTTAATATTTCAAAGACCACAAAAATGTACAAAAGTATGTATCAAATCATATATTAAAGTAAATAAATAATGACTTCCTCCAACCATTGAGGCACAAGGAAAATATGATGCTTGTTCATACTCTTAACCAACAATGGCACATTTCATGAATGATGTGATTAATATCGCATCAAGTCACAATTTTTTTTCCTTGAAAAAAATCTCTGGTACCATTTTTAGAGAACCGCAAAGTCTTGTCTGCCCATAAAACTATTCATCACATTTTGAAATAGAACCAGAACACTTCTGCTGAAAAGTGTTCCTTCTTGCAGTTTCCTCATATTCCAAGTCCGGCTTGTTGCAGGAGCTACTGAGTTAAGTGCTCTGTGCACACCGTGAGCTGTGTGTCTCATCCGTTTTGATCCTGCTTCGATATCCCGCTTGTTTACGATGAATGATGATATCGTATGATGGGGAACAGTTGGCTGTGTTCACTTTCTGCGCGGTTTCGCCTTATGTCTTTTGGCATGTGCTGAGACTGCTACGATGGGGACTACAGTTACCTTTCTTTGTTTGGGAGATGAATTAGTAATTCAGATGATTCCACTGGCACGGGCGGTTGAGCAATTATGGATTTTAATTCGTTTGCTGTGATACCGAGGCCTTCCATAACCAATAACAATAACCAATAACACTTCTGCTTAATAGTAAGTGCACTAACCACTAGCCACTATGACTCTGTTAAAATAACTCAATTTTCCCTGTATGCTGTTACACAATGACAGATCATCTTCACTGTCAGCTCCACAAGAATAAACTTTTCACTTAGGATTTTGTGGTGTGAAAGAGATCTGGACCAGTAATAAATTTTGTAGACTCCATAACAATACAATAAGATACTAAAGGGCCAGAACACTTGCTTGAACGTGAAGGGGTCTGATGATCAGATTTCCTCCTGCACAAAGTTCTGTACAAAGAGCTTTCTATAACAATATAATGCATTGAACCTAAATGTGTGAAAGAGCATACAGGTTGCTCAATAAATCAGCATTTTAAGAAATATTGCCATTCAATCATTCATTCAATCACATTTATTCATTCAATCTTATTCATTCATTTCATAAAGCAGGAGTTGAATATCTTTATGTTATCTTTACAGCTTGTCCTGAAGGCAGCTGGGGTATGAGTTGTAAGAACAAGTGTATCTGTGATAACTCTGCTTCTTGTGATAAGATCACCGGTGAATGTCTGTGTCTAGATGGCTGGTACGGGCGACATTGTCAAGAAGGTGTGTATTTGTCAACTTATTGTGTTTCTCTGTGAATAGTTTAATTATATTTTGCATGTGACCTAAAACAGTTAGTGAGTCATAACTAACTAGAAGGATCAGCGAACCAGACCTGACAAAGACTACCTTAGTATGATAGTTTTGGAACCAGGGCACTCATCCTGATCATGTGAGAAGGATTCAATGGGGGAATACAAACCACATCACAAAATGCAATGCAAAAAACTGACATTTCAGGCCAAGTTACACAAATATTACAGCCTTTCTGAAACACAGGGATGTAAATTCCCTTTTCAGTACACAGAGCAAAGATGAGGAAGAAAATATATAAAATCATATCTAAAACCAATAAAACAGTTATAATGATATATCTTCTTCTTTATAAAAATTAATTTGTCTTTGAGTAAAGGCTCTTTGTTAAACCAGTCAATATGGAAAAAGAAGGTAGCAAAAGAGACTGTAGTCAATATAGAGGTATATTGTGTCATTTTCTTGTCTTGTTAAGACTTTTTCTGTATTATTGTATCTCATTATCAGCCATCAAGTATTTTACTTTCTTTATCTACTAAAGAGTGCATAACTCAATATGCATACATATTATTGTGATTGTGACTGCTATCATATATATAATATATATATATATAATATATATATATATATATACACACACACACATAATGTTGCTGTTGTGAATACCAAGCATCAATAATTTGGAATTGAAGATTTTGACTTGATTTACATTTGTTTATCAGTTGGCCATCAAAGAAATATACAAATTCATATTTAAAATAGTTAAATACTGGATGAACAGTTTATAAGGTTAATACAGATATCAAAATTAAATAAGCTGCCACCTTAGGCAGGATTGACAGATTTCCTAAAATGTCCTATGTCAAGAGACAGCTTCTGGCTTAAGAGCTAAGAGTCGTCCTACACTAAGAGCTAAGAGTCATCCTACACTAAGAGCTAAGAGTCGTCCTACACTAAGAGCTAAGAGTCGTCCTACACTACAATGATGTTTGTAAAAGTGACATAGAGGAACTTGACATGAACAAGAGCATATTTGACTGGGAAAAGATTTTTTAAAGATACAGTGAGCTGAGGCTGGCATTAAAATGCTAAATAAGGGAAACTTTACTTGAGATAGGCTGCCAATTTCGGTCACACACAAAGAAAACAAATCTTTAATAAGATCTCCACATGGACACTAGTCACATTGTTTCTCAGAACTACCAAAAATCCACCAAACTTGTGTTTCAAGTGGTTTCAAATGAGTAAATGATTATATATATATATATACATAAAAAAGAGTTAATCATCGTTTTAAGTGGGACTTACCAAGAAGAAATTAAATTCCAGTGGTAATAGACACAATTGTCAAAAAGCACTAGCTGTTTTAACAATTTCATATTTGAATATGGAGTGTTGCTCCTACCTTCTTCTTCTTCATCCTTTTGGCTACCTGGGAGCACAGGTCTTCAAAAAACACTTTCCAAGCCGTCCTGTTTTTACCATTCCTTTGAGATCATTTAATGTCTTCCCCATACTCTTCATCTCTGCTTTCACCGGTTTTCTTCAAGTATATTTTGCTCTTAGACAATGTCTGATATTGCTACATTTTATCTGGACTGACTTTCTCACTTCATCAAAAGATTATTTATATTTCACTCAAGTGGGTGTGATCCTGTTTTCTATTGTAGTGGTGGCCTCTGCAGAATTTTGTTTCTCTTGCTGTTGCTATTAACCAATCTACATCCTTCCTTTCTTTATTTCATACCACTTTCTATGTAGACTGAAATGATTTATGTTCATCCCTCCATAACATTGTCTCTTATATGCACAACTGACTTCAGAAAATGACAACTTAACCTATTTGTGATCATGATTTATGTTAACGCATTTAAATTACTTTCTTTCAGCTTGCCCAAAGGATAGATTTGGTGCTCAGTGCATGATGAGATGTATGTGTGAGAATGGAGCAGATTGCAATCCTGTTAATGGAGTTTGTACATGTAAACCTGGCTGGACAGGCCAGATATGTGATCGAGGTAATGATGTCTTATTTTGTCCTGAAACCAATACAGAATAGAGACTTTTTATTAGCTTTGTTAATCCACATGCACCATTTTCAAGACCATTGTGCATAAGGAGAATTCTAATGTCTATTTTTATTGTCACATTTAGTTTTACGGTTCTCTAAACTGCTATTTATATTTATATCTTTTACTAAGACACAAATTTACCTTGCAGTCTGTGTGTAATGTATTTCACTACAGTTTTTTATTGCCTGTTTATAAAACAATATTTTTTATGATTCACAAAGGTTTAGAATAAAAATGTTCCATTTTTGGAATGAATCTGTTTAGCTGATGCATAAATTAATATTAAATTCAATGCATAATTTTAGTGTGAAATCAAAGTATATTGAATCTAGTGCATATATTTGCGTAAGTTCAGTGCTTAAGTTTAGATCTAGTCCAATTTATGTGTTTAAAATTAAATTAACACCTAATAAAGAGGTCCAGAGCTAATCAAATGCATTAGTTCCTAATTAAGTCCCATGTAATGATACAAGTCTTTCAGAAGCCTTGAAAAGTTGTGGAAATCAAAACTCATCAGCACAAAAACAAAACTTAGACTATTCAAATCAAACATACTATCAAGCTTTACATATGTATGTGAGAGCTGGAAAACAACAAAAGACAGAAACAAAGTTGAACACATTTGAAAATAAATGTCTAAGGAAAATACTTGGTATAACGTGGAACGGATTAGAAACAAATGTGGAAATTAGAGAAATCGCCAATCAACAGTTAATATCATCAGTAATCAGGAAAAGATGATGAACAAATGTTGGACATGTGATAAGAAGAAATAATAACCGAATAGCAAAGCAAGCTCTCAAGTGGGAAACAACAGGTAGGAGGAAAATAGGCAGACTCAGAGAAACACTGAGAAGAACATTGATGAGAGAGGCAAAGGTAGCAAGAATTGGCTCCCTCTATGACATTGAGATGCATGGACAGAACAGAGACAAATGGCAAGATTTGATGAATGATTTTTGCTAGGATTGAGACTGCTAGAAAGAAAATTTCGAAACAGGGAAAGAGTACCATGCCCTATGGGCTGCTGAGGCTCAAAAGGCCTTTAGATAGAATGATGTAGCAAAACCAGTACACAGATTCAAAATGAGCCCTATTCATAGCCATAAAATAAACTCAAATAAAATATTAGCTTATCATGCAGATACAAAGGAAGTAGCATTTAAGTGTTTTTTAATATTATGAAAAGAGGTGCTAAAATAGACAAAGAATTGTTTCATTTAAGACATTGATATACTTGATTATCACTTGTGGCTGAAGACACCAGACAGAAAAAACATGAGCAATGACTAATAGCTGACTTATTTTATCATTATCAATGAATTAGAATTATCAAGATCCCACACCACTTCCCAAAGGTGGACTAACAAGTTCAGCCAAACAAGTAGGGACTAAAGGAAAAGCAAATCTGATGCTGAGAAAATATCATACTGAAGTCAGATGAGTTGGGTCTAATGTCATACTGAAGTCAGATGAGTTGGGTCTAATGTCATGCTGAAGTTACATGAGTTGGGCCCAAGGAAATAAAGATAATGTAAACTATGACAAAATGCAGCTACAAGTATGTATATGTATAACAACAAAGAAGGATGACCACTGAAGATGAAGCTCACATTACTATGAAAGGTAAACAACACAGTACCTAGGTCAGCTGACAGGAGAATCTATGAAACAACATCTCTTAGCACATTTTATGCTTTGTTCTCTGTTGTTAATATGTAACAAAATATTATTCTTATTTCATTAAATGTTCTCTGTTTTTTTTTTACTTCTAGCTTGTCCACCAGGGACATTTGGTGAAGAGTGCAGACAAAAATGTGACTGTCGTAATAGTGCGGAATGTGATCCAGTGTCTGGTGAATGTTTGTGTGCTGCAGGATGGAGAGGTTCAGCTTGTGATATCCGTAAGTGACTCATAGAACTAGTTATTGGTCACCAGAACTGACTTTAGTTTTTATATTCTTTTAAGCCTTGATTTGATAATAGGATTCAGTGATCACACTGAATAATATACAAATTGTCAGGTCTCAAAAAAACTATTTATCTAATTTTTTTCTTTTAGAATGATTAGTTGTTTATTTTGATAATGTTTGTTTAACATTTAAACTCTGTTCATACTGTGATATATGACTAAATATGTGGATAATATATTAAATTGTATTTGTTTCTCGAATATACTACAAAAATATGAGATACAAGGGTGCTAAAGACAGCAGGAGAATGAATAATATCATACATCTGCGCCGATAAAACAATGTCGTACGCCGGCAATATTTCATTTTCGACAAATCAAGTGTTGTGAATGCGACCTTCCATCGTCTAGGCTTGTTCTGCGCTTTACGTCACATTGGTGCTGTTCATGACCGTTGATGAATTTGCTTGATGCAAGTTATTTATATGTTCTCATTAAATGTGAACTGCTTCATCAGCCACAGTTTTTTCTCTTTAGGGAATTTGCACCGTGTTCTGTTCGTCGTAGGCTACATTCACTAGAGTCATCAAGAGTCTAAAGGGCGTGTCATTGCTGTGCTTACAATGTTATGTGTGCTACGTCATCGTAATGGCTCACCGTAAATCCCTAGATCGGCCGTACGCTAATCTTACGGTCTGTTGTTTGATGTGTGACAGGGATAATCTGATGACTAACTGTGTGTTTATATGTTTGAAATTGGAGTCAACAATGATGGCCTAACATCATCAAGCGATATGCATTTTTAAAGAAATATGACGATCATCACTTTCGGGAGGACGTGAACTTCTGGTATATGGTGGATAGGCGGCAGGAACCATTGCAGACTATGCATGAAAAGTGTTCCTTGTTGCAGTTTCCTCATATTCCAAGTCCATGGGAGACTGGTTGGTCTCAAGGCAAGATGCCGGCCTTGGGACAGAGAGGTTGTGGGTTCAAATCTCGGCTACACTGGTTGGGATTTTTATTTATGATTTCTCTCTGTGACAACCACCCCTGGTCTCAGCAGCGAGGCCCAGCTTGAAATGTCAGTTACTCATCGACGGAAAAAACATGAGTACCTCCAAAGTCGGAGTTATCTTACTGTGCGGTGAGGGACCCTGGTGCATGCGGCTGCCAGGGAAAAATGGATTAACACACAAAACTCAGTTCCTAGTCTCTAGGGACTTCGTCAGAGTTGAAAGCTGTTGAACGCAACAACAACAACAATAGCATAATGTAATATTGGCTTCTGTGTCAATCAATCAATCAATCCTTCAGGTCAATTTTGGGAGCTTAGACCACAGACTAGGTCTCTTCATCCCTATTCTTTGACTTTTTCTATTTTTCCTCCCAATTAAGGCTAATGTCTGTAACAGTGTCTATGACTTCTCTTCTCTATATATTCTTGAGCCCTATCTGATTTGTCTTTCCTTGAAGGTTTCTATGTGACAACCACTGGTTCCCACATGTTGTAACCCACACAAAAAGGTCATCTACAAATGCCGATCATTGAAAATTCTAATTTTGTTCCACCCAAAACTTATTCATCCACAACTAATAATTCAATTAAATACAAGAAATTGAGAAGTGAAAAGGAGAGATAGACGGAGAAAAAGATGGGAAAATAACATCAAAAATTTGACAAGCCTAGATTTTGCAGAATCCCAAAAATAACTGAAGATAGAGAGAAATGGAGAAGATTTATGAAGTCTGTCAGGGATGCCTCATTGACCCCCAGGGTTATGAGGTGAGGAAGCAGTGATGCTTCAAACTTCTGCTTATTCATTATACTAATTTGTTGTCAGATCAGACTAGCATAAGAAGAAAGATATAGTATTTGTTTTGCATTTCAAGGTTTATTTGTTTAGATAATTTTAAACAATTTTTTGTGAAATACTTTATGAATTGGCTAAGGTTTACAGGGTTGTTTCACTGACACACAAACTGAAAACTATAAAGCTCAACAGGGCAGGTATATTAAGTCTTTCCATGATCATTTGCCAGATAGTGCACAAATTAGAGGAGAGTACACTTATGAAACTTCAGGAACAACGACTCAGGCTAGGTACAATAGGAATTGATAATTGGGAGGACAGTTCAGAAATGTGTTATTGAGTTATTTCCGGGTCATCATCATTGCACTCCAAACATGTCCATAGTTGCTCAGATCCCCTCCTCAGCAAGTTTTGCAGTGTTCAGCGACTGATGACTCCAGTTCTGTGTTGGTTGATTAGTCTTCTTACATGCCCACTAAGTTTCTCATTTCTGGCTGTGCCCATCTTATTTCCCATCGCTTTCATCCGAAGGAGTGACGTGGACTCATGGTTGTCAAAGTCCTGTGTACTTTCCACTTCCTGGAGGGCATTGATGATGCCCGCCCGATCCGTTAGTTGACTGTCCTCAACAATAGCACAACTAGCCAATCTGTCCGCTCTTTCATTTCCCCGTACTCCCACATGTCCTTGGACGTAGACAAAGGTGACCTTACATATTTTTGACTTCTGCAATGACTCTACCCATTGCACATGTACAGAGCCCACCTCCACTTTTCTTATCATGCTCATCAAATCACTCAGTATACAGGCGTGGGTGTAGTCTTATGACTCTAACCAAATTATTGCCATGGTCACTGCCATCACCTCCATCATCATGCTTATGCTGTGGATGGTCTAGACTCATGTGCACTCACTTAGTTGCACAGTTCAGTCAGAGATGTGTTTAAACAGTAAGCTTCAGGAACTATCAGCAGATTCATTATCTGCTTTGAGGGACTGAACAGTCATCTGTCTGTCTCTTAAGTACATTGAGGTTACTTCTTTTAATCAGAAGACATTTATCATAGTGGGCAATATCTATCTATCTATTGACCTTTCGAGCTGTAGCCGGTCCATAGGGCATAGACCAAGATACTCCTTCTCTTATCTGAATTTTTGTTCTAGCAGTTTTCAATTCTTTTAAAGATATTTTATCAAATCTCGCCATTTGTCCCTGTTCTGTGCAAGCAGCTCTATCTTATTGAGGGAGCCGATTCCTGCTGCTTTTGCCTCTCTCAGCAATGTTCTTCTCAGTGTCTCTCTGGGTCTTCCTCTTTTTCTCTTACCTGTTGTTTCCCACATGAGGGCTTGCTTTGTTATTCAGTTATTATCTCTTCTCATCACATATCCAACATATGACCATCGTCTTATGGGCAATAAATGAAGCATATTTATTTGATTAAAATCTACTGTAGATTAAACAAATACATTCATTTAGTTCTTCAAAATTGTACAATTTTTAATCTTGACAATAAATGTCATTTATTAACATAAAAAAAATAAAATAAAACTATGGCATTATCCCATTTCTTGGGTCTAAAATTTGAGCAGCAGTTGAAAGAAAGGGATTTGTTATCAGGGAGGCTCTATAAAGCCCCGTGCTCAGATCTGTACATAGTGTACAAGTTCAAGTTTTTATCTCACCCCTTCTCTTTCCACCAGTATTGACTACTCTTGACCCAACTAAAGATCAAAATATGTCCACAGGATTGGGAAAATGTCAGATGAAATCAATTCTGCTGCTGCTCCACATCATTTACACTTTTTAAACTAACAATCTATACATTAATTTTTACCCACATGATTATGGTGTGCCTATTTTTTTTGTAAATTCAGCCATGATAGTGACTGAAATAGTGTCTAGCCTCTTCTCAATTTGGTATTAAATATTTTTTAAAGCAAGTCCTCACATGAGAAACAGCAAGTAGAAGAAAAAGAGGTAAAATTTTATGGGCACCGAGAAGAGCACTGAAAAGAGAAGCAAAGATAGCAGAGATTGAGAAGCTCACCCAAAATAAGGAATTTTAATGAGGCACACAGCGAAACCTGTGAGGAATCTGACACACAGGAATGATGTAAGAAGATTGAATATCTTAATGGATTACCTACCTGTGACCAGCCATGGTGGCTGAGTCGTTATTGTTTTCATCATGAAGTACCGGGCCTGCTGACGTAGGTGATCATGTCTCTCCACAATCTTCAATCTCGACAGTTATTTATCATTTCTATTGTTGACCTTCTGCCAAGCCATTCTCTTAAGCTGTCTGGTATTTTTTCTCTTTACTTTCCTCTATCTCTTCGTCCCTCAATTTTCCCAGTTGTTACAATATACTCCAGTTGTTCTCTTCTCATTACATGGCCAAAAAATGATGATTGTTTCTTCCTAATATTGGAAATTAGCTCTCTTTTTGCTTTGGCCTCTTTCAGAACGTTTTCATTACTCTTCTTAGCTGTCCATGGTATTCTCAACATTCTTCTGTAAAACCACATTTCTACAGACTCCAATGATCTTCTTGCTTGTTGTCCTATTGTCTATGATTTACATCCATATGTTAAGACTGACTCTACATAACATTTAAGAACTCTTTTTCTTGTTTCGGTTGTCAAAAATGGATTGCATAGTATCTTCCTCATTTTTTTGGAAAGCTGCTTTTGCCTGAGCAATTCTGCATCTTATTGCAGTTATTGTTTTAACTTCCTGATAAGAAGTGTGCAGGTTCAATTTTCAGAAGTGGCAGAATTATTTTCTGACCAACAAAGCTTAGGATTCACCCAACCTCTAAATATGGGTCCCAGCGATTTTCTTGGAAGGAAACACCTTCTTTATGATATGAATGAATATGATTGAATGAATAAATGTTATTGAATGAATGATTAAATGGCAGTATTTTCAATTGCTGCTTTGACATTTATTGAGCAACCTGTATGCTCTTTCACACATTTAGGTTCAATACATTTTATTGTCATAGGAAATTCTTTATACAGAACTTTGCAGCAGGAGGCAATCTGATCATCAGACCACTTCCCGTTCAAGCAAGTGTTCTGGCCCTTTAGCATCTTATTGTATTATTATGGAGTCAAAGAAAAATATGGTTCATATCCCCCATACGCCAGGTAAGGTGTGGAGGGAACCTTTACTTTTTACTTACCTGGGAACTGTTCATTGGGGCTATCTTGTGTTTTTTAAGGATGCCCTGCTGGCTTTTATGGTGCTGGATGCAGCCAGCCTTGCAAGTGTCAGCATGGAGCTGAATGTGACCATGTGAGTGGAGCTTGCATGTGCACTGCAGGCTGGAGGGGACGACATTGTGAAAAGGCTTGTCCTGATGGTTTCTTTGGTATGGAGTGTCAGAGCATGTGTAACTGTGATGGAGGAGCTAGGTAAGTGGTTCATTGCTTCTCACTTTTAGTCAAGGAAAAATGTACACACTTATGTTTTTATTTTAAAATTATGTAGTTGTAAGTATTGGAATAAGTTACCATCTTCTAATCTTGTTTTATCTGAACGCTTCTGTAGCACAGTGATAATAGGCTGGCTTGACAACAACTATTGGGGCACTGATGGATATTCTATAGTGTCTCATCTCATATGTTATTGTCCTTGTATATTTGGTCTTAGATAAAAACAATGTTTGATAGCAATGGCAGGTGAAAGAGAAAAATTACTATTTATAATTTTGTTTTCATTTTAATGTTTAACACACTGTGGCATTGCTGTTTTTCACAATTTTTATTTTAATTTGAAATAATTTTGAGAAAATAAATAAAATTTTATCTAAAACACATGATGATTAGTTCAGGCAATTTGTTTATGATGTTGGAAAAGAGATTAAATAAGAGAATTACAAAGTTTTAGTGGAAGTAATGGCAGAAACACCAGTAAATTAAAAGCTACAAAAGTACTGATGCTAGATGTAATGTAAAATAAGACTCTCAGTCATACTGATTTTACTTAATTGCTGGATATTTTTATTTTTTGTTTATATAGCCTATCTATGCCTCTGACAAAGACTTTCTCGTAGTAACAGTTGTTTAATTGATTGCAGTGATTTTGTACACCTGAACATATATTTACAAGTTTATTTACTGGACTCGTGAATTTATCCGGCACTATGTAGCAATAGTGTATTTCACAAAGTTACAAGTATTTGAAAATCTAAAATACTTTACAAGCATGCAAAGCTCAGACTGTTCAACTTATGATACCTATGGATGCAAGAGCTGAAAATCCACTTTAGCTCTATAAAAGAAACTAATCGCCTTTGAAAATAGATACCTTCAAAGACTACTTAAACGTAGATTGGAGAATTATACCAAATTAAACTATAAGAGAAGAAACAAAACAAAAATATGTATCAAACTACATATAGAAAATATTATTATAGAGGGAAAAACTCCTGAGGTGATATATCAGTGAATAACTTCAGGGGAAGAGGTATGTTTACAGCACCCAGAAAAAATCACAAATAATCAGCAACAAAACAACAAAGAACAATAGATGGTCTGAAAGTGGATCGGAACCATACTCCTTGGCACAGTGCCTTGCCACGAGAACCAATTGCTAGAGCACACAGCCAACTCAGCTAGCTAAAAAAGTAGCTATCATTGGTGATGTCTTTCACGCATGTGTACTTATGATTATAGCATAGGTTACAAACACCAACTCGAGAATAAATTGTATATCTGTATTTTCCTAGTATCTCTCATAGGTCTGAATACTTGCATTGCAGACAAACAGTTACCACTGGAAACTATGAATTGTGCTGCTTCATTCTATAACTGTTTGTCTTGGGAAAAACAGGGAGAGATATTTTAAATTACATATATTAGCAACCTAAAAAAAAGAGACCAAACTCCCATCTTCAGACTAAGAACTGTTGTATGTACCTTTAAACAATCACATCAATAGAATATAATGAAACCAAACTCCAGCATGTCCACTCTGTGAATACCCACATGAAACAGTTTAACATCACCTTTTTGACTGTCCAAAGCTCACTGACATCTCTACTTCCTGAAAGACCTGATAAATGGAACACCTTGCACAGAACTACAAGAGAACTCAGAAATACCTGCATATATTATTGCATGGGATTGGGCCAATGGGCATCAACTCATGAGCCTCTGAATCTATAACAACAGCAGCAACAGTGATTATTGTTAATTATTTACTGACAACTTTCAGCTGTGACCACATTTCTGGTGCATGCCACTGTGCCGCAGGCAGTATGGGCCAGTCTTGTAACCACAGCTGCCCTGATGGTTCCTGGGGTATGGACTGTGAGAAAGCATGTGACTGTGTGAATGGACCCTCATGTGATCCAGTGACTGGAACTTGTCAGTGTCAACCAGGATGGAGAGCTACCCGTTGTGAAGAATGTAAGTTTTTTTCATTCCTCTTTCATGGAACTTTTTTTTAACTTATCTACTATTTCAAGTTTATCCAAAAGGTTCATTTCATATTTCATGACTTGGGAAATTTTCCAGCAATAAGTGCAATTTAAATAGCCTAAGATAATCTTTGACATACCTGAAGATAAATGCAGATAAAGAGCATCCACTGCATCACAAGCTCAACACAAGGAAAGGTGTCAGGCTAAAAAAAGACAAATCATGGGTGGGCCGAATAGAAGATGTCATCAAACAGGTCTGTGGGCTTACCTATATCAATGCTGGTGAAGAGTGGATACCTGTGCCTATGTCATTCAAGGGCACATTCTCATGTATAGCCACACTCGACAGGAAATTTATAAAACAGAACTCAGTCATGGTCAATGTGGAAGTAAACTGTCTCATCTGGGATAACACTGATGAGAAAGATGCAGTCCTCTATACAGATGGTTCCATAATACAACACCAAATGAGTGCATGGGCATTTACAGCACGCTTGTCAGGCAGAACAGTCAAAGGAAAACAGTGGTGCATGGGCATTTACAGCACGCTTGTCAGGCAGAACAGTCAAAGGAAAACAGTGGTGCATGGGCATTTACAGCACGCTCGGCAGGCAGAACAGTCAAAGGAAAACAGTGGTGCATGGGCATTTACAGCACGCTTGTCAGGCAGAACAGTCAAAGGAAAACAGTGGTGCAAATGTTGTGACCACAAGTAGCATGACGATAGAGGTCACGGCAGTGATTAGAGCATTCATCTGGTTAAAGTCACACGACTACACCCACACCTGCATACTAAGTGAATTGATGAGCATGATAAAAAAAGTGGAGGCAAGCGTTGTATGCAGGCAATGGGTAGAGTTATTGCAGAAGTCAAAAATACATAGAGTAACCTTTGTCTACATTCCTGGACATGTGGGTGTATGGGAAAATGAAAGAGCAGACAGGTTGGACAGGAGGGGATCTGAGCATCAACATATGAGCATGGGAGTGCAATGATGATGACTGACAAATAACTAAATTTTTGGCTATGATCAATAACAGTTTTGTCAATCAGGTATGTTTGTCCTTGATAACTATATTAAGTAATTAAGTAAGGGTTCCTTTTGTGTTTTAAGATGCATGTGTATGGGATTTCTCAGAAGAATGTTGAAAGTTCTCTGGAAAGCTAAAAAGACCAATGAGAAAGTTCTCAAAGAGGCCAACACAAAAAGGGAGCTCTTAAAAAACACCAGAAAGAAGCAATCAACATTTTTTTGGGCACATCATGAGAAGAGGAAAGTTGGAATACTTGGTTACAACTGGCAAAATAAAAGGAAAGAGAGATCGCGGACGACAAAGAGAGAAAATACTGGATAGCTTGGTGTCATGGCATGGAAAACAGTCAACAACAGAACTCATACGATGCACTGTGGATAGAAGATTGTGGAAGGACATGATCGCCAACGCCAACCGGTATGGCACATGATGATGATGTGTATGGTAAATATGGTGCTAATGTCCATGTATGTCAGTGACCAATTTTATGGGTAATGTGGGTGGTACCATACTAGGCAGCCCAAATTTCCAAGAAAGAGTATCTGGTACCCATTTTCAGAGGCCTGGTGAACCTTGACAGGTGTCATGGCATGAAAAACAGTCAACAACAGAACTGATACGATGCACTGTAGATAGAAGATTGTAGAGGGACATGATCGCCTATGCCAACCGGTATGGCACATAATGATGATGATGATGGTGAACCTTGAAGCCCTGTTTTTCCTGAAAAATTTGCCTCATCTGGAAATTAAACCCGAACCCTTCTGGTCACTAGTAATTGCACTCACCACTTTACCACCACAGCCTTATTTTGTACAGTGCATGATTTAACATAAAAAATAAATGATGAAAGATAGAAATTTGAAATGGATAAAGCATACCACTATTATTATTCATCATCATTGAGTGCCCTCTCCGCAACGAAGGTTGGCTACCATGTATCGCCATTCTACTCTGTCTCTTGCTTTGATGGTGCAGGCTGTCATAGATTGACTTGTCCATCTTTTGATGTTACTCGTCCATGTTAGTCTTGGTCTGCCTCTGCCTCTTTTTCCTTGTATTTTCCCTTCCAATATTAATTTCAGTAGGCTGTTGTGTCTTTTAATATGCCACAGAAATTTCATTTGTCTTGTCTTAATTGTATTTAGTAGTTCTAATTTCATTTTCAGTTGTTTTAATACTTCATCATTTGTTACCTTTTCTTTCCATCCAATTCTACCTATTCTTCTATAAATCCACATTTCAAAGGCTTCAATTTTCTGTTCTGTTTTCTTGTCTAATGTCCATGTTTCTGCACCAAACAGGAATATTGAGAAGATGTAAGATTTTGCCATTCTTAGTTTCAGCCCTGTTGATATTTATTTTGTTGTTAGTATATTTTTCACAAAGATGTGAGATGTGACTAACACAGACATACACACACATCTTTGTGTGTCCTTGTCTGTATTAGTCACCTCTAGTGACTCGGGCAGATGGTGCTTGTAAACCTGGGAGGGCCTACCATCTAAGGGCAGAATCCCCCTACAGAAAAGATCATCTGCTGCCTTGCAGGAAGATTGGGGACAATCAAAGGCTAGGGAAAGCAAACCCGAATAAAATGCTGGCTGAAATCGGATGCACTGGGCCACTGGCGCAGAACACAGTGCAACGTATTAACGGGTGTTCAGTCAGAGTGGATCTGACAGACTCTAATTGTGATGTTCTGTCTGTGGGGGCGATCAACACACTTAGCCTGGCAGCTGACTTCATATGAGAGTCTGGAATCCTTACTCTGATTGAGTCCTGAACGCAGACAGAGAGAGAGAGTATATTTTTCATGGCATTAAAATTACTTTTTGCCATACCTATTCTTTTGTTTATTCCAATTTTACCTTTTCCATCATTGGCACAATTATTATTACTACCACTTTTATCTGTTCTTAGCCAGTTTCGCAAGCTGACCTATATGAAATCTTTTTTTTTTAAACAATGAGGTGTTCTAATTGTTAACTCCAAGAACATAGTCAATTAAAATTCAGAATATTTAGTCTCAAATAAAAACATGTGGAAACACACCCAAGTACAGCAAAGGCTGACAGGAAAAAAAAGTTCAAAGTTCACGCATGACATCGAGGTAGTTAGTTGGTCATTGGATTGTCTTCATTGCAGATTGAATAATTGTCCATAAGTGCTCACATCTCCTCCCCAGAAAAAATCCAGCAGTGTGAAATGATCATAAGCCCTTGCCTGTTCTTCTCATAGCTCTCCTGAATTTAGTCCCTCCTTGTTGATAGTGTCTAAAATATGGAACATTTTATACAAGCCTCTGCATGATGGTGATTACTCTCCTCGGAGTGACAACTCTGCCTACTAACAACTGCTGTCTTGTTGGAAGGTCAAAGAAAATCAAAAGCTGGGAAAGCAGTCCTCAATTAAAAAAAAATGAAGGTGCAGTGTTGAAAGCTGCAAAAAAAATAAAATAATGTATAACAATTCACTATATGTGAACAAAATGTTTATAAGTATAATAAGTTCATCATCATCATTGAGTGCCGTCTCCGCAACGAAGGTTGGCTACCATGGAGCGCCATTTTGCTCTATCTCTTGCTTTGATGGTGCAGGTTGTCATCGGTTGATTTGTCCATCTTTTGATGTTACTCGTCCATGTTAATCTTGGTCTGCCTCTGCCTCTTTTACCTTGTATTTTCCCCTCCAGGATCACTTTCAGTAGGCTGTTGTGTCTTTTAACATGGCCTAAGAATCGCATTTGTCTTGTTCTAATTGTGTTCAGAAGTTCTCTTTTCATTTTTAGTTGTTTTAAGACTTCGTCGTTTTTTTTCTTTTCCTTCCATCCAATTCTACCTATTCTTCTATATATCCACATTTCAAAGGCTTCAATTCTCTGTTCTGTTTTCTTGTCTAATGTCCATGTTTCAGCACCATATAGGAATATTGAGAAGTTGTAACATTTTGCTATTCTTAGTTTTAGTTCTGGTGTTATTTGTTTTGATGTTAGTATGTCCTTCATGACATTAAAATTACTTTTTGCCATTCCTATTCTTTTGTTTATTTCAGTTGTACATTTTCCATCACTGGTTATAGTATGTCCAAGGTAGTTATAGTTCTGAACTGTCTCAAGGTCTATTCCTTCAATTTTGATATCCACTTGTGGGTTTTGAGTATTTTCTTTGTTTATGATCATAGTTTTAGTCTTTTTGATATTCATATCTAGTCCATATTTTTTGCTTGTCGTGTTTATTTCATTAAGTAATTGTTGTAGGTCTTTAGGATTTTCTGCTAGTAGTACAGTATCGTCAGCATATCTTAGGTTATTGATTATCTTTCCATTAATTTGTAGGCCTGGCATCTCTATGATGTTTTTAAAGATTTGCTCAGTGTATAGATTGAACAAGCTTGGTGATAGGATGCATCCTTGTCTTACTCCTCTTTTTATATCAATGGGTGTAGAGAACTCTTTGTTATATTTTATTATTGCTGTTTACAATAAGTTACAATTGTTAATTTACTGCAGGTGTTTAACAGCTTTGTATTTGTTTGTTTCCAGCCTGTCCTCCAGGGATGTATGGTCTGAACTGCATGTACAGATGCTTCTGTATGCAGAGAGGATCATGCCACCCTATTACAGGATCATGTAACTGTAGTGCTGGTTGGCATGGCGCAGCTTGTGAAAAGTGTAAGTTTAGTAAAAAAGACATGAATTTTAGGTTCTTTTTAAAATCTGGTTCTACAGGATTGCCTCCAGTACACAGACCTGAGAAGAGCAACGTGGTCCACACCCACCTCCCTGGAAGAAAAACTATATGGGGCAATCGATTCGCTTAAACAGATAGCTGACTTCATGAGAGAGTCTGGAATCCTACTCTGATTGAGTCTTGATCGCACAGAGAGAGAGAGAGAAAGAAATCTGTTTATTTCTTTGATATTTATTGTCATTGAGTCTTATTTTCTAGCAGAACTTTTCAGGAACATTTTGTGAAGACCTATATAAATTCTTACAAATTAAAGTAAATGTACTTCCCCCATTCCAATCCCCCCCCCCCCCTTGCCTTAATAGGCATATGAAGGAATATGGTGTTAGTGACCAACAGTACATTTTTAGGTGATGTGGTTGGTGTCATGAAAGGTCACCCTTAACATAAAAAGGTAAAATGCACTCTCAACGCCTTTAAACATGTGGATAATTTGGTGTTAGTGTCCATATTTTTCAATGGCTAATGGTTCATTTTGTGGGCAATGTGGTAAGTATCCTGCCAGATTGTCCTGCTTTCTCAGAAAATCCTGGTACCCATTTAATATAGAATTAATCCTACCTTTTGTTCTTAGAAGTCCAGTTCATTAACAGCCCATAAGGCTGCTCTTACTTCCAGGAACCCATTTTCAGAGATTGGATAAATCTCAGAGCCTTTTTGGTGCTAAATAAATTTGATACTTCTAGGGATTGAACCAGAACCATTTTGATCTGTAGCGAGCACACTAACTACTCACCAACCGAGGCTCCACAAATGGGTGACAGATTTTTAAAAATAATACTTGCAAGAGCAGGTATGTGCATTTTAAAATATTTTTCTTCTTGTTTTTTTAATTCTGTGCCAGTCATAGGTATTTATGTTGTCTATTAAAATGATTTGCCCAAGGCATAATGGTTTATCTGTAAATATTCTCAGCTTGTGATGATGGCTATTTTGGTCCTAACTGTGAGACTCCATGCAATTGTATCAACAGCAAGTCATGTGACAAAATTAATGGAGAGTGTATTTGCCAGGATGGATTCAGAGGCCAGCACTGTGACAAAGGTCAAGAATATTATGATTGAGAGTTTATAAAATACCTATTGCTAAAGTCTGTGTTATTTTACTTGCAAGTCTGTATACATCATGTATTTTAGGTGTAGTCTTAAATATAAATTAATAGAAAAAAAATGTAATAAATCTGATATCAATATAATAAATTTGTTAATTTATAATTTGAAAGGATCATAATTGTGTTTTTATTATTATCTATATTTATGTTACAATCTTTGTTCTCAATGTGCCTAAAAAAATTGCCTTTTGCTGGCACAATAGTATTGTCTTGTATTGTTCATTTAACTTTAGATTATGACACCTATCCTGTGTGTCACAGCTGTATTACACCTTTTAAAAAATTACAAACATTAATTGTTTCATTTGGAGGTCAGAAAATAAACAAAGCTTTGTGTTTAACCAAGGTGAGATTTGGGAATCAGATGCCGTAATCATTTTCTGGCTTAGGTTACATTTATGGCAACAAATTTGAATGTGTGACACCATGGCTACCTGAGGCGTTGCGTTGTCTTTTAACACGTCAGTCCAGCCATTATGTTTGGCTTCCTTTTAGCGTCATTCGCTACCTATCCCATTTTACAAAGGTTTGTTTGATGTCTCACCAACAACCAAAGAGATTTCCCCCATCATAAAGAAGGGAAGAAATTCTTGAAAATTAGCTACATTTATTTTTTTTTAAAACAGCCACGTTTTTATGAGACTTTCATAATTTTTATGAAGTGCAATTAGTGAAAAGAGAATCAATATTAAAGGAAATAAATCCAATACTCAGGGGTCATTGGAAACAATAAATCGGAAGGTATATGGAGGGGGGAAATGTTTACCCGCTGCAGACTGTTGAATTCCAAGAAACTGTATTTTGAATTCGTAATTTTTACGAAAGTATCATAATCTCAGGTTAAACTGTAAAGCTGACATCACACTTTAAAAAGTGTATTATTTATTTTTTGCAGAATTATGATCTTGGTTGCCAGCTTTACCATAGCATTGAATTATTTATTCTAATATTTTTTCTCAGTGGTTTGTCATTTTATACAAAGAAATATATTGCCTTTCATATAAAGAAAGTGTTATTGTATGTAATATTAAAACATTATATTATATTGAGAAATATATGACCCTATTTGTCTTGTCGGATAATCTAGTGGAGGCTATTGTGTATTTTTTTTAGGTTTTGTTTTTGTCGAACAGCTTCTCTCATGGCTAATTCTACCAATATTTGACAAACACACATGGCCACAGAATGAACAATTCAGGTCCACTGATCCACAGGGTTTTCCATCCTTTTTCATGAGTCTTTTCACTTCTAAGTTTTGCCTTAGCACAATCTCAAATGATGTTATCTCATTCCTTATACATGCTCTCCATGATGTACGATCACTTGCCAGATGTTCCCAGTCATTTTCACAGATGGAGAAGTCATTCAAAGATGATTTACAGATATCTTTATATTGTAGTTTAGGTCTGCCGATTTGTCTTTTTTCGTGTATTAGTTCACCATATTTATATGATGTTATATAATATTCCTATATGGTGCTGAAACATGGACATTAGACAAGAAAACAGAACAGAGAATTAAAGCCTTTGAAATGTGGATATATAGAAGAATAGGTAGAATTGGATGGAAGGAAAAGAAAACAAACGACGAAGTCTTAAAACAACTAAAAATGAAAAGAGAACTTCTGAACACAATTAGAACAAGACAAATGCGATTCTTAGGCCATGTTAAAAGACACAACAGCCTACTGAAAGTGATCCTGGAGGGGAAAATACAAGGTAAAAGAGGCAGAGGCAGACCAAGATTAACATGGACGAGTAACATCAAAAGATGGACCATCAATGCAAGAGATAGAGCAAAATGGCGCTCCATGGTAGCCAACCTTCGTTGCGGAGACGGCACTCAATGATGATGATGAGTTCACCATATAGTATTTGATTGGGGATGCATTTTTCTCCATTCGCTGCACGTGTCCCAGCCATCTTAGTCTTCGACATCTGAGCATCGACATGATTGTTGGAGTCTTAGCACGTTGCAGGTCAGTTAAGTTGATTATTTTGTCCTGCCATTTGATGTGTATTATACTGCGGAGACATCGCATGTGGAAGACATTTAGTCTTTTTTCGTGATTTGAGTATGTTGTCCAGGTTTCAGATCCATATAATAGTGTGCTAAGCGTACAAGTTTGATATATTAAGAGTTTGGTCTTTAGTGTTATTTTCATATTGTTCCAGGCCCTTTCTGTGAGGTTGCCAAAAGTCGTAGCTGCCTTATCAATTCAGCTGTTTATTTCATCATCAAAAGAAATGGTTTGCATAACTGTGGATCCAAGATACGTGAATTTCTGAAATAATTCTGGTGGACAATCTTTTAGAGTGATTAATAGAGGTTTGATGTCGCCTTGACTTAGTATTACTGTTTTCTGAACACTAACTGACAGTGAAAAAACGTCGCATGCTTTGAGCAGGTTGTTGATTAGTGATTGTAGGGTGTCTTCACTATGAGCGACTAGGGCTGCATCATCAGCAAATAAAAGTTTTTTAAGTAGGGCAACATTTTTTTTTGCTCTCAGTCATGCTAAGTTGAACAGTGAGCCATCTGATCTTGTGCGAATGTAAAATCTCCTGAGCTGATTTCGAAAGTGTAATTTAGGAGGGCAACAAAAAATATACCAAAAAGGGTGGGGGCAAGAACACATCCCTGTTTTACTCCGTTGTTGACTTTAAAACTCTCTGATGAACTCCCATCAAAGTGGATTTTAGCATTCATGTTTTCAAAATTGGATTGAGCAATACAATTATTCAAAACTAATTACATTCATTATATCATTTGTATCATGTATTTCTTAAAATCTTTATATTTTTGGATAGTTTTATTATTAAATTATTGTCATTTCAGTCTGCTCTAAGGGTTTCTTTGGCAAGGATTGTAAAGAAATCTGTCAATGCAAAAACAATGCATCCTGTGATCCTAGCACTGGAAAATGTACATGCCAGAATGGCTGGACAGGAAAATTATGTGATGAAGGTGCATCATATTTTTTTATAAAATTATAAATAATTGTGTCTCTGTTTAAGTTTATGAAATAAATTTGTACAAATAATTGAAAATGTCCATGTCATCATATTCTTTTTACAAAATTAAAAAGATCATTTGTATTAAAAATATTTAACATTAACAAAAACTTAACACTAATTTTCTTAATATCAGTGCACCATAACTTTGTCGAATAAGCGGTCATGTCTTCCCACAATCTCCAATCTGCTTTATTGTGTACCAGTCAAACCACAATGTTAAACTGTCCACCGTCTTCTGTTCACTGTCTTCTTCCCTGTCATCCATGGTCTCTCTCTTTCTCCACCATTTTTTCCATAAGTACTGTGTGATCTTATATCCTTCACATAAAATGTTAAATAAGAGCTGGTTGCTTCTTTCTGGTGTATAAAGAGCTCTCATTGTACCCTGGCTTTTGAGCTTTTTGGTTACGCAGGGAACTAAACATTTTTATGAGAATGAACAATTTTATGAAATTATAAAAGCATGTCTCTGAGGAGTGCTTTATTCCATGCAGAAGGAACAGCAGAAATGTCAAATTTATGGTGAATATTTTTTTTGTAACAGAATATTTTGATTAAAAATGTTTTTTTAATTAAATTATATCTTTCTATTGCTTTCTGGTGTTCACCCAATGACTATGTCATCCATCTTTAAAGGATGTTAAGTTGGTGTAAATGCATTACGCTGAGGATCGCAGTAGAACTTTTATATTTACAGCCTAAATATCCATCTTCAGCACAGCATTTTTTAGTGCCGGGTTGTTCAATCCCAACTCACTTGACCAGTCGAAACTACAGTCTGTTTCTAGAGACACCGCAAAGAGGTGGAGTAGAGACTGGATGATCCTGGCACAAACCATCAGCTACAAGTCACTTACAACTTCCAGCTCTGTTGCTGTCAAGCGTCCCTTCTTCTTCTTCATCAACCTTTTAACTCCCTGTGGAGCATATGTCTTCAACAAATACTTTCTACGCCTTTCTGTTTCTTTCCATTCTTTTTAGATCATTCCATATCTTCCCCATCATCTTCCTCTCTGCAAGCATCCCTAGCCTATTAAATTATAAATTGTATGACTAGAGATTATTTTTATCAAATTATATGACTAATACTGTTTTGTCTTATTTATTTCATTGCAAACAATTGATCAGTATGCCCTGTTGGCATGTTTGGAGAAAAGTGCAAGCAGAAATGTTCATGTGATGCTGGCCAGCCTTGCTACCATATCAATGGTCAGTGTGAGTGTCCTCCTGGGCTAACAGGAAGAAGATGTGAAAATCGTGAGTAATCATATCAGTATGGATATATCAGTCTTGTGGCTGTTTATTCACATTCAGTCTAACTTACTAAATTTTTATCAAAATCTCAACAATACATGTGTTTAGGGTGTTGACTATCAATTCTGTTATAACATCTGTATTGCTTTGTGAGTACGAAAGTATAATGATCATGACCTCTTATATATGCTTTTGCTTTTAGAAACAACAATATTACTTTCTATTCTATCTATTATCCTTTCGAGCCGAAGACAGAACTTAGGGAAGAAATTCTAGATTCTTGTGTTCGAAGATCTTTTAACTGTCAGACTTTGTACAGGACCTGCATTGTGTCTTACCACATGTCTCTGATCTGTGTCCGAAGATCTTTTAACTGTCAGACTTTGTACAGGACCTACATTGTGTCTTACCACATGTCTCTGTTCTGTCCCCGACAATCTTTGAACTGTCAGACTTTGTACACGACCTGCGTTGTGTCTTACCACATGTCTCTGTTCTGTCCCCGACAATCTTTGAACTGTCAGACTTTGTACAGGACCTACATTGTGTCTTACCACATGTCTCTGTTCTGTCCCCGACAATCTTTGAACTGTCAGACTTTGTACAGGACCTACATTGTGTCTTACTACATGTCTCTGTTCTGTCCCCGACAATCTTTGAACTGTCAGACTTTGTACAGGACCTGCATTGTGTCTTACCACATGTCTCTGTTCTGTGTCTGAAGATCTTTTAACTGTCAGACTTTGTACAGGACCTACATTGTGTCTTACCGCATGTCTCTGTTTTGTCCCCGACAATCTTTGAACTGTCAGACTTTGTACAGGACCTGCATTGTGTCTTACCACATGTCTCTGTTCTGTGTCTGAAGATCTTTTAACTGTCAGACTTTGTACAGGACCTACATTGTGTCTTACCGCATGTCTCTGTTTTGTCCCCGACAATCTTTGAACTGTCAGACTTTGTACAGGACCTGCATTGTGTCTTACCACATGTCTCTGTTCTGTCTCCGACAATCTTTGAACTGTCAGACTTTGTACAGGACCTACATTGTGTCTTACCACATGTCTCTGTTCTGTGTCCGAAGATCTTTTAACTGTCAGACTTTGTACAGGACCTGCGTTGTGCCTTACCACATGTCTCTGTTCTGTCCCCGACAATCTTTGAACTGTCAGACTTTGTACAGGACCTGCATTGTGTCTTACCACATGTCTCTGTTCTGTCCCCGACAATCTTTGAACTGTCAGACTTTGTACATGACCTGCGTTGTGTCTTACCACATGTCTCTGTTCTGTCCCCGACAATCTTTGAACTGTCAGACTTTGTACATGACCTGCGTTGTGTCTTACCACATGTCTCTGTTCTGTCCCCGACAATCTTTGAACTGTCAGACTTTGTACAGGACCTACATTGTGTCTTACCACATGTCTCTGTTCTGTGTCCGACAATCTTTGAACTGTCAGACTTTGTACACGACCTGCATTGTGTCTTACCACATGTCTCTGTTCTGTCCCCGACAATCTTTTAACTGTCAGACTTTGTACAGGACCTACATTGTGTCTTACCACATGTCTCTGTTCTGTCCCCGACAATCTTTGAACTGTCAGACTTTGTACAGGACCTGCATTGTGTCTTACCACATGTCTCTGTTCTGTGTCCGAAGATCTTTGAACTGTCAGACTTTGTACAGGACCTGCATTGTGTCTTACCACATGTCTCTGTTCTGTGTCCGAAGATCTTTTAACTGTCAGACTTTGTACAGGACCTACATTGTGTCTTACCACATGTCTCTGTTCTGTCCCCGACAATCTTTGAACTGTCAGACTTTGTACAGGACCTGCATTGTGTCTTACCACATGTCTCTGTTCTGTCCCCGACAATCTTTGAACTGTCAGACTTTGTACAGGACTTGCATTGTGTCTTACCACATGTCTCTGTTCTGTTCCCGACAATCTTTGAACTGTCAGACTTTGTACAGGACCTGCATTGTGTCTTACCACATGTCTCTGTTCTGTGTCCGAAGATCTTTGAATTGTCAGACTTTGTACAGGACCTGCATTGTGCCTTACCACATGTCTCTGTTCTGTCCCCGACAATCTTTGAACTGTCAGACTTTGTACAGGACCTGCATTGTGTCTTACCACATGTCTCTGTTCTGTGTCCGATGATCTTTGAACTGACAGACTTTGTACAGGACCTACATTGTGTCTTACCACATGTCTCTGTTCTGTGTCCGATGATCTTTGAACTGTCAGACTTTGTACAGGACCTACATTGTGTCTTACCACATGTCTCTGTTCTGTGTCCGACAATCTTTGAACTGTCAGACTTTGTACAGGACCTACATTGTGTCTTACCACATGTCTCTGTTCTGTGTCCAACAATCTTTGAACTGTCAGACTTTGTACAGGACCTACATTGTGTCTTACCACATGTCTCTGTTCTGTGTCCGACAATCTCTGAACTGTCAGACTTTGTACAGGACCTACATTGTGTCTTATCACATGTCTCTGTTCTGGGTGAGTTGCTCAATTACGGTGAGGGAACTGATGCCTGCTGTTGTTGCCTCTCACTTTCATATTCTGTTTCCATGGTCGGCTTCTTTTTCTATTACCCTCTGGTTCCCATTTGAGAGCATGCTTTTGAGATTCTTTTGTTCTCCCTTCTCATCACATGACCACTTTCTTCTCTTTATTATAGTTGATATTTTTGGATGCTTTGTCATTTCTCTTATTTTTACCCTAGTCTTGAACTCATTTCCTGGTATACAAAGTATTTCTTCAGGCATTTGTTTTCAAAAAATGCATCCAGTTTATTTTCTATTTCTTTAGTTGTTTTCCAGCACTCACATTCATAAGTAAGGGTTGATCATACATTTTATTTGAAAATCTAGAGCTTTGATTTAGTGCTTAGTGATTTTGATTTCCATATTTTATCAAGTTAACACTATTATGATAACAATAACAAATTATTTGATTTCAGAGTGTGAACAGGGACGGTTTGGGCCAGATTGTCAAGGTGTATGCATGTGTGACGATAACATGTTATGCAACCATATCACTGGAAATTGCATGTGCCATACAGGATTCTATGGAAAGAAATGTGACAAGGGTAAAAGTGATATATTATTGTTTAAAGTTTCGTTTAGTATAATAGTTTTATATTGTTTAATGTTACAATTAGATTAATATTTGAGAGATGTCAATTATGGTTACAAATAAAATAGCATTTATATATTTATGGTTACATTTATGTTACATTGATATATTGTTTAGGATTTTGGTAATACATATGTGTTTGTTTTGGGTTAACAGTTAAATATTTCAATTTTTTTAGGTTTGTTATAATAATTGTTTTAATTTAGTAGGATGACTCTTAGATTGAGGCTATACTTGTGTTTTCATTGATACAGCTGTTTTAAACAGCCTAATTACTCTAGCATGGATACAAAGAAAATATTCCCTGCTTCCAAAAAAAATGAAAGATACAAAAACAAGGTGGCTGATGATGATTGTTTTTGGGAATCAATAAAAAATGTAGGAAAGATAAATAAGAACCACAAACTGCACAATATTTCCTTTTATCTAAATGAAGTGTGGCTTGTCGCCAACTTATATGTCCATCACAAAGTTAAGGGCTGAAATTAAGTGCAGTAAAGCTCTGGACACATAAAAGAAGAAGAAAAAGGACAAATAAACCCTGTCTGTGGTATGTAGGTGTTAATGTACATATTTTTATCACCTTTGACACATTTTTGTTTAATATTATCACTTTTATGTCAGCATTATCTGTCATTCCCAAAAAAAATCGGTACTGATATAAGACTAAGCGAAGGTAGAAGCCACCATCATTGTAAAAGTTAAAAAATTATAACATTTTCAAAATACATAGTTAATTTGTTGGCACTTTTGAAATAGTAAAGTTTACAGAATTACTTTGTATTTATCTTCACCATGTTCCATAAATTGTAAGTTTGAAAATGAAAGCTTCACATTCTTAACTTTTTTGAGCATTTCAATAGTTTAAATATTTATTATTTACTGCCAGCCATCTTGTCTGGCAATTCCATATTTTTCTTTTTTCTTGTATCAGTTTTGTTTATATTCTCAAGCCTTTCTATTACCACAATTTTTTATGTTATTTCCTTTTAATGTAAATATTGCCTCCTTTTCATTTTGGCCATGGAACGGACATAGCAGTTTGGAATCTAATCACTTTGTGGTATCTTGTAAGGCAACAACAGAATTTCATTCATTCTGCATGGCCCATGTAAGTGAAAGCAAAGTAGAGGGATTCTTCCACACCTTTCTAGGCATACGGGGAATATGGTGTTAGTGACCATAATTTTCCATGACCAATGACACATTTTGAGTAATGTGGTTGGTATCATGTCAGGTCACCATTACTTCAAAAAAATTCTCTGATACCTATTTTAAAGTTGGATGAGCCCTTGAGCTTAGTCAATTCAGAAAGAAGTCCACCACATTTGGGAACTGAACCTGGATTCTTCAGATCAGGGAGCGAGTACATCATCCACTGAGGCTCCTCGTATGGTGCCCTAATCCACCCCAAGTTGATTATGTCTGTTTCCAGTCTATTTTCTCTTCTCTAGTCTTCTCTTCTAATTTACTCATGTCATCTCCTGTGGCTCTTTAAGGAACTCTTCTGAACACATGATCCATGATCTAATTATTGTCCTTGTATGCATTTTCTGTAGATTGCAACTCTTGTGCAGTTTTTAGTTGCAAAAACATTATGCAAATTTTTCATAGAGAGGTTGTAAGAAATAATGAGATCTGAACATTTCTGGCGTTCTCAAATTTTGAGAATATTTTCTTTTAATTTAGATACATTTTGTATATTCTTATTTTTTTTTTTTATTTCCTTAATTGATTTATTGCTGCCAATTGTGATTGCTGATAGAAATTAAAAGGATTTTTATGGAAAAAATTTTAGAATATCTGGCAAAACATGGAGGAATTAAAATGTTAAAAAAGTATAAATAAAATTGACTGCCGTGATTGTTAAAGCCTTCAGCACAAATCAGTAAAATCATAATCCTTATTTATATATTTCTAATGATATTATTTTATATGATAAATGGTGGACTTTCTGTTATCAACCATCTTCAAATTACTAGGTATATTCATACTTGGATTTAGTAGCAACTATTTCAGTTTTAAGAAGGCTATTTCATGACCTGGCCACACTGTAAGTCAGATATAATAGTGATGAACTAGCACATATTTCATCATGATTTCTGCATGAATTATTGTATAATCTGCAGATTTTTGTGATGGCAATGAAATATAAATAATTTTAAATGCACCAATAAATTGCTTTTGCATCATGAGCCAGCTTTCCACTGTATTAACCAGTTGCATTAACATTAAGTTGCGATTTTATCTATGCCAGCTTACTTTAGGTGTTTCAAATTATTTCATCTGCAGTAAAAAAAATTGTAAAGCAAAAGGTATATTTTTTTTAATCGGATTTAAAATCAATCTTCAATACATGATTTATGCATGTTTTAAAATGTTATTACTTTGTTAAGTACATTTCTATGTTTTTATTTCTGGGTTAAAAGAGTTAGATAATCAAAACAATGGCAAGTCAGTTTTCTTGCTTATATATTTTCTTCCATTTTAAATACCATTTTTCTTCCATTTCACTTATATATATATATAGAAAGAAGTGTTTTTATGTTTTTCTTTTGTGTATACAGATATGATATGTTGAGCCTGTCTCCTTGCTGATTATGCCCAAATTTTCCCGAATGAATCCTTATTTAATGTCTTCTAAAGCTCTGCAAAGATCTCACCCTCACCTAATAACTGTAGCCTCTTTTGATCCTTTTTACAAAATTTCATGCATCTGTCTTGCTCTCCATTACCCTTCACCCTGACTTAAAGCTCCTTCCTGCACATTCATTAAAGAAATTGTTCTAATGGGCCTCCTTGTGCATTCAAGATTAACATTTTGTATGTCAGTTAAGCATGTTCTGTTATACTTACTATTATTATTATGGTTTTTTTTGTGTACAGTAAGTTGTCCATACAAAAATATTATCTTTACGTGCAGATATTGTGACTGATTTGCGACAATCGTGTGAATGGTTAACCTCTGGTAGCGACAGCATGATGCGTTCAAATTTCAAGCCATAAATCTAATGTAACCAGGAAATTATTACAGCATCTGATTCCTGTTTGTCTGTCGGATAAATACACATCTATGTAGCAAAAGTTCAAAGAAAATACTATTTTTGAAATTCCAAATGTAACATTTAACCCTAGATTATGATCATCATCATCATCATCGAGTGCTGTCTCCGCATCGAAGGTTGGCTACCATGGTGCGCCTTTCCACTCTGTCTCTTGCTTTGATGGTGCAGATTGTCATAGGCTGACTTGTCCATCTTTTGATGTTACTCGTCCATGTTAGTCTTGGTCTGCCTCTGCTACCTTGTATTTTCCCTTCCAATATTACCTTTATTAGGCTGTTGTGTCTTTTGACATGCCCCAAAAATATTTCATTTGTCTTGTTCTAATTGTGTTTTGTAATTCTCTTTTCATTTTTAGTTGTTTTAAAACTTCATCATTTCTTCTCTTTTCTTTCCATCCAATTCTATCTATTCTTCTATACATCCACATTTCAAAGGCATCAATTTTCTGTTCTGTTTTCTTATCTAATGTCCATGTTTCTGATTATGATACTGTAGTAAAAATGATCACATCAAAGCACAAATTCCTCAAAATTTTACATTTCACAGTGTTCAAACATTCGCTCCCTCTGTGTACCTTCCTAATCACCACTTCCAGTGACCCCTGTATATTTATTTGTTGCTATTGCTTTTGGATTTTTTTTTTTATATCATAAGATACATTGTTTAATGGAAAAAAAAATTATTGCTGTGATCAAGGAAAGTTCCTTGGTCATTGGCAGACATCAAACGGCCCTTTGTGACATGGGAAAAAAAGTGAATAACGCTATGAGGTAACCGAACTGACGGACTTATGGCAACAGTACCGATAGAAATTGTAACACGTCCGGTCCATGAGGTGAAACTCAGGTCATAAATCAACATGAGCCACAAAATTTTGAGTTCCTGTGTTTTACCTAGTGTAAACACATGGCTGTGTGTCAAAAGTTTGGAGAAAATACTATTTTTAAAGTATGTAATGTTACATTTAAGTGGTGGTAATTTTTACAACGGTATCGTAACAGGTAGAGTTACAGATAGATATAGTAATCGAGTGTTAAGTGGTAGGATTTTTAAGACAGTATCATGAAAACATTAGACACAGGTAGGAATCATAATCTAGGATTAACAATGGTTCTTTTTTCTCTCTGATCAAATTAATACACACAAAACATTAAAGACAGAAAACATAGCTAACATGGATCACAAATTGAATTCGACTCTGTTGATCAGTTTTTGTCACCAGGTAAGCATACAGGCTCTACCAATCCAGAAATTTTTTGTGAGGTGTATTTGGTTAATTAAGAAGTTAGCTTGATTGGATGGTGGAAAATAACTGTGCCTATAGGCATGGTTATGGTGTCTTATATAAACTGCCACTTATTTTCTGTCTTTATATTTGTGCGTATTTCAAAAAAATATTAATTCAAAATCATGGGTCAGTTTTTATTTGCAGTTCATATGTGTTTTACTGATTCTGTATTTATCATTGTTGTAGACTGCATCTTTATTTTAGATTTGTTTCTTATACACATGTTTGTTTTGAAAAATGTTCAGTGCATGATATGCTGGTATCTTTAATCATTTCTTATGCTATTTGAGACTTACAGATATATTTTTTTTTAATCTAGCAAGGTGTTTAAAATCAAGTTGAGAATGGATTAGTGGTATCATGAGCTAGCTTTTCATGTGGCTAGTGCTCAAAACACATCTTCCAGTTGACCCAGCTGAAAAATTGGGTACTTGACCTCAGTTTTGAAAAGGAGAGAGCAATGACTCCCATAAAATTTGTACCAAAGAGAAGTGGAATTATTACACTTCACTCACAAATGACAGTTATGCTATGGGATACTTTAACCTTTTGTCTTTAAGTACAGTAGAAAAAAAGATGATAAGATAGATACTCTCTCTGTTTCTTCCATCTTATGTCATCAGTATCTGTTTATGAGGTAACGTTTTTCCATGACATTTATCATCAACTATTTCACCCACAATCTCCAGAGAGAAAGAATGGAAATGGCAAGAAATTTAAGGGTGGGAAAAATAAGGGCCTGAAGAATGCTTCTAGCAACTACCGCGATATGCTGAGCAGCAAGAACAGAATGAGCAAGCTCAAAGCAGGTACCATAATTATTTCCACACTTGTGCTCAATGTCCCCACAGTAATCAAGGTGTCTGCAATATTTCTCAGTTGCTTCATAGGCCTCAAACTGGATGTTAATTGTTGTCGTCTTCTAGCTGTAAATTTTATTGAGAAGTTAAGTTTAATGCTCAATATAAATTATAAATAATTTATAATATAACCAAAAAAGGCCAAATGAATCTTCTTGGCTCTAACAATCTTCTTGCCTCTAACAATCTTCTTGGATCATGTATAAAATATTCAGTATTACCATTAAAAAAATTGTATATTATTTCTTTATTAACAAGGATGTAGTGTGGTGATTACAAGTTTGTGTCATAGCCTGAAGCCTTGGGTTTATTTTATGATAGACCATTCAGTCAACCCAGCTTGCAGAGTTAGGAAATGTTGAGAAACAAAAGGAAAGAATTACTCCTCTCAAATATTTATAATGTTGCTTAATACTGTGAAGTCAAAACATGTTATGTATATGTGTGGCTGCATAATACCCACTTACATACTTACCCACCTACTTGCCTACACTCGCACACACCAACAGTCACATGCATAAAAGTCCTGTAAAATAATTTGACACCAGAATAGGGTTGCCAGGTCTTACGTTTTTCCATTAAGATTCATGTTTTTTCATGACATTTTATGGCTTATATTTTTCTTCTTCCTGTAAACCAATTTCTGACATTTTCCTTGCAACCACAAAATTATTGGATAATATTTTTTAATCTGCATTAAATTTAATATGTTACACCATTTTTGTTCGTGGCTAGTTAAACATAGTTTCAGTATAATAGACCTGTGGTTGAGCTTCCTGGCCAACACAGTGCAACCTAATACTTTCAGTCTTGATGATGTGATTTGTGGCATGTAGAGCAGTAATTTGATTGTATAGATATGAGTAGTTTGTAGCAGACAGTACTTCAATATGAGTGGCAAAACCAGTCCTCCTAAGAAGAAAGTTAAATTACGTTATAGTTAAGTGTATTTGAAGAAATGGGAAGAGTCTTTTAAGTGGCTGGCCCCTAAAATAATCGGGCCTACTGTAAACCATGCCACAAAAACTTTAGCATCAGCCATGATGGACACTATGTGAAGCAATATGCCCCGTAGGGAGATCAGGAGAGTAAGGTCATCAGGAGAAGGAAAAATGTACTTTGGGAAGCAGCAAATCTACTAGCTTTTTCATAAATATTTAAAAAAAAAAGAAAAAGATTTTGACACAGTTACAGCTTGTGGATTAGGACTATCCTAATGTTAAAGTGAACCAAAGTTACAGCAGCATCAACTGCAGCAACCATTAGTGCCACGGCCATAACATAAAGAACAATAAATGGTTTATGATAAATCATGAAAATCTTTCTTTTTTTCCTGACAAAAACATACAATCTTTCTTTTGCCTGACAAAAACCTGGCACCCCTATCACAGAATTAAATATTGATTTTCATCTTATTAGGCCACAGAAATTTGGAGGTGGTAGGATCCAATGCGTTTCCTTGCTATTAACTTCCCTAACTCAATTAGCGGGGTACTCATTTTATCAACTAGGTTGACTGGAGAGCATCAGGCTATAATTCACTTATGACAATTTATATTTTTGTGAAAATTTTGGAAAATTTATGTTCAGGGAAATTTTATTTGTCTTATTGAAGCAATTTCTTTGGCTGTAATTCTTTTCCTGTTGTGTTGTTATTTGTAATAATTATTGATATATTTTCAAATCACAAAGTTAGCTTCTTACACACCAACCTTCATTTAAATTTCATCATGGTAAGTGTTTTATGAATGTGTGTCAACAAGATTACAAATCTGCTTCCAATTTTGCACTGCTTTGCTTGTGCAGCACAATTGCTGATTAACATTAACTCATTCTTTTATTCGTTATCTTTTTTCCTGCAATTTATTTGCGACTGAAGCCAAATTCTCATTAATTCATTTTGCAGAAATCATATGATGCAATTTAACTTCAATAAGAGCTCCCTTTTTCTTTAAGATGTTTTTGTGTTACTTTTGCCATTTAATAGAATTTACACTTTGCAGAACTTAATATTAAATAATTTGTGAAACTATAGAAATGGAACAATTTATAATAATAGTTTGTTTTTTTTGGCAGGTAAATAATAATAAAACTTTAGCAAATCTTGGAGTAAATTAAGAAATACTGAAATTAAAGAAGATTACGCAAGTATAATATATTAGGCATATAAAGAGACTTGACAAATTTCTGTAGATCGTAGCAGAAGGTAACATTGATTACAGACATAGGAAAGGATGGTTGTAATATCATTGGAAGGATGACATTAATAGATAGACTCACATCACATCATTCTATCAACAATTTACCAAAAGGATTGAATTGCCAGTCTTATCAAAGCTAGTTAATAAAATAAGATTTTAATGTTTATGATAAGCACGTAAAAGACCATATGTCAATACAAATCAAATGAGAAGACTAATTTTTTAGTTCCTCTCAGGCTGAAAATGACACATAGTCAGAAATATTTCTCCCACCAGTGCTACAGAGCTCAGGCTCTGTATTTAGGGCATCCTCTGTGATAATAAAAATAAGAGGTTTATGTATTAATGAACACTGTTCAATTATGTTGTGGTATGGTGGATAGGCGGCGGGAACAATCGAAGGCTATGCATGAAAAGTGTTCCTTGTTGCAGTTTCCTCATATTCCAAGTCCGGCTTGGTGCAGGAGCTACTGAGTTAGGTGCTCTGTGCATAACGTGATCTGTGTGTCTCATCCATTTTGATCATGTTTTGATATCCCAATTGTTTACGATGAATGATGATATCGTATGACAGGGAACATTTGGCTGTGTTCACTTTCTGTGCGGTTTAGCCTTATGTCTTTTGGCGTGTGCTGAGACTGCTATGATGGGGACTACAGTTACCTTTCTTTGTTTGGGAGATGAGATTCAGACGATTATGCTGGCATGGGCGGTTGAGCAATTATGGATTTTAATTCGTTTGCAGTGATACCGGGGCCTTCCATAAACAATCAAACAATAAAAAAAAAAAAACTGACTGTTTACCCTGACAATAGCTCAAATTGTTATATACTACAAGATTTCACTTTGTATTTGATTTTTTAATTTCATGTAATAAATAATTGTTGTGGCTAATTCTTTCTGTACAAATACAATTAATTCAAAAACACTTTTTGTGAACAAAGTTTGCAACATAATGTAGATTAATTATATTTTTTTTATTCAGCGGTCACAACATAAATAATTTGCGATATGTTGATGACACAGTCTTAATAGCAGAGACAGAGAAGGAACTACAAGAAATGATAGACACAGTAAAAGAAAGCTACAAAAAAGTTCTCAGTCTGAATAGTAAGAAAACAGAAGTAATGGTCATATTGAAGAAACAATCATCACCATCATGCAGCATAAAAATAAACAGAACAAATCTGAAACAAGTGCAACGTTTCAAATACTTGGGCACAACAATAACATCAGATGGGAGATGCACCACAGAAATAAAAAACAGAATAGCTCAGGCCAAAATAGCATTTCAGAAAATGAAAAATATCTTATGCAACAAATCTATGTCAATAGAAGTGAGAAAGAGAGTTCATAGTTCATGCTATATAGAACCAATTCTGACCTATAGAAGCGAATCATGGACAGTAGACAAACAAATGAAAAGACAGTTAGAGGCCACAGAGATGGGATTTCTCAGAAGAATGTTGAAAGTTTCCTGGACAGCTAAAAAGACCAATGAGGAAATTGTCAAAGAGGCCAACACAAAAAGGGAACTCCTAAAAAACATCAGAAAGAAACAATCAACATTTTTTGGGCACATCATGAGAAGAGGAAAGTTAGAATACTTGGTTACAACTGGCAAAATGAAAGGAAAGAAAGATCGTGGATAACAAAGAGAGAAAATACTGGATAGCTTGATGTCATGGCATGAAAAACAGTCAACAACAGAACTGATATAATGTCCCGTAGATAGAAGATTGTGGAAGGACATGATCGCCTATGCCAACCGGTATGGCACATGATGATGATGATGATGATATTTTTTTTGGTGGGAAATGGGAGATTTTTGTTTTCAGTGAGGTGGTAATTAGTCTCATTCCTGGTAAGATCAACGACTTCAATCAGAGTTAAATAAAAACATAAATCTCTAATCAATGCATTGACTGTACTAGGCAAGCATCCATCACTCTCAGCCCTTTGACCTTTGCTTCTTGATAGATCCAAGAAATTAGATAATATGAAAGGAAAGTAGAATATTTTTTGTAGATAGTTTTTTTTATTTACATATATTTATCTACATTTACAAGAGTTTTGTGAGGTCTTATTCAGTAAGAGTCAATCACATTTGCAGTGACATTTGTATTTTAAAAAATTATGTGCAATATTTGACATCATTTTGAGACATCATGCTGGTCAACTTATAAGATATTGATGAACAGCATAAATAATGCAGGTTTTTAATGTCACTTTGAATACAGCATCTTGGGTATTTGGTAAGAGTTTATTTGCTTGACATTTTTTATTACACGTGATGTTTGACTATTATATGAACATGTTTTGACTGTTGATGTTTGTTGTCATCATATTATTTTATATTTCATGACATGTGATGTATAGCTGTTATGGTATATTTTATTTGTGTGGGGAAGCGTAACATTTTATGTTCTCATAATATTTGATGTTTTTTTGTGTCTTGAGATCAACATAAAATTGCATGGTCTATTTATCAATTATTTGATATCAAAGTGAGCTTCTAAAAATTATTAATTAAAGTCAAGGTGTTTCATCTTCCTTTGATTAATATTTTGCACAGAGACTTAATTTCTATTATCCAGTAAATTGTAAATGTACGTGGTATCGTATATATTAAGATATTTAGACTTAGAAGCTGTATGTATTTTTCTTGAATGAAAATTTAAATTTAAAAAAAAAAAGAGAAAAAAAGGGGTAACATAGTTTTACAGAGATGAGTAACAAAACAAAAGCAAAACAATGTTGCGGCTCAGTAGGCTTTCAGCTGGTGGAATAGATACAACATACAAATATATTAATGCACATGAAATATAACCACATAACAGTAATATATTAGACTGTCTTTCTTCCCTGAGAATTCACTTCACTGAGGTACTGGCCCAAAGTGCATTGTGGTCAACTGCAGACTGTTTTTCTTGTTCTTTCTTAATCTCTCTCTCTCTCCTCTCTTTTTCTCTTGCTCTCTAATTATCAGTCTCAGTCTCTCTATATACATCAAACTCTCTCAGAATCATCACCCACTCTTATTTTCACTCAATTTTTTTTTTCAGTTCCTTTCTCTGTCACTTTCTCATTCTCTCACTTTTAATATCTCACCCCTAACCCCAATTTCTTTCTTAGTCTGTCTCACCCAATGTTTCAATGAATTGCTGCATTTCTTTCTCCCTGTTGCATAGAGCGAGAAATACAAAAACATTATAGAGTGTAGCCACAATGTTTTATTAATTGTCAAGTGCTTTCATTTATCACAAACCAATATATCATATCAAAATATAGCCTAATTTATGCATACACTTTAAAGTTCAAAGTTTAAGGAAAAGTATATCTAGATCAAATTTTGCTGTTCAGTTTAGTATCTAATAAGTAAACTTCTAAATTAAGAACTGAGACTATATTGAATGAGTCTCCATTAATTAAGAACTGAGACTGTGTTGAATGAGTTATCCCCATTAATTACTGAAAAAACGTTTAATGAAGCGTCTCCATTAATTAAGAACTAAGACTGTTGAATGAGTTATCCCCATTAATTACTGAGAAAACGTTTAATGAGGTGTCTCCATTAATTAAGAACTAAGACTGTTGAATGAGTTATCCCCATTAATTACTGAGAAAACATTTAATTAAGTGTCTCCATTAATTAAAAACTGAGACTGAGTTGAATGAGTTATCCCCATTAATTACTGAGAAAACATTTAATGAAGCGTCTCCATTAATTAAGAACTTAGTGTTGAATGAGCTATCCTCATTAAGTAAGAACTCAGACAGTATTTTGCTTTCATGATTAATTGAGAACAGAGACATTTTTTAGTTAAACTCATTAATACATTAACAACTGAGACAGTGTTGAATGTTTTTTATCAAGAGTTGATACGTTATTACAATTTGTTTGACAGTCATTCCTGTAATAATTTTGGATTATTATCTTTCTTGGTGACATGGCAGTGTCAACTCTTTTTTATCTACTGACTGACTAAAATAGCCATGTAACTCTACAATATCTTACCTTGCAAGTTACTTCCTGTTCTTTGTTTTCTGTTGTTGACTCTCCTCCTTGCTTCAGTATATCTCACTAATTACAGCATTAAAACAGGAGAATATAATGAAAATAAATTAAATTGCATTGAGGAAATTCTCTGTGACAGTTAGTACTTGTAAAGATATTTTGATACAGACTATAATGAATCGTAACTAATGAGTTAAACTGTCCAGTATTTCTTTGGAATCTGTCTCTCTTCCCCATACAACTACCCATTGTCACATTGTATTTTAATCTTTTACTGCCATAAACAGGAGTGTTGAAAAATCTTTTTTTTTTTTTAAATTTGAAAATTTGAAAATAAAATGTTTAAAGTTCCCCTGGACAGCTAAAAAGACCAATGAGGAGATTCTCAAAGAGACCAACACAAAAAGGGAGCTCCTAAAAACATCTGAAAGAAACAATCAACATTTTTCAGGCACATCATGAGGAGAGGAAAGTTGGAATACTTGATTACAACTGGCAAAATAAAAGTAAAGAGATATTGTGGACGACAAAAAGAAAAAGTACTGGATAGCTTAGTGTCATGGCATGGAAAACAGTCAACAACAGAACTGATACAATGCACTGTAGATAGAAGATTGTGGAAGGACATGATCACCTATGCCAGCCGGTATGGCACATGATGATGATGACTGTCATAAATTGTTCACTGAAGTGCTTTTTTCTTAGTGTAATTTATTTTTGAAATTACTCATACCATTGACCTCTGAGTACATGATGGGGCTGCAAATCTGACCTAATGAACTAAATACCAAATTAAAGACTCTAATACCAGGAATGGTGGGTACCACAGGTAGTACTGTTGTATCAGTTAAAAAAATGCCCCATATGTCCAATGATGAGATAAGCCATGCACGTATAAACAACATTCAAAGCTCTATCAACTGGGAAGGACACCCTGGAAAGCAAACCACTTCTGTCTAGCAGCTGCTATCCAGAGAAAGAAAGGCTATGAGAGAACACCCAGATAGAAACTATGGGCAGGGTGAGCTCAACATCCCTGACTAACATCCACCTTGCGAAAAGAAAAACTCTTATGCCAAACAAGGATCCAACCTGCCGAAGAGAGTGGGTCAGCCATGGCACAGGTCTAAGGGAAAAATCAGGACACACACGCTCATATTAGTACAGACCATGTGACTACCTCATCTTATTTCATGATGTTGTCCCTGTCCATCCATCATGAAACAGGACAAAATCAAATTCTCATGATGAAAAGACTTGAACGCTGAAGACGAAATGTAGATGTTATTTGAATACTGGTTAAAGGAACTGTCCTAACAGCACCCAGAGTAGACCAATATATAATTCTCACTCTCAGAGTAGACCAATATATAATTCTCTCTCTCTCAGAGTAGACCAGTATATAATTCTCTCTCTCAGAGTAGACCAATATATAATTCTCTCTCTCAGAGTAGACCAATATATAATTCTCTCTCTCAGAGTAGGACTCCAGACTCTCTCATGAAGTCAGCTGTTTAAGTGATTCAATTGACCCATATAGTTTCTCTTCCAGGGAGGTGGGTGTGGACCACATTGCTCTTCTCAAGTCTGTGTACTGGGGGCAATCCTGTAGAACATGTTTTGTAGTCATATTGTCGAGCGTACAGTGGCATAGGCTGGTTGTACCTATTTTGAATTTGGTGAACATGTGATTTCTCATTCTATTGTGGCCAGTACCAATTTGGTGTCATGGCATGGAAAACAGTCAATAATTTCTAAGATATTAAAGTTATATATAATTCCAACAGGTGACAAAAAGCGGCATGCTCATAGTCCATTTAGTATGCTGATTATACATACTCCTAAACTATCCCCTCTAAACTATCCCCTCAGTCATTCCTTCTTACTTGTACTCAAACAAATACCAAGTTACTTTCCAAAGAGCAATTTTAGGAAGTCTTCAGGATATTATTCTTCTCAAACTCTAAATTTAGCACATTGTTTCTCAAAGCTTTTCAGTTGACCTCAAATTGAAACAATAGATTCATACAAGTTTTTGAAGATTTCAGCAAGTTTTATCTACCTGTGACAGGGGCCATTAAACTCTGGATCCTGCTAAGCTTGAAAGCAAGTTCAATAACGTAAAAGCTTTCTTGAAAGGAATCTCAGAAAGTAGTGCAGAATACCAGTAATTACCTCAACACCCACTCTCTTTTGCTGGAGGTAGTTAAAACATAAGCCCTGCTTTGTTCAGGGATAATTTGGAGGCATTGTCTTGTGTTGTGTTCACAGTTAGCTCTAAGTCTGTTTGTCTCTTTTTGTATTTTCTTGGTGCATCATTTGGCAATTCATTGTTATTTGATTTTGTTCAGTTCATTGTTGCTTGGTTTTATCACACTTTTTTGCTAGTGATTGCAGTGCATGACTTTATTTTGAATATATTCTTGATTTTATCATGCTTAATGATTATTCTGTATCAATCATAGTAAGGTAGAGCGCGTGGCCGTGCGGCTAAAACCACTGTTCCGCTGGCTGAAAAGCCGACGTTCGGTGTTCGAAGCCCGCGGTAGACAGAAAGGATTTTTTCTATCGGGGGTGAAATAAAAATTCTGAGTCTCACACGTCGTGGCGACTGCTTTGACCAAGCGGCCTTTATTTCCCTGGTTCTATCGTTGCCCCCCGTCATACACCAGCAATGGTACTATGTGACGTAAAGATAGTAAGTAATCATAGTATGCAGATTAATACAAATTAGCATTATTACTATTGAAAACTGCTAGAACAAAAAATTCAGATAAGAGAGGGAGTATCTGGGTCTACACCCTATGGGCTGGCTATGGCTCAAAAGGTCAATAGATAGATACAGATAAACTAAGGTGTGGTGAAATCCATGGACTGCAAAGTAGAGAAAAAGGTAACAACTCTAAACAAGAAGATTCTTATCAGATCTCCAGGCAACAGATGAAGACAAAAGTTGTATTTGGGTAGACTCTTATGCCTGCAACTTTAACAAATTTGCTACCAAGTGGTTTTATACACTGTGATTATGCTGTTTTTATTTTTCAGAATTAAAAAAAAAATTTGAAAAAAACAGCAAGAAAATAATGAAAATTGATCCAAAACACATGATTTATTCTGACAATTTTCTCAGGAAGCTGGAAAAGATGTTAAATAAAAGAATTGCAAAGTTTTAGTGGAGATAATTGTGGAAATGTAAATAAATTCTTCATCTTCTTCCTTTTTAGCTCCCAGTGGAGCATAGGTCTTCAACAAACACTTTCCAAGTCGTTCTGTTTTCTGCCAATCTTTTAAGATCATTCCATGTCTTCCACATCATCTTCATCTCTGCTTCTGTCTGTCTTCTCCAAGAATTCCTTGGTCTTCCTCTTTGTCTTTTCCCCTGGGGATTCCAAAAAGGGCCTGTTGTGTAATACTCTCAGTTGGCTTCCATAGTGTGTGTCCTATCCAGCACCATCATCTTCGCTGTATCTCTTTATCCACTGGTATTTGACTGGTACATTTCCAAAAATCTGTGTTAGTGATTTTGTCCTGCCATTTCCATCCTTTTATTCTGAGTAAGCATCCATTAATGAAAGTCTGTATCTTCGTGATTGTCAATTTTGTTGTTCTCCATGTTTCACAGCCATATAAAAGGACTGACTTAACATTTGAGTTGAAAATTTTTATTTTTGTATTTAACCTAATTTCTTTGGATTTCCATATGTTTTCCAGTGCAACAAAAGCTCCTCTTGCTTTTGATATCCTTATTTTTTTTTAGCATTTTCTGTACCTCCCTCTTTATCTATATTACTGCCCAGATATATGTAAGATTGTACGTCTAGTAGAGGTATTTCTCCTAATTTTATTTGGTTATTTGTCAATAAATTAAAAGCCATATTTTACTGCTCCAGGCACCCAATATATTAAACAAGCTTGTCATCTTGACTTACAAATTGAAGTAATGCACTTGAGCCACATAACTCACTGTTTTGATTTGAGAGTTTTATTTCTAAAGTACATAATTTGTTTCTATCACAGATGGTTCATGTCATTGTTTTCATTTCTTACCAGAAACTAAAATGTGAAAGTTCTTGTCATTCAGATAAATAGTTCCCAAAACTTTTGGACAACCATTCCTTTGATGCCATATAAAATTGATAACCTGCATGGGGGTAATTTGTCCTAAATAATTAGATATATATATCATCATCATCATCAAGTACCGTGCCTACTGGCGTAGGTGATCATGTCTCTCCACAATTTTTGGTCTCGGCAGCTATTTATCATTTCTGTTGTTGACCCTCTCCCAAGCCATTCTCTTAAGCTGTCTGTTATTTTTTCTCTTTGCTTCCCTCTATTTCTTCGTCCCTCAATTTTTCCAGTTGTTACAATATATTCCAGTTGTTCTCTTCTCATTACATGGCCAAAAAATGATGATTGTCTCTTCCTAATATTGGAAATTAGCTCTCTTTTTGCTTTGACCTCTCTCAGAACATTTTCATTACTCTTCTTAGCTGTCCATGGTACTCTCAACATTGGCGATTCATGATTGTACAAAGAAATTACGATAGTGGTTTTTTGTTGCCTTCTGTCGGATTGTTTATGGTTGGCTCCGCTAGCCTTTGACTAAAAAGTCTCACCCACAATGCAGTGAGGTTGTATTATTTCGGGGTACCCTCCCTTAGCCTTTATATATGTATATATATATATATATAGAGAGAGAGAGAGTGAGAGAGAGACCTCGGTAGTTCAATTTCCGCTGGAAGCAGTCTGAATTGTACTTGTGATTAGAAAAAAAAATACCCCTTGGTCAACACCAGCCACTGGCAGAAATGGGTACCAGGGTATTACTCTGGAAATTTGTTGGATCTTTTTTTTTTAATCGTAATGGCTCATCCTACATCCCTAGACCAGCTGTATGCTAATCTTACGGTCTGTTGTTTGATATGAGACGGGAATAATCTGACAGCTAACTGTGTGTCTATATGTTCAGAATTGGAGTCAACAACGATGGCCTAACATCATCAAGTGCTATACATTAAAAAAAAATTATAACGATCATCATTTTCAAGAGGACGTGAACTTCTGGTATATGGTGGATAGGCGGCAAGAACAGTTGAAGGCTATGCATGAAAAGTGTTCCTTGTTGCAGTTTCCTCATATTCCAAGTCCGGCTTGTTGCAGGAGCTACTGAGTTAAGTGCTCTGTGCACACCATGAGCTGTGTGTCTCATCCATTTTGATCATGTTTCGATATTCCAATTGTTTACGATGAATGATGATATCATATGACGGGGAACAGTTGGCAGTGTTCACTTACTGCGCGGTTTAGCCTTATGTCTTTTGGCATGTGCTGAGACTGCTACGATGGGGACTACAGTTGTCTTTGTTTGTTTGGGAGATGAGATATTTGGATGATTGTGCTGGCATGGGCGGTTGAGCAATTATGGATTTTAATTCGTTTGCAGTGATACCGGGGCCTTCCATAACCAAACCAAACCAATACTCTGGGAAGGGTGAGGAATGCTGCCTTGCATTGTGAGTTTTGATACTTAAAGTGACATTATCCAGAAGTCTTCAAACACTTCTGGATAGGTGGCCGAGCACATATGGGTGAAAACTCGCTTACTGAGATGCCAATTCAAGTCTCGTCCTTTACCTTTAAATAGATATATCTCACTCCCCCACTCAGTCTTCTTTCTTATGTTCTAATTCACTCCACACTGTCTCTCCTATCTCCATCCTCTTTTATACATCCCCACAGTTTTCTGATTTCTGTCACCTGACACTATCATTTCTCATCTCTTTTGTTCAACTTGTGCTCAACTCTGGCTTGATGCTTTTAAACTTTCTTCTATTGAATCATTTGTGTCATTAAGTCACTCTGTCTACTTCTTTGGTTTAATAAGTACTCTGTACCTGTATATCTAATCAATCATTAGAATATGCAGGTTTATCTTCAGGTATGGTCACATTTAATTTATTTTTGGGAGTTAAATAGGGCAAGTATATGACTCCACGGCAGATAGTGAACCAGCAACCTTGAGCAGACTGCAAGAACTGCATCTCAGGAGAAGCATTGCCAGAAATGAGAGTTATGTGAGTTGCATGAGAAGATTAATCACTCAACAGAGAACCAGTGTTCTCAATTGTTTCACCCTGCAGGATTTGTTGAAGAGGAGATCTGAGAACTTATTGACAAATTGTTCAATTTGCAGTGATGACAATGTGATGATTAACAATTGGTTGACCAAAATAAAAATATGGGAGCCTAACTTATGTCCTGTGTATTATGCCAGCAGGGACAAGCAGCCTTTTTTTTCAACATAAAACTCCTCTAGGATAAGGATTTGTGTCATCTATCAATTACGTAAAGCTTTTACCATACCATTTTTTTCTATTTTTTTTTTTTAATTTTTCCTCTAGAATAATCTCTAACCAAAACAGCTTTCTATAGCAAAAGTCACATGTTGGCTTTGAAGAAGAACCATTTCTGATGCTATGAAGTTCATGCACTGATCTGAAATCTTCATGAGCAATTGTAAATAGATCAGAATGGTAATGTAAACAATTCAAGTGCAATGATGAAGGTTCATTGTACAAGAATTATGACTTTTTACAATCATAAAGTAACTGAGTTTGGGTATAAACTTCTCAACAAGAAATACATTTGATCCAAGGTGCCATTTTAATTTGCATTTAATTTGTCAATTAAAGTTTGAAAATAAAATACATATGTGATTATGTCAAATGTATCCATTGTGATAGTGAAGTTGTAAATGACTGCTTAACACTTAGTGAGTGCCAGTGGAAACTGGGAAAAACCACATTCTGATGGGCTCATTTTCCAGCACAAATTTGTTTATGATAACTTCTTCTTCTTTTACCTTTTAGCTCCTGGTGGAGCATAGGTCTTCAACAAACACTTTCCAAGTCGTTCTGTTTTTTGCAATTCTTTTAAGATCATTCCATGTCTTCCCCATCATCTTCATCTCTGCTTCAATCTGTCTTCTCCAAGAATTCCTTGGTCTTCCTCTTTGTCTTTTCCCCTGGGGATTCCAAAAAAGGGCCTGTTGTGTAATACTCTCAGTTGGCTTCCGTAGTGTGTGTCCTATCCATCGCCATCGTCTTCGCTGTATCTCTTTATCCACTGGTATTTGACCGGTACATTTCCATAATTCCACGTTAGTGACTTTGTCCTGCCATTTCCATCCCTTTATTCTGCGCAAGCATCCATTAATGAAAGTCTGTACTTTCGTGATTGTCAATTTTGTCATTCTCCATGTTTCACAGCCATATAATAGGACCGACTTAACATTTGAGTTGAAAATTTTTATTTTTGTATTTAGCCTAATTTCTTTGGATTTCCATATGTTTCCCAGTGCAATGAAAGCTCCTCTTGCTTTTGATATCCTTATTTTGGTATCATTTTCTGTTCCTCCCTCTTTATCTATATTACTGCCCAGATATATATAAGATTGTACGTCTAGTAGAGGTATTTCTCCTAGTTTTATATGGTTATTGCCAACTGCATTAATTCTCATAATATTGGTCTTATCTCTATTAATCTTTAGTCCTAGCTGTTGTGATCTCTCATCTAATATACTCATTTTATCCTGCATCTGTTGATGGCTGTGTGATAGGAGAGCTATGTCATCAGCAAAGTCTAAATCATCAAGTTGTTTGGTCAGTGACCACTGGATCCCATTTCTGTTGTTTTGAGTTATTTTCATAATCCAATCTATGGCCAGTAGAAAGAGAAATGGAGACAGGAGGCATCCTTGCCTTACTCCTGTTCTTATTTCAAATGCTTCTGTAAGCTGTCCTTCATGCACCACACTACATTTTGTTCCTTCATACATTGTTTTTATCAGGTTAATAAACTTTATGGGGATTCCGTAATGACTCAGCAACTTCCAAAGCATTCTTCTGTCTAAACTATCAAATGCCTTTTCGTAATCTATGAATCCAATATATAGTGGGGATTTTAGTTCTAAACTTTGTTCAACTATTATACGTAGGGTAGTTATTTGATCAGCACATGATCTGTTCTTCCTAAAACCTGCTTGTTCATCTCTCAAGTGTTTCTCTATAGCCTCTTTTAGTCTCTCCAGAATGATTCTGCCTAATATTTTTCCTGGCACTGATAGTAGCATAATTCCCCTATAATTTGTGCACTCCTGTAAACTTCCTTTCTTTGGTAGTTTGATCATATAACCTTCTCTCCAGTCTTTAGGTATTTCTTCCCTCTCCCAAATTTTATCCAATAGATCCTGTAACATCTTGGTAGAGGTGTTAATATCTGCTTTGATGGCTTCCGAAGGAATTTCATCTGGTCCTGTGGCTTTACCATCTTTTAATAATTTGATGGCTTTCATTATTTCTTCTTTGCTTGGTTTTCCGCAGTTAACGTGTAACTCTTCTTCTGCTGGTAGTATATCTGGAGGATTATTTGAGCCGGGTCTGTTCAAAAGTTCTTCAAAGTGTTCTTTCCATCTCTCCATTTGTTCCCTTATATTACTAAGCAGATTTCCTTTCTTGTCTTTGATAAAGGCGTTGATCTGTTTGTATTTTCCACCTAATTTCTTTGTGCTGTTGTACAGTTCTTTCATATTCCCTTTATTTGCTGCTTCTTCTGCCTCTTTAGCTAGTTCATCTATATATTTCCTCTTATCCCTTTTAATGCATCTTCTCACTTCTTTGTTCACCTCTGTGTAAGCTTCCTGTGTCTTGGCTTTATTACTTCTTGTTTTGCTTTTATTTATGTCTGCTTTCTTGTTCTTTCTTTCTTTAATTTTATCCAGGGTCTCTGCTGTCATCCATGCCTTATTCTGGCGTTCTCTTTTCCCCAGTGTTTCTTCGCATGTCTCTTTCCATATATTTTTTACCTGTTTCCAATGATCTTCTATATTTATTGTATTTTCTAGTTGTTGGAGGACTTGGTATTTGTTTGATATTGTGACTGCGAATTTATCTTTAATTCCTTGTTCTTTAAGAAACCCTACATTGAATTACTTTCTACCCTTATTCGTTGTATTATACCTTTTTAATTTAATTTTAAGTTTGGCTAACAGAAGATGATGATCAGAATCTATATCTGCCCCTCTATATACTTTTACATCCTGTAAGGATGACTTAAATTTATTATTAATACATATGTGATCAATTTGATTTTCCGTTCTATGATCTGGTGACACCCATGTAGCTTTGTGTATTCTTTTATGTTGGAATATTGTTCCTCCTAGGCTCATTTGATTAAGGGCGCAGAAATTCACAAATATCTCTCCATTCTCGTTTATATCTCCAAGTCCATGTTTTCCCATAATCTCTTCGAAGCCTCTGTTGTCTGATCCTACCTTAGCATTTAGGTCTCCCATCAAGATTATAATATCCTTGGCTCGTCTTGCATCCATCTGCCATTGTAGCTGTTTATAAAAATCATCTTTAACTGAGTCATCTTTATCGTTGGTTGGTGCATAGCATTGTATAATGTGTAATTTTATTTTGTTTTTGGTTGTTCTAAATGTTGCTCTCACCAGTCTTGGTCCCACTGCCTCCCATTCTATTAGTGTCTTCTGTGCATTTTTTGATAGCATTATAGCTACCCCTTCGCTATGTTGTGCTCCTGGTTCCTGGTGTCCTGATGATAAAATCATCTCCCCTGTATTCAATTTTATTCTCTCTGCTCCCAGCCATCTTGTTTCACACATTCCCAGAATATCTATCTTATAGTTGGTCATTTCTGCTGCCACTTGTGCCGCTTTTCCCTGTTCGTTAAGGGTACGAACATTCCAGGTGCCAATTCTGGATGATTTCCTGGTAGACAAAGGGTGAGTCGGCAACCCGGACTCCTTATGGCTTTCTCCGGATTGCGTCATACGTCTCTTAGACAGAGAGCCCTTCTCTTTCCTGGTTGACGGATTAACTTTATCTTTCTTTGACTTGTTCATGTTTGTGAAGTTTTTTCGGCTTACTTTTTTTACAGTATGGGATAGCCAGTCCCATGCCTAACCCTCCTTTCTCGCCTCTTACGAACATGCCTGGTAGGGTACAGCGCCGCTATTCTTTACTCCCCTTTCGGGCCCCGGCAGCGCACGGTGTACAAGAATTATGACTTTTTACAATCATAAAGTAACTGAGTTTGGGTATAAACTTCTCAACAAGAAATAAATTTGATCCAAGGTGCCATTTTAATTTGCATTTAATTTGTCAATTAAAGTTTGAAAATAAAATACATATGTGATTATGTCAAATGTATCCATTGTGATAGTGAAGTTGTAAATGACTGCTTAACACTTAGTGAGTGCCAGTGGAAACTGGGAAAAACCACATTCTGATGGGCTCATTTTCCAGCACAAATTTGTTTATGATAACAGTCACACAAAATTTATTGTAGATTTTACTATTCACTATCGTTTGTTCTTGTATGACATATCAAAATGTTCAGAAGTGATGGTTTTATGTGTTTACAGTGGTAGAAATCTGTATTAAGAAAGTGGCATGCAAAATAAGCTTGAATGATAAGAAAAAAAATTAAACGATAAAATAGAAAAAGAAAGAAATTTACTTACTGGTCTGTTGATGAGATCAGCTAAATCCATTGCAATTATATACATAGCAATGAAATATAACATTCCTTGAGTAATATATCCTTGAATAATATACTCCATATTTATACAATTTAGGCAAATTTCATTACAACTTAAACACTTTTATGATCATTTATGGAATGGGCCGTAATTTTTGTTTCTAATTCTACGGAAACAACAACAAAAAATCTGTGCTTTAATTTTAATTTGCACAGAAAAATCTGTGCTTTTATTTTAATTTGCACCAGGCTACAGATGTGGAAAATGGTGGAATGCTAGCCACATAATATAGGAGAGATCCCTGCACAAAACTTGTACTAAAAGGTATTTGTTTTAAACAGCAGAAAATTAATTATGGGCTTGTAAAATTTTAAAATGTTGTCATCCATGCTAGTTGGACACTCACCCAATTTCGGAATATATCAATCCAACTACCTAGGATCCACATTTAATAAGGATTAAAACAACCTGTGTGTAGCATAGTAGGTATTTCATAATTAGTTTGCGTAGCAACTAATAGTGTTATTTACTGTGCAATTTGTTGTAGCAGGAGTTTGCTATTTGTTAGTGCATTCTCATTAGCCACTTGTTGTAATTATTCTTAACATTTTTATATTGAGGCTTTACAAGTCTTTTACCTTAACTGAAAATTGCATTTCCACCTCATTTTAGTTATAACCAGTTACTTTTATATACACAGATACTGTACATACATAAAACTTAACAGCAAGGAAAAGCATTGCCACTTTTAACCTCTAGATACTGTTGTTCGATGTGATTTTGTGTAATACTTCACCTCAATATAACATTATATGTTGCAGGACATCATGTAAATGATGTAAAATAAATCATATACTTTTCAACATTGTGTTATAAAATATAGAATAATTTTTGTATGGATAAAAATACATTTGTAACAATAAATACACAGAAGTTATTCTTTTTCAGATGGTATCATTGTCTTAACATTTGCAAACTAATCCTATTTATCAACATATATATCAATATATCAACATATGCAATACAGTTTTGTTGTCAGCTCAGTTTTCTGTTGTACGTTAAGTGCTGTTATAGATTAAGCGATGTTATGGGTGAAGTGCTGTTATGGGTTAAGTAAGTATGCACTATAGCAGTTGTTAGTCCTAGCTTCTGTCAGGATTTATGTAATATTTATTGTCTGTATGTCTGAGACTTGGTGTTTCTTGAACCATGAAGATAGGTCATTGATGGTTTTAGATATGTAAAAATGTCTAGTTTGACTCCATTCCCTTGTGATGACCAAGCCATTTTAGTTTCAGTTTTTCTATGTGTTTTGTGCAAAACGGTAGGAAGATTAGTTCCAACAATATTTTGTTGTTTTAATTTCTCATTCTGCCTCTGCTAGTAACATTAATTATTTTTCTCAAGTATCTCATCTCATATATTGTGATTTATCTTGTTTGTACCCTGAGTGAGGACTATGCTAAACAGTTATAACAGTGTGGTGACATAAATATGTTATTTCATTTGTTGCCATTTTGAAGTTTGATTAATTGAGAAAAGTATAATTAGTTTGTCACAGTTTTAGCCTTCTGACATTTTGTTTCAATTTCTCTGTTGAGCTTCTGTCCGCTGTGAGAATACTCTCCAGGTATTTGCATGCTGGGATATTGTTTTAGGTTGGCAGCATTGACTTGTATGGTTAAGTGAGCCAGGCAATCTTCTTATTTTCATAATTTCGGTTAAAGATGTACTAATTGTTAAATGTTGCATCCTCTTCAGAACCATAATGAGAAGCAATTATGTAATGTTGTTTATCCTTTTTTTTTTTTTAATCATTCAACATCGCTATTTACAAAAAGTTGTTCATTCAGTGAGTCATATTATGAGTCTGCTTCATCTGCTTAGTATTTTTCATATTCTAGAATTACTTTATCTTCAGTGTTTGTTTCTGATGTAATTAAGTTATAGCCTATATATATATATATATATATATATATATATATATATATATATGAGGTATTTTGAATAGCATTGAAGATAGACGTACAGCTCTGCCTCACTCCTCTTGAACTTGAACACATTGGTTAGTTCATTGTTCTACCACACTTATGGTGAATTATAATAAGCAATTGTTACTCTTCTCTATATAGTTCTAATATAGTATACCTCAGTGTTTGCTTCTATCTATTCTGTCAAAAAACCATTTCTTAATGTATAAACATTATGTAGAGTTGTCAGTCATGTTCACTTTGTTATATTATAATTAATAGGGCATTAGTACAATTCTTTCCCTGTCTAAATTCAATTTAAATCTTACTCAACTGGTGTTTTGTAATTAGTTTTATTTATTCTTCTTCTATTTGTGTTAACATCATTCCAGTATGACTTGATAGTGATATAGCTCTATAAGCATCACACTGTTTTTTATTGCAATTATTTTTTCCAAATTGGTGCAGTTATGACTTTGCTATTAATCAAATAAGAAAATAAGTTCATCGGTGCTATATAGATCGAATTTTGACCTATGGAAGCCAATCATGGACAGTAGACAAACAAATGAAAAGACAATTCTTCTTCTTTCTTCTTCTTTTCTCTTTTCTATCTATCTATTGTCCTTTCGAGCCGAAGACGGCACATAAGGCAGAACCACAATCTCAAAAACAGAAACCCCTGCGTGCCGAAGTGGCACATATTGCAGAGATCACTGCTTCTAAAATCTATGGTTCTGTTTCCATAACAATGATTTTTACAATGACAGCTTGTCAAGCCATCGATCAGCCTCCTTAGTCGCCTCTTACGACATGCCTGGAAGGTCACAGTGTCACTATTCTTTACTTCCCACATAATGAGGCCCCGGTAACACACGGGATATGCCTGTATGGCTCTCCTAAATGTGACCTCTTGAGATGTTGTTATTATCTAGCATCACTATGAGACACACGGGACATTCAGTGGTCCAGCATGGCACTTTGTGATGCACTTCTCTTTTCACTGATACCTAAAAAGTGTCGTGGTTTATGTCATTTGTCGTTCTTGAGCTGCTCGAACTGTATGAATTAGTGATTTTCCTTTGTTGTTACATGTCTCTGTCACTGCATCTATCTATCTTCTTCTGGGTCTTCCTCTTGGTCTTTTTCCATGCATTCTCGAGAAGAACGCCCTTGATGGTGATTGGTGAGGATTCATTCTGACCAGGTGGTCAAACCATTTAAGATGTTGTTGTTCTATATATTCTTGACAGGGTTTAGTTCCTACTATTTTTCTTATGGTTTCATTTGGTATTCTATCTCTTCTTGTGTTGTTTGTTGCTTTTCTCAAGCATCGCATCTTACATGTATTGATCTTTCTTAAATGGGATTTAGAAAGGGTCCATGTTTAACTTTCATAGCACAAAGTTGGTATGAAAATGCTATTTATTATTTGTTGTTTAGCTGGCATAGAAATGTTTGGATGTCTTAGCAATGGTGAAAGCCGGTATGTGACAGCATTTGCGTTTTGTATTCTCATGTCAATTTCTCTGTCTAGTTTTCCATCTTTTGTGAACATTGTGCCTAAATACTTGAATTCCTCTACTTGTTTTATTTCTTTATCTTTGATCTTAATGTTTAATGGGTGTCTTAATTTGCTTATTCTTATAGCCTCTGTTTTTGCTGTGTTAATTTTCATACTGTAGTTTGTGCAGCTTTTATCTAGAGATGTTAAATGCTATTGTAGCAGGTTTTCATCCTCATATATTAGGCATTGGTCATCTGCGAAGAGTAGCGCGTTGATGTTGGAGTTTTCTACCTCTATGTTATTATTTTATTTTTCCTTATTGTTGGTTGTTTCCTGATTTATTTTGTCCATATATATGATGAAGAGGAGTGGTGAGAGGACGCATCCTTGTCTTACACCTGTTGTAACCTGAAACCATTCTGACAGACCTTCTGATGTTCTAACGGTACTTTGACTGTTTTTATATAATGCCATTATATTATCTAGTAGGAAAAGACAATTAGAAGCCACAAAGATGGAATTTCTCAGAAGAATGTTGAAAGTTCCCTGGACAGCTAAAAAGACCAATGAGGAAGTTCTCAAAGAGGCCAACACAAAAAGGTAGCTCCTAAAAAACATAAGAAAGAAACAATCAACATTTTTCGGGCACATCATGAGATGAGGAAAGTTGGAATACTTGGTTATAACTGGCAAAATAAAAGGAAAGAGAGATCACGGACGACAAAGAGAGAAAATACTGGATAGCTTGGTTTCATGGCATGGAAAACAGTCAACAACAGAACTGATACGATGCACTGTAGATAGAAGATTGTGGAAGGACATGATCGCCTATGCCAACCGGTATGGCACATGATGATGATTAATCAAGGGCACTTCTTTCTATTGCTGTAAATATTATATTCAGATATTTTACTTCTCTATCCCTGATGTTTTTGACCTCTTTACTGGCTATTTTACTTTCAATTAATGCAGATTTGTGTTTAATCTGTTATCATTCAATTGTGTAAATATTATTCCTGGTTCTTCTTGCTCCTTAAAAATGTTCTTGTATGTGTGTTTGTCAAATGTGAGTTTTTAGAAGTATTCTTTCTATCTGGCATTTTTAGCACACTGAATACTATTATTCAATTTCTCTGTTTCGCGTAAATGTGGAACTAAAGCTTTTGTCTCTCACTCTATAGACAAAAGTCTTTGTGATGTTATTTAGACATTAAAGATTGCTAGCTGTTCTCATTGTTTACTCCATGAGTCTTCTTTTGCATTCTTCATTGTGTGCTTCTTATGTCTTCTGGCATAAGATTTTATGGTACATAATATACCATTTTTAGTATTTTTACTTTATTTTATTTATTATCTCTGAAAGAATTTTTTAAAATGTTATCTACATTCTAAAAATGTATTTTCTATACAAAATAGAAAGAATATTTTGAAAACAGAATTTTGTATATGTGGAACATTTAATTATTTATTCTTTAATTTATCAGGTAAATTGTATGTGAATATATTTAGGCACAAAATGCCAGAATTTATTATTTCATTTGGCATTGATTTTGTAATTTGTGAGCAACAAATTTCAGAATCTTCACAGTGAGGGTCACAATTTATTTGAATTTTGTTGTTCTTGTGACACTGCAAAATTGTGTTTACTGCAAAACCAACCTGAATATAGTATAATCAATAATGTTTTATAACCTCATGTGTACATACTAAGCTCTTATTCTAATAGTTTTATCATAATTATTGAAGTATGTTGATTCTTATCACAATTAATCGTAAAATGGGGAATCTATAGCATTGTTTCAGTGAGTATAAATTATTAAATGAATATGTTGTCTCACTAAACTATTTGTTTCATCTGTTTGTTGTTATAAAGATTATTTTATACAACATTTTGTGAAGAAATGTTAACTTTTCTTTTGCTATTCTCATTTTATTTTATAAGTTCTTAGAGTAATCTATATTCAACTTTCAGGGATTCAACACTAAATAATTCATTTAAAACAATTTTGGCTTGCATATTTACCATTCTGTAGGCTGCAAGGAAGGAGAATATGGTCCAAATTGTGACAAAGTTTGCCAGTGTGAAAATGATGCTGACTGTGATGTAGCTACAGGCACATGTTCCTGTCCTGAAGGATTTGTGGGACCCACTTGTAGTGAGCGCTGCCCAGACAACAGATTTGGTTTTAACTGCTCCGAAGTAAGTGATTTATCATTTATTCATTGTCTTTCATAATTAAGATTGCTTTTCTTTTCAAGGTTGTTTATTTTTCTCTTTACAGTCAGTTTTCTTTTATGTCAGGTCGTCTCATATCTTGGAGAAAGGTGGTCTTAAAGATAGCAATAACTGGATAGGAATAATGTTTTTATCAGTTGCTTCCAATGTTTTATTTAAAATCTGCTGAACAGATTAAAAGATACTACAGATAATAATGAGCATGAAAAATAAGCAGGATTCTGAATGGTAAAATGCTGTCTTGACCAAATTTTTTCTTTGAGGATAATACTAGAAAAACATATTAAAAAAACACAACAACCATTAATCTGCAATTTAATTAATTTCAAAAAAAGCATTTGACAGCATACATAGATCTTCCTTGTGAAATATCTTGAAATATTACAGAATACCACCAAAAATTATCAGCGTCATAAAAGATATATATGGCCGCTATACTTGTACAGTTTGCAAAGAGGAATGAGTGATTGATTTGTAGATTGAGACAGGAATAAAACAGAGATCTATACAATCACCTTTGCTATTTTGAATTACCATTGATTATGTAATGATTAAATGTGCATGGGCAAAAATGGCATTAAATAACACAACAAGAATTGCCTGGAAGATCTTGATTTTACAGATGACATAATGCTCCTTAGCAACAAATCAAAAAGATGCAAAATATCACAAGTACACTATCATCCATGGTGGAAAATATAGAACTTTAAATCAACAGATATAAAACAAAAATAATGAAAAATAAAAATACAGCGGAGGGGAATATATATCTAATCATCAGGTATTGGAAAGAGTAGATCACTATGTACATCTTGGCAGAAATATAGATCAGAAACAGGATAGCAAAAGCAGCAGCAAATTTAATGTGGACAAAATATGGAAATAAATATTAACCAAGAAAATTAAACTTAGAATATTCAACTCAACCATATTATCAACCCTTACCTATGCCAGTGAAAGCCGGAAAACAACAAAAGAGTTTCAGCTAATTAATGAACAATTAATATTTGTAATATTAAATAGTAATAATTTTAAAAATCTAATATTGATAGTGTTAAATTCATCATCAGCATCATCAAGTAACATCTTGTTAACATAGATGAGCATGTCTCTCCACAACTTTCAATCTCTACAGCTGTATATCAGTTCTGTTGTTGACTTCTTTCAAAACTATTTTATAAAACTGTTTGGCATCTCTACTTTATCTGTTTCCCTTTGATTTTATTTATCACAGTTTTTCTGGTTGTCACAATATATCTTAACTGTTCCCTTTTCATTGCATGGTCAAAAAAGTTATTATAGTTTCTATCTGATTTGCATACAAGCTTTCCTTTTAAAGACAGCTAAGGTACAAAGAATTAATATGGTGACTAGCAATAAATAATAAAATGCTAAAAATAATTATAACTCCTTAAAATAAATTGTCTCATTGTGATATTTTCACATAAATAAATTAAAAAGAAACAGTGATATGTGAACAACACTCAAAAAACTTTACAAACAAATGCTTTTTATCCCCACATGTTGTTAATGTACCTCCCTCTGTCCCATTTATGTTTTTGTTGCTGATCTCTGAGTTTCCTTCTAACAATAAATATTTATTTATTATTGTTATCTTATGTGGATTGCTTTAATTTGGAGAGCAAACTGGTTAGATGGCTAAAGTTAACAAGTGTATGTCAGTGCCTAGACAGCTACAACCTGTTCATTGTTGCGTCTTCAGGTTTGTGACTGTCAGAATGGTGCTCGCTGTAATAAGAGGTCGGGTCGTTGCAGATGTTTACCTGGCTTCAAAGGAGATTATTGTGAAGACAGTAAGTGACTTGTTAGTAAATATATTTTATTGTGTATCACATCACTTTCTAACTATCTATCTATCTATTGTCCAATTTTAACCAAATAGGCATGTCGGGCACAAATCAAAGTCTCCTTATATCTGACAATTCTCTGCTGTTATCCTTCCATTTCAGAAAATGTTAAAAATTCTAAGGAAAATGTTAAAAGACACAACAGCCTACTAAAAGTAATCTTTAAAGAGAAAATACAAGGTGAAAGAGCTACAGGTAGACCAATGCTAACATGGGTGACTAACATCAAAAGATGAACAAGTTAGCCTATGACAACCTGCACTATCAAAGCAAGAGACAGAGTTGAGAGGTGCTCCATAGTAGCCAAACTTCGATGTGGAAACAGCACTTAATAATCCTTTCTCAGATTCTTTCCGGAGTCCTTGAGTTGAGATAGTTATTTAATAGCATTCAAAATATATGCTATTATTTTTATACAATATTTATTTATTTTTAACAAGGGGCTGTTGGAAAATTCCTAGACTATGTCTAGAAAAAGTTATCTATCTACTGACCTTTCGAGCCATGGCCTGCCCACAGGGCATAGACCCAGATACTCTTTCTCTTTTTCTAAATTTTCTTTCTAGAAGTCTCAATCCTTGCAAAAAACATTTATCAAATCTCGCCATTTGTCTCTGTTCTGTGCAAGCCTCTCAATCTCATTGAGAGAACCACTTCCTGTTGCCTTTGCCTCTCTGATAATGTTCTTCTCAGTGTCTCTCTGGGTCAGCCTCTTTTCTTGATTATTGATGATATTAGTGGTTGATTGGCAATTTCTCTAATTTCCTCATTTGTTTTGAATTTTGTTTCGAAATTTGTTTTGAAAAAGTTATAGGTTTCTATCTATTGACCTTTCGAGCCGTAGCCGGCCCGGAGGGCGTAGACCAAGATACACCTTCTCCTATCTGAATTTTTGTTCTAGCAGTTTTCTTTTAAAGATATTTTATCAAATCTTGCCATTTGTCTCTGCTCTGTGCAAGCAGCTCTATCTCATTAAGGGAGCTGAATCCTGCTGCTCTTGCCTCTCTCATCAATGTTCTTCTCAGTGTCTCCCTGGGTCTTCCTCTTTTTCTCTTACCTGTTGTTTCCCATATGAGGGCTTGCTTTGCTATTCGGTTATTATCTCTTCTCATCACATGTCCAACATATGACCATTGTCTTTTCTTTATTACTGAAGATATTAGTGGTTGATTGGCGATTTCTGTAATTTCCTCGTTTGTTTTGAATTCGTTCCACGCTCTACCAAGTATTTTCCTTAGACATTTATTTTCAAATGCATTCAACTTTGTTTCTATATCTCTTGTTGTTTTCCAGTTTTCACACGCATACGTAAGGGTTGATAGTATATTTCATTTGAATAGCCTAAGTTTTGTTTTAGGGCCGAAAAAACTATCGCTATTATCTACTGCTAATTTACACATTCTGTATCAGGTCTACGTTTCATTAACAACATCGTTTTTACGATAGTGGCTTGTTAAACCTCTGATCAACAGTTCTATACCAAGCCGGAGAAAAATAATTCCTCCATTTTGGAAACAACTGGAAACGGAATATATAGGTTTACTATATATAAATTTGGCCACCATCAATTTTGGAATAGCTCCCTTGGGAATGTACACAGTAATCACAGCACCTCTTCCATGCCTCAAAGGCACCACAAAGTCTTTCTTCTCAAGGGTGTCTAAGGCCACTCATGATCCGAATATGATGTTATCTAAGTTGTTAAAGCAGGACTCCTTCATATCCAGTTTTCTATCTATCTATTGACCTTTCGAGCCGTAACCGGCCCATAGGGTGTAGACCAAGATACACCTTCTCCTACATGAATTTTTTGTTCTAGCAGTTTTCTTTTAAAGATATTTTATCAAATCTCGCCATCTGTCTCTGTTCTGTGCAAGCAGTTCTATCTCATTGAGGGAGCCGATTCCTGCTGTTCTTGCCTCTCTCATCAATGTTCTTCTCAGTGTCTCCCTGGGTCTTCCTCTTTTTCTTTTACCTGTTGTTTCCCAGAAAAGAAAAAGAGGAAGACCCAGGGAAGTCCAGTTTTAGGGAACATAATATATGTTCACACTTTCTATTAGGATCTCCTGATAAACTCCAAATTTGATCATTAATAATATAGATATTATTTGAGATTCATTAGCAGTATGACATCAGTATGTCAATTTTGGAGTTTGTCAAGAGATCCTAATTATACTATAACAATCATCTTTTCTTTATTACTGAAGATATTAGTGGTTGATTGGCGATTTCTCTAATTTCCTCGTTTGTTCTGAATTCGCTCCACGCTATACTAAGTATTTTCCTTAGACATTTATTTTCGAATGCGTTCAACTTTGTTTCTATATCTCTTGTTGTTTTCCAACTTTCATGCGCATACGTAAGGGTTGATAGTACATTTGATTTGAATAGTCTAAGTTTTGTGTTTGTGCTGATGACCACTTGTAGACAGCATGATATCATGTAACACACAGACTCAAAACACTTAGCAGCATTGACGTTTAGATTTTTGTGTGAATATGTATATTGGTTTCATTACTGTATTTACAGTACTGAAAATTTCCAATTTCTCATTGTATTAGCAACTGACTTTTTCCCAAACTGTCTGGTATTTTTCCTCTTCCCATTGCTTCTTCTTTCCTCTTTTTTGGCAGGTTGTCACAATATTTTAAAACTGTTCTCTCCTCATTACGTGACTAAAAGCAATTATTATTGTTTCCTAATGTTAGAAATGAGTTTTATTTTTACTTTTACCACTTTGGGTATTACCACAGGTAATATCCTTATTACTCCTTTTAGCTGTCCAAGGTATTGTCATAATCATCATCAAGTACCGGGCCTACTGGCATAGGTGATCATGTCTCTCCACAACAGTCAATCTCGACAGTTCTTTATCATTTCTGTTGTTGACCTTCTGCCAAGCCATTCTCTTAAGCTGTCTGGTATTTTCTCTCTTTGCTTCCCTCTATCTCTTCGTCCCTCAATTTTCCCAGTTGTTACAATATATTCCAGTTGTTCTCTTCTCATTACATGGCCAAAAAATGATGATTGTTTTTTCCTAATATTGGAAATTAGCTCTCTTTTTGCTTTGACCTCTTTCAGAACATTTTCATTACTCTTCTTAGCTGTCCATGGTATTTTCAACATTCTTCTGTAAAACCACATTTCTACAGACTGCAGTGATTTTCTTGTCTGTTGTCCTATTGTCCATGATTCACATCATAATACTACCATTAATACAGAAGGCTAGACAATTTAACAGCCAGGTGACATACAACAACAGTCATTTTTGCTTCACTGAAAATTTGATAACACTAAATTGAGGGTACAGCAACAGGAAAATCAATAGAATGTTGCTACAGGAAGTAATCAGAACAGTAGAAACAGTCCCTCATCTAGCAAGTGTTTCATCCCATTGGTTTCTTGTTATTTGGGATTGAAGTTAAGTGTTCGGAGAGGCTGGCCCACCAAGCTCATGACCTCAAGGTGTCATACTGCTGATGAAACTCAAAGATTGCAAAGCATCTTGATTGACTGTACTGTTAATTTGTGGTGACTTATAATAGATCTTCTTATTCTTCAGCAAGCATTTTTGTTATACATCTAGACTGGAAATATTATACATCTAGACTGGAAATATTATACATCTAGACTGGAAATATTATACATCTAGACTGGAAATATTATACATCTAGACTGGAAATATTATACATCTAGACTGGAAATATTATACATCTAGACTGGAAATATTATACATCTAGACTGGAAATATTATACATCTAGACTGGAAATATTATACATCTAGACTGGAAATATTATACATCTAGACTGGAAATATTATACATCTAGACTGGAAATATTATATGACAGAACAATGTTCTGGAGGTGTTGCTTTAGATTTGAAAATAGATGCTCATTTTTGTTTATTCACTGACCTCTGATGTTGTAAAGGTATCAAAATTACCTCATTAAATTAATGATCTAAGTTCTCCTCGTTTCTTTTAGTGTGTTCTTCTGGAACATTTGGCCAGGATTGTACTGAAAACTGCACCTGTGTTCATGGAGAGTGCCACCATGTTACTGGAGACTGCTTATGTGAGCTGGGCTGGATGGGGGCGCTGTGCAATGAGTCATGCTCTCCAGGAAAGTTTGGTCCCTCATGTATACATACTTGCTCATGCCACAATGGAGCATCATGTGACTCAATGACTGGCTGCTGCTCTTGTGAGGAAGGCTTCTATGGACAGACATGTGAATTTGGTATGTTCTGATGTATGCACAAAATAATATTTTATAGAGAGCTATTATGTGTGATTAATTAGTAGAACAAACCTCATTACACTCTAAACAACCCCAATGGTACTCAGTTCTCCCATAATCCTAAAAAAATCCAGCAGTTATATATATATTCACACAATGAATCCTTTTATTCATATTAAACTCGATTTCAAATTTTTACAGTTTTAGTCTTGTGTTATACATAACCTTTATTTTCCCTACCACTTTTTCCTTTCATCCCAAATTTTTCTTTGCTACCTTCCTTAATTTCTATCTTGCTCACTCTTTCTCATTAAATTTTTGTTGAATCCTTTATTTCTATGTCCAAATAATTGTATGTCTGTTTTTTTTTTTCAAATATAATTGTTCTCTTAATACTTTTTCCTTCCAAGTTTTCTTATTAGCCCATTTTTTCTCAGAAAAAAAAAATACATTTGTTGCTGCAAATGTGTGCATTACCTGCGCTTTACAATCATAAAACAATAAATAGGCATAAATATGCATAGTTTTAGTAAACCTGATTGAAGGAAGAACATAAACAAAATTTAGAACAAATAGTACAGTTACAGCTTTATGGTAATAAAGGATAACACAAAACATTCTGTTGTGGCCTTAAAACTAGCAATCAAAACATTTCTGAATATTTTATATTATCTTTCATGACCATAAAAATAACTGAAAATTAGTTTCTAAATTGCATAGAATAGAATGCATGAATATAATGTCAAGGTAGGAAATGCCAGATGGGAGCGCTATTCAGGAAGCCAAACAAGATTTGTTAACCAACACAATACTGATGTTGTTAGTTCCTGCATGTTGAGGGATATACATGGAGAAGATCTGAGCACTAATGGACTTGTCCGATGTGCAATGGAAAAGGCCTTTTGACAAAACTAAACTTCTTAAGTTGCAATGTTGGAACATTTTGTGTTATCTTTTATTACCATAAAACCAACAGAAGACAGTGTTTAAGTTGCAATGTTGGAACATTTTGTGTTATCTTTTATTACCATAAAACCAACAGAAGACAGTGTTTAAGTTGCAATGTCAGAATATTTCATGTCATTTATTATCAAGAGGCTGTCACCATAGTAATCACTCTCTTTTTTTCACAAAACAATGTTGTTTCTTGTACCACTACATGAATCTCTAGCATTACATGATTCTTCTTCCATTTAAGCATCACTTCATCGTTCTTACAATTTGGTTCCTTTTACTTAACCTAGAATGCCCAGCAGGCACCCATGGCTCTTATTGTACAGAAATCTGTGACTGTGTCAATGGAGCCTCATGCTCCCCAACCACTGGTCAGTGCAAGTGCTTGCCAGGTTTTACTGGTGACAAGTGTGAAAAATGTAAGTTAAAAGCATGACATGTCATAGTAATTTAATATATTCTAAATATTAAACTTTTTACTGTCCTAGTTGTTATGTTTAAACTGATTATATTTCATTATTCTTTCTCAAGGAGAGTTGTATTTCTAGCTATTGTTATTTCATTATTATCTATAATATTTATGTGTGTGCAAAACATGTCATAATTAAAAAATAAAATACAAGACATGGAAATTTGATATTACTGTAAGATTCTGGCTCTTCTTCTGAAGATGAACTAAAAATAATCACCAATAACATAGGGCCACAAAAAATAATTTTACTATAGTAAGAAAACAGTCTATACAAGACCATATTAGAGTGAGCAGTGAAAAGTAGAAAATAATTATAATAGAGAAAATAGCTCAGTTGTATCAAAGACTGAGCAGGAAAAACATTGAAACAAATCCAGAAATTACACCCAACATGGAAGAATGGTTAAATCATGAACAACTTGATGTAATATAAATAGCATCATTTGTGACCATTTGTTATTTTTTAAATATTTTCTCTTTGGACACTTGGTAACATTGTAGACATTAATTAGTTAGCAAAACTGACTTTATTACACCCAAAACAAATCTATAAATGCTCATTCCTCCTCAAAAAATAATGGGTATGGTGGTTACAGTAATTCACTCTTTGTTAGATAAAATTTATTTGTCCTCTTAATTACTTGTTTCAGTTCTTTTACTGCTTTGAATATCCAAGACACAATCCATTTGTGCTGTCTGTCCTTTGAAAGTTGGTTATCATGGTGCACTATTTCTGTCTTGCCTTGGTGGAACACACATTTCCCTATTCATCGTTTGATGTTATCAGTCCACCTAAATCTTGTTTGCCTGTGTATCATTTACTGTTTATTTGCCTTTCTAATGTGACTGTGCTACTATGTCTCTATATAGAAAGAAGAAAGATTTAAGTCTGGTAAAAAAGAAATATAATGTTAGTGCATATATTTTTATTTAACTATTGAAATATTTCTGGATAATGGGGTCAGCATACATCAAGCCATTTTTCTTTGTTAGAAAAGATCTGTGGTATCCATTTAAGGTGAACCTAGGAGCCAATTGATCAAGGGAACATACCTGACCTTTTGTCCATAGTAGACACCAGTTCACTAGCCACAGCTCTAATATGATTTCCTAATGCTTCTTCATATGTTTAAAACATTTAATTTTTCTTGCTTGCAATGTGTTACGATTTTTTTTAAATTTTCATTCACTTCAAAATTCAATAATTTGTCTTGTTCTCCATCCACCCAATGCATCCCTTGCTTCTATAAATTCCCATTTATAGGGATTTAGTATTGTTCTTTCTTGCCTTATTAAATGCCCGTGTTCATATCTTTTAACCTGTAACGATTCCCCTTAATTTGCAACAGTTTATCTAAAAATATGAACTTGTATTCCTTGAAAGGCAATTTGTAAAGTTAACCAATTGCGTGACTTTCTGCATATTTTTCTTATTAAGATAAATCTACACTTAAATATTTTTTAAAAATTAAATGTATGCAGAATTGCAAAAATAGCTCTGCAAACTAAGCAGTAACTCTTTCAGTACGGAAAGTTTTTATCAATTTAGCGGTAGAGATTTCAGAGACAAAATTTTTCATGTTTTTAAATAGTAATCTACATGTTTATATTAATCTAACACTTAACATATTATATATGAATTTTTAGAAAATTAAACGAGGAATTATATTTCACTAATACCAAGATGATACAGGACATATAAAAAGAATATGGTTTGATGAAAATTTGCACTAATCAAATTGAGAGTAACGCACTGTGTAGCTAAACGTTCATGATCAAAATCTGCATGGCGCATGGTGCGTCAAAACGTGCGGAAAGAGTTAAATGTATGCTTGAAACAGACTATAAATTCCTTTTCCAATCAACCATGCTACATATATACACACGTCCAATAAAAATGGCAGTTGTGGTCTTTTTTTTTCTTTCCCGTTTGCCAGCTTTTACCTCTGACGAAGTCCCTAGAGACTAGGAACAGAATTTTGCGTGTTAATCCATTTTTCCCTGGCAGCCATGTGCACAGGGGTCCCTCACCACACAGGCAGATAACTCCAACTTCAGAGGTACTCATATTTTTCCAGTCGTTGAGTAACTGACGTTTCAAGCCGGGCCTCGCTGCTGAGGGTGGTTGCCGCAGAGAGAAATCATAAATAAAAATCCCAACTGCTGTAGCCAGGATTTGAACCCACAGCCTCTCTGTCTCGAAGCCAGCGTCTTGCCTTGAGACCAACCAGTCCCCCAGTTGTGGTCTAATATATAACCAAGAAGATATCGTCTGAATGGGTCTTGCCTCACCTTGTTGGTGGATAAAAACCTAAGTGCAACAACAATCAACTACTTTATTTTACATTGTTGTCTGTAGGGAAGAATCCCATTATTGAATTATTGCCTCACAAATATTTCTAATCTCTTGTTATTTTGAGATTGTAAAATAATATGTCTCGAAAATGCTACAATACGTTAGCATAAAGGAATTGACATATTAATGTTTTTTTTTCCTGTTTGTATGACTTTTTAAAAAAGAATGTTAAGTGTGCATGTTTTTGTTCTATACAATATTGCTGAATCTATTTAATGTAACTAATCTTCGTTTCATCTTTGATGACAAATGATTTTATGTGAGAACATTTATTACCTGTTATTTTTCTCTGCCTCACACTTTCTATTACACACATTTTTTTTTTCGCAGCATGTCCTAAGAATAGATGGGGTCCCAACTGTAAAGAGGAGTGCTCTTGTGGGGACAATACTGGTTGTGATTCTGTCACCGGGAAATGTCAGTGTCAGCCAGGCTTCCATGGAGATACCTGTGATTCAGGTAAACATCATCAAATTACTTTATGTTATGTCTGTATTTCCAAACATATGTGACATCATCTTTAAGTCTTTGTGTTTCTATGTAGGCAAGTAATCGTTTGCACTTAATTGTCTTTAATAAACACATTCATTGTACTATTTGATTAAATGGTAAAAAAGAAAACCATCATATATAGGTCATTTGGTGTTTAGTGTCCATATATTTCATGAAGTACACTTATGTGTATGAGAAAATCTATGTCCATTTTCAAATGCTGGACAAGTTCTGAAGCTATGCTAGTTAGAAAAAAAAAATTAACCCTTTTAGAAATTGAAACCTACCCACCTGGTTAATATTAAAGATGTCATGATGATAAAGATGAGGGGGGAGGGAGTGCTTAAAGATCCTACTATGAAAGTGATCCTGTTTTAAAAATTGAAAACTTCTATAGCTGATCTGAAGTGAACCAAACTTGCCAAATAAAATATTAGTGTTGTCTGACAAGTAATAAAATAGCAGCAAACTTATTAAATTCACCACCTGTACTCTACTCTAGTTTTCTTATTTAGTTCTATTCTTGTCCACACAATCTCTCTCATCTGATTTCTATACATGAGTAGTCAATCTTAATCTCTCTTAAACATGGCAGTTACATATTCTCAATCATCATCATCATCAAGTAACGGGCCTGCTGGCGTAGGTGATCATGTCTCTCCACAACTTTCGATCACGACAGTTATTTAACATTTCTGTTGTTAACCTTCTGCCAAGCCATTCTCTTAAGCTGTCTGGTATTTTTTCTCTTTGCTTCCCTCTGTCTCTTCGTCCCTCAATTTTTTCCAGTTGTTACGATATATTTCAGTTGTTCTCTTCTCATTACATGGTCAAAAAATGATGATTGTTTCTTCCTAATATTGGAAATTAGCTCTCTTTTTGCTTTTACCTCTATCAGAACATTTTCATCACTCTTCTTAGCAGTCCATGGTATTCTCAACATTCTTCTGTAAAATCACATTTCTGCAGACGCCAATGATTTTCTTGTCTGTTGTCCTATTGTCCATGATTCATGGACATATTCCATATATTAAGACTGGCTCTACATAACATTTTAGAACTCTTTTTTTCTTGTTTCTATTGTCAAAAATGGATTGCATAGTATCTTCCTCATTTTTTGAAAAGCTGCTTTTGCCTGAGCCATTCTGCATCTCACCTCTTTTGTGCATCTTCCGTCTGAGGTTAACAAATCTTCTCAATAATTGAGTCTTACTATGATATTTGAATGAATATTGACTATTTCCTATCCCATCCACATCTAGGATGTCCACCTGGCCGATATGGTCCTGGCTGTGTGTACTTCTGTGACTGTGATAACCAAGGTACTTGTAACAGTGTCACTGGGACTTGCAACTGTCCTGATGGCTGGGTTGGTGCTAAGTGTCAAATCATGCAAAGTGAGTGTTTTTTATATCAAATAAATGTATCTTTCTTTGTTGAGTAATTGTTGACACTTCTTTTATGCTGCAGCATCATTTTGTTCTTCAAGAAACATTTTAGAGACTGCAGTAATTTACAGGAAGGTTGCATTATTTGCACTATTTATCTGACTTCAGCAGACATTTTAACAGTTTAGGATACCAGCCCTGTTTCAAACCTTTCACAGCAAACAAGGAGATAGTGTTGGCCAACCCTTGCTAAAAACTCACTAAATATTTTATTTATGCTAACATATCATTATGTCAAATGTCTTCATAGGATCTCTAACATAAATTGAAAAGAAGATATTTCAAATGAACAGATAAGAGATGAATCAAAATGAGAATATGCATCAAGCTTTATAAGAAGGTGTTGGAAATGCATCTCTATTGTGCTAAGAATGAATGAAGAAAGACTTCCTCATCCAGCATTCATATGGAAACCATCTGGTAAAAGAAAAACAAGGTAGACCAAGAGAATCATAGATCCCACTCATCTATACTTTGAAACCCACTTGAGAACTAAATCAATTATTACTAAAATAATAACTAAAATTACATAATGACTGTTTTGAAATCCTATAATATGGTGTAATTACTGTGCAATTGCTCTCTCTGTGTGTGTTTATGTTTGTGTGCGTAAATTTTTATTTTTTTTGGGGGGGGGGGGGGGAGGAGCTGGGGCCTCGGTAGCCAAGTTGGGAAAACCACCTGACTGGGCTACTGACGTTCAGACAACCTGTGTTTGATTCCCGCTCAATGTGAATTGTACTCGTGGTTGGAAAAAATATACCCCAGCGGTCTATCCAGCCGCTGGCAGAAATGGATACCAGGGTAGCACTCTGGGAAGGTGAGGAATGCCGCCTTGCATCATGAGTTTCATTGCTTGAAGCGACACTATCCAGAAGTCTCTGAACACTTCTGAATAGGCGCCCGAGCACATATGGGTGGAAACTCATGTGCTAAAATGCTGATTCAAGTCTTGTACTTTACCTTTACTTTTTTACTTTTACAATTTTTTAAAGACTTTATAAAATTACTTTTTTGTTTACTTATATTTTTAGAATAATAATAGCTCTAATCTATAGGTCTAATTAAGCCAAAATCAACTTATATTATTGGCTCAAGCATCAGCCTGCTCAGATTACTAGTCTTTAATAATGAGTCAGTCTGAATTTTTGAACATTATAATCAATTGTTATAATATATATATATATATACCTGTTGTAACTTCATATAAAGACTTTGTAAAGTGGATAAAGCACTTCTCTGCTGGTCAGATGATTTTGAATTTATTTTCAAATGCCAAATTATTTTACTGACTAACAGCTTCAGACCAAGCCACTAAAAATGGGTACCAGGGATTTTTCTGAGGGAAAGTATACTTCTTGATGTTATTCTGACCACATAACTCATAAATTTTCAGATGATCATGAAAATAAATGGCTAACAATGCTATACTCTATGTACACTATGAGGTTGGATGTGTACTGTTCTCTTACAAAAACTGGGATTCCTAGAACATACCAGTTAATGCAAGAATCTAAGAAAATTATGCTTATGGCATTAATGTTATCTTGTATCATACAAATTGATACAGATATTAAAATTAAAAAATAAATTATAGACTTCTGTTTAGTTTAGTTCAGTTTAGTTGTGAGATCATCTTCATTGCACACCAAACATGCCCATAAATGCTCTCCATCCATCCATCTATCCATCCATCCATCCATCGTCCTTTCGAGCTGAAAACAGCACATAGGGCAAAAATTTTAGACTCTTGTGTATGACAATCTTTGAACTCTCAAACCTTGCACAGGATCTGCACTGTGTTTCACCTTATGGCTGTGTTTTAATTGAGTTGCAAGTTACATAAATGCTCTAGACTTCTACAAAATGCTATCTAAAGCTATGACCATGGTTAAACCTATTTTCTATCCTGACTTGTTTGAATTGTAAAGTTTTTAGCAGAATTTACTTACACATTGGAGCCTCAGTGACTTGTAGTTAGTGTAATCACTTCCAAATCAGAAGGGTTCAGGTTTGATCCCCAGATGTCTTGGATATTTTTTTGGACCAAAAAGTCTCTAGGGTTCATCCAACCTCTAAAAATGGGTACCAGAGATTTTTCTGAAAAGTAAAGAAGGTCTGGCATGATACCAACCATATCATCCAAAAATGTGCTTTAGTCATGAAAAAATATGGTCATTAACACCACATTCCCCATTCACCTAGCAAAGTGTAAGGGGAACCTTTACTTTGCTTGACTTTTACTTACATACACAATTTGCTGTGGTTTATAGCAGGATTTACTTTCACATTATGCTGTAGTTTCAGCAGGACTCTCATATGCTCTTTCCATCATAGGTTATACTTTAATAAGAAACCTCAAGGTTCAAATGTTTGTGTATGAACATGTTTATATCTGGTTATTTAACAACTGGCAAAATAAAAGGAAAGAGAGATCGCGGACGACAAAGGGAGAAAATACTGGATAGCTTGGTGTCATGGCATGGAAAACAGTCAACAACAGAACTGATACGATGCACTGTGGATAGAAGATTGTGGAGGGACATGATCGCCTACGCCAACCAGCAGGGTACATGATGATGATGATTTAAAGTATTTTGACTATTGTAAATTAGTGCTTATCAGACAAAATATTCAAATTATTGTTTAATTTGTCAGTTATATTAGAAAAATTGTTTTTCTAACTGCTCATACTATACAAAAAATTAATGACCAATGACCGTAGTCAAGATTGATATAACCATAATTGGACATAATCTCAAAACAGTCACAAAATTTTTATATTTGGAATAAATCTTCTCTGATGAAGCCTCAAAAAATTTCAAAAGCTTGGAAAAGGGACATTATTGTCAAATTCCTTCGAAAGGGGACCTCAATCGCTATGAAAATTGGAGAGGTATAAATCTGCTGTCAGTACCTGGGAAGATATTTGTGAGCTCTTCTTCAATACATATGGTGTAGATATATGGTATAGAATATAGTGTGGAATGTAAGCTCATAGAAAAGCAGCCAGGCTTTAGAAATGGAAGATCATGTACTGGTAAAATCTTTCTCTTGCAAACCATTTTAGAGTAGTCACTGGAATGGAATTCATCCCTATACATAAACATCTTTGACTTTGAGAAAGCATTTGATAGCATCCATGATCCCTCACTTTGGAAAATCTTATATGCGTACGGCTTCCCAGATAAAATCGTCAATATTCTAAAGGACATGTGTGATAGCAACAAGTGCTGTGTAAGACATGAAGGACAGCAGACAGCTTGGTTGAGAGTCATAATGGGAGTTACACCAGGATCTATCCTGTCACAATTCCTTTTTTTTTGTAGTCATGGGCTGCATTATGCGATCAGTTGTTGCCGACAGACCAAGGAAAATTACACGAGGTCTTACTTAAGGTGACCATATTTTTCAAGCCCTAATCCAGGATGGATTAATTTGACTTAATTTTCCATCAATAAAATGAAATTTCTACTGTCTTTTAAAGTGAATAATACATATATTTTAAAACTAATTAAAACACCTAACACTATAGGCTTACAAATCGTTATCAGGAGATAAAAAAAAACATTAGTGATACTCACTTATATGGAAGGTTAAGCAGTGTTGCTGTAATTTTCTGATCAGTGTTTCAGTTTCAGTATACACGATTTAAAACTTGGAGCACATTTTACCATTACTGTTTCGCCAAATGAACAGCCAGTTCAACTTTTTAAACATTTTCTACACAACAACAGAATAATGTATATTTTTAAGTTGAAGAGATGTTTACCATATTAGTAAATTTGGTAAACGTTTGTGTCCTTAATGTATTTTAACAAATCCAAGACAAAAGCTAAAAAATCTGGACAGCAACAAATTCCACTCAACGGTTGAAAAAACAGTAAAAATTTGGGACGTCTGGTCACCTTAGTCTTACTGGATGTTTTGAAGATAATGACTTTGCAGATGATGATTGGACTATTTGCCCATTGTCACCAGGCATAGAAGAGAAAGCAGATAGAATAGATTAGCTTGCTAATTCAGTAGAACTGAAAATAATTGCAGAGAAATCTAAGATTATGAGGACAGATACCAAAAGTACACAGAAAGTTACATTCGGAAGAGTGGGACTGGAAGAGATGGATCACGTCAAACCCTATATTTAATCAAATATCAACATTGAGAAAGAGATCTCTTGGCTAGAATAAGCATGTCAGCCCAGGCATTCAATAAACTTAGAAACAATTAGCTCCCATCTAGTCTCCATCTCAGCATGAAGCTTAGAATTTAAAAGTCAAATGTGTGATCCATACTCTTATATGCCGCAGAAATGTGGAAAATGAACCATAATATAGAAAGCTAACTCAGAGGATTCAAAATCTCACTGTCTTAAGAAGATTCTAAACATCTGTTGAGATCAACACATCACAAAGAAAGAAGCTGCCAAAAGAACAGGCATTAACAATATCAATCAAGAAGGGAAAAGAAGACGTTGGAAATAGTTAATCATGCTCTATGAATGGAACAAACCAAGCATATGCACCTAGCATAAACTTGGAAACCTGGTAAATGAAGGAGAGGAAGATCATTGGTGATGTGGCAACAAACCATACATGATTAAATGAAAGAGATTGACAAAAGTCTTGGCAGGAGTTGTTCATACTTGCTCCAGACCAGATTGAGTGGACATCTCTTGAGAGTACCCTATGCTCCAAACAAAACCAGAGGATTAAGAAGTTGAGGTCTCAAAACCTTAAATACTTTCACAAATTGGAAAACTATAGTCACCTTAACTAGTTTGAAAAATTAAAACATTGTTCCTTGCTCAAAAATCAGATTAGCACTCCCTTATCACATGTCCAACTAATATTTTTATTTACTTAAAATTATCAAAACTAGAGAAAACACAAAAGTTATGGAAAATAAAACTTATTATAAAAATTCTGTTGATCTCATTTTGAAACTAAGTTACAAACTAAGAGGTTTCACAAAATAACCAGGGGATACATAGATCTGTGCTAATTTGTCTAATCGCCTTAAGGGAATATAAACTGATGGTGTTGCCAGATATCCTGCCTATCAAACAATTCAAAAATCATTTTGCTTGAACAGGCAAGAAAATATGGAAAACAGAAAAAAATAAATGAATATCAGAGACTGAACAGGCCTTAACTTAATCAGTTCACCTCAAATGGAGGAAACAGGTTGCAGCTATTTATATTGCTCAACAATCTGGAAAGTTACAAAAAAATTATGGAAGGACCACATGTCTGTAAAATTCTCTATTCCTTAGTAGTTGTTCAAATGTAAAATATATATATATACATATATATATATATAAAAGTCCTTAGTGTTAATATATATATATATATATATATATATATATATATATATATATATATATATATATATATATATTAACACCTAGGACTAAGGTTCAAATTTACCAAAGTTGTGTACTTAGTACACTTCTATACGGATCAGAAACTTGGACTACCTATGCAGGGCAGGAGAAAAGGTTAAACAGATTTCATGTATGTTGCCTTTGCAAGATTATGGAACATCAAATGGCAGGACAAAGTAACTAACTCTAATGTCTTACAACAAGCCAAACTCCCATCGATCTTGGCAGCACTTAGGATTCGTAGAATAAGGTGGCTGGGTCATGTAAGAAGAATGGCAAACAATCGTATTCCCAAACAAATATTGTATGGTGAACTTAAGGATGGAAAGAGACCAAAGGGCAGACCAGTGCTGAGATATAAGGATGTTTGCATTGCTTCCTTGAGGAAATTTTCTATAAGTGAAAGGTACTGGGAAAATTTGACTGCGGATCATGGCACATGGAGAGCAAACATAAAAAATGGAACAGCAACTTTTGAGACAGTGCTGATGTCAAATTCAGAGGACAAAAGGTGCAAGAGAAAGGAGACAAGGTCGGGTACCGCGGGTGCACCTTGCTCGTTCTGTAGATGGATCTATCTGTCCAGGATTGGCAAATACAGCCACGAGAAACGATGTTCAGTAAAGCAGCACCCGGTATGAGACACTAATGCTTAACGAAACTACTGACTTATCATGATTGCTTGCTACCAACCATCTGTCAAGATGCCAAAGGCCATATATAGTTTCTTTGTTGCACTATTCCAAGCTATCCCAGCTTCATAACAACAATAGGTCTTACCATCATCATGTGAGATGATAACCATTCCCCACATACCAGGAAACATGGACCACTGAAAAAGATACTTACTTTGTGAATAGAAACAATTTAAAGTTGATAACACTGTCAGATAATGTTGTATTTCATACAACTTTCACAGAGAAAACCAAAAATGAAACCACATCAGTAAGTTGTTTCATTCATCCATGACATACAAACAGAGTGTGCTGTAGATGCTTCTAGAAGCATGGTGGAAACTAATCATCAGCATGAAACTAACTTGTCATTATTTGATACCTGTTTTGAAATCTCAATTTGAAGGCAAATTAGTTCTGCTCCCTTCTTTAAAAATATCTGTTTTTTTTTAGTTTGTTTCTCCCTTTTATACCAGATTTTTTTTTTTTTTTTATAAGCAGTATTTCTTTTTGAGTTCTCTCCCACCTTTCATTCAACACAAGATTTATTTACTTCTTTATATGCAAGATATTCCCTTTGAATTTCTTCCTTTCTATTGGTTTCTTTTATTTCCTTCTATATATCTTTTATCCATAGTTTCTCTAGAAGGTCTACTGTCTCATACCAAGTCAAGTATCTCTATGTTCAAAATTGTGAATTTACAATAATTTTGTCTCTTTCTGTATTTTTTCTTTACCCTAAGTAGAATACTAAAAATATCACCTCAGTGTTCATTAGGAGAATTTAGTACCTGAATGATTCAGCTAACAGCTTGTAGCATGTAAATATGACTGATAACATTCCTTTTAAGATATCACTTACTTAAGTAATTTTTATCAAGTTCAATTGGTAACATTTGAACCAGAATACATATTTGTTTATTTACTCTAGATCCTCATAATGGTAAATAATAAACTGAAAATGTATTTTTGATTTCTAAATGAGTAAACTTCAAGAATTGGAAATCTTTTTTTTTAATTAAAAAAAAATTACAAATCTGTATTTCTGGAAATCATAACAAAAATATGTTAAGAACTCTTTATTTAAAAGTATAATTAATTTGAGTGAGCTAGAATATATTTTATATATATCATATATTTGGGGAGTGTGTAACTATTTTTATATTTGAACAGATGTTTAAAATATTTCTCTGCTGTCTGGTGTTTGAGATATTTTTTTAAAAATTAATCCTAAATATCCTATCATAATTTTACCCACAGTTCCAACTGGTCCTAGAAGAGGTGATATCCCATGGGCAGTCAACTACAGCTAGCAATAGCAACAACGTGGAAAGCAATGTAGTTAGCATTCATGGTGATAATTTTGACCCTGGTAACATCATCTACAGTGGCAGTGATGCTGACATCTATGACAAATCTGCTATTTCTGAAAGTGTCATTGGCCAGAGAAATACAGATCAACCTAAAGCAAATATCGGCAGTAACTTTGATAACATCAATATCGCTGCTACTTCAGATGAAGTGAACATAAATAAAGAAGAACAAAAGAGAGAGTCTGATTTTTTTCCCAGTTTCACTGCATTGACACCATCCAGTGGTGACTCAGACATTGTAATAGACAAAACAGACTATAGTGATAGCAACATCCTTGACATTGAAATATGATTTTATTCTTCAATTCTTAGAGTATTTTCCAGCTTCTGTAACTTTGATACCTGTAATATTGTTACTATACTCGTGCTTCAGTGTTCATGTAAAATAAAAAATAACCAGCTTATGTTAGTTATTGATTATTCCTATTTAATATGACATGGGTTAAACCTGGAATATTTTAGCATAATCTGCTCTTTGTTAGTTATCAAATTTTAATTAAAGAAACGTATCTAATTTTATTCCCAAGTTGTACTGCTTGCTTATGTTGTGCCTGTAAAGTCCTGTCAGGAAATTGATACATCCTCATAACATTGTAGATTATGTAAGCCAAGAGTAGAAAGTATCTTTGAGAATTTAGCAGGAGCATACATAAATGATTCTATTGCTGTTGGTACAAATATGTTGACAACGAACACAAAGTTGAGTGATAGAACCAAGAACCTTCACATGTGAATGGATAGTTGAATGGAGTGTATTTTGTGAAATTAAGAGCTAGCAAACAATGGAGATTGATGAAAAATGAGGAGATGATAAAAAAAAATCAAGAGATTAAAAATGACAAGTTTTTTTTTAAATTATGTACGTTGTCAAGACATTGCCCCCTGTTACTGTCATGTAAGAAGGTAAGCAACTTGATTCTTATCCACTGCATATGGCCACTCATATGCTATTTTAATAAAGACACTCCACAACCCTTTAAAAAAAACATTTTTAATTTTTAAAATAAAATTTTAATCTCCACAGCTTTTTGAGAAGAATTGCTTCCAATAGTTCAGTAAAAATCTATTTTTGCAAAAATATTGAAAGTCATCATTATTATTGATCCTCAATGAGCAATCTGATATTCCTGGCAATTTGCTAGGTCTGCCACATGTTTTGATTGCTGAAATACAAATGAGAAATGGATTAAAAAATTAAACATTTGTTTCTAGTGTTATCCTTTTTCAAGAATAATTGGAATGATACATTTTAAAAATCTATTTTACTTTTCAAGTTACCAAATTTACTACAGCCACCTATAACCATACTCCTTTTCATCCATCCTTTAAAACCAACCTGCTCCACACTTCTAATATCTTCTATAGCATTGAACACAAATAAAAGTGAGACTTTAAGAAGTTTTTAAGTATTCATATCTTTGTCATGTGAGTGGATGTGAGCCTGTTTCAAGTTTCTCAGATAGTAAGGTTTACGAATTAATAATTTATTGACTGAAAATTATAAGGATGTGAGTTGAAAATAAAAAATATGGTGGACAATAAGTTTGTCGAAGTGTGCCAAGACAAGAAATAAATAGTGATGAACTCCACTGCCAAAGTAAGAGATATATAGTCATGAGGTCCACTGAGACAAACCTTCAACACACCACACTTTCACAATTATGCACTCACTTTTATATTGTTGTTAAATATTTGCAGCGTAGAGACACAATTATTGACGATACTTTGAGATAAAATCTTGATGACATTTTTACATTTCCACCACAGAAAAGTGTAATTAGGATAACAAATTCAGGGTCAGTAAGCGCCTGAGCACAAAAGTTTTATTATGCATAAATATCCCAGAGTGCTCTCCCCGAAATTTTCTTTTTAGCCTGTGTAGTGAGCCATTTGTCATTGATTTAACAAAATATTATAACAATAATTACATATTTATAATTGCATATTTACAATTCTATCTATTCTATTGACCTTTCGAGCCGTAACCGGCCCATAGGGCGTAGACCAAGATACACCTTCTCCTATATGAATTTTTGTTCTAGCAGTTTTCTTTTAAAGATATTTTATCAAATCTCGCCATCTGTCTCTGTTCTGTGCAAGCAGTTCTATCTCATTGAGGGAGCCGATTCCTGCTGCTCTTGCCTCTCTCATCAATGTTCTTCTCAGTGTCTCCCTGGGTCTTCCTCTTTTTCTTTTACCTGTTGTTTCCCATATGAGGGCTTGCTTTGCTATTCGATTATTATCTCTTCTCATCACATGTCCAACGTATGACCATCGTCTTTTCTTTATTACTGAAGATATTAGTGGTTGATTGGCGATTTCTCTAATTTCCTCGTTTGTTTTGAATTCGTTCCATTCTATACCAAGTATTTTCCTTAGACATTTATTTTCGAATGCGTTCAACTTTGTTTCTATATCTCTTGTTGTTTTCCAGCTTTCACACGCATATGTAAGGGTTGATAGTACATTTGATTTGAATAGCCTAAGTTTTGTGTTTGTGCTAATGAGTTTTGATTTCCACAACTTTTCAAGGCTTCTGAAAGACATTGCTGCTTTAGCCAGTCTGATTCTAATTTCTTTGCTCGTATCCCCTTCTCGATCAATGTGACTTCCAAGATAGATGAAGTGATCGATCTCTTCTACTGGTTTGTTTTCCATGTATATTTTGTCACTTGTTGGAATTAAACTTTTCATGACTTTAGTCTTTTCATGATTGACCTCAAGCCCAATTTTGCTGGCTATTGATGATAGTTCATTTGTGTTTTCCTGCATCGTTTTTATCTGATTGCTGATGAGAACTATGTCATCAGCAAAGTCCAGGTCCTCCAAATGGTCTCCTTGTATCCATTCGATGCCTTTATTACCAGTGCAGCATTTCTTCATTATGAAGTCCATAACAATTCCAAATAACAAGGGCGATAAAATACATCCTTGTTTAACCCCAGTTTATATTTACAATTACATTATTAAATTATTTTTTAAATCCTATTAATCTTGTGCGTGCTTTACTCGACCTATATTGTCTACATAACTAGAGATTTTGGCTTAAACTTTCTCGAAAATTGTTTGGCAGGTTCAAGGCTACGAAGAGAAGGTGATACCTTTATTCCATGTACTTTGCTAAGAATTCTAATATTTCAATACCCATTTATATTGTATTAATCACTCTTTTAACTCTAAAAATTTTTCAGCTTGAATTCTCTATCTTATATTCTTATTAGAAATCTACTGAATGGACATTTGTTAATATTTACCTGCCCAGGGATTCATATGCATTATTTACTTATTTTTGGTTTTCGTTATTTCACCCTTTTTATGTTGTTATACTTTGTATTTTTTCATCTTTTATTTCTCATCATGTGACTCATGCTTGTTTTGTGGCTGTAAAAATATCAAAAGAGTGAATGGAAAAAAGAGAAAATGTGTGCCCAACTTTGTGTGACAATGGCAAGAAATGCTAGTGAAAGAGAAACCAAGGGAGATAAATTTCTGAACATGAAGTGTTTAACAAGGTAGCGTTTTAGAGGACTCATTATAGGAATAAATAAAATAACATTTGGAACTGAAAGTAGTCTAGTAAAATAACCTCAAACACCACTATCATCATACTTGATGATGATAATCAACAATTTTATATCTATTTTACAATTACATTTTCAGAGAGCCTAAATAGATCTGTTTACTCGGTTGAATTAAGCTTTATCATTCATCCGCACACATACTTCTGTTAGTAGCTGACTTAACATCCTAAGTGTTCCTTCTAAACACAAACTTCAACTGATAATATTCTCCCTTGCCACTCTCATAGACTGCCCAGTTTAAATTTTTGCTGCGGTAATATAATTTTTTTTTTAGGAGCAATTATTATTTTCTTATTTCAGTTCCATATGGAAGTTTTCAATAAATATTTTCACACCATATTTGGCCCCATTTTCTTTATCTATTTTGTATATATTATCTATTTTGTCAGGTCTATATCAAAATTGCATTCAGTATTCATGTGATGACTACTCCTCTTAATCGTTCACCCTTAAAACAGTGTTAAGTGGGCATTGATGTAATGTGTCACTGTTATAGTGTGAGCAATCAGGAAGAATAAAAGATGAATATGATGAAGGAGTAGAGGAAGAATAAAGTTGTATGTGAACAAGCTGGGAAAAAACAAAGGAGTTCAAGAATTAGCAAGTGTAAATTAGTCGACCGGACTCAGAATGGTGAGATGTAACAAGCTATGAGATTTATTAGCAGATTACTGTTGACTAATTTGTTTTCTCCTGGCTTGTTCACATACAGCTTATTCTTTCTCTACTCCTTCATCATATTCATCTTTTATTCTTCCTGATTGCTCACACTATAACATAACTAGATTGCAACAAGCCGTCTTTAGCACGGCATTTTTGAGTACCAGGTTGTATTCCCTATGCACATGGCTATAGTGGTTAGTATGTTTCCAGGGGCACCACTGGAAGGTGGAGTAGGGTTTGTATCAGCTCTGTTTTTCATATCCTGAAACATGCCATCACTTGTTGGCCACTGACCACTCTCAGTCTAGTTGTTGGAGGGTGTCCTGGTCCCAAATTTGCATTATTTTTTTCTATTGACTTGTCTATGTTTGTGAGCTATTTGTGGCTTATTTTTTACAGAATGATGTAGACAGTTCCATGCTCAACCAATTTTAGTCACCTTTTACAACATGCCTGGTGGTGTGTCTCTAATTTACTTCTCATGTAGGTCCTGGCAAAAAAACACAAGTGAATTATTTTTAGTATGTGCTTTATTTCTTCACCTAAAAAATTGTTTAAAACTCATTTACTTGTAATACTCCAGAATTACGAATCACAGACTAGCAGATCACATAGAACACAAAAAGGCAAACAAGTAATAGGATTGAAAGCAGGATCCATAGTCTGTGTAGCATGAATGTAATTCTGTTAAGATGTGAAAGAACGATTTGATTAATGTAATTTTTTAACCAAATCTGTCATTTTCTGTAGGTCCTTCATTTTGCTGATGGTAACCAACCATATTACCTCAACTTAATTTTATTTCATTACTGATATTTCTCTGATATTTGTGTTCAATTTTACCTTTTTTAGATAATTTTAATGGTTGCTTGAGAGAATCACTATATTTTTAGTTTCTATTGGTCATTCATTTTTTTTAAAAACTCATTTCAATAGTTTTTCTTTAGTATTGGCAGTTTGTTTAATCTTTTTGGTCCCATAATAGTCTTTTAAATGATTTTGTTTCAATTTAGATCAAACTGATGATCGTTGACAAATAATTTGATTTAATATTCATTAACTAATAAACAAATAGAAACGTTTGCTTCTTTCTCTATAAAATGTTGCTAACATGAAAGTAAAGCTTAATATTCAGGCACAATGTAACTTCATGTGTCAATTGTAACATTTTAATTTGAAACTATTTGCTTGAAGCCCTTCAGAAATAATGTGAGACCACATGTTAAACATCAGTCATATTATAACGTGAGCATCAGAGAAAAGATCACTAACACTCAACAGCAAAGTAATGCAGGCACGATGTGAGAATATTTATGACACCATAGAATTCTTGAAGCAGTGCAATAGAAGAAGTCAATTCATCTGAAGCATCATCAACTGAGCTCAAGATGCCCCACAAAATGGAAATGTGTCACCATAGGATGTAAGAAGTTATGTTAAATAAACCCTTGGATCAGCACAACATAGAATATAATTTTAAATGAAGCCCAGTTAAAAGGGAGAAAAGTGCGGACCCAAAGTAGAGCGAAAAACAACCTTTGTAAATGACTCCAAAAACAAAATCAGGTATTTTTAAGCACCCTGACAGGATGTAGGTGTACTCACTACTTTTATATCCCTTCTCTAGAAATGATATTTCTAGAATTATTTTTTTCATTTTCTTTGGATCTTATGCCTGCCTTCTCCTCTACTTTCCTGGCACTGGCACATTTTTTGGGTCTTATTTTACACCTTAATTTTCTGCCAAATGAGTTTTATGAAATATTTATATATTTACAGTTGATTATGTATACATAGAAACAATTTTGTATCTGACTTCAAATGCTAACTACAATGCTTTGATATTCAAGTACAATGAAATGCTAGTCTTTGTAGGCACTGATTTGTTTATGGGGGATTTAATTCAGAAACATTTACATTATTTTTTACAAAATTAGCAGTGTTGCATTGATTGGTTGTTTTCTAAAGAATATTCTAGTGAATATGCTAAAACTTGATGTGGTGGGTGAAAATCTTAAAAGATGAGTCATTAAAATATCTTACAAATTACAGCCAATTTTTATTTAATGACAACTGTATACATTGGAGACAGTTGATGTCTGGTTCTTCTCTTTAAAATAAGAATTTTATAGTTGAATAAAATAGTAACAAATATTGGTTAAATTTTGCAGGATTATATATGACGCCACAATTGACAAATTCCATGCAATTGCCTGAAAAGTGTTAACAAACACGAACTTGAAACATGAATGTAATAAAGCGAAGCAGAAGGAAGCTTAATGAAAGGTTTGACTTTGGTGCTGGACAACGGCAATTTAAATCTGGGTACAAATTGTCTCGCATCATTTTATGTCTGTTCCAATTTCTACAGTGAAGATCACCTTAAAAAAATGTGGATTTAGACATTCAGACATTTACATGAATAACAAAGTGTTTTTAATTAACTCTGTATCTTACAACCTTGACTTTTGTGTATATGTTAATCGTAACCTATATTTCAAGGAATGCTCTCATACTATATTTTTATTTGCCTGTGAATATATTTCATTATTTGTTTCATAATTTACAATATTACAGCTATACTGTATAAGGAGTATGCTATTAACTAGTGTAAAAATTATTGTTAACATTAGATTGAAAAACTGCTTGTCCCATTTGTTGTTTTTATTAATGCTCTGGATTATATATTTCTAGTTCAGACGTTGGTGTTTCTTTTATGTCATTCATTTATTCTTACAAAGAATGTTTTTTGGATTCTGTTACAGTTTCAACAAAGCTCCTATTTTGATCTTTTTTGGTTATCTGACTGCTACAGCATTTGTCATAGAACATTTCCTTCATTCTTGTCCCCTTACTCTGTTAATCAGATAGAATAACATGGTTTATAGAACAGCATGCAAAGATGGTCTTTGTCAGCTCTAGTTTTTTTATTCAAAACCAGCAATTAGCTCTTAACTTTTTTTTCACATTTTCATACATGAAGTGACATAACCATGTAGCTTTTGGAGTAAAAACCACATAAATCTGGCAAACCACAGACAATTGAGATAAATGCTGCCAAGGTCATTTTTTAAATTTAAATAACTGGGTAACATATTGATTCAATACAAATACTTTTTCTTCTATGTGTAAAAATATTGGCTGGTTGTTGATGCAACAACTTATGGACACTTGTCCTTTGCCCATGTGCTATGTAGTTGTGTAAACATGTAAAATCTGCTACATATTTATGTTTTGTTACAATCCCTGTCTTAAAATTATTTTAAATTAGAAAATACTGCCCACTTTTCAATTTAGTTTATTTTATGTCCTATCTTTATGTTAAATTTAACTGTCCTTGTTTGCATATATTTTTAACGTACGTATGAACAGGAAAGATGGCTTGATTGTGTTAAATGTACTTAAGACATGAAGCAGTTTAAAGTGAAAGTGCATCAGAATTTGTACTTGAATGAAAAGGATGTGTGAGTGCCAGGTAATAATGGCTGGATATGTATTTCTAACCAAAGGGAAGGTAATTTGGCAACAGTGGCCAGAAATCTTTAGAGAGCAAGTTACCAGCATTTTAGATATTAAATTGCTTTGTCATTGTTACTTTCCTCCCATTATTTTGTGCATTTACAGTTACAGTAAATTATTATAACTGTGTGTTTGTACTACTATTACATTTTGCCAGTTTATACACCCAATTAAACTGTTTGTGTTTTATTTTTTAAATGTTCATTACAAACTTGTTCAGGTTGTGTGTTCATAGGAGGGTTGATAAGTTGCCTTTTAGCAAGTTGTTGTAGCATTGAGGTTAGGATTAACCGACTGCCTTTTAGGCTGTTGCAGTTAAAGTGTTCACTTCACAGTTAAAATAATCTAGTTTGATTCACTTATGGAGTGATCTGTCATTTTCTTAGCTGTCCATGGTATTCTCAACATTCTTCTGTAAAACCACATGTCTACAGACTCCAATGATTTTCTTGTCTGTTGTCCTATTGTCCATGATTCGCATCCATATGTTAAGACTGGCTCTACATAACATTTAAGAACTCTTTTTCTTGTTTCTATTGTCACAAATGGATTGCATAGTATCTTCCTCATTTTTTGGAAAGCTGCTTTTGCCTGAGCCATTTTGCATCTCACCTCTTTTGTACATCTTCCATCTGAGGTTAACAAAGTTTCCAAATATTTAAATTCATTTACCTGTTTTAATATTGTTCCACTTGTCTTCATTTTGTACTGAGGTGATGTCTTTTTCTTTGTTGTTACCATTACCCCTGTCTTTTTGCTATTAATGATAAGTTCTTTATTTTTGCTTTCTTTCACTATAATGTCCAACATTTCTTGTAACCCATTTTCACTCTTAGCGATTAAGACTGTATCATCAGCATACCTTAGATTATTTATGTTATGACCTCCAATTGTTATTCCAGGCATGCCCCTTATGGATCTTAAAATAATCTCACTATAAATATTAAACAAATCTGGTGACAGCACACAACCTTGTCTAACACTCTGTTTTATTTGTTGAAACATTCCTAATTGGTTTCTAGTTCTTATGGCCGCTGTTTGTTGCCAGTACATGTTCTTTATTTTTCTTAAGATCTTTGCTGTCTATGTTTATGCTTTCTAAAATGATTATTTCTTGGTGCTTTACTTTGTCAAATGCCTTGGTGTAATCTATGAAACATAGGTATAGATCTGTTTTTACCTCTATGGCTCTTTCTACTAAAGATCTTATGATATAAATGGCATTGCTCGTTCCTTTATCTCTGACAAAACCACACTGTTCATCGCTAATTTCTGGACTGATTTTGTTTCGCACTCTTCGCATGATGATTCTTAGTAATATCTTAGTCATATGACTCATATGGCTTATTGTGCGATGATCATCGCATTCAATCACACCCGATTTCTTTGGTAGGGCTATGAATATTTATTTGAGCGTGTCGTCTGGTATATATCCACTGTTGTAGATATCATTCAATATTTTTGTTATTATTTCTATTCCAAAATCACCCATGGCTTCAATCTCTTCTTTAATTATATTATCTGGACCAGGAGCTTTGCCTGCTTTCATATTGTGCAAGGCGTCTTCCACTTCTTCTCTGAGTATTTCTGGTCCTTCTCCATTATCCTTAATATTTACTTCCGTTCATTCATCATTATAAAAATGAGATATTTGGAGCATGTTAAAAGACACAACAGTCTACTAAAAGTAATCTGGGAAAGCAAAATACATGGTAAAAGAGGTAGACCAAGACTAACATGGATGAGTAGCATCAATAGATGGAGAAGTCAGCCTATGACAACCTGCACTATCAAAGCAAAAGACAGAGTGGAATGGCGCTCCATGGTAGCCAATCTTTGATTCGGAGATGGCACTCAGTGATGATTAAAATTATGCACTTGATCTCCACCTCATGTTACCTTCTTGGATAATAGTGGTCTCTCTTCACTCCTATGGCCTCCACACATCTGTCTTTTACAAACTGATGAATGCTCATTATTATCTCCTCTACACCTCCTCCCATGCCCAATCCTGGTTTCTCAGCAGCTACACCTCAGATGCCTCTGCAATAAGGATGAAGGACTCATTACATCAAGCCTACCTCATGTTGAATCTTTTTTGTCATTGCCATTACCCTGAATCGGTCTCTGAAATAACCCACCAAGTCCTCTCTATCTCCCACATTGAGCTCCCACTCCCCTGTGTCCCATCTTCTTCCAGTAGAATAACTCTTATTCCCATCCACCACCCACTGAAATATGCCCAACTGATAGTCCTCAGATAAATAACAACTCCAACAACTAGAAAATACAATAAATATAGAAGATCATCAGAAACGGGTAAAAGATATATGGAAAGACACATGCGAAGAAACACTGGGGAAAAGAGAATGCCAGAATAAGGCATGGATGACAGCAGAGACCCTGGATAAAATTAAAGAAAGAAAGAACAAGAAAGCAGACATAAATAAAAGCAAAACGAGAAGTAATAAAGCCAGGATACAGGAAGCTTACACAGAGGTGAGCAAAGAAGTGAGAAGATGCATTACAAGGGATAAGAGGAAATATATAGATGAACTAGCTAAAGAGGCAGAAGAAGCGGCAAATAAAGGGAATATGAAAGAACTGTACAACAGCACAAAGAAATTAAGTGGAAAATACGAACAGATCAATGCTTTTATTAAAGATAAGAAAGGAAATCTGCTTAGTAATATAAGGGAACAAATGGAGAGATGGAAAGAGCATTTTGAAGAACTTTTGAACAGACCCGGCTCAAATAATCCCCCAGATATACTACCAGCAGAAGAAGAGTTACACATTAACTGTGGAAAACCAAGTAAAGAAGAAATAATGAAAGCATCAAACTATTAAAAAATGGTAAAGCCACAGGACCAGATGAAATTCGTTCGGAAGCCATCAAAGCAGATATTAACACCTCTACCAAGATGTTACATAATCTACTAGATAAAATTTGGGAGAGGGAAGATATACTTAATGATTAGAAAGAAGGTTATATGATCAAACTACCAAAGAAAGGAAGTTTACAGGAGTGCACAAATTATAGGGGAATTATGCTACTATCAGCGCCAGGAAAAATATTAAGCAGAATCATTCTGGAGAGACTAAAAGAGATTACGAAAAAGCATTTGATAGTTTAGACAGTAGAATGCTTTGGAAGTTGCTGAGTCATTACGGAATCCCTATAAAGTTTATTAACCTGATAAAAACAATATATGAAGGAACAAAATGTAGTGTGGTGCATGAAGGACAGCTTACAGAAGCATTTGAAATAAGAACAGGAGTAAGACAGGGATGCCTTCTATCTCCATTTCTCTTTCTACTGGCCATAGATTGGATTATGAAAACAACTCAAAACAACAGAAATGGGATCCAGTGGTCACTGACCAAACAACTTGATGATTTAGACTTTGCTGATGACATAGCTCTCCTATCACACAGCCATCAACAGATGCAGGATAAAATAAGCATACTTGATGAGAGATCACAACAGCTAGGACTGAAGGTTAATAGAGATAAGACCAACATTATGAGAATTATACAGTTGGCAATTACCAAATAAAACTAGGAGAAATACCTCTATTAGACGTACAATCTTATATATATCTGGGCAGGAATTAAAGATAAAGAGGGAGGAACTAAAATGATACCAAAATAAGGATATCAAAAGCAAAAGGAGCTTTCATTGCACTGGGAAACATATGGAAATCCAAAGAAATTAGGTTAAATACAACAATAAAAATTTTCAACTTAAATGTTAAGTCGGTCCTATTATATGGCTGTGAAACATGGAGAACAACAAAATTGACAATCACGAAGATACAGACTTTCATTAATGGATGCTTATGCAGAATAAAAGGATGGAAATGGCAGGACAAAATCACTAACAAAGAATTATGGAAATTTAACAGTCAAATACCAGTGGATAATGAGATACAGTGAAGACGATGGCGCTGGATAGGACACACACTACAGAAGCCAACTGAGAGTATTACACAACAGGCCCTTTTTTGGAATCCCCAGGGGAAAAGACAAAGAGGAAGACCAAGGAATTCTTGGAGAAGACAGATAGAAGCAGAGATTAAGATGATGGGGACGACATGGAATGATCTTAAAGGAATGGCAAAAAACAAAATGACTTGGAAAGTGTTTGTTGAAGACCTATGCTCCACTGGGAGATAATAAAAGGTTGAAGATAGTCCTCAAAAACTATTGACCAATACTACACTTGAATCCAATCACTCACCTTCTGTACTAAGATTTTACTTTGGTAGCATACAAATATGCTAGGCTTCCCTGGCACATTCTGTGAGAAGCCAACTCCATGACAATCTAGCCTAGACCAAAGGGGTACAGTCTCTGTGGCCAAAGTGTTTGCAAAACCTGTCCTTTCATGCTGTAGACTAAGCATGTAATTTTCCCTAATCTCATCTTTGAGATTAACTCTTAATTATGATACCTATCTGTGACTGACATGTTTATGATACCTTAGTAAAATTTACTACCACTTAAATGTAATATAAAATACTAGGTGCTCTAAAAATAGTATTTTCTCTGAACTTTTGACACAAAGCCATGTGTTCACACTAGGCAAAACTTGAGGACTCAAGATTTCCTGGCTCAGGCTGATTTATGACCTGAGTTTGACCTCATGGATCAGACAATGTCTATCAGTGCATCACCGTAAGTCCGGCTACCACATAGCGTTATTTGTTGCGTTTCTATGGTTACAATGGGTTGTTTTTAAGTCAGTGAACACAGAGGAAATTCCCATGGCCACAGCAAAGAAAAATAAGGAAAAAACATCCAAATTCTTGAAAATCTGAGATATTTTTTTTTGGCACACAAGATCTCATGAAATGGGGAGGGGTGTCACTGGAAGTAGTAATTATGAAGGTACATGGAAGGGTAGGGTATAATCTTTGACCACAGCAAAATGTCTAGAATTTGTGTTTTGGTGCAGCACTTTTTATGACAGTATCGTAAACTAGGGTTAAGAAAGGTTTTATCTGTGTTTATTGTAACCTTATATACACCATTATTTGTACAAAACATACATTGCCAAATGTTTTGGTGATTGGTTTTGTGAACTTAACATTTCTCAGGAGGCTGGTACTCCAATACCTACCCACTTCAACTCTCTTGCCCACCAATGTGTCCCCATCAAGTTACTGATATCATCACTTGCTCCCCAGATGACAAAAGCCAATCTACCCTGAGGAGTCATCTCATAGCCTGTCTTTGCTCTCTCAGCTTGAGAGGGATCTATCTTTTATTTGCCTTATGTATTGTCTATATCTGCAATGTCATTTCCTGTTTAAATGTTACTGTCTTTCGTAATTCATTAATGTAAATTTGGTATTTAATGTTGCAGTGGCCCATATAGTTTTGTCTGCAGTGTTGTATCTATTGGCCAATGAATTTTCCTCAGTCTACTATATTCAGTACAGCCTTGAAGTATGTGTTCAGCAGTTTGGGGAACCTGTCCACATGTACATGTAGTTTGCTGGTCTTAAATTTTGTATACATGTGACTGTGGAGCCAATTGTAAACTATTCTGAGGCGTATAATGATATCTTGCCCACATCTATTCATATTATGAAAGACATCCTGATTTAGGGCTTGTGGTCCTTTGATTGATTTTATTATCTGTTTCTTCTGATGGTATGTAACTGGTGCATCTAGTTGTGTGCCTGTTGCGCCTTGCTTTGAAAGGTGATCTGCTCTCTCATTCCTGGTATTCCGCAGTGAGATGGGATTGACTGCAAGACAACCCTGTGGTGCTTGCAGATTTCAGTCAATGAGGCTTGCAGATGTGGCAATTTTCTGGATTACAGTGCTTGGAGTGCTGATCTTGCATCTGTCAAAAACACTATAGGCTGTGGCTAAGTTTGTAGTGCCTGCTGTGCTGATCTTGCATCTGTCAAAAACACTACAGGCTGTGGGCTATGTAGTGCCTGGAGTGCTAATTTTGCATCTGTCAAAAACACTACAGGCTGTGGGCTAAGTTTAGTGCCTGGAGTGCTGATCTTGCAACAGTCAAAAACACTACAGGATTTGGGCTAAGATTGCAGTGCTGATCTTGCATCTATCAAGAACACTACAGGCTGTAGACTGTATTTGTATTAACAATCTGAATTACTCTGTCCAGGGGGTCTGTTCTGTATGTGGCAGTGGGGAGCTGACAATCCTTGATATTTGTGTACATATTCATTTGGGTTGGTGGATAAAACTGCTTCTCTTAAGCCGTCATGATGCAAGATTTTAGAATCGGTCCTTCATTGGATGTTTCGGTGTGCATGAAAATTTGTCTGCCTGTATCAGCACCTTTGTGTCCCTCCATTCTCTCAGTGCTGATATCCTCCACAATTTCTCCATCTCCAATATTGGTGTTGATTTCATAGCTCCTGTGATGACCCTAAGTGGCTGCTTTTGTACTTTATTCAGCTTTTGCAGTGTGGTGTTTGATGCTGAGCACCATGCTGATGATCCAAATTCTAGATGTGGGCGTATACTCTGTTGGCAAACTTTACTGAGTATTTTCTCACTCGCACCCCATGTAGTTCCACACAGCTTTCTTAGAAGCTTGAAGGAAATAAATGAATTGTTGTTGCTATTTTATTATCTCAAAATAATAAATCATACTTTAGCAAAACTATGTGCACTATGTACTAGATAAGTACCAAAAAGAGGACAAATGATTTGGGAAACAAATAATGCAACAATTGTTACTATTAACAACATTTTTACTATAACAGAGAAATTGCAACTAGATAATGGTAAACACTGTCACACAACCCAGCTAATACAAATTACAAAAGTAAAGAAATGACATAACTGAAATGTAAAATTTGATACTAATTAGATTATGTACATTTAAATATCTTGAGCAAAACTTAACAAAATATTACTCAAATAAAGTAATAATTAGGAATGTATGTACATATTAACACTACAAAATTTATAATAAATGTTATCTTTTGTCTTTTATGATGAAGACACAATGGATGAAAATGCAATTTATAAATGAAGATATAACAATGGATGAAATTACATTGCGGAAACTATGAATCTTCTTCTCCAGCGATCAACTATTGCTATAAGTAAAGTAAAGTACCCCCGTCACACCAAGTGGCGTATAGGGAAATCTGGTGTTAGTGACCCTATATTTTACAGACCTTCAGCACATGATTTTTGGGGTAATGTGATCGGTATTACGCCTGTGCTGCTTTACTTTCCCAGAAAAAAATCTGGTACCCATTTAAGGCTGGGTGAACCCGGAAGTCGTCGGTTGGGATCAAACCCTACCCCTTGTCCTTTGTAGTCCAGTTCACTAACTACTGAGCTATCGCGGCTCCCTAACCATTGCTATGCATTTATAATTTAGAGCAGCTTGGGTCCAAACAAGACAGTGCATTTGAGGTATTCACCAGTTCCCCATAGCTTGTCATATAGGGTTGTTTCTGTGAGCCATATTTATGTTCTCAGGGTGTTTAGAGCGCTGCTGTCCTGTAATGTATGCTCTGGAGTTTGTTTGGCTGCTCCACAGTTCTGTTGCAATGTCACTGAGCCCTATCTTGTATAGATGTGCTCTGAGGCCACAATGACCTGTTCTGAGTCTGAATATCTTGGTCTGCTTATGTCTGCTAAGTTTGTTTAGGCTGTCATGTTCTGGCTCAAATTTTCCATGTATCCTCCTCCATTCTGTTTTCTAGCTTGCTTCAGATTGTTTTTATTTCTTCCACCTGCTTTTACGAGTCCACGTACTTTCTCATATCCAGGGATGCCAAAATGTGCTGGTATCCACTGTAAGACTAGTTCTGTCTTTTCTGAAAGTAAACATCTGTTCTTTATTTCTTGGATGAGACTGTCTATGAACGAATCATAATGGATGAAAATACAATCTAAAACTGTGATGGTATAACTAGTATCAAGTCAAGTACTGGGCCTGCTGGCGTAAGTGATCATGTCTCTCCACAACTTTCGATCTCGACAATTATTTATCATTTCTGTTGTTGACCTTCTGCCAAGCCATTCTCTTAAGCTGTCTGTTATTTTTTCTCTTTGCTTCCCTCTATCTCTTCATCCCTCAATTTTTCCAGTTGTTACAATATATTCCAGTTGTTCTCTTATCATTACATGGCCAAAAAATGATGATTGTTTCTTCCTAATATTGGAAATTAGCTCTCTTTTTGCTTTGACCTCTCTCAGATCATCTTCATTACTCTTCTTAGCTGTCCATGGTACTCTTAACATTCTTCTGTAAAACCACATTTCTACAGACTCCAGTGATTTTCTTGTCTGTTGTCCTATTGTCCATGATTCGCACCCATATGTTAAGACTGGCTCTATGTAACATCTGAGAACTCTTTTTCTTGTTTCTATTGTCAAAAATGGATTGCATAGTATCTCTGGTAGTATGCCATACAGATACTATGCCATACAGATACTATGCCATAACTAGTATAAGACTGTGATTTCATATCTTGATACAAATAACTTTCTTTCTCCCTTGCAGCCTATTTATCCTGAACCTATCTGTCTTTATATGTTCATTCACAGTGATTCCTTATATGATTTGACATTGACTGTAATTCCCATGAAAATGATATTCTTAACTAGAACTGTCTGTGCACTTGTTTTCTATGCTCTCTATCTGCCTTCACTTCCTCTTATACCCCTTCAGGTGTCAATGTTTCTTATGCTACCAGTATTAAATGTGATTAATTATATCAAGTTAAAGGCAGAAATTAGCCACCAAAAAATGAGACGAGTCAATCTTGAACAGGAAACAAATAAAGCAGTTTATGTTTATTGACCGAGAACATCTTGTGATTCCATACTAAACAAGGTATGATGAGAAGAAAGACCTGAGGCAGACCTAGAGTAATATGACAAATACAGTCTTAAAAAAAGTCAAATGACAAAGACTGAGGAAGCTGTCAGATAAGCAGCATCCAGAACTTTGCATTCCCTTCTAAACTCAATGGGGTATTGAAGTAAGTGGAAAGGAAATGTGCATAAGAAGAAAATATATATAAGAATATGAAACTTGTACTGGAAGAAGAAAAACAGAACATCTTTACATTTTTTCATTTCTGGAGCCTACAGAACTGGAAAATAATGGCTGCTTGTCCAGTGCTGTGAGGTGTTTGATTCTGAGTTTTATTTTCAGCCCCGATAGAAAAAACTTTTGACCCTACTGCGATTTGAACCTACATTCTTCTAGTTTGGAGCCCAACAAGTTATCAATTAGGCCACCCGCTCTCCTGGAAGAAGTGAAGAGGAAATTAGTTTTTTCATCATTCACTTATTAGTAGATTGTGTACAGAATGTTTTTGGAGCTTCTGATCCAGTATATCCATCTTCAGCACACTTTTTTTCAAGACTGCTTCTCGAATCTTGACCTTTCTTTAAGGCAACAAGTGTGTGTGGCCAAAGCTTTCTCATGACCAAGACAACTACCAAGGTCGCCACATTGTTTCTGGCGAAATTTGTTGATCTTTTATTTTAACATAACAACGATCAAGAGAACTATTTGGTGTTTCTATTTGTTTAGCATTGGTGACTAATGAGGGACTACTTTTCAACTGTGTAGATTTTTCTACAAAACTAGAAGTTGGGAAACGTTCACAACCATAAACAGTATTGTAAGAAAGTGTTGGTGTAGCAGGAGGTGGATGCAAGAAAAATGGAGAACTAACAGAAGATATGTGGTCAGATACAGGAGAAAATGATTGGGAGTATGAAGATTCTGATGAAAAGGAAGAAGAAGGGTGGTGGTTCTGTTTTACAAGATCGGATTCAAAGAACACATCTGAGCATTTATATACAAATTTATTTTCTAATGAGGATGTTTGCTGGCCCATACATTTCTGTACATGAACATTTGATATATTGCTGTAGCACTTTTCTGTTTCAATGTTTGTCTTCACTTCTGGTTTGTTCGAGTAACTCATAAGCCTTTGCTTCTCATGTGAACAGGATGTATTAAGAGGTATACGCTTTTGAACTATGGGAGTTGAGTAATGAACAGGTGAGACAATGCAACAATTTCCAGTCTCAGAAATGTCTGTTGCTAAGGGACTTGAGACACTGTCAGCAACAGAAGAGTTGTCAGCACCATCTCTGAACATTCCAACTCCTGCTAATTGCTCTGATGAGAGTGTTGATGATGAAAATATAGAGGCAGAAAATTCTTGCATAAAATTGACACCTTGGTTCTCTACAAGGAGAACTGTTTCCATTCTACGAGTAATATTTCTGAGGTGATTCTGAAGCTGAACTTTCACTTCAGTAGGCACAAGAAGAGAGTTCTGGATGTACTTTATTGACTCTTTTGCACACGAAGTAAAACCAGAAGCATATCGAACAGCCATGGCTTTACGTGTACTTATTATGTGATTGCTTTTAGAGTTGTGACGTAACTGTGTAAGAACTTCCAATGTTTTCTCTAAAATTTCAGCTTTCTCCATTTTATCAAGATCTGTATCCTATAAGAAAGAGAATGGAATAAATTATCATAATGTACTTGTCAAAGTGATAAAGATTATAAAACAACAAGACTCAAACATAAATGTATCAACATTGGAATTGTTATAAACATCTGCTTTCCTTCTGATGTATTCACCCAATGACTAAACCTCTTTATCATCTGCCCTAAAAAGATATTAAATTGGTGTAGATGTGCTGTGTTGTGGTTACAGCAAGCTACAATATTTGTACCTTTTGACCAAATAATCCAGCTTCAAACAATGTTTGTTGGTACGAGGTTGCCTTTTCTCTCTGACCTCTATTTATTAGGTATGGAGGTGGAGTGAAATCTTTATTTATTTATTTTTTTGGTGCACTGATCGTCAGGTAATCATGCAACTATGAGCTGCTGACCTATTTAAGTCGGTGATGCTAGGCATTTTAGGCTCATAATCATAATGATGAAGCAATTTATATAAATTAAAGCATTAATGACTAGCAGAAATAATTGAACTAATAACAGTGAATTATAATGAAGAATTATATCTAAATCATCATTATTATCTTGTGCTGTCCCAATATTGATGATTGGGTACAATAGTTCACCATTTCTTACCTTTGTAGTTTGCTCTTTCCAACTCTTAATGTGGTTAGTCGACTTTAGTCTTTGTCTCATTTATGTTTTTATTTTACCATCTGAGGTAACTTTAACCAATGTCAATCTGTGACTTACTTGTTTACGATCTATCTATCTATCGACCTTGCGAGCCGTAGTCGGCCCATAGGCATTGATTCAGATACTTTTTCCCTGTTTCGAAATTTTCTTTCTAGCAGTTTCAATCCTTGCAAAGATCTTTTATCAAATCTCACCATTTGTCTCTGTTCTCTGTTTATGATACCGTAGTAAAAACTGAAATGTAGAAATGTTGCACTGGTAACAAAGGCATCAAATGGATACAATGAGACCATTTGGAGGACCTTGACTTTGCTGATGACATAGTCCTCATTAGCAGTCAGATAAAAATGATGCAGGAAAACACAAATGAACTATCATCAATAGCCAACAAAACTGGGCTTGAGATCAATCATGAAAAAACTAAAGTCATGAAAAGCTAAATTCCAATAGATGACAGAATATACATGGAAAACAAACCAGTGGAAGAGATTGATCACTTTATCTATCTTGGAAGTCACATTGATCGGGAAGGGGATACAAGCAAAGAAATTAGAATCAGAATAGCTAAAGCAGCAATGTCTTTCAGAAGCCTTGAAAAGTTGTGGAAATCAAAACTCATAAGCATAAACACAAAACGTAGACTATTCAAATCAAACGTACTATCAACCCTTATGTATGCATGTGAGAGCTGGAAAACAACAAGAGATATAGAAACAAAGTTGAACGCATTTGAAAATAAATGTCTAAGGAAAATACTTGGTATAGCGTGGAACGAATTCAAAACAAATGAGGAAATTAGAGAAATCGCCAATCAATCACTAATATCTTCAGTAATAAAGAAAAGACGTTGGTCATATGTTGGACATCTGATGAGGAGAGATAATAACCAAATAACAAAGCAAGCCCTCATGTGGGAAACAACAGGTAAGGGGAAAAGAGGCTGACCCAGATAGACACTGAGAAGAACATTGATCAGAGAGGCAAGAGCAGCAGGAATCGGCTCTCTCAATGAGATAGAGTTGCTTGCACAGAACAGAAACAAATGGCGAGATTTGATAAAAGATCTTTACAAGGATTGAAAACTGCTAGAATAAAAATTTAGAAAAGAGAAAGAGTATCTGGGTCTATGCCCTATGGGCCGGCTATGGCTCGAAAGGTCAATTGGTAGATAGATAGTGAAAATTACTACCACTTAATTGTAACATTAGGAGCTCTAAAAATAGTGTTTTCTTTGAACCTTTTTGACACACAGCTGTGTGTTTATACTAGGACAGACATGGGGAACTTGAATTTCCTGTCTCAGGTTGATTTATGACCTGAATTTGACCTCAGGGGTTAGATATGTTACAATGTCTACCAGCACAGTCAGTCAGTATGTTCGGCTACCTCATAATGTTATTTGCTGCGTTTTCTGATTTACAAAGGGCTGATTGATGATGGCCAACAAATGAAAAAATTTACCTGGTCACAGCAAACAAAAAAAAAAAAAAAAAAAAAAAAAGGAAAATCAAACAATTTCTTGAAAATAGGCAAATTTTTTTGCACTATATAAGATTGTATCTCATGAAATTTGAAAAAAAATCCAAAACAATGGAAACGAATCTAATGCTCAGAGGTCACTGGAAGTGGTTATTAGGAAGGTACATAGAAAGGGGGAGGGAAAAATGTTTGAACATGGCAAAGTGTCAGATTTTAGAGAATTTATGTTTTGATGCAGTAATTTTTACTGTGGTATCGTAATATAGGGTTAAGTAGGATGTGTTTTTTTATTTGTCCAAAGAATTTCATTTGTTGTCTTAAACCTCGACTTTGATCGAACTGACCAAAAGATCAAACTGTCTTAGATAGTCCTTTCTTCATTTTTAGCTGTTTCAAAACTTCGAATATATAAATGATATTTTTACCAATATGATGATCTACTTTGTGTGGAATCAAAGGTAGGGCCAATAACCATGTTTTGAATAAATTATGTAAATTTGATTTTGTTGACTTCTTCCCTGTTGTCTTCTACTGAATGATCACCATGGATGTCAAAGGAACATAGCTCCGAGGCCATTGCACCTGTGACCCTCTGTGTGGGTACCTTGATGGTGGCGAAGCCTGTTGTTCCACCATTACTAACTTGGTCAGTGTTTCTGACACGTGAATGATGAATCCCACCACTCAACATACAAGCATGACACAGCTGGTGGAACATGATGATCTTAGGAACACCATACACACTGAAGGGGCCTAGGAACACCATACACACTGAAGCATTCTCCTTTGGGGATGATGAGAAAAGCATCCAAAAGTGCATCCATAACACCCATCCCTTGTACATTTGTGTACATGCACTGTTATATAGAATTCTTCTTCTTCTACCTTTCAGCTCCCTGTGGAGCATAGGTCTTCAACAAACACTTTCCAAGTCGTTCTGTTTCTTGCCATTCTTTTAAGATCATTCCATGTCTTCCCCATCATCTTCATCTCTGCTTCTATCTGTCTTCTCCAAGAATTTCTTGGTCTTCCTCTTTGTCTTTTCCCCTGGGGATTCCAAAAAAGGGCCTGTTGTGTAATAGTTTCAGTTGGCTTCTGCAGTGTGTACCCTATCCAGCGCCATCGTCTTTGCTGTATCTCTTTATCCACTGGTATTTGACTGGTACATTTCCATAATTCTATGTTAGTGATTTTGTCCCGCCATGCTATATAGAATTAATTATGTATTATTTTTCTCCATCACTGTTAATGAAAGCTTCATTGTCAGTCATTATATTTGTTAAAGTTGGTTTGGAAGTAAATAATGGGAAGAAATGTAGCAAGAAAGTGTTTGCAGCATTAAGGATATAAAATGATTGATTATTGAGAAATCAAGAAAGATGATTCTGTAGCTTTTTTCTTTCATGTGAACCTCACTGGGGGGCAATGAACACTGACGAGTGCAATCAGCTTCTTCCCTCTGTGGAACATGATTAATAAAAAATACTGTTTACTTATTTCTCATGCTTTACAAACTTGCACTTTTGGCCTCTACATCAAACAGATTTACTGTTAATTGTTTTTATGTTGGTTTGCATCAGGCAAACCTGATGTTCAGTCACTTTCAGATGATGATGATGTGCAAACAAATTGTTCCAGTAGCTTAACAAATCTATTTCACTTCTGTAAACTATCATTCCTATTTGTTTGACATTGTATTCAATGTTGTTGCAGTCTCCGGATGCATACTCTTCAACAGTCATGTTAACAACACATAATTCAATTCATAAACTGTGGTAGTGTAGTTTGCTAAAAAAAATCCTATGACTTCTCCAGTCACCAGGTAAAATTAGAAGGGTTCACCCTACAAAGTTCAAGGAATTCTGCCATCACTACAGGGTTTCATGCTGAAGGTTACCAGAAGGAAGTTTCTGGTCAACTATCATCTGGCAACAGAGCACTATATTGTACTATCACCTGGCAACAGAGCACTATATTGTACCTATCACCTGGCAACAGAGCACTATATTGTACCTATCACCTGGTAACAGAGCACTATATGGTACCTGTCACCTGGCAACAGAGCACTATATGGTACCTATCATCTGGCAACAGAGTACTATATGGTACCTGTCACCTGGCAACAGAGCACTATATTGTACCTATCCCATGGCAATAGAGCACTATATGGTACTTATCCCATGGCAATAGAGCACTATATGGTACTTATCCCATGGCAACAGAGCACTATATGGTACCTATCCCATGGCAATAGAGCACTATATGGTACTTATCCCATGGCAATAGAGCACTATATGGTACATATCACCTGGTAACAGAGCACTATATGGTACCTATCATCTGGCAACAGAGTACTATATGGTACCTGTCACCTGGCAATAGAGCACTATATGGTGCCTATCACCTGGCAACAGAGCACTATATGGTACCTATCCCATGGCAATAGAGCACTATATGGTACCTATCCCATGGCAATAGAGCACTATATGGTACCTATCACCTGGCAACAGAGCCCTATATGGTACCTATCACCTGGTAACAGAGCACTATATGGTACCTTTCCCATGGCAACAGAGCACTATATGGTACCTATCACCTGGCAACAGAGCACTATATGGTACCTATCCCATGGCAATAGAGCATTATATGGTACCTATCCCATGGCAATAGAGCACTATATGGTACCTATCACCTGGCAACAGAGCACTATATGGTACCTATCACCTGGCAACAGAGCACTATATGGTACCTATCCCATGTCAATAGAGCACTATATGGTACCTATCACCTGGCAGTAGAGCACTATATGGTACCTATCACCTGGCAACAGAGCACTATATGGTACCTATCACCTGGCAACAGAGCACTATATGGTACCTATCCCATGGCAATAGAGCACTATATGGTACCTATCACCTGGCACCAGAGCATTATATAGTATTTATCAATGTGGCATACATGTATCACATCTTTACCTTTGCCCTTTAGATTTACATTTGTGAAATGTTACTAAATGGTATTTTGTTTCTTCTGCATTTCAGAATAACAAAATTTAGTGTTCTGGATAATGGCGAAAATGGTGATTATGTGAGATGTACTATAATCACAGTTTTGTGTATTTTGTAATAAGCTATGACATACCTTGTCATCTTGATCATCACAGACAAGTTTTCTTATCTGCATCAAACAGTTATTTATTCTTGCTCTCCTCTTCTTCTCTGCCAGAAGCTTCTTGCCCTAAAAAGAAAAAAATATTCAGGTGATTGTTGAGTTCACCATTTAGTGTATTAACATACCTGACCTATTTGAAGAGAGTATTTTTGTAGCACTGATTTATTCTTATAAATAATATTTTAACATATTAGTTCACTCATACACCAGTCTGTATTTTTCTATGATGATTGTGTTCACTTTCTGTGCAGTTTCGCCTCATGTCTTTTGGCGTGTGCTGTATGATGGGGACTACAGTTACCTTTCTTTGTTTCGGAGATGAGATAGAAATTTGGATAATTCCACTGGTACAGGCGGTTGAGCAATTATATATTTTAATTCATTTCCAGTGATACTTTCAACATTCTTCTGAGAAATCCCATCTCTGTGGTCTCTAATCGTCTTTTCATTTGTTTGTCTACTGTCCATGATTCGCTTCCATAGGTCAGAATTGGTTCTATATAGCACCGATGAACTCTCTTTCTCATTTCTATTGACATAGATTTGTTGCTTAAGATATTTTTCATTTTCTGAAATGCTATTTTGGCCTGAGCAATTCTGCTTTTTATTTCCGTGGTGCATCTTCCATCTGATGTTATTATTGTGCCCAAGTATTTGAAACGTTGCACTTGTTTATGATTTGTTCTGTTTATTTTTATGCTGCATGATGGTGATGATTGTTTCTTCGATATGACCATTACTTCCATTTTCTTACCATTCAGACTGAGACCTTTCTTATTGCTTTCCTTTACTATTATGTCTATCATTTCTTCTAGTTCATTGTATGTCTCTGCTATTGAGACTGTGTCATCCGCATATCGCAAATTATTTATGTTGTGACCGTTTACTTTAATTCCATTTTTGTTTACTATTCTTCTTTCCTTCCTCATCTGCCTTTCAGTGTTGAGGGGAGATATAATTTGCGGTCTTTTGCTCTTCTGTTCGCCTCTGCTGCTGTTATGTTTCCTAGCGCTTCTAATATTCCATCCATCCATCTTTTTCGTGGTCGACCATTGGGTCTGGTGTTCTCACAATGTTTGTTGAAGGCTCATTGTCTTGTGTTTTGATCTTTCTGCCTTGTCACGTGGCCAAACCATTTTATCTGTTGTTTCCTTATATATTCTATGGCGGGGGCTATTCCTAGCTTTTTTCTCAGTTCTTCATTTCTGATCTTATCTCTCAGACTGTTTCCTGTCATTCGTCTAACACATTTCATCTCAGTAGAGGTTATTTTTCTTACTGTTCTTGCATCTAGGGTCGTGGACCCTATGGCATTGGTAGCACAACGTTGGGATGAAGATTGTATCGTATAGTGCTCGTTTTTCCTCCAGAGTTATTTCCTTGCTGGACAATAGTGGTGATAACTGTCCAATGATTTGACAAGCTTTGTTGCATCTTGACTCTCTCAAACATCTCTACTGTTTGAGAATTATCATTTGTCATTAGACTTCCTAGGTAATAGAATTCCTCTACTTGTTTTAGTTGTCTGCCTTCTATAGTTGTTCATGTATTAGTGCCTGATCGTCTACTATTGATCTCACAATATGTTCGCTGTAAAGTGAAAACAAATCCGGCGACAGAACACAGCCTTGTCTGACTCCTTGTTTTATAAATTGAAATTGTCATGTTTGGTTGCTAATTCATATAGCTGCTGTTTGTTTCTAGTACATGTCTTTTATGATTCGCAGATCCTTGCCATCATTGTTTAATTAACTAGTCTGTACCAAAGTATAATTTACTTTACACCATAAAAACTGATTGATAATCTTGTTTCCGAATGAAAATTAATTTAGAATATGCTTTGTTTTCCTTGCTTTGGTGCTGAAATTGTTATCATTAGTTATCATCATTATCATCAAGTACCGGGCCTACTGACGTAGGTGATCATGTCTCTCCACAACCTTTGATCTCGACAGTTCATTATCATTTCTGTTGTTGACCTTCTGTCAAGCCATTCTCTTAAGCTGTCTGTTATTTTTTCTCTTTGCTTCCCTCTATCTCTTCGTCCCTCAATTTTCCAGTTGTTGCAATATATTCCAGTTGTTCTCTTATCATTACAAGGCCATAAAATGATGATTGTTTCTTCCTAATATTGGAAATTAGCTCTCTTTTTGCTTTGACCTCTCTCAGAACATCTTCATTACTCTTCTTAGCTGTCCATGGTACTCTCAACATTCTTCTGTAAAACCACATTTCTAGAGACTCCAGTGATTTTCTTGTCTGTTGTCCTATTGTCCATGATTCGCATCCATATGTTAAGACTGGCTCTACATAACATTTAAGAACTCTTTTTCTTATTTGAAATTGTTATAAGTAGCATGAAAAATCTATAACAAAAATAAAAACCTATATAGTAGACCTGTGGATCTACATTTTTTTTTTTATTGATAAAGGGAAAACTCGTGTATTTAAAGAGAAGAGCATAGAATGCTACATAAATTTCATGTAGTTGTTACATTACATGATGAGCATTTGACTTGAGTGTGGTCCTTTACTCTGACTCACTGAAAGTTCTTTTAATTTTCATTTCATCATTGAGTTTAAGTGAGCTCGGTTTTTATATATAATACATAACAATAATAATAATAAGATTTCAGTACAACTTACTCCTTACTGTAACTTTGTAACACTACGTAACAGCATAATGATAATTACTGAGACCTGGAAGTGCATGCACACACAGTGACACACACAAGGTAGTGTATAAAATACGAGGTGGTGGCATAACTTTTATAATCGACTAATTAAACATTAATCCTTTGCCGACTTTGACTTAATTAAACATTCAAATTTTTATTTTCATTCTTCTCTTAACTTAGCTTATTTGAATGTATGCTTGTCATTGCAACACAAAATCCAAGACCAAATCTTAGAAATTAGAAGATTCGTAAAATAAATAAAACTAATAAAAGTTTATAGTTTATTTAAAATTTAAATTAATTACAATAATTACATTAACTAACCTTTCTGTGTGTTGGTCGAAAATTATCCACATCCTGTGACTGACTAGTAGCTTCACAAATATTCGTTAGTTTATTCATTCTACTATAGAGTACACAGCTGACGTTATATTCCTATAACTATAATAACTCAACTGAAATGAACCTAGACTACTGAGAATGGGAACGAACGGTAATGAGTTTTTTTTAGGATTTCTCCTAATAGTAGTAATAGGCTGGCTAATTTTCACTTGTTCAAAAGATTGGAACTGTACGAAATCTACGTTCTGAACTAAAATTCCATGACATTCGAACAACGTTGCCCAGCATCTGTGCCACCAGGCACCGAGCAGGTTTAATTTGTAACGGGATAAACAAATCTGATCCGACATTCCAACACAGGTTAGAATTTATAGCTATGTTGATGAAAGTACCCCACGCCAAGTGTCACTAGGGACGAAGCTGACCTGACACCGGAACAATGATTACGTTCCGACGCTCTCGACCAATCAGATAGCTCGTTGTACTATCGGCACGCGCCAGTGCATTCTGCCAGGGCAGATGTGGGTTCTCAAACCAACGCTTGGACCAGGCAATTTACGGCTTTTCTTTTACGTTATTATGGCTTAAGGATACGTGATATTATTTGGATGGGTGTCATAACATAAATTAGCATAGTTTATTTTTTTTTAAGGAAATGGCTATGTGTTTTATTGTTTGTTGTGGCACAATATTATTTTCTTTAATAAATAGCAACAAGTCTGACGATCAATTTTTAATAGATTGGACGGAATTACTATTCTATTCTGTTGATCTTTCGAGCCGTAGCCGGTCCATAGAGCGTAGACCAAGATACTCCTTCTCTTATCTGAATTTTTGTTCTAACAGTTTTCAATTCTTTTAAAGATATGTTATCAAATCTCGCGCATTTGTCTTTGTTCTGTGCAAGCAGCTCTATCTCATTGAGGGAGCCGATTCCTGCTGCTCTTGCCTCTCTCATCAATGTTCTTTGCAGTGTCTCTCTGTGTCTTCCTCTCTTCCTCTTACCAGTTGTTTCCCATATGAGGGCTTGCTTTGCTATTCGGTTATTATCTCTTCTCATCACATGTCCAACATATGACCATCGTCTTTTCTTTATTACTGAAGATGTGGTTGATTGGCGATTTCTGTAATTTCCTTGTTTGTTTTGAATTCGTTCCACGTTATACCAAATACTTTCCATAGACATTTATTTTCGAATGCGTTCATCTTTGTTTCTATATCTCTTGTTGTTTATATCTTCGTCAAAATATATCTTCGTCAGTCCTAATTAACCGGAACCTGATTTGGCTGGGGGGGGGGGGGGGGGGGGAATCAATCTGTGTTTTCATCGAGTTCAAATATCTGTCTATCTATTATTCTTTCGAGCCAAAGACGGCACATAGGGCAGAACCACAATCTCAAAAACAGAAAACTTTACGTGCCAAAATGGCACATATTGCAGAGATCACTCCTTTTAAATCTATGGCTCTTTCCATAACAATACTTTTTACAATGACAGCTTGTCAAGCCATCTATCATCTTCCTTCGTCGCCTCTTACGACATGCCTGGAATTTCACTGTTCTTTACTTCCCTCATAATGAGGCCCCGGTAACACACAGGAAATTATATCTCTACATAGAGGTATCAAATATCTACATACAGGTAAAAGTTTTTTTTAAAAGATTCCCTCCGCGCTTTGCAATTTGTAGGGAGGATATGTTGTTAGTGATCCTATCTTTTTTATATGACCACGGCACATGTTTGGATAGTATGGTCAGTAACCATTACGCCAGGCCGCCTTTACTTCCCAGAAAAAGCAGTGGTAACCATTTTTAGAGCTGGGTGAACCCCGGAGCCTTGTTGGTCCGAAAAAAAAATCCGTCACTCCCGAATCGAACCGGACCATTCTGATCAGAAAGCGAGCACACTAACCACTCAGCCATCGAGGCTATATAGGGGTATAGGCATACAAATGCGTGTAGATAAATACAAATGTGAAGCTGCTGTAAAGCTCAGGATGAAGGTAAGAGGAAAAAATGTATAGTGACAGTTTTACTGTAAAAGTTTCAAGATGGCGTCCGTGTGTGGACAGTGTTTTCCGTTACAACGTGTGTTGTTTCGAAATACGCCGGTTACACGCGGTGTGTGATTCTTGGGATTAATATTCTGCTCATGCCTGTTGTGGTTGTTTAACTTCTGACAGGCTGGTGGATGGTGGAAATTCTCCTTGTTAAGTGGGTATTTATCTTATTTTCATTCGAGATTGACCTATCGGTGATAGGTCATTGTTTTTCACTGTCGCGCCAGGCAGACGGAAATGTCCATTCCGAATTGTACAAAGTCTGCAACGGTGGATGGGGCGGAAGAGTCAGAAATGACCAACAGCCCAGAAAGCGAAAACAGCAAAGTATGTGGTACACAAGAGGCATGTTCAGGACACGAATGTGGCTGACCACCGTGAAAGAGATTGGAGCCTCATCACGTACTAGTCCAGAGGAAGCCATGGAGATTAATTCGAACTTATGTCGGAGAAAAGATCTTAAAATAAGTACTTGGAATGTTAGGACTCTATATCAAGAAGGGAAATTGGAAAATCTGATTTCATGATTATAAACAAAGGGAATACTCAAACCCACAAATGGATATCAAAATTGAAGGAATAGACCTGGAGACAGTTCAAAACTACAACTACCTTAGATATACTATGACCAGTGATGGAAAATGTATGTCAATGAGAATGGCAAAAAGTAATTTTAATGCCATGAATAACATACTAACATCAAAACAAATAACACCAGGGTAAAACTAAGAATAGCAAATTGTTACACCTTCTCAATATTCCTATATGGTACAGAAACATGGACATTAGACAAGAAAACAGAACAGAGAATTGAAGCCTTTGAAATGTGGATATATAGAAGAATATGTAGAATTGGATGGAAGGAAAAGAAAACAAACGATAAAGTCTTAAACAACTAAAAATGAAAAGAGAACTACTAAGCACAATTCAAACAAGACAAATGCGATTTTTTGGCCATGTTAAAAGACACAACAGCCAACTAAAAGTAATCCTGGAGGGGAAAATACAAGGTAAAAGAGGCAGAGGCAGACCAAGACTATCATGGACGAGTAACATCAAAAGATGGACAAATCAGCCTATGACAACTTGCACCATCAAAGCAAGAGACAGAGTGGAATGGCGCTTCATGGTAGCCAACCTTCGTTGCTGAGACGGCACTCGATGATGATGATCATGATGACAGTTTTACGTGTGGGAAGGACAACACAATCGAACGACGTTTCGGCTAAATAGGCCGTGATGTGGTTGATAGTAACTTTCCTGATGTGGTTGATAGTAACTTTCCTGATGTGGTTGATAGTAACTTTCCTGATGTGGTTGATAGTAACTTTCCTGATGTGGTTGATAGTAACTTTCCTGATGTGGTTGATAATAACTTTCCTGATGTGGTTGATAGTAACTTTCCTGATGTGATTGATAGTAACTTTCCTGATGTGGTTGATAGTAACTTTCCTGATGTGGTTGATAGTAACTTTCCTGATGTGGTTGATAGTAACTTTCCTGATGTGGTTGATAGTAACTTTCCTGATGTGGTTGATAATAACTTTCCTGATGTGGTTGATAGTAACTTTCCTGATGTGGTTGATAGTAACTTTCCTGATGTGGTTGATAGTAACTTTCCTGATGTGGTTGATAGTAACTTTCCTGATGTGGTTGATAGTAACTTTCCTGATGTGGTTGATAGTAACTTTCCTGATGTGGTTGATAGTAACTTTCCTGATGTGGTTGATAATAACTTTCCTGATGTGGTTGATAATAACTTTCCTGATGTGGTTGATAATAACTTTCCTGATGTGATTGATAATAACTTTCCTGATGTGGTTGATAATAACTTTCCTGATGTGGTTGATAATAACTTTCCTGATGTGGTTGATAATAACTTTCCTGATGTGGTTGATAATAACTTTCCTGATGTGGTTGATAATAACTTTCCTGATGTGGTTGATAATAACTTTCCTGATGTGATTGATAATAACTTTCCTGATGTGGTTGATAATAACTTTCCTGATGTGGTTGATAATAACTTTCCTGATGTGGTTGATAATAACTTTCCTGATGTGGTTGATAATAACTTTCCTGATGTGGTTGATAATAACTTTCCTGATGTGGTTGATAATAACTTTCCTGATGTGGTTGATAGTAACTTTCCTGATGTGGTTGATAATAACTTTCCTGATGTGGTTGATAATAACTTTCCTGATGTGGTTGATAATAACTTTCCTGATGTGATTGATAATAACTTTCCTGATGTGGTTGATAATAACTTTCCTGATGTGGTTGATAATAACTTTCCTGATGTGGTTGATAATAACTTTCCTGATGTGGTTGATAATAACTTTCCTGATGTGATTGATAATAACTTTCCTGATGTGGTTGATAATAACTTTCCTGATGTGGTTGATAATAACTTTCCTGATGTGGTTGATAATAACTTTCCTGATGTGGTTGATAGTAACTTTCCTGATGTGGTTGATAGTAACTTTCCTGATGTGGTTGATAGTAACTTTCCTGATGTGGTTGATAATAACTTTCCTGATGTGGTTGATAATAACTTTCCTGATGTGGTTGATAGTAACTTTCCTGATGTGGTTGATAATAACTTTCCTGATGTGGTTGATAATAACTTTCCTGATGTGGTTGATAATAACTTTCCTGATGTGGTTGATAATAACTTTCCTGATGTGGTTGATAATAACTTTCCTGATGTGGTTGATAGTAACTTTCCTGATGTGGTTGATAATAACTTTCCTGATGTGGTTGATAATAACTTTCCTGATGTGATTGATAGTAACTTTCCTGATGTGGTTGATAATAACTTTCCTGATGTGGTTGATAATAACTTTCCTGATGTGGTTGATAATAACTTTCCTGATGTGGTTGATAGTAACTTTCCTGATGTGATTGATAATAACTTTCCTGATGTGATTGATAATAACTTTCCTGATGTGGTTGATAATAACTTTCCTGATGTGATTGATAATAACTTTCCTGATGTGGTTGATAATAACTTTCCTGATGTGGTTGATAGTAACTTTCCTGATGTGGTTGATAGTAACTTTCCTGATGTGGTTGATAATAACTTTCCTGATGTGGTTGATAGTAACTTTCCTGATGTGGTTGATAGTAACTTTCCTGATGTGATTGATAATAACTTTCCTGATGTGGTTGATAATAACTTTCCTGATGTGATTGATAATAACTTTCCTGATGTGGTTGATAATAACTTTCCTGATGTGATTGATAATAACTTTCCTGATGTGATTGATAATAACTTTCCTGATGTGGTTGATAATAACTTTCCTGATGTGATTGATAATAACTTTCCTGATGTGGTTGATAATAACTTTCCTGATGTGATTGATAATAACTTTCCTGATGTGGTTGATAATAACTTTCCTGATGTGATTGATAATAACTTTCCTGATGTGGTTGATAATAACTTTCCTGATGTGGTTGATAGTAACTTTCCTGATGTGGTTGATAGTAACTTTCCTGATGTGGTTGATAATAACTTTCCTGATGTGGTTGATAGTAACTTTCCTGATGTGGTTGATAGTAACTTTCCTGATGTGATTGATAATAACTTTCCTGATGTGGTTGATAATAACTTTCCTGATGTGATTGATAATAACTTTCCTGATGTGGTTGATAATAACTTTCCTGATGTGATTGATAATAACTTTCCTGATGTGATTGATAATAACTTTCCTGATGTGGTTGATAATAACTTTCCTGATGTGATTGATAATAACTTTCCTGATGTGGTTGATAATAACTTTCCTGATGTGATTGATAATAACTTTCCTGATGTGGTTGATAATAACTTTCCTGATGTGATTGATAATAACTTTCCTGATGTGGTTGATAATAACTTTCCTGATGTGATTGATAATAACTTTCCTGATGTGGTTGATAATAACTTTCCTGATGTGATTGATAATAACTTTCCTGATGTGGTTGATAATAACTTTCCTGATGTGATTGATAATAACTTTCCTGATGTGGTTGATAATAACTTTCCTGATGTGGTTGATAATAACTTTCCTGATGTGGTTGATAGGACCTTTCCTGATGTGGTTGATAGTAACTTTCCTGATGTGGTTGATAGGACCTTTCCTGATGTGGTTGATAGTAACTTTCCTGATGTGGTTGATAGTAACTTTCCTGATGTGATTGATAATAACTTTCCTGATGTGATTGATAGTAACTTTCCTGATGTGGTTGATAGTAACTTTCCTGATGTGATTGATAGTAACTTTCCTCATGTGATTAATAGTAACTTTCCTGGTACGATTTATAGTAACTTTCCTCATGTGATTGATAATAACTTTCCTCATGTGATTAATAGTAACTTTCCTGGTACGATTTATAGTAACTTTCCTCATGTGATTGATAATAACTTTCCTCATGTGATTAATAGTAACTTTCCTGGTACGATTGATAGTAACTTTCCTGGTGTGACTGATAGTAACTTTCCTGGTATGATTTATAGTAACTTTCCTGATGTGATTGATAGTAACTTTCCTGGTGTGAGTTATAGTAACTTTCCTTGTATGATTTATAATAATTTTCCTGGTGTGATTGATAGTAACTTTCCTGATGTGATTGATAGTAGCTTTCCTCATGTGATTTATAGTAACTTTCCTGATGTGATTGATAGTAACTTTCCTGGTGTGAGTTATAGTAACTTTCCTGGTGTAATTGATAGCAACTTTCCTCATGTGATTTATAGTAACTTTCCTGATGTGATTGATAGTAACTTTCCTGGTGTGAGTTATAGTAACTTTCCTTGTATGATTTATAATAACTTTCCTGGTGTGATTGATAGTAACTTTCCTGGTGTGAGTTATAGTAACTTTCCTGATGTGATTGATAGTAACTTTCCTGATGTGATTGATAGTAACTTTCCTGGTGTGATTGATAGTAACTTTCCTGATGTGATTGATAGTAACTCTCCTGATGTGATTTATAGTAACTTTCCTGGTGTGATTTATAGTAACTTTCATGGTGTTATTTACAAATGAAGGCTGGTATGTGTGTACAAGTGCGCATATGTGTGTTGTAGATGAAGACAAAGCTTATGTCTCAAGTGTGGCGTGTAGAGAATACAATATCAGTTCCAATATTTTTCGCTTATTTTGTAGGACAATGTGGCCAATTGGCATATCCCAATGAACTAACAAAGCAACAAAAATTACGTTTCTAAGAGAACGTATTTTTCCAATAGCAAAATAAGCACGTGAAGCGTGGACTATTGACAGATATAAAAATAAAAAAACATAAATACCTTTGAATGGTAGTTCTCCAAAAGAATATCTAGAACACTATGGACATAGAGAAGAACAAACATATTAATTTTGCGTCAACTCTGCATTTCGTTCAACTTGTTCCCTAGAGCAACAAACAAGGAAAATGAAATAGGATATCTATATGGGCTTTGACATCTTTACAGACGGTTGGTAGCAAGCAATCATGATAAGTCAGTAGTTTGGTAAAAATATTCGTGTCTTTTGTTGGATGGTGTAATGCTGAACAGCTTTTGTGGCTGAATCTGCCAAAATTGTACAGATAGATCCGTCCGCAGAATGAACAAGAAGTTGTTGTTGTTCCTGACCTCGTTTGCTTTCTCCTGCCCTTTTGTCTTCTGAATTTGATATCAACGCTGCCTCGAAAGTTCATTTGTATCTTTGTTCTCCATGTGCTATGATCTGCAGCCGAGTTTCTTTTACTGATAGAGAATTCACTCAAGGAAGCCCTGCAAACATCCTTATATCTCAGCACTAGTCTGCTCTTTGGTCTCTTTCCGTCCCTAAGTTCGCCATATAATATTAATATGATAATATCAGTAATATAATATTAATATGATAATATCAGTAATACAATATTAATATGATAATATCAGTAATATAATATTAATATGATAATATCAGTAATACAATATTAATATGATAATATCAGTAATACAATATTAATATGATAATATCAGTAATACAATATTAATATGATAATATCAGTAATACAATATTAATATGATAATATCAGTAATACAATATTAATGTGATAATATCAGTAATATAATATTAATATGATAATATCAGTAATATAATATTATTATGATAATATCAGTAATACAATATTAATATGATAATATCAGTAATATAATATTATTATGATAATATCAGTAATATAATATTAATATGATAATATCAGTAATATAATATTAATATGATAATATCAGTAATATAATATTAATATGATAATATCAGTAATATAATACGATACGATGGTCTAGAGAAGAACGTTATGGTATCGGGTAGACGGTCATTGCAAGATATCACAGACTGTCTGGGACTGACTAGTTCTGACGCTGGATGTTTCGCGCAGGAGGGAGGAAACCAAATATTTATTGTGGGAGGCAGTTCTAATCAGAACAAGGTAAATGATGATGACGATGATGATGTTGTACGACGAAGATACCAATGTCGCTTTTCTACCCCCCCCCCCCCCCACCCCCAAATCCCAAAGGAAAAAAAAGGTGGTAACCCTAAATATACTTAGAAGCTGTCTGAATCAAAAGTGATCTTTTGTTCATAGCAAACCATTTGCCACATATAAATATCAAAGTGTGTGTGTGTGGTGAGAGAATTATACTTTTTTTTTTTTTTCTGGCATGGCCAAAGCCCTAAAAAGCTCTGAAACCTGGACATCAGACTCAAATCATGAAAAAAAAGACTAACTATCTTCCCCATGCAATGTCTCCGCAGAATAATGCACATCAGATGGCAAGGTAAACTAACCAACTCAACAGTCCTGCAACGTGCTAAGGCCCCAACAATCATGTTGATGCTCTGAAGCCGAAGGTTAAGATGGATGGGGCACCTGCAGCGAAAGGAAAAAAACAGCATTCCTAAGCAAATACTATATGGTGAACTAATACACGGAAAAAGACAAATCGGCAGACCTAAACTACGATATAGAGATACCTGTAAATCATCTCTGAATGACTTCTCCATCTATGAAGATGACTGGGAACATCTGGCAAGTGATCGCATATCATGGAGAGCCTGTATTTAAAAAATGGCATACCATCATTTAAGGCTGTACTATGGTAAAGCATGGAAGAGAAGACTCATGAAAAAATATAGAAAACCCCATGGATCAGTGGGCCTGACTTGTTCATTCTGTGGCCGAGTGTGTTTGTCAAAGATTGGTGGAATCAGCTACGAGAGAAGCTGTTCGACAAAAACAAAACCTCAAAATACACAATAGCCTCTACTAGACCATCTGACAAGACGAAAAAGACCATATAAAGATGTGTGGTGAGGTAATGTCATCACTGTAGTTCCAGAGTTTAATGATGACTCCTTCTTCTCTTTGTACATCGGTTTTTTTTCTTTTTTTTTTATTGGGAAGGGGCGAAGAACTGCTCCGTTCTCCGATACCTTTCTCTCCCATCTGATACATTTTTCTCCCATCTGATACCTTTCTCTCCCATCTGATACGGTTATCTCCCATCTGATACCTTTCTCTCCCATCTGATACCGTTCTCTCCCATCTGATACCTTTCTCTCCCATCTGATACCTTTTTCTCCCATCTGATACCGTTCTCTCCCATCTGATACCTTTCTCTCCCATCTGATACGGTTATCTCCCATCCGATACCTTTCTCTCCCATCTGATACCGTTCTCTCCCATCTGATACCTTTCTCTTCCATCTGATACCGTTCTCTCCCATCTGATACCTTTCTCTCCCATCCGATACCTTTTTCTCCCATCTGATACCGTTCTCTCCTATCTGATACCTTTCTCTCCCATCTGATACCTTTCTCTCCCATCTGATACCTTTCGCCTTTCTTTCCCAGACCTACAACATGAACGCTTTTCTTTCTTTATCTAGTTGCTGCGGGACCGCAGTTCGAACTTTGCTATTCCGCATAAAGTCGACCTCCATAGAACATTTACTAACCGTTCACTCACACATACAAGCATATCGCCGGTGTCAACCATTAATGTTTTAGTTGTTTTACCTTTTTGCTCATAACAAAAATAGAACATGTATTCTTTATTTTTCTTCTCTGGCACATTCGAGTTCATTCAATCATTCATTTTCCTCTCTGGTCCGAAGACGGCACAAATGGACAAAAGTCGTATTTCTCCACGACTGGCGATTTGATTTTACTGCAAGTTCTTTTCGCTCAACTTTAACATTTTTGTTTTAATACCGAATTTTTTACACTAGAAAATTATCAAATTAATTAAAATTAGCCCATATTTGAGAACGTGTATTCCAATAAATATTGAAAACAAAAGTTCTCTCCTCGCCCCAAAGTGTAACGTATGAGGAATATAGCTCTAGTGTCCCTATTTTTTTTTTCGAAGGGGATAGTTACATCTTATAGATGACGTGGTTAGTACCTAGCCAGACTACCTCAAACTGCCCGGCACATTCGCTGGAAAAATTTGTTGGTTCCCATATTCCGAGCCTGGGTGAACACCGGATCTGGTTAGGTCCAATCGCCACTTCTGGGAACTGCGCCTGCCCTCTTCTTGTCAATAGTGAGTACAATATCCACTTAACCACCGAGGCTTCCACCTGAACTAATATATTAAATGCCATTATAATAATAAAGCGACACAACTTATATTTTTGGGTGCATGCACAAATTGGACTCACTTCAATCAAATATCAATTTTAAGAGTAAGCTCAGTCCCGGAACATATTTTTAATGGCGACGCGTCTGGCTATAATCTCGCATTCATGATCCTTACGGTGTGACGGGCCCAGGAGCTTATTTATTTAGAATTTGTTGTTGTTGCGTTCGCCAGCTTTCAACTCTGACGAAGTCCCTAGAGACTAGGAACTGAATTTTAGTTGTTAATCTATTTTTCCCTGGCAGCCGTGTGCACAGGGGCCCCTCGCCGCACAGGCAGATAACTCCGACTTCGGAGGTACTCATGTTTTTTTCCGTCAATGAGTAACTGATGTTTCAAGCCGGGCCTCGCTGCTGAGACCAGGGGTGGTTGTCGCAGAGAGAAATCATAAATAGAATTTCCAACCCGCTGGAGCCGAGATTTGAACCCACAACCTCTCTGTCCCGAGGCCGGCGTCTTGCCTCGAGACCAACCAGTCCCCCATAGACTTTGAATATGAGGAAACTGCAACAAGGAACACTTTTCATGCATAGCCTGCAATGGTTCCTGCCGCCTATCCACCATATACCAGAAGTCCACGTCCTCCCGAAAGTAACGCATAGGAGTGCGATGGAGAACCGAAATTAATCAGACATCGAATGCACTTTTTGCAGCGATCGAGAGAACGTGGACTAGATCCGCCATCTTAGAAACGGAAGTCCCGTTTAGAATTTAACCACAGTTAGAGAATCTTCAACCGGACATTTTACGGTGTTTAGAGATTGTGGCTTTTTGTAAACAAAAAATGTGATTAAGCCAACAATCTGAAATGTTGATCGAGCACATATTATTTAAAAGTATGTATATGTTTATTATAATTAGTGTGTCTAGTTCATCATCATCATCATTGAGTGCCGCCTTTGAATCGAAGATTGGCTACCATGGAGTGCCATTCCGCTGTGTCTCTCGTTTTGGCGGTGTAGGTTGTGATAGGCTGACATTGTCCATATTTTGATCCTACTCGTCCATGTTAGTCTTGGTCTGCCTCTGCCTCTATTATCTTGTATTTTCCCTTCAAGATTACTTTTAGTAGGCTGCTTTGTCTTTTAACATGCCCCAAAAATCGCATTTATCTTGTTTGAACTGACCTTTGGAATCTTGACAGACAGCAAGCAGTCATATATTATCTTTGAGGTTGTTTTACTGAACAACTTCTCTCGTGACTGAGTCTGCCAACATTGGATAAAAAGATCGTGCCAACATTGGATAGAAAGATCCAACCTTAGAGATGCATTTGTGGTACCTGGACTCATCCCCTTGCCCCTTCACTTTTGTCTTCTGATTTCAGCACCATCTCTTCCTCGCTGCGCCGATGTTTTTGTTTGTTTGTTTTGTTCTTCATGTGCTACGATGTGAGGCCAGAATTTTCCAGTTCTTTCTCTGATAAAGGATTCCCTCAAGAAAAAGGAAACCCTCCTAACATCCTTATATCTTAGCACTGGTCTGCCCTCTATCTCCTTCTGCCTCTAAGTTCTCGTTCAATAGTTTTCTTTTTTAAAATACGATGGTGTCTATTCTTCTTAAATGACCCAGCCACCTTAATGCCCACCCCTCAAAGTGTTGCCATGATGGACAGGAGTTTGACTCGATGCTAAACGCTAGAGTTAGTTACTTGTCTTGACTTTTGATGCTCATTATATTACAAAGTCAATGCACATGGAAACTGTTTAACCTTCTCTCTTAATCTACATAACTAGTCAATGTCTCTTCTTCTTCTTTCCTTCGTCATTTCCCTTTCAGCGTCGAGGGGAAATATAATTTGCGGTCATTTGCTCGTCTGTTCGCTTGTGCTGCTGTTAAGTTTCCTGGTGTTTCTAATATTCTGTCAATCCATCGTTTTCGTTGTCAGCCCTTGGGTCTTGTGTTCTCGCAACGATTACTGCGGGCTCTTTGTGTTCTGTTTTGATCACTCTGCCTGGTCACGTGGCCAAACCATTTTAGCTGTTATTTCTTTATATATTCTATGGTGGGGTTGTTCCTAGCTTTTTACTCAGTTCTTCTTTTCTGATCTTGTCTCTCAGGCTGCTTCCTGTCATTCATCTAACACACTTTAATGTCTAGTTACATATAAACGTGCCTTAAGCACACTGCTTAGATAAATTATAATATTTGTCATGAGTTTTAGTTTTACCATGGCCCATGTTTTATGTTTCAATTTAAGAAACCTTAAGAAATCTGGCTTAATAATAGCATTTGCTCATTCATCACCACCGGTACCCCCCCCCCCCCCCCCCCCCATTTTTCACAACGTTCCTCTCAAAGCGGCACTCACTCGCCAACTTCATCACGTGCATCGACGCTTCTCTCACGTGTCAGCCAGCCATCTTCTCCCCCGCCCCCTGCTCGGAATTTAACAAAAACCCAGAAAAGCCCCCCCACCTGTTCTGACCGACAAATAAACCCTCCCAGAGACGGGCATGCGCACCAGATTATTGTTCGTTAATTGCGCGGGATTCTCGCGCGCGGCTCTGGACAGTGAGCGTGACACGAGCTATAATGTCATTTATGAAGCGGCGAACGAGACGCGGACGAGTTTGAAATAGATGGCCAGTCCAGCAGACTTCAGGTCGTGACGAAAACCAGATGGCGAGACTTCATCTGGTGTTGAGTCGATCCGGCCTCTGGTTAAGTGCTAATGAAGCCGTCTGGTGAACCGTCCAGTACGGGATCCATTTATGTCTCTACAGCAGTACCTGCGTACTTCGAACGTTATTCTTTCCATGATACCGTTTGATATCTGAGCTGTTCAAAGTCCGAATCAATTGTACCCATTAAAAAGAATGAAAAGTGAATTAATCCGTTCCAATACCCTAAGCCCAGAGGGACACTGAGAAGAACATTGATGAGAGAGGCAAGAGCATCAGGAATCGGCTCCCTCAGAGATAGAGCTGCTTGCACAGAACAGAGATAAATGGCGAGATTTGATAAAATATCTTTAAAAGAATTGAATACTGCGAGAACAAAAATTCAGATAAGAGGAGTATCTTGGTCTACGCCCTATGGGCCGGCTACGGCTCGAAAGGTCAATAGATAGAGAATACCCTAAGCAATACCTGTTGTGATAAACTAAAGTTTAAATAAACATAATTTATAGTAAAAATAACCAAATTAATAAATGTTTTAAATTATAAATTATAACATGAAAACAATTAATAAAGCACGAAAATAAGATATAATAAATTAAAACTGCATTTACTGTAACTTAGTAATGGATGCTGATGGCCTGTGTGGCTGGTGGAGAAAAGAAAGGTTACTGTTTGGAAAGTGCGTCCTTTTTTATGAACACAGCAAATACGTGTTGTTCTGGTGTTCTTTCTCTCTCTTTCTCTCTCTCTTTCTCTTTCTTTCTCTCGCTATTTCTCTCTCTCTCTCTCTCTCTCTATATATATATATATATATATATATATATATGTGTGTGTGTGTGTGTGTGTGTTTCTCTCCTTGACTCGACACAGCGCTTTGCCCCGAGAGACTTACATTTCAGCACACTGCCAGCTAAGCAACCTAAAAAGTTGCTGTCGTTTGTTATGTCTTTCATGCATGTGACATTCCGTGACTAGAGCATGAGATTACAACTCGGGAATAAATTGTTTATATATACTTTCCATTATTATTATTCCCGAGTTGTTGCCATAACCACATGCTCTAGTACGTAATCACCGAATGACAAATAAGTGGAAGAGATCGGAAGTTATAGCATCCTTTTGGGGTTGCTTAGCTGTCTGCGTGTTGTAATGCTAGTCTTTCATATCAAGGCATCGTGACGAGTAGTATGGGTTCTGTTTTAATTCGGACTGTCTATTGTTCTTTGTACGTGTTTTCTGTTGTTTATTTTTGGAGTTTTACGAGTGTTTGTAAACATACGTGTCTACCAAACGTCTTTGTTAAACTAATGATAACTTGCAAGTTTTGTCAATTGTAGTTGTTCAATAGATCTGGTGGCCAAATTGATTTATATATATATATAAAATAAACTATTGTCGCTCATAAACCACGGGTCGAACAGTTTATATTTATCGGGAGGGCAAAACGAAAACTGAACACTTCTTGGCGAAACACTGCACATGCGGCTTTTATTCTCCATAGACGCCACAAAAATAGACACCACAGAAATAGACACAAAAGAAATAAACACCACGGAAATAGACACCACAGAAATTGGGTAATCGACGTGATCATTGATCAACCTACTGGTTTGGTCGAAGTAAACGAACAGTTCCAATGTAATGTGGCTATATTATTTCCTTCTTCCCATGTTATCTGTGACCGTCCATGTATGCTGGACAAGCGATGGACGGCCAGAACTAAACTATACCTTCATGAAAGGCCATGTGTGAGTCCGTGGGTAGCCGCGATCGGTTCGTGTAAGTGTGACGTGTTTAGTGGACGGCTTGAACAGAACGCCGTTCTGTGACATGAAAAATGACCAACCAGAAGCTAGAACTCCACTCTAACTGATGACGTATACGTTGTGTGTGTGTGTGTGTAAGAGGGGCGAAAAAAAAGGGGGGGGGGGGGAGTCAGTAAACAGCTTTTCCCGTCACAGGATTTTCTGTGATGACACAGTTCATCATCATCATCGTGTGCCTTCTCCGCAACGAAGGTTGGCTACCATGGATCGCCATTATACTCTGTTTCTTGATTTGATGGTGCAGGCTGTCATAGATTGACTTGACCATCTTTTGATGTTACTCGTCCATGTTAGTCTTGGTCTGCCTGTGCCTCTTTTACCTTGTATTTTCCCTTCCAATATTACTTTTAGTAGGCTGTTGTGTCTTTTAACATGCCCCACAAATTTCATTTGTCTTGTCTTAATTGTATTTAGTAGTTCTCTTTTTATTTTCAGTTGTTTTAAAACTTTATCGTTTGTTATCTTTTGTTTCCATCCAATTCTACCTATTCTTCTATTAATCCACATTTCAAAGGCTTCAAATTTAATTGTAGGTCTTGATAATTTTCTTTGTTTATGATCATAGTTTTAGTCTTTTTGATATTCATTTCTAGTCCATATTTTTGCTTGTTATGTTTATCACATTAAGCAATTGTTGTAGATCTTTAGGATTTTCTGCTAGTAGAACAGTATCATCAGCATATCTCAGGTTATTAATTATCTTTCCATTAATGTTTAGGCCTGGCATCTCTGAGATGTTTTTAAAGATTTGCTCAGTGTATAGATTGAACAAGCTTAGTGATAGGATGCATCCTTGTCTTACTCCTCTTTTTATGTCCATGGGTGTAGAGTTCTCCTTGTTATATCTTATTATTGATGTTTACTCCCAGTACAAATTACATATTAGTCGTATGTCTGTGTCGTCTAGATTTATATCCTTTAGGCAGTCTATAAGTTGGTTATCGTGTATTCAATCGAAAGCTTTGGTGTAGTCTATAAAGCAGGCATATATTGGTTTGTTTACTTCTGTGTACTTTTCAATCAATGTTCTCATGCTGAATATGGCTTCTTTTGTGCCACTGTTTTTCCTGAATCCAAATTGTTGCTCATCTAATTCAGTATTGATTTTATTTTGAATCCTTCCCTGTAAAACTTTTAGTAAAATTTTTGTTACCTGGCTCATTAGGCTTATTGTTCTGAAGTCACTGCATTCAACTACACCATTCTTTTTAGGCAATGCAATGAAATGTGATATTTTTATTTAATTTGGTATGTATCCTGTATGATATATGTCATTGCATATGTCTGTGATCACTTCGACGCCAAACTCTTCAAGAGCTTGTATCATCTCTATCTGTATATTGTCAGGCCCTGCTGCTTTTCCCTTTTTCATTGTTTTTATAGCTTTTTCTACTTCAGATTTCAGGATTTTATAGTTGTATGTACATTTTATGTCTGGCTTTTTGTCCCTTTCGTCATGAAATAATTATGTTATATATTCTTGCCATCTATCTATTATATCTTTGTTGTCTGTTAGCATTCTTCCCTCTTTGTTTGCAATACATCCGTTTCCTGTAGCTTTTTTGTCTTTATTCGTCATCCTCTTTATTTCTGTGTGCATCTCTCTTAAGTTTTGTTTACTTAAACTGTGATGACACAGTTAGCGGGGTCCTTTTGTCATCATTGTTACAGTTACTAAATATGGACATGTAACACCAAAGGATGGGCACGTTAACCTATGACAAGCTGCACAGAGTTCTATTTAACGTGTACACAATGACGATCACGGGACATCAGCTGGATGGGAGGGGAAGAACTATGGCTTTTGCTGATGATATTCTTATATATTGACAAGAAAGAGACAGAAGAGAAATCGCCAATTCATGTAAAACGAACTCGGCCGCATCTCTTCCTGGTGTGAATTATCAGATACCTTGGTTAATCCCAATAAAGCATCAGTTGTGTGGCTCTCACTTAATTAATTCCATCCATTGCGTCACGAGCTCAACACAGGGAAAGGTGTCAGGCTAAAAAGAGGCAAATCATGGGTGGGCCGAGCAGATGTCATCAAACAGCAGGTCTATAGGCTTACCAATATCAACGCTGGCGAGGAGTGGATACCAGTACCTACGTTATTCAAGGGGACATTGTGTATTGTCACACTCGACAGGAAAAGTAGGGAACAGAACTCAGTCGTGGTCAATGCGCAGGTCAGCGGTCTCATCTGGGATAACACCGATGAGAAAGATGTAGTCTATACAGACAGATCTGTAATACGTCACCAAAGGAGTTCATGGGCATTTACAGCACACTCGACAGGCAGAATAGTCAAGGAAGACAGTGGTGCATACGTTATGACCACGAGTAGCATGTTGATAGAGGTGATGGCAATGATCTTATATTATTCATCTGGTTAGAGTCACACAACTAATGCTGAGTTATCATCATCATCAAGTACCAAGTCTGCTGGCGTAGATGATCATGTCTCTCCACAACTATCGATCACGACAGTTATTTATCTAGCCATTCTTGCAGCCTCAGCTATTGACCAGTGACGATGTAGCGTTTCTCTACTGCAATACTAGGTCTTCTGTACCAGTACTTGCCGGGCTATCCTTGTCACTGTTAGTCACCTTGTCTTCACGTAGGCTGTTACCAAGGAAAACCAACTGAAGGGTCGAGGATAGATCTGCTAATAAATACTTATAGCTAACTATTATTATAAGTCAGCGAACCAGAGCTGATTATGCCTATATTTTTAATTCTACGGTAACATTCGATGTTGAAATTTCTCAATGTAATTAATACATGGCTTGGTGATAATAATGGTTGCTGTCCAAACACAATGATGATATCTCACGTCGTACATGAACAACATCACTGTTGTTAAGTTATCTCCTGGATAATTATCTCATCTCATATCTTTGTGTGTGCATGTCTGTGTTAGTCACATCTCATATCTTTGTGTGTGCATGTCTGTGTTAGTCACATCTCATATCTTTGTGTGTGCATGTCTGTGTTAGTCACATCTCATATCTTTGTGTGTGCATGTCTGTGTTAGTCACCTCTAGTGACTCGGGCAGATGGTGCTCGTAAACCTGGGTGGGCAGACCATCTAAGGGCAGAATCCCCCAACAGAAAAGACAATCTGCTGCCTTGCAGGAAGATTGGAGACAATCAAAGGCTAAGGAAAGCAAACCTGAATAAAAATGCTGGCTGAAATCGGATGCACTGGGCCACTGGCGCAGAACACAGTGCATCGTTTTAACGGGTGTTCAATCAGAGTGGATCTAATTGTGATGTTCTGTCTGTGGGGGCGATCAACACACTTAACCTGACAGCTGACTTCATGTGAGAGTCTGGAATCATACTCTGATTGAGCCCTGATCACAAAAAGAGAGAGAGGGAGAGAGAGAGAGAGAGAGAGAGAGAGCGATAATTATCTGTACTTCAATTATTAGTTATCATCTTAAGTTTTCCATCCGATTTCTTACAATTAATACTCTGTTATGCATGGCCTCTGGTTTCATGGCAAACAGTTGGTAGCAAGCAATCATGATTGTCAGTAATTTGATAATATATTAGTGTCATATGCTGGATGTTGCTTTACTGAGCACCTTCTCTTGTGGCTTCATTCATTCATTGAGTGCCGTCTCCACATCGAAGGTAAGGCACCATTTTACTCTGTCTCGTGTCTTGATGGTGCATGTTGTCATAGGTTCACCTGTTTTCCTTTTGATGTTATCCGTCAACTTTAGCCTTGGTCTACCTCTGCCTCGTCTACCTTCCCTTTCTAACTAGTCTATGACTGGGGTATTATGTCTCGTTGCATGTCTAAAATAATCCAATTGTCTTTTTCGAATTGTGTTAGTTAGTTCTTTTTTTATTTTCAGCTGATTCAGAACTTCCTTATTTGTCTACTTTTTGCTTTGAACGAACTCTCCCCCATTTCCCTATAGATCCACATTTCAAAAAGTTTCAAATTGCTGCACTGTTTTCTTATTTAATGTCCATGTTTCTATACAATGCAGGAATGTTGAGTGAATATATCATTTTGCTATTTATAGTTTTAGTTCTGATGTTATTTGCTTTGATGTGATATTTTTCATGTCGTTAAAATTGCTTTTTGCCATTCCTATTTTTGTGTTTATTTCTGTCTTACATGCTCCATCTTTTGTTATAATATGTCCTAGATAGTTATATTCTTGAACTATTTCTAGCTTCTTCTCGTCAATTTCAATATCTCCATGCATATTCTGTGTCTTTTCTCTTCTAATAATCACAGTTTTAGTCTTTTTTAATATTTATTTCCAATCCATATTCTTTGTTTGTCTTGTTTATTTTGTTCACTAGCTGTTGTAGGTCTTCTGGATTTTCTGCCATTGATACGGTATCATCAGCATATCTTAGATCATTGATTATTTATCCATTGCTGTTTAGTCCTGTTACAGCCATGATGTCTTTGAAGATCTACTCAGTGAATAAGTTAAATAGGAATGTCGATAAAATACAGCCTTGTATTACTAGAATTACTGTTTAATAAATTACTCAATTATTAGAATTATCCTGTATAACTAGAAACTATTACAAAAGAGGTGAGATACAGAATGGCTCAGGCAAAAGCAGCTTTCCAGAAAATGAGGAAGATACTATGAAATCCATTTTTGACAATAGAAACAAGAAAAAGAGTTATTAAATGTTATGTAGAGCCAGTCTTAACATATGGATGTGAATCATGGACAATAGGACAACAGACAAAAAAATCACTGGAGTCTGTAGAAATGTGGTTTTACAGAAGAATATTGAGAATACCATGGACAGCTAAGAAGAGTAATGAAAATGTTCTTATTAATTTCCAATATTAGGAAGAAACAATCATCATTTTTTTGCCATGTAATGAGAAGAGAACAACTGGAATATATTGTAACAACTGGAAAAATTGAGGGACGAAGAGATGGAGTGAAGCAAAGAGAGAAAATACCAGACAGCTTAAGAGAATGGCTTGGCAGAAGGTCAACAACTGAAATGATAAAGAACTGCCGAGATCGAAAGTTGTGGAGAGACATTATCACCTACGCCAGTAGGCCCGGTACTTGATGATGATGATTATTACTAGAATGAATATATATAAATATATATATATATAATTGTTGGCCGCCTGCCAGTTAAGACATGCAAGCGTAAAAAAAACATATTTCCGTTTATTATACGAAACGTTTGTTCTACACTAGCCATGTATATAAGGCTTATACATTTGAAAGGCTTATGAAAAGGTAGGTGAACTATCACCACGGTTAGTATAACAGTATTCATGATAATGATGATTACATGGTTATAATATTGCCTGCTGACCGAAGCTTCACGCTTAACGACGATACCGACAGAGTACAGCCATGGGTGGTATGCCGTGCTGTAGTATGACATTTATATCAGCGATTCTCAACGTTTTCTTTTTCAGAGAAACCAAGCAACTAATTAACACATTCCGTACCAGGAGCAATAAAACGAGACATCAGTTACCAATGCGAGAAAACTAAGAGATAATGTTGCCGGCTTTTAATTTATTGACATTTTCGCAATTATTTCCGCTAAAACCGTGTCACTCTATTAAAATAGTTTCAGACTTCCGGAGCAAATCATGCTGACACATCATGTGTACTTGATCAATGATAGTGTGTTTTCTCGCTGTTATTTGAAATAAATGTTTTTTAAACTTGCGGAAAACGATAGTGCCACAGCATGTTAAACAGCTTAGTCTGAAAAGTGTATTAGTTACTCGATCTTTCTCACGGGGTACCTACCTTGCGAAAATATGTCAGCCATTATTTATTGGGCAAGATGCCGTATCGCAACTTATCTAATGCCAGCCATTATTTATTGGGCAAGATGCCGTATCGCAACTTATCTAATGTCAGCCATTATTTGTCGTGCAAGATGCCGTATCGCAACTTATCTAATGTCAGCCATTATTTATTGGGCAAGATGCCGTATCGCAACTTATCTAATGTCAGCCATTATTTGTCGTGCAAGATGCCGTATCGCAACTTATCTAATGTCAGCCATTATTTGCTGGACAAGATGCCGTATCGCAACTTATCTAATGTCAGCCATTATTTGCTGGACAAGATGCCGTATCGCAACTTATCTAATGTCAGCCATTATTTATTGGGCAAGATGCCGTATCGCAACTTATCTAATGTCAGCCATTATTTATTGGGCAAGATGCCGTATCGCAAAATATCTAATGTCAGCCATTATTTGCTGGACAAGATGCCGTATCGCAACTTATCTAATGTCAGCCATTATTTATTGGGCACGATGCCGTATCGCAACTTATCTAATGTCTGCCATTATTTGTCGTGCACGATGCCGTATCGCAACTTATCTAATGTCTGCCATTATTTGTCGTGCAAGATGCCGTATCACAACTTATCTAATGTCAGCCATTATTTGTCGTGCACGATGCCGTATCGCAACTTATCTAATGTCAGCCATTATTTGTCGTGCAAGATGCCGTATCACAACTTATCTAATGTCAGCCATTATTTGTCGTGCACGATGCCGTATCGCAACTTATCTAATGTCAGCCATTATTTGTCGTGCACGATGCCGTATCGCAACTTATCTAATGTCAGCCATTATTTGTCGTGCAAGATGCCGTATCGCAACTTATCTAATGTCAGCCATTATTTGTAGGGCACGATGCCGTATCGCAACTTATCTAATGCCAGCCATTATTTGCTGGACAAGATGCCGTATCGCAACTTATCTAATGCCAGCCATTATTTGTCGTGCAAGATGCCGTATCGCAACTTTTCTAATGTCAGCCATTATTTGTCGTGCAAGATGCCGTATCGCAACTTTTTAATGTCAGCCATTATTTGTCGTGCAAGATGCCGTATCGCAACTTTTCTAATGTCAGCCATTATTTGTCGTGCAAGATGCCGTATCGCAACTTTTCTAATGTCAGCCATTATTTATTGGGCAAGATGCCGTATCGCAACTTTTCTAATGTCAGCCATTATTTATTGGGCAAGATGCCGTATCGCAACTTTTCTAATGTCAGCCATTATTTATTGGGCAAGATGCCGTATCGCAACTTTTCTAATGTCAGCCATTATTTGTCGTGCAAGATGCCGTATCGCAACTTTTCTAATGTCAGCCATTATTTGTCGTGCAAGATGCCGTATCGCAACTTTTCTAATGTCAGCCATTATTTGTCGTGCAAGATGCCGTATCGCAACTTTTCTAATGTCAGCCATTATTTGTCGTGCAAGATGCCGTATCGCAACTTTTCTAATGCCAGCCATTATTTGTCGTGCACGATGCCGTATCGCAACTTATCTAATGCCAGCCATTATTAGTCGTGCACGATGCCGTATCGCAACTTATCTAATGCCAGCTATTATTTGTCGTGCAAGATGCCGTATCGCAACTTATCTAATGCCAGCCATTATTTGTCGTGCAAGATGCCGTATCGCAACTTTTCTAATGTCAGCCATTATTTGCTGGACAAGATGCCGTATCGCAACTTATCTAATGCCAGCCATTATTTGCTGGACAAGATGCCGTATCGCAACTTATCTAATGCCAGCCATTATTTGCTGGACAAGATGCCGTATCGCAACTTATCTAATGCCAGCCATTATTTGTCGTGCACGATGCCGTATCGCAACTTATCTAATGCCAGCCATTATTTGTCGTGCACGATGCCGTATCGCAACTTATCTAATGCCAGCCATTATTTGTCGTGCACGATGCCGTATCGCAACTTATCTAATGCCAGCCATTATTTGCTGGACAAGATGCCGTATCGCAACTTATCTAATGCCAGCCATTATTTGCTGGACAAGATGCCGTATCGCAACTTATCTAATGTCAGCCATTATTTGTTGTACAAGATACAATAGATAAAGACCTCACTACTTTTCCAAAATGGCCTCCCGGAAACAGTTTATGCCGAAAACAGACTGATTTACAAAGCAGGGATGGCAGTGGATCAAGTGTGTGAGTTGATGAACAAGACCTAATGATTGTGTGTATATGATGGACATACTCTAACATTTCCAGCAGAGCCAAGGAAGTAAAGAAAGCCACTGAGGCCAGCTATATCACCTTGTTGGCTATTAAACGACCACGTATCATTATACTTCATCATCATCATTGAGTGCCGTCTCCGCAACGAAGGTTGGCTACCATGGAGCGCCATTCTGCTCTATCTCTTGCCTTGATGGTGCAGGCTGTCATCGGTTGATTTGTCCATCTTTTGATGTTACTCGTCCATGTTAATCTTGGTCTGCCTCTGCCTCTTTTACCTTGTATTTTCCCCTCCAGTATCACTTTCAGTAGGCTGTTGTGTCTTTTAACATGGCCTAAGAATCGCATTTGTCTTGTTCTAATTGTGTTCAGAAGTTCTCTTTTCATTTTTAGTTGTTTTAAGACTTTGTCATTTGTTTTCTTTTCCTTCCATCCAATTCTACCTATTCTTCTATATATCCACATTTCAAAGGCTTCAATTCTCTGTTCTGTTTTCTTGTCTAATGTCCATGTTTCAGCACCATATAGGAATATTGAGAAGATGTAACATTTTGCTATTCTTAGTTTTAGTTCTGGTGTTATTTGTTTTGATGTTAGTATGTCCTTCATGACATTAAAATTACTTTTTGCCATTCCTATTCTTTTGTTTATTTCAGTTGTACATTTTCCATCACTGGTTATAGTATGTCCAAAGTAGTTATAGTTCTGAACTGTCTCAAGGTCTATTCCTTCAATTTTGATATCCACTTGTGGGTTTTGAGTATTCATTATACTTACAAAATCAATAATCAATCAAGAAATCAGACCTTTGAAATATACGGATGAGCACATCTCATGGAATGTGAAACAAATAAATGAAATAGTTTCAGAAAAAAAAAACGAGGAATCGGTTAAAAACAATAATGTGGATATCTATCTATCGAGATATGTATATAATTGTAAACATGTATATAATTGTTGGCCGCCTGCCAGTTAAGACATGCAAGCGTGAAAAAAACATATTTCCGTTTACGATACGAAACTTTTACTCTACACTAGCCATGTATATAAGGCTTATACTTTTGAAAGGCTTATGAAAAGGCAGGTGAACTATCACCACGGTTAGTATAACAGTATTCATGATAATGATGATTACATGGTTATAATGTTGCCTGCTGACCGAAGCTTCACACTTAACGACGATACCGACAGAGTACAGCCATGGGTGGTATGCTGTGCTGTAGTATGACATTTATATCAGCGATTCTCAACGTTTTCTTTTTCAGAGAAACCAAGCAACTAATTAACACATTCCGTACCAGGAGCAATAAAACGAGACCTCAGTTACCGATGCGAGAAAACTAAGAGATAATGTTGCCGGCTTTTAATTTATTGACATTTTCGCAATTATTTCCGCTAAAACCGTGTCACTCTCTTAAAATAGTTTCAGACTTCCGGAGCAAATCATGCTGACACATCATGTGTTTTTGATCAATGATAGTGTGTTTTCTCGCTGTTATTTGAAATAAATGTTTTTTAAACTTGCGGAAAACGATAGTGCCACAGCATGTTAAACAGCTTAGTCTGAAAAGTGTATTAGTTACTCGATCTTTCTCACGGGGTACCTACCTTGCGAAAATATGTCAGCCATTATTTATTGGGCAAGATGCCGTATCGCAACTTATCTAATGTCAGCCATTATTTGTTGTACAAGATGCCGTATCGCAACTTATCTAATGTCAGCCATTATTTATTGGGCAAGATGCCGTATCGCAACTTATCTAATGTCAGCCATTATTTGTTGTACAAGATGCCGTATCGCAACTTATCTAATGTCAGCCATTATTTATTGGGCAAGATGCCGTATCGCAACTTATCTAATGTCAGCCATTATTTATTGGGCAAGATGCCGTATCGCAACTTATCTAATGTCAGCCATTATTTATTGGGCAAGATGCCGTATCGCAACTTATCTAATGTCAGCCATTATTTATTGGGCAAGATGCCGTATCGCAACTTATCTAATGTCAGCCATTATTTATTGGGCAAGATGCCGTATCGCAACTTATCTAATGTCAGCCATTATTTGCTGGACAAGATGCCGTATCACAACTTATCTAATGTCAGCCATTATTTGTCGTGCACGATGCCGTATCGCAACTTATCTAATGTCAGCCATTATTTGCTGGACAAGATGCCGTATCACAACTTATCTAATGTCAGCCATTATTTGTCGTGCACGATGCCGTATCGCAACTTATCTAATGCCAGCCATTATTTGTCGTGCACGATGCCGTATCGCAACTTATCTAATGCCAGCCATTATTTGTCGTGCACGATGCCGTATCGCAACTTATCTAATGCCAGCCATTATTTGTCGTGCACGATGCCGTATCGCAACTTATCTAATGCCAGCCATTATTTGTTGTGCACGATGCCGTATCGCAACTTATCTAATGCCAGCCATTATTTGTCGTGCACGATGCCGTATCGCAACTTATCTAATGCCAGCCATTATTTGTCGTGCACGATGCCGTATCGCAACTTATCTAATGTCAGCCATTATTTGTCGTGCACGATGCCGTATCGCAACTTATCTAATTTCAGCCATTATTTGTCGTGCACGATGCCGTATCGCAACTTATCTAATGCCAGCCATTATTTGTCGTGCACGATGCCGTATCGCAACTTATCTAATGCCAGCCATTATTTGTCGTGCACGATGCCGTATCGCAACTTATCTAATGTCAGCCATTATTTGTCGTGCAAGATGCCGTATCGCAACTTATCTAATGTCAGCCATTATTTGTCCTGCAAGATGCCGTATCGCAACTTATCTAATGCCAGCCATTATTTGCTGGACAAGATGCCGTATCGCAACTTATCTAATGTCAGCCATTATTTGTCCTGCAAGATGCCGTATCGCAACTTATCTAATGCCAGCCATTATTTGTCGTGCACGATGCCGTATCGCAACTTATCTAATGCCAGCCATTATTTGCTGGACAAGATGCCGTATCGCAGCTTATATAATGTCAGCCATTATTTGTTGTACAAGATACAATAGATAAAGACCTCACTTCTTTTCCAAAATGGCCGAAAACAGTTTATGCCGAAAACAGACTGGTTTACAAAGCAGGGATGGCAGTGGAACAAGTGTGTGAGTTGATGAACAAGACCTAATGATTGTGTCTATATGATGGACATACTCTAACATTTCCAGCAGAGCCAAGGAAGTAAAGAAAGCCACTGAGGCCAGCTATATCACCTTGTTGGCTATTAAACGACCACGTATCATTATACTTACAAAATCAATAATCAATCAAGAAATCAGACCTTTGAAATATACGGATGAGCACATCTCATGGAATGTGAAACAAATAAATGAAATAGTTTCAGAAAAAAAAAAAACGAGGAATCGATTAAAAACAATAATGTGGATATCTATCTATCGATCTTTCAAACCGTGAACGGCACATAGGGCATGCACACAGATACGTTTTACCTGTTTCCGAAATTTTCTTTCTATTGGTCGTTTCAAATCTAAATGTTCACGATTAACTTGAAATATCTCCTCTTTCCCTGCACTTACAAACTTGATTTTTTGCATCTGGCCTTGTTTTTCCAAGGTCCCACAGATTTCACAAAATTTAATGATGTAGGAAGTATGCTTCATCATGAAGCAGCACTTTCCTTTGATCTCAGTGAATTTACGGATCTTTTTGCTCCTGGAGAAAATAATTTACCGTACATTAATGGAAATCAGCTTCTCGACATAGGCGTCTCTACACAACTTGAAAGTTGGAGGCGTTTATCAACTGTTTACTTTCTATTGTTTACTTTCTTTAAAATACTATGAGAATGTCAATGTTATAGCCTTTACAGACGGTCTAAAACAAATCAGCGTATAAACAGTTCCATTAATGAAAACTATTTAAACAATATACAACAAAGAATACATTTTAAAAAATTAATTATCCGTTGCGAGCGATAACGAGCATGACATATCAAGCAAAGTTATTGTTTATGGGTACGCATGTGACTAAAGAGTCCGATGTAAGCACGGGATCCTCTTCACTGTAAAGAGCTACATTGTTCGTTTTATGTCTTTCCATGTGACTTTCATTATTTTACGTAAACAAGACATATGAAAGTGATTTAGTTTCTTTGCATGCCTGCAGTACACATATCAAGAATCTTTACATTTTCAAAACGTTATCAACTTTAGCTAAAGATTGATCATGCGGACATATAAAAACGTCCATTATTATTTCATTTATTCTGAATCAGAGGAGTCTAACATATTGATTACTAATCTGGGCTGAACGAACGATAGTCCATCTTTTTTCCAATTGTCATTTTCTTCTTTTAAGACATGATCTTCACATTTGCACCAACAATCTTTGTCAATCTGTGATAGAGCAGCATATGTCAGTCCTTTTATATCGCATAGTTTAAAACTTGTATTCTCAGCTGCCACCTGCCCTTTAATTTTTGCCCAAACGAGTTCAATGGGGTTTAATTGTGGATGATAAGGGGGCAGTCTCAAGCACGTATGACCATGCTGTTGAATGATTTTGTCTATTTGGAATACTTTGGTCTTTTGCGATTTCTTAACAAGTGACAGTAATTCAGGTTTCAAAAACCCCTCGTTAAATGGAATTCCTTCCTTTCTTAGCCAAATCTTTATAACATCTTTTGTCCTGGTAGATGTAGGAATTTTGTCTTCTTCTGCCACAGCGTTGTGGTACGACGCGTTGTCCATTACCAGACAGGATGGTCTGTCTAGAATTGGAAGAAGAGTATTTTCAATCCACTCTCTAAATATATGGCCATTCATCTCGGTGTGATAGTCCCTGTTGTCAGTATAATTAGAGGTGAATATAAGTTCTGCATTTTTCACCAACCCTTCTTTTCGGCTGCCTGCATGTGTCATTATAATACGCTGTCCTTTTCCAGTGGGTACACATCTTTTAATACTTCCATCTGATAACTGCCATTCCTTTGCACTTGTGTGGTGAGAATTTATCCAAGATTCATCTAGAAATACAATATCATAACCTTGGTTACGCATTTCCCGTACTTCACGTAAATATTTACTCCTCATAGAAACTAAGTGCGGCTTCTCGCAGATGACATTTCTACCACTATCGTACTTTCTAAACGTAAAACCGATGCTTCTAACAGTTCTCCATAATGTTGTTTTCGACACAACAATGTCATTTTCTGCTCTCAGTCGAATTTTCAGTTTTCTTAAAGTCACAGTTTCTTTGGAATCGAACATTTTACAAATTGCTCTTCTAATCACTTCCTTGTCAAAACTATCTACTACTTTCTTTCTTCCTAGCGTCCTAGTCTTGATTGAACTGGACACTCCGTTAGCTTTAAGCACTTGTTTGAAAAAGCGTTTGCTTATACCCAATGCGTGAATAGTTCTCTTTTCTGGCTTTGAGATGCTTCGATACAGTTTTCCACGCTTAGCTTCTATGCAAAAATATTTATACACCTTTATTGCCACTGATTGCAATGTAAGGAACTTTACTTTTATACCCATTGACTAACAGATCACAAATTTAACGAAATTACCCAATAATTAGGATACGCCGTTGCACATAAATCACAACAAAACGACAGGAAATGGGATGCACCGGATATAAAATTATAACTATGACGCGTTTTATGTGTTTTTTAGTGCTTAAAACAGGGAAATTGGCGCGCATTACGTTCAAGATGACAAGTCCAGTGGGTGCTCACTCATATGAAGCGGTAATTCCTCCAAATATATGGTTTGACCAAAATGCCTTAAATTTGTATACTTCAAATAAAGAATATTTAAAACTATACGTTTGTTGGTTAGGAAATGAATGTACTTCTTGGGATCAAAAAATCACAAGACCATATGCAAAATTTCAGCATTATCAATCAATTGGTTGCAGAGATATGGAATTTTAAACACCTTCAAAATATTTTGAAACGACCTATAGCAGTTTCAATCCTTGCAAAGATCTTTTATCAAATCTCGCCATTTGTCTCTGTTATGGGCAAGCATCTCAATCTCATCGAGGGAGCCGATTCCTACTGCCTTTGCCGCTCTGATCAATGTAATGTGGATATGGGACAATTAAAATAGTTTGATTTCAGCAAGATCTCAACAGAGAACAAGACTGACTGGAAAGAAAGGTAAGAATGAGTCAGAGCGTACAGTTCAAGAGACATTATGTCGGATATCGTTTCATCTATTCAAGGATTTAAATATAGCACCTTACATCATTTCTACTGCTAGAATCACGCCCCAGATAGTAATCGAAAGTATAGATCTAGAATATTATATATAGTATAGATCTGACTATTGGATATTAGTTTCTTCTGAACAGATGAGGTAAGTTTTGCTTCGTTCTCAAATCACACCACAGATAGTAATCGAAAGTATAGATCTAGTAGCACATTGAGCTGACTATTGGATATTAGTTTCTACTGAACAGATGGGTAAGTTTTGCTTGGTTCTCTTTGCTCACTATTTACATCTACCCTGATCAGTTAGAGAACAAGCAAATAAATGCAGTTCTGCAGTAAAGCTGGTAGCGAGGAGCCAGTAGCGGGGTGTAACATACACTCCTACAAGGTATGGTGGCAGCTTTACAAAAAAGGAACACAACAAAATACTGACGTTTCGGCCAACATGCAGCCTTCTTCATAGAACGAGGACAACGATGACAAACGATGAGGCACAGATAAATGCTGCTACATCTAGGATGATTAGGACTGGTAAGTCAAGGAGAAGTGGACAGAGGGATGAAAGATGAAATGGTGATACGAGAGAGATGTGTTACATGTTTGAGGAGAGGTAAAATGTGGAAATATAAAAAAAAGTATAAGTAAAAAATGATTATATATATAAATATACAAATAGATTTAGCTGGTAGAATCCGTCCGCTGCTCAGTTACTGTGATAAGTCTCGTCAACAGATCTTGAAATATACACTAGATCATATATAAGACGTTTCCTCCACTCTTGCTAGGCGTTTGAGGAATATGGTGTTGGTGGCCATATTTATGCACGACCATGGCTCATTGTTTTAGGTGGTGTGGTCAGTACCACGCTTTTAATTACCAGAAAAATCTCTGGTGCTAATTTTTAGTGGTTGAGTGACCCCTGGAGTTGATCCGAAGAAAAATCCGCCACTTCTGGGAATCGAACCCGAACCTTTCTGTTCAGGAAGCGAGAACACTATCCACTCAGCCACCGAGGCTCCACACTAGATTATGATTTCTATAAATTATGATTTGTACATAACTATTGTTCATCTTTTATACGTTTGTCACACTTTCATTTTGTTCTTCTTACTCTTGTTCTTGTCCTAGTTATTGTCTTATTACTCTTCTAATTATTGTTATTATTATTGTTAATAGAGCCCAAACTTTAAAAAGACATTCTTAACAAGTTCAGTGTGTTCGACTTAAGACTTCTTTGGTTCTTTGGTTATGGAAGGCCCCGGTATCACTGCAAACGAATTAAAAATCCATAATTGCTCAACCGCCCGTGCCAGTGGAATCATTCGAATTACTATCTCATCCCCCAAACAAAGAAAGGTAACTGTAGTCCCCATCACAGCAGTCTCAGCACACGCCAAAAGACATTTTGGCGAAACCGGACATCAAATGAACACATCCAACTGTTCCCTGTCATCCGATATCATCATTCATCGTAAACAATTGGGACATCGAAACATGATCAAAACTGATGAAACACACAGCTCACGGTGTGCACAGAGCACCTAACTCAGTAGCTCTTGCAACAAGCCGGACTTGGAATATGAGGAAACTGCAACAAGGAACACTTTTCATACATAGCTCAAGACTACAGACGTTGTCATATATATATATATATATATAATCTTTGATGGGAGCTTGTATATACCAGGAGTCTTTACTGCAGTTTGATCATCTCTGTAGGAAATGTTTAACAGCAATTTTATCAATACCAGAGCCACAGTTTCGGCATAATGCAGTAACACTGCCATCTGTTGCAGCTCGTGCAGTTTGACACAAGAAATTTGCATACCCGTGTGGTATGGTTCAGACCAAAAATGTTATACAAAGATGTCTGCAAGTCATACCCAACAAACATATCAAACAACGAAACAATGAAAACACAGAAAGAAATATCGTGGTAGACTATAACACACTGAAAGCAAACACGCGAAATTGTATTTCAACATTTGGACATTTCAACATTTGGTCATTTCAACATTTAGACATTTCAACATTTGGACATTTCAACACTTGGACATTTCAACATTTGGGCATTTCAACATTTGAACATTTCCTCATTTGGACATTTCAACATTTGGACATTTCAACATTTGGACATTTCAACATTTGGACATTTCAACATTTGAACATTTCAACATTTTGACATTTCAACATTTGGGCATTTCAACATTTGAACATTTCAACATTTGGACATTTCAACATTTGGACATTTCAACATTTGAACATTTCAACATTTGGACATTTCAACACTTGGACATGAAATTAAGTCAAAATTATAAGTCAAAGAACGCGAAAGAAAGGAAGTAAAAGAGACGATTCGGTCACTCAAAAATCGACAGATTCATTCATAAGATAAATGAAGATCTGCCCACAAAATAACGACGAGCAGTTACTACTTGAGATCAACAGTAATCTGCTTACTAAACTCCGAAAGACAACAAAAATGTGTGTGTATATTTATAAGTATATAAAGCAGGAGATACCTATCAGGAATGTTTGTGTGTATATTTATAATTATATAAAGCAGGAGATACCTATCAGGAATGTTTGTGTGTATATTTATAATTATATAAAGCAGGAGATACCTATCAAGAATGCACACAAGGGGCTAGTTGTTGAAATTACAGGCTCAATACTTGGTGCCGTCTGTTGGGAAGGACTGATCGCCTAAGAGTCTGCACAAAATGTGGTGTTCTGTGTTATTTGTAATCAGTAAATATACTGTTATCTGAAAAAAAAGACTGAAAGTGCCCCGTCACGCCAAGTGGCGTATAGGGAATATGGTGTTAGTGACCATAAATTTTACAGACCTTCGGCACATGATTTTTGGGGTAATGTGGTCGGTATTACGCCCGTGACGCTTTACTTTCCCAGAAAAAAAAATCCGGTACCCATTAGAGGCTAGATGAACTCGGTTGGGATCGAACCCTACCTCTTGTTCTTTGTAGTCCAGTTCACTAATCACTGAGCTATCACGGCTCCCATACTGTTATCAGGGGTGGATTAATCAGTTAGCACAATGCCTGCTGGGGTAGGTGATCCTAGACAGCTTACGATCTCGACAGTTATTTATCAATTCTCTTGTTGACCTACTGCCAAGCCATTCTCTTAAGCTGTCTGGTATCTTTTCTCTTTCCTTCCCTCTATCTCTTCGTCCCTAAATTTTCCTCGATTTTCACAATATATTTCAGTTCTTCCCTTCTCATTAAATGGCCAAAAAAATTATGTTGAAGGGATGGATTAACGAAATCAAAATAAACCCGTGCTGAAGGCATCAAATGATGGGGGCACCACGAAGGGGCCCTCACATTAAATGAAAGAAAATTACACACACACAAATACACCCACAATAATAACAAGAGCATTCAGTGAGTGAAGACCTCCGCCAAGTGTCATGAAATCGAACAAGCCAGGCTGGATGCCTTGTCTCTATCAAGTATAGAAGCAGATGTGTTACATAAGATTACTTTAGAGGATCTCATCAGACTTTGCAATGAAAATAGTAGGAGAAACCTTTTCAAAATATAAAGTGAAGTATACAAACAAAAATAATATCTTCCATCTTACTGTCAGTTTTGTTTAATTTCGATAAATAAAATGTTATTGTATGCTTTATTATTATTTATATTTTGAATAAAAAGCCAACACAAAAAGGGAGCTCATAAAAAAACATCAGAAAGAAACAATCAGCATTTTTCGGGCACATCATGAGAAGAGGAAAGTTGGAATACTTGGTTACAACTGGCAAAATACAAGGAAAGAGAGATCGCGGACGACAATTTGTGGAAGGACATGATCACTTGCGCCAACCGGTATGGCACATGCTGATGATATTTTAAATTCTATAATGTCGGGGAGTGTAGCGCCGAGGGTCTTAATCCAGCTTTGACTGTTATTATTATTGTTTTTATTATTATTATTATTTTACCTTAGTTTTCAGACTGACTGCGATATCGATATTTATAATTACCCGGGCGCGCTCCAGCAAGTAACACTATATAGTAATTCAAAACATTATTTTACGTTAACTTGTGAGAAGGTTAATTTACACACCAATAAACACACTTTTCTTCTCATAAAATTAACGGGCGATAAACTGCCAACAAACAACAAATACAAGAATTTTAACTTTACTTTAAAAATGTATCTGTCAAAATTAACTTCACATAAGTCTCAGTTTAGAAATACTTTTTATTTGCGTTTATTTGTTTATAACCATAATTAAAGGTATGTTTACCACATGTTGATAACTACTGCTGGTAAGTAACGGCTAATTAACGGTAAATCGTGTAGCTCGAGAGAAAATCTCCCACGGTCCACGCATAGAACCTGCTGTTCGCTACACGGTGTTTCCTGTGTCAGTAATGTCAAATAGCTTTTCCACTTCCGTTGATTAAATGCGAGAAGGACGACGTCCAGGGGAGTCGTGACACTAATTAAACAAACTGAGACAGCCAGTATGTCAGACTTCGTGTGTTGATGCTCGTTAGAGCTTCACTAAACGTGCTCGGACCAATAGTCATTGATTACATTTAACGAAAATAGGCGCCCGATTTGGGATAATGTAATGTCGTGTCTTTACAAAGCGAAGCTTACAAATGAGTTAGCAATTCAAGATGAATTGATTCGAAAAGATGAATGTCTATTAAAAGTGGTGATGATTGTCAGGTTAGGTGTTGTTATAGTCTCGATGATTCTCTTGTAATAGACCATCACTATTGTATGTCTCTTTCCCTTGGTGATATGTCTTATTTATTTTGTCCTGCGACTTGTACTGTGACGAGCTGGAAGAGAAGGCGTGTATAAATTTCTGGATACCGCTAGTTGTTTAGATTCAGTTGTAATCTGGAATTTATTTTGCCACTGATTAGTATACACCTCTTTTCTTAGATTATCTTATATAGCCTTGTAATCAGACATTTTCATGTATCATGCTTGTGCTGCAGGTCGGTAACGTTTCATTCTGGCCAGATTTTGAAATCATTTTAATTCCTTGATGTCCAGCAAGAACAGGAATAGCAAAAAATAATGTTAACACCATGATAAGTATATTAACATCAAAACAAAACACCAGGGCTAAAACGAAGAATAGCAACATATTATATCTTCTTACTATTCCTGTATGGTGCTGAAACATGGATATTAGACAAGAAAACAACAGAAAATTGAAGCCTTTGAAATGTGGATTTAGAGAAGAATAGGAAGAATTAGATGGAAAGAAAAGAAAACAAATGTTACGTTTTAAAACAATTAAAAATAAAAAAAAAGAACTACTAAACACAATTAGAACAAGACAAATGACATTTTTGGGACATGTTAAAAGACACAACAGCCTACTGAAAGTAATATCTAAAGGGAAAATACAAGTTAATAGAGGCAGAGGCAGACCAACATGGAAGAGTAACATCAAAAGATGGACAAGTCAGGCTATAATAACCTGCACTATCAAAGCAAGAGATAGAACGGAACCGCGCTCTATGATAGCCAAACTTCGATGCGGAGAAGCCACTCAATGAGGATGATGATGATGAAGATGATGATGGTCAGCAAGACTGTCAGTTACTGAAATTGTTCACTCAGTCTCCAGATCATACACCAGTCTCCAGATCGTACACCAGTCTCCAGATCATACACCAGTCTCCAGATCGTACACCAGTCTCCAGATCATACACCAGTCTCCAGATCGTACACCAGTCTCCAGATCATACACCAGTCTCCAGATCATACACCAGTCTCCAGATCGTACACCAGTCTCCAGATCATACACCAGTCTCCAGATCATACACCAGTCTCCAGATCATACACCAGTCTCCAGATCATACACCAGTCTCCAGATCGTACACCAGTCTCCAGATCATACACCAGTCTCCAGATCATACACCAGTCTCCAGATCATACACCAGTCTCCAGATCGTACACCAGTCTCCAGATCATACACCAGTCTCCAGATCATACACCAGTCTCCAGATCGTACACCAGTCTCCAGATCATACACCAGTCTCCAGATCGTACACCAGTCTCCAGATCGTACACCAGTCTCCAGATCGTACACCAGTCTCCAGATCATACATTGCAGGACTGCAGCGTTCTAAACACCCTAAGAATACAAATATGACCCAGAAAACAATCCTCCATGATCAACTATAGGGAACCAGTGATGACCTTGCATGCACCGTCTTGTGCGTGACCCAAGCTGGTCTAAAGGCATAGCAATAATGATCGCTGAAGACGAAAATGAAGTTCCCTGGTTTTGTGTGTGTTGTGTTTGTTTTCGCGCTACTCCACCATGTTTTGTTTGCAGCGTTTCTTATACGTCTCATTTTGCATATGTTCTGTTTGACAGACTAACCTTATCCCATCCCTTAACTGTAAGTCTGCTGCTCAATCTAAACGCTATGCTATCGTCTTACCTCAACAAATCCAACATCCAACAGCTTGTTATGTCGATCCAACATCCAACAGCTTGTTATGTCGATCCAACATCCAACAGCTTGTTATGTCGATCCAACATCCAACAGCTTGTTATGTCGATCCAACATCCAACAGCTTGTTATGTCGATCCAACAGCTTGTTATGTCGATCCAACATCCAACAGCTTGTTATGTCGATCCAACATCCAACAGCTTGTTATGTCGATCCAACATCCAACAGTTTGTTATGTCGATCCAACATCCAACAGCTTGTTATGTCGATCCAACATCCAACAGCTTGTTATGTCGATCCAACATCCAACAGCTTTTATGTCGATCCGATATCCAACAGCTTGTTATGTCGATCCAACATCCAACAGCTTGTTATGTCGATCCAACAGCTTGTTATGTCGATCCAATATCCAACAGCTTGTTATGTCGATCCAACATCCAACAGCTTGTTATGTCGATCCAACATCCAACAGCTTGTTATGTCGATCCAATATCCAACAGCTTGTTATGTCGATCCAACATCCAACAGCTTGTTATGTCGATCCAACATCCAACAGCTTGTTATGTCGATCCAACATCCAACAGCTTGTTATGTCGATCCAACATCCAACAGCTTGTTATGTCGATCCAACATCCAACAGCTTGTTATGTCGATCCAACATCCAACAGCTTGTTATGTCGATCCAACATCCAACAGTTTGTTATGTCGATCCAACATCCAACAGCTTGTTATGTCGATCCAACATCCAACAGCTTGTTATGTCGATCCAACATCCAACAGCTTTTATGTCGATCCGATATCCAACAGCTTGTTATGTCGATCCAACATCCAACAGCTTGTTATGTCGATCCAACAGCTTGTTATGTCGATCCAATATCCAACAGCTTGTTATGTCGATCCAACATCCAACAGCTTGTTATGTCGATCCAACATCCAACAGCTTGTTATGTCGATCCAATATCCAACAGCTTGTTATGTCGATCCAACATCCAACAGCTTGTTATGTCGATCCAACATCCAACAGCTTGTTATGTCGATCCAACATCCAACAGCTTGTTATGTCGATCCAACATCCAACAGCTTGTTATGTCGATCCAACATCCAACAGCTTGTTATGTCGATCCAACATCCAACAGCTTGTTATGTCGATCCAACATCCAACAGCTTGTTATGTCGATCCAACAGCTTGTTATGTCGATCCAACATCCAACAGCTTGTTTTGTCGATCCAACATCCAACAGCTTGTTATGTCGATCCAACATCCAACAGCTTGTTATGTCGATCCAACAGCTTGTTATGTCGATCCAACATCCAACAGCTTGTTATGTCGATCCAACATCCAACAGCTTGTTATGTCGATCCAACAGCTTGTTATGTCGATCCAACATCCAACAGCTTGTTATGTCGATCCAACATCCAACAGCTTGTTATGTCGATCCAACATCCAACAGCTTGTTATGTCGATCCAACATCCAACAGCTTGTTATGTCGATCCAACATCCAACAGCTTGTTATGTCGATCCAACATACAAAGTTACTCTTCCAAACATAAAACAGAAGTGTGTTTTATTCTTAGGCGTGTTCTCTTACTTCTTTAGTGTGTTCTCTTACTTCTTTCGTGCGTTCTCTTACTTCTTTCGTGCGTTCTTTTTACTTCTTTCGTGCGTTCTCTTACTTCTTTCGTGCGTTCTCTTACTTCTTGCGTGCGTTCTCTTGAACTTTATGAGAAGGAAGAAGACATTCCCCATTTCACTGCTCCGTGATCGTTTCTATTCTCGATCTGTCTGTCTGTCTGTCTGCCTGCCTGCCTGTCTGTCTGTCTGTTGTCTGTATGTCTGTTGTCTGTCTGTCTGTCTGCCTGCCTGTTTGTCTGCTTGTCTGTCTGTCTGCCTGCCTGTTTGTCTGCTTGTCTGTCTGTCTGCCTGCCTGTTTGTCTGCTTGTCTGTCTGTCTGTCTCTCTGTCCTATTTCCCTCATTATAACTTGCCGCAGTTTTCATCGTTGTGCTCACATCCACCTCCTCCCTTAATACAGTCACTACGCACTTTCACAATTACAAGAAAAAGGTTTAAAAGTTTCCGTCATTCCTTGTGCTGTATAGGAAATATAATGCTAGTGTTAATATATCTCAATGACCATCCGTGCATTTATGTGATGATCAGGTCGTTCTACTTTCTCAGAAAAATATCACAGGTACCTATTTTTAGAGTTTGGGTAACCGCCGAACTTTGTCAATTTCAAACAAAATTCGTCACAGTGAACCCGGTCTAGTCAGCAGGTCAGTGCACCTTCGTCTCCTTGGCCTCTGATTGTTTTGGAGACCAGCAGCTGAGTTGAGAACTGTCAGCGACTCAGAATTGGCCAAGACGTCGATCAATAACTGAGCTGAAAGTGGTCAACGACTGGTGGCGTGAGAATTAGTGAACAACAGAGCTGTTCAAGACCCTGATCCACCTCCAAGCAGTGCTCCTGGTAACTGACTAACCAATCTGGTCAGGCGAGCAGGGATCGAAAAGGGAAGACAACATGGATCTAAAAAATGCCTGTACTGAGGTCGGATATGTTGAACCAGAAAGCTCAGATATTAAAGTTATGCTGAAAACTACAACACAGCCCATCGGGGAAAATTTAAAAAAAAAAATAGAAAAAAAGGTATGGTAAAAGCTTTACGTGGTTAGTAGACGACACAGATTTGAACGACGTTTCGGCGCAATAGGCCTTCAGCAGGAACAGACAAACAACAACACACACAGATATGTAAGTAAATATAACTAATCCTACATATCTAACTAGTAATGAAACATCCACAGCCCATCATTGCTTACTGAACGTCCTTCTAATAACGGGCAATGAAAAGAAATAATCGTTGGGTGAACCCAGAAAGAAAGAAAGAAGGAACGAAAAAAAAGAAAAGAAGAAGGAAAAAAGAAAGAAAGAGAGTGAGTGAATGAGAGAGAGAAAAAAAGAAAGCAATTCTTGTATATAATATTATTCTTCTTATTTCACGACAAGATTTGATTATTTACTATCCTTTACGGGTTTACTCTCACCTATGGTCTCATATATACAGTTATTGCTTTGCAACAACACGTCAGTTAGGCTCAATTACATTTCTCATTTCACATTTTATGTTGATCTGATCTTTTATGAAAGGACATAAAATGTCCGTCTGAAGTGTACAAAAGATCAGCCAGGTACAGAAACAAAGAAGTGTGTACATTTAGAGCCCTGTTGGGAAAATGATTCGGTAAAGTCCTAGTTTAAGTACATGAATTATTTAAGTTGGAAGGAGTAATGCACCCTTTGAATAACATTGTACTTTTATTCATCTGTTTGCTAATCTGTTATTGGAAGATCCTAATTGTAGAGAAATGAGAAACACAGCGAAGGTAAAGTCCACATCATAACAACATTTTTTGTATTTGATAACCCCTGTAGTTTTGTCGTGATGTAAAATATGGAGGGATCACTCGTTTCGCTGAAATAATTTATATGCGTAAACTAGGACTTTATCGGTGCCCATTCTTTTTCTTTATGTCTGCAAAGAAGACTTCTGTTTTTTTAATCAAAATGTGAGATCGATAAGGGAAATCGGGAATGGGTAGTCTATGGGTAAGACGTTGGCCTATAGACAGGAAGGTCACGGGTTCGATTTCATCAGTGGGTTTATTTGTCAAGAATAATAAAAATGGAATTTGCGATGCGTGGCTTTACGCTCCCCTGTTCTCTGTGTAGTGAGATTCGATGTCTAGCTCTCTCTGTGTAGTGAGATTCGATGTCTAGCTCTCTCTGTGTAGTGAGATTCGATGTCTAGCTCTCTCTGTGTAGTGAGATTCGATGTCTAGCTCTCTCTGTGTAGTGAGATTCGATGTCTAGCTCTCTCTGTGTAGTGAGATTCGATGTCTAGCTCTCTCTGTGTAGTGAGATTCGATGTCTAGCTCTCTCTGTGTAGTGAGATTCGATGTCTAGCTCTCTCTGTGTAGTGAGATTCGATGTCTAGCTCTCTCTGTGTAGTGAGATTCGATGTCTAGCTCTCTCTGTGTAGTGAGATTCGATGTCTAGCTCTCTCTGTGTAGTGAGATTCGATGTCTAGCTCTCTCTGTGTAGTGAGATTCGATGTCTAGCTCTCTCTGTGTAGTGAGATTCGATGTCTAGCTCTCTCTGTGTAGTGAGATTCGATGTCTAGCTCTCTCTGTGTAGTGAGATTCGATGTCTAGCTCTCTCTGTGTAGTGAGATTCGATGTCTAGCTCTCTCTGTGTAGTGAGATTCGATGTCTAGCTCTCTCTGTGTAGTGAGATTCGATGTCTAGCTCTCTCTGTGTAGTGAGATTCGATGTCTAGCTCTCTCTGTGTAGTGAGATCCGATGTCTAGCTCTCTCGGATAACGGCAAAAAATGTGTGCATTGGCGCACGTTAAAGAACCCCTGGCAGTTAAAAAGTGAAAAGAGTAGGACAGAACGTGGCCACTGCCCGGGAAAAAAATTGTCAACAAAAATCTGCAACGCCAATAAATTTCAGCCGTGCTACGGAGTTCGTGCACGTGGGTCAGGGCTCTCTTTGGAGATTCTAGATCTTTCGAGGGAAAAATTGAAGCACCTATGGATTCATCAGGTGTGCAGTGTTGATGTTCGTAACATAACAAATCATAAGTCTTTTATTTTCCTTTCTAATTTGCCTTTCAGCCTCGATGGGAGATCTAATTTGCCGTCTTTTCCTCTTCTGTTGGACTCTGCTGCTGTATTGTTTTCTAGTGCTTCTAATACTCCATCAATCCATTTTTTTTCACGGTCGACCCTTGAGTCTGTTGTTCTCGCAACGTTTATTGAAGGCTCAATGTGTTGAGTTTGATCTCTCTGCCTTAGCACGTGGTCAAACCAGTGTATCTTATTTCTCCATGTACTCTATGGAGGGAATTATTCATATCTTTTTTCATAGTTCTTCATTTCTGATCTTGTCTCTCATGTTGTTTCCTATCATTTGTCTAACACATTTAATCTCGGTAGTGGTTGTTATTCTTATTGTTCTTGTGTCTATGATCCAGGTCTGGCATTGGTAGCACAACGTTGGGATGAAGTTTGTGTTGTAAAGTACCAGTTTTGTCTCAAGCTATTTCCTTGTAGGACAATAGTTGTGATAACTGTCCGATGATTTCACAAGCTTTGTTGCATCTCGATTCTATCTCTACTGTTTGTGGATTTTTGTTTGTTACTAGACTTCCTAGATATTTAACTTCATTCGCTTGTTTAGGTTGTTTGCCTCCCACCAAGCGTTTGGTTCTTGTGGCAAGGCGCTGTGCCGAGGAGTACGGTTTCGATCCTGCTTCGGACCATCTATTGTTCTTTTTTTTTTTTTCTGTTGTTGATTATTTGTGATTTTTTTCCCCCGAGTGCTGTAAACATACCTCATTCCTTGAAATGATTCGCTGATCTATCGCCTCGGAAGTCTCCCTTCATAAAAATATTCATTTATTATTATTTGTGTCTTGTTCTCATACACATTGCCATGTCGATAGATACCGTTGTACGGTTGTAATAGGTTTGATATCCGTAGACATTGAGACCTATTTATTAGTAACAGCCGGAATTATTTGAACTATATAATAGTAGAGTCTGGAATGAGGTGGCTGGTTGTACATTGTTGACATTAACTCTATGACTTGGAATGTCATTCTTCTTCTCCTTTCCTCATTTCCCTTAATCGTTCATGGGTGAGTGATTGAGTTATGTATACTGATAAAGTATTTGAACATCACTGATAAAGTATTTGAACATCACTGATAAAGTATTTCAATATCACTGATAAAGTATTTGAACATCGCAGATAAAGTATTTGAATATCACAGATAACGTATTTGAACATCGCAGATAAAGTATTTGAACATCGCAGATAAAGTATTTGAACATCACTGATAAAGTATTTGAACATCACTGATAACGTTTTTGAACATCGCAGATAAAGTATTTGAACATCACTGATAAAGTATTTGAACATCACTGATAAAGTATTTGAACATCACTGATAACGTTTTTGAACATCGCAGATAAAGTATTTGAACATCACTGATAAAGTATTTGAACATCACTGATAAAGTATTTGAACATCACCGATAAAGTATTTGAAACATCACTGATAAAGTATTTGAACATTGCAGGTAAGGTATTTCTCTCTCTCTCTCTCTCTCTCTCTCTCTCTCTCTCTCTCTCTCTCTCTCTGTGATCAGGACTCAATCAGAGTAGGACTCCATATTCTCACATGAAGTCAGCTGTCAGGTTAATCGCCCCCACAGTCCGATCCGAATATCACAATTAGAGTATCCACTCTATTGAACACCCGTTAAAACGCTGCACTGTGTTTTGCGCCAGTGGCCCAGTGCATCCGATTTCAGCCAGCATTTTATTCAGGTTTGCTTACCTTAGCCTTTGATTGTCCCCAATCTTCCTAGATAAAGTATTTGAACATCACCGATAAAGTATGTGAACATCACTGATAGAATATTTGAACATCGAAGATGTCTCCTCTCTACAGCGAACAGGTGTTGCGTTATTATAACTTAGAAACCAAATTCTCAACACATGCTGGGTAAGTACAACCATCTTGATTGTCCAGGATTTTAATAACAGATGGTTGGACTCCGGTGACGCCAACATTTATGTAACCCAACAAAAAAAACCCGGATAAATTCAGCTGTATCCTACGGTTTTTGAAAAAGGACGAAAGACCACATGTCAACATTTCTTTCTGTCGAGCAATAATTCTGACCATCTTCTTCGCAAAACCAAAGCCATTAGTCTATAAATTACCTGATGCTACAACTTAAAAAACGGGAGCCGCGATAGCTCAGTGGTTAGCGAACTGGACTACAAAGGACAAAGGGTAGGGTTCTATCCCAACCGACGGCTTCCGAGTTCACCCAGCCTTAAATGGGTACCGAATTTTTTTCTGGGAAAGTAAGGCGGACGCGGCGTAATACCGACCACATTACAGCAAAAATCATGTGCTGAAGGTCTGTAAAATTAATGGTCGCTAACACCATATTCCCTATACGCCACTTGTCGTGACGTGGGTACTTTACTTTTTTTTTTTTTACAATTTAAAAAAAATATCCTGCGACATGCAGGGTATACTGAATAATTTTCCATATTTGTTTTTTTTTTCAAAACCATTTGCACAATTAGTAATTTTCTGGACAGCATTAACTCATGCCGCCATCAGCGGCGGACGATTGGATAGAAACTTGAGGAGGCCAGGACGTGAAACCGAACTTTTATGTTGATCTGATAATTTGCAACATACAGTTTATTGCAATTGGCGCTATGTAAAATAATCCCCCCCCCCCCAATTGTCAACATAAAATATGTTAATTATAATTACATCGTGATATCTTAGTTACTTGCATTATACTTTATAAAAAAAAAAACATTGGTTTTCTGCTCAGTAATATCTATTACAGTTTTGTTGAATTTTGTGTAAAACAATGATGCAACGCAGTGATTTGAAGTATGCACTAGATAAGGCAGTCTTCTCTTAGCTCTACTTCTATAAGTTGCAATAAAGAGATACCAGATCTTATTGGTTACTCTTCTGTTGTCATAGCAACGAGGAATTGATTGCAGAAATGGCCTACATAATTCTCATACACATCGCAAGGTCGAAATATGCCGTTGTGCGGTTGTAGTAGGTTAGACATTCGTAGACAATGAAACCTATTTATTAGTAACAGCTCGATTTTTTTAAAACTATATAACCACCGATTCTGGAATAAGGTGGCTGGTTGTACTTTGTTGACATTAACTCTTTGAGCTGGGATGTTGTTATTATTCTTCTTCTTTCCTTCCTCGTTTGCCTTTCAGCATTCAGGGGAAAGTGATTGAGTTAAGTATTCTGATAAAATATTAGAGGAGTCATATCCTCTGCTGCCTACTGTTAATGTTCGCCGCTGACCGCCTTGCTTTATCAGAGCTTTTCACCCGAAGTTGTGTTTGCATGAAACATGTTACTCTCTCTCTCTCTCTCTCTCCCTCTCTCTCTACGTTCAGGACTCAGTCAGAGTAAGGATTCCAGACTCTCATATGAAGTCAGCTGTCAGGCTAAGTGTGTTGATCGCCCCCACAGACAGAACATCACAATTAGAGTCTGTCAGATCCACTCTGAGTGAACACCCGTTAATACGTTGCACTGTGTTATGCGCCAGTGGCCCAGTGCATCCGATTTCAGCCAGCATTTTATTCGGGTTTGCTTTCCCTAGCCTTTGATTGTCCCCAATCTTCCTGGAAGGCAGCAGATTGTCTTGTCTGTAGGGGTATTCTGCCCTTAGATGGTCGGCCCTCCCAGGTTTACGAGCACCATCTGCCCGAGTCACTAGAGGTGACTACCACAGACATGCACACACAAAGATGTGAGATGTGACTAACACAGACACGGACACACAAAGATGTGAGATGTGACTAACACAGACATACACACACAAAGATATGAGATGTGACTAACACAGACATGCACACACAAAGATATGAGATGTGACTAATACAGACATGCACACAGCAATACGAGGCATGACTAACACTGACACACATCCTCAAGATACATGACACATGACTAACATAAACATGCACATAAAGATATGAGATATAACTGACATTGACATGCACATACAAAGATATGACACATGCCTAACATAGACATGCACACAAAGATAAGAGATATGACTAACATAGATATGCACACACAAAGATATGATATGGGACTAACATAGCCATGCACACACAAGGATATGAGATGTGACAAACACAGACATGCACACTCAAAGATATGACTAAAATAAACATGCACACAAAGATATGAGATATCACTAACCAAGACATGCACACACAAAGATATGACATATGACTAACACTGGTACACACTAAGATATGAGATATGACTAAACACAGACACACATAAAGATATGAGACATGATTAACACATACACACAGAGATATGAGATATGACTAACATGGCACACACTAAGATATGAGCCATGGCCAGCACACACAAGCTAAGATATGAGCCATGGCTAGGACAGAAACACAGCAAGATATGAGCCATGGCTTCACTAAAAAACACCAAAAAATTAACCATGTCTAGCACAGAAACACATTATAGTGCCCATATGCTTGGGCTTGTTGTAGTCGGCAGACTCTTCTGAACGTGGGAATCGCAGGTTTCGTTAAACAGTTGTCCGGAGATTTGAGAGTGCAGTCTGACCCATAGAACGTTCTCTTGCATGTACAGATTCCCGATCGACTGTTCACAGGTGTCGTTGAAACAGTTGTCCGGACATTTGAGAGTACATATGATGTCACAGCCATCAGAACACATCTGTTTGCACTGTAGCCCAAAATTACCATCGGGACAAGTATCATTACAGGTATAGCCAAGATGTTTACATTGTAGGCATTTTCCAGATTTTTCCTCAAATAAAGGACAGACACTGAGACTAGACCCGGAACAGTCGTGTCCATAGATCCCATGTGAACAGTAGCCGTGACAAGTATCGATGATGACATTGCAGCCTTTACTACACCCACTACACACTGCACAAAACGACCAAGAATGCTCGTCCAGACAATAGGTGTCTGTAAATGTTTGCACCTCACATACCGTCAGTGCACTGTCGGCCCGCGAAATGGTCGGTGAGAACTCAATCTTAATGTGTGCCATTGACGTTTGTGTTTTGACTACAATAGTGTTCACAGATAAATTAGGGTATGATATATCATTATACTGGAACACTACTCCGCCACTGTCAAAGAAAGCCTTTAGAGTGGCATTCTTTACCCGAATCATAGTGCTAGCTCGATGATAGATTCGAATGATGTGAGTCTTCTGGGGCGTTGCAAAGTTCAGATACCAGTAAACAGAATTGGTTCCACTTCTCCATTGTGTGTGTGTGTGCAGTCATTATCATAGAGATTGGTCTTTGCTTTGCTATTAACTGCGGCCTCTGGTCCACATCCGTCTCCTGTATAACAATCATCGAATTTGCCGGTCTGATTTGTGATCTGTTTGAGAGCCATTTTCCGACCCACGCCAATGTAGATGGAGCAGATATTTGCAACTATCGCCCTTTCAATCCGTAACTTGTTGATCAGACCAGCCCCAGGGCAGAAGGCATCAATCTCGTGCGGACTAACTACAAACCTTGATACATTGTTACATGAGGCAGAACCATTCAGTTTTACAGTGAAACTGTCCGGATATTTAAAGTCATTCGCATAAATCCTAAACCAGGAGCACGGCAAAGATTGATTGAGAGTTGCCTCAACTGATGTAGAATCTGTGTCCGGATTACATGTGGTGTCGTTGTTATCAAACAGGAAAGTAGGTTCAGATTTTTGGGCATGTTTGCAAATAAAATCCAACTACTGACACTGGGGTCCGAAAATGTTGTGCTGACAACTGTCATTGTTTGGGCATGTCCATGTAGTTCCATCACAAACCAAGCCATTATAGCAGTGACACTGTAACGTACAATTCGCCCCAAACCAACCGTCGGCACAAGTAAGGTCACCAGCCTCCATGGTTGCTGACTAAGCCAGCGAACAAAGACTTGATCCACAGCGATGGTTAACGAACTGTGTACACACACTTATTATCAAACCCGTGATCACATAAAAAAAAAAAAAAAACCGCCATCTCACTGTGGTAACAGACAGCGTGAAATTCTCTAATAGAATGAGATAAACCGTTGGAGTCAAGGAAAGTCAACATTGTTTACATGGCTTGGACGCAAGAAGCGTCCATTTTGGTGCGTCCCATGACGTCAATTCAAACATGTTACAATGTTCGGTCACTACCTAACCATGCCATCTGCATGTTTGAAAGTAGTTTTGTTTGCTGTTCAGGCTTACTGGTAAATCTATAGAAAACACTATCGACCCTTCACGATGATGATTGTGTTCAATTAGTTGATGGAGGTTCATAGTTGAAAGCTGCGATGTGAGGTTTTGACAAATATAGGAGCCTTCAGGCAGGGTAGGGGTCAAGTGCCTTAGTTTTGCACGGGTTTGTGTCAATAAACGAGTGGTTGTGGTGGTTAAAAGAGGAAAAAGACTTGCTGCGCGTATATTGAAGAATGTTATTGTTATTTGTCGCGAATTTTTCACTCTTGTTGTGCTGATCGTTTTTAAGTGAACTCAGAACATGAAGTGAAACATGAATGGGGGACAGATTGAGATGTAAACACAGACGGTGCACCGTAGGAGATAACTGTATATTCACTACAGCCAGCGCAACATAGGAGATAACGGTATACATTCACGACAGTCGATGCCCTGTAGTAGATAACGGTATACATTCACTACAGCCGGTGCACCATAGGAGATAACGGTATACATTCACTACAGCCGGTGCACCATAGGAGATAACGGTATACATTCCCTGCCTTGTCTGTTGAGGAAAATTGCGCACCTAATGGCTTCTCCTGAAGTTCAGCTATGTTGATCCTTCATCACAATTAGTCAACCAACTATGGTTTTGTTAATACATGGGGAACGCAACCAACATCACAACCAACTATGGTTTTGTTAATACATGGGGAACGCAACCAACATCACAACCAACTATGGTTTTGTTAATACATGGACAATGCAAATCCACAATTGTTGCGATATCGCGAAGTCTCGATTTCAACTCTTCTCTCTAAATCCCCTCTCTGTCTGTCCGTCCGTCTGTCTGTCTGTCTCTCTCTCTCTCTCTCTCTCTCTCTTTCTCATTTTTACAATGTATTTGTCATGAAAACATGTTTACACGTTACTTTATGTATTCAGCTTTGCGATCAAAATCACAAATCTAATTTTAATATTTAAAAAAATATATATATGTGCCTTTCATCTGTATCATTAATCATACAGATCTAATTATAAATGTAATTCATTAATGAAAACTTGTTATAAATATACGCATATAAAGACATACCTTTATTCAACTACACAGTCTAGACAAACTCACAGTTAGAGCTATGTCTGACAGCCATTTATTAAACATGTTATAATACTCACAGTAACTAATGTATTCTATATCATAATTTATATTTACATATTTTACATTATCATCCTGGAATTTAAAAAATAAAATAAAATAAAACGTAACAGATGTTACAAAAAAACGTGTTTTAGAACAAGGAAAGCAAGCCTAAATAAGATGCTGGCAGACATCTGATGCACTGGGCCAATGGCGCGGAACACAGTGCAACGTTCTAACATGTGATCAAACATGTTCTACATGATTGCCCCCAATACACAGATCTGCGAATCACAATGTGGACCACACCCACCTCCCTGGAAGAGAAACTATACTGGGCAACCGAATCACTTAGACAACTGTCTGCATTAGAGAGTCCGGAATGCTACAATGACAGAGTCATGATCGCAGAAGAAGAACAACGAAAACCAGATTTCTTTCTTATTTTTTTCATAGGAAAGAAAAACTTCACAGCAGTAGTGCTGTCCAGGTGATCCCCTCATCCATCCCCACACATGCACAAATAAGAAAAATATATAAAAATGGTGATGATGGTGCCATATAGACAGGGTCATACAAATGCATAAAAATGATAAGCTACAGTAAAGATAATTGTAAGGAGAAAGGAATAAATATATAGAGAGAAAACAATAGAAGAAAAAAACGGTATGGTTAAAGCATCACGTAATAAATGGACTACACAAATTAGAACAACGTTTCGGTTCAATAGGTCGTCAGTAGGAACAAACATACAACACACTCACACAAATATTAACAAATTAAAACAAAAAAAAACAAAAAAATAATGAACAAAATAATAATTTGCAACTAGAATCAGAAGTAAATATAAGAATAAAAGGTCTCCCTGCAAAATGTGCTGTGACGAGATGGAAACTGAACGCAACGGTTGAGTGTGTGGGAACTTCTCATTATTCGCAAATTTTCATATTCGTGCGCGAACACGCGCCCTGTGCGTGTACCGTGGCGTTAATTTGTCTTCTTTCCACAGCACATTTTGCAGGGAAGATTTTATTCTTATTTTTATTTCTCATTCTAGTACTAATTTATTATTATTTATTTTTATTTTGTTTTAGATACATATCTCTCTGTGTGTGTGTGTGTTGCATGTTTGTCCTGCTGACGGCCTATTGAGCCGAAACGCTGTTCTAATTTGTGTCGTCGACTTATTACGTAACACTTTTAACTATACAGTTTTTTTTTACTTTTTTTCTGTATATTTTTTTACATGTAAACATTAAAACTATACTTCCTTTCACTATACTTGAACCATGTATGTCCCTTTTCGTTTTGTTAGACGGTCTAGTGGAGGCTACTGTGTATTTTTTGTTTTTGTTTTTGAGGTTTTGTTTTTGTCGAACAGCTTCTCCCGTGGCTAATTCTACCAATTTTTGACAAACACACACGGCCACAGAATGAACAAGTCAGGCCCACTGATCCACATGGTATCCATCTTTTTCCATGAGTTTTTTCTCTTCTAAGTGTTGCCTTAGCACAGTCTCAAAAGACGTTATACCATTCCTTATACATGCTCTCCATGATGTGCGATCAATTGCCAGATGTTCCCAGTCATTTTCACATATGGAGAAGTCATTCAGAGATGATTTACAGATCTCTATATCGTAGTTTAGGTCTGCCGATTTGTCTTTTTCCGTGTATTAGCTCACCATATAGTATTTGCCTGGGGATGCGCTTTTCTTCCATTCGCTGCAGGTGCCCCATCTATCTTAGTCTTCGACATCTGAGCATCGACATGATTGTTGGGGTCTTAGCACGTTGCAGGACAGTTAAGCTGGTTATTTTGTCCTGCTACTTGAGGCATGCCGGTTTAACAAAAAAGGAGGAAGAGAGAGGGGAGAAGATACAAAATAATCAGAATATAATGCATTCTTTCATGGGTGATTCTTGTAGTTCTTAATCTTGACTATCCTACCCTGTCTTGTTTTTCTTGATCACGTCCTTGTACAGTTTTTACCAGAGCAGACCTTGGTGCAACGATTTGAGCACTGTCTCGAGGTATGAAAGAGACCGCAGTTTAAATTATAATAATTCAATGCTGAGTGCAATGATGATGGTGGTCCTATTCAAGAGGACGACTGATTTGTTTTTTTATTAGTTGATTGACTGACCCTATAGGAGAAAAGTGTTTGACAGACTAGATTTAACCTCATTTTAAAACAATTTTACGGAATGTTCAAAGACATTCTTATCAAACAATTTTATGGAATGTTCAAAGACATTCTTATCAAACAATTTTATGGAATGTTCAAAGACATTCTTATCAAACAATTTTATGGAATGTTCAAAGACATTCTTATCAAACAATTTTATGGAATGTTCAAAGACATTCTTATCAAACAATTTTATGGAATGTTCAAAGACATTCTTATCAAACAATTTTATGGAATGTTCAAAGACATTCTTATCAAACAATTTTATGGAATGTTCAAAGACATTCTTATCAAACAACTTTACGGAATGTTCAAAAATATTCTTATCAAACAATTTTACGGAATGTTCAAAGACATTCTTATCAAACAATTTTACGGAATGTTCAAAGACATTCTTATCAAACAATTTCATGAAATGTTCAAAGACACTTTTTTTATCTGTGGAAAATAGGGCTACCAGATGAGGGAAAAAAACACACAAACAAAAGAGAGAGAAAGAAAAGCAGGATATTTTATTTGAAAAAAAGGAAGGATTTTCCAGTAAAAAAAAAAAAAGCAGGTCATCATGACAAGGTGGCGCTTATTTTCCAAACTTTGTCTGACAAGGTAAATGCTTGGTTAGACCATCGCCACCTGGAGCTCACAAGCCGAAGTGCTGAAGGGGTTTTCCCGAAAACACCCAATGCTTGTGACGTATTAAGCTATGCGAGCTTTAAACGGCAGCCTTACCAACAACCGCCCCTGATCGCAATGCTGAAAAAGTCACATGGTTTTGGTGATTCCCCCGCTCAAGAGGCAGGCTGGAAATATGTAGGTGGCTTTAGCGAGGCGCAGGATGCACACGTTAAAAGCAGGACATGTCCGGAAAAATCCAGCATTCTGGTAAGTCTAGTGACAAATTTGGATGTAATAAATCATATAATGAGAAAATATAAGAAACTAAAAACGAGTACCATTAATGGCAATTCCTGATGTTGTTTTAGATACATCAAAATCATTTAAAGTTTCTCCATTTTTCTCTGAAAACCCGCCATCTTTCGTCACCTCTGATCGTGTGTCAACTCCGTTGATTGGTGTTCTAGTATTTTTGTTCAAGTTTCCTGGGCTATTGATATCCATATTGTCACTTCCGGCACCTATCCCAGAAGCCTTTGTTATTGTGCTGATGCTGGTGGCGCTGTCTTGTCTACTTGGGGGTACTTGGATCTTATAGCTGCTGTAGTCGGGTCGTACGTAGATATCGTTGTAGTGTGGGTCCATGTAGTGGGGCTGGAACTGGAAGCTTGAAGTGGATCGGAGCATATGGTTCTGAATAGTTGTCTGTGGAGTGATGCTGGGTCTAAAGAAGATGATATATAATCCACTAGTTATTTGCATGTTGTGACATAGTATACATTTTATATGCATGTTGTGATATAGTACACATTTTATATGCATGTTGTGATATAGTACACATTTTATATGCGCGTTGTGATATAGCACATATATTATCTAACACTTAGAGAGACAAAATAACGTAGTCTAAGCATTTCTCATTTGCATGAATTATAACTAACTACACACATAAAAAGTGATAATTAAATATGACAGTCAGGAAAATACACTTTTTCATAAATGGATACTTGCTCTGAATGAAAGGAAGGAAATGACAGGACAAAACACTAACTTAGAACTATATGAAAGTACAAGATAAATACCAGTGGGCAAAGAGATAAGACGAAGACGATGGCGCTGAAAGTCAACTGAGAGTATTATACGACATGCCTTCTTTGAATCACCAGGGGGAGAAAACAAAGATGAAGACCAAAGTATTGTTGGAGAAGACAGGTGGAAACAAAGATGAAGACCAAAGTAGAGTTGGAGAAGACAGGTGGAAACAAATATGAAGACTATGTACAAAACATGGAAAGATCTCATAATGATACTGGGGACTGGTTGGTCTCGAGACAAGACGCCGGTATGAAAACAGAGAGTTTGTGAGTTCAAATCCCGACTGCACCTGTTGGGATTTTTATTTGTAATTTCTCTCTGCGGCAACCAGCCCTGGTCTCAACAGCGAGGCCCGGCTTGAAACGTCAATTACTCATCGCCGAAGAAAATATGAGTGCCCCCAAAGTCGGAGTTATCTGCCAGTGTGGCGAGGGACCCCTGTGCACATGGCTGCTAGGGGGAAAAAAATGGATGGACACGCAAAGTTCAGTTCCTAGACTCTAGGGACTCCGCCAGAGGTGAGAGCTGGGGAATGCAAAAAAAAAAAACACAAAAAAACATAATAATAATAATAATAATGGCCCGAAACAGGACGGCTTGGAACGTGTTTGTTGAAGACCTAAGCTCCACTGTGAATTGAAAGGCAGAAGAAGAAAAAGAAGAAGAAGTAGAGGCATAAATATACAATCTGACTTTATGGAAAAGATCAGGAATCAGGTGAACAGACACGACAGACATGCTGAAACGACACAGACTATAACTGCAAGCGCAACATACTTGGTCTACGAAAGAACATTATAGCTTCCTTCTACAGTGTTTAATTAACACCTATGAATAATATGTGGGGGCTTAAGATGTGACAATCTTTGTGTTTGTGCATCAGGTCATGAGACACTGTCTTTTAGCACAGCAGTATTTTTACCTGACCATAGAAAGATCGCAGTACGTAGCACGAACATCGTACCGCTGATGAAGACACATATGTAAGATAAGATAAGACATGACATGGCAAGATAAGATAAGGCTTGACATGGCAAGACAATATAAGACTTGACATGGCAAGATAAGATAAGACTTGACATACCAAGATAAGATAAGATAAGACATGACGTGCCAAGATAAGATAGGATAAGATAAGACTTGACATGCCAAGATAAGATAAGACTTGACATGCCAAGATAAGATAAGACGTGACATGCCAAGATAAGATAGGATAAGATGTGACATGCCAAGATAATATAAGATAAGATAAGATAAGATAAGACGTGACAAGGCAAGATAAGATAAATCATATAATTAGAATTCCATGTCAAAACACATCATCATAATAATTGTAATACAAACAAACATGAAACAAGCAGGGCACAATAAGTAAACTGCAGAAAATGCTAGCAGATAGAAGGGGAATTAACTAACCAAACTTACTCATGGCTTTAAGCTTATAAAGTAACAGTCACTCAGGGAATATTTTCTTCTTTTTCCCCTACGTTGACTGATCCATCCTCATATGTTTGTATCTGCGTGATAGTTAGATTTATTTTCTATATCATCATCATTATCATCATCATTATCATCACCATCGTCAAGTACCAAGCCTGCTGGCGTAGGTGATCATATCTCTCCACAACCTTTGATCTCGACAGTTTATTATCATTTCTGTTGTTGACCTTCTGCCAAGCCATTCTCTTAAGCTGTCTGGCATCTTTTCTCTTTGCTTCCCTTTATCTCTTCGTCCCTAAATTTTCCCAGTTGCTACAATATATTCCAGCTGTTCTCTTCTCATTACATGGCCAAAAAATGATGATTGTTTCTTCCTAATTTTGGAAATTAGCTCTCTTTTTGCTTTGGCCTCTTTCAGAACGTTTTCATTACTCTTCTTAGCTATTTTTCGATACAAGGTCCAAATATAATGTCTTTTTTCCCCTTTCTCATTTGCCTTTCAGGGTACAGGAAAGAGATAGTTTGTGATTTGTTGCTTTTTGCTGGTCCCTTTTTTTTCAGTTTAATATCTAGTGTTGTCTACCCACTGATGTTGAAGACATGCTCTCGGTCAGTTACTTTCGCAAGCTTGTTCGTTCATAGCTATGGATTGTGTTTACTTGCTTCTGTCTTGTTGTGTAGCCAAACCATTTAATTGGCCAGGTAACAAGACAAAATCTACTACACACAATCTATACACAGCCAACTGTAGTTTTACTAAGGCATGTGGCCTGAAATGCTTTCAAGAATCACCCAAAGTTTGTGACGTCTTCACCTATGTGAGAAATGACGGTTAAGGTCATTTTACCCACACCCGCTTGCTCGCAATGCTGACAGCGTCACAAACTTTGATTGATTCTTTCAACCCGCGGGCCTTAGTAAAACTATGGTTGGCTGGCATCCACCATAATCGTTGGGGAGTGACGTATTACATTTCGTTTTAAACCACATTATTTTGAAATGAAGGGGCCAGTGCTCTTCTTCGTTGTCATTCTCATTCCCATATCAGTGAGTCAGATACCTATTTTTTGTAGCTAAGATAAAACACATCTTCGTTATCGTCGTTAGGCGATACCGCCACGCTACTAACTTTTATTCTCTATACATAAGCATCATGTACATACCGATGTCGCTTGACACGTCCGTTGTCTAGAATCATTGCCAGGTTGTCTTTCCCTCCAATAGAGTTTTCACGATTTCTCAACTGATCTGGTACAGAACCTGCTGAATTTTCATGCATCATCTATTTCAATAATGTGAATAAACACCATGACAGAGAGTAAAAGAAGACGAATCCTCATAATTTTAAAATCAAGAACCAAACTAGAAACATTTAATACTTTTTACATACTTAATATTTGTAACATCTCAATTAAACAGAACGAAAGAAAGAAAAAAATGAAGAAAATAAAAAAGCCTCGTCACTTCTCGTGACCTATAAGAGCTATAGTGTTAGTCACAGTTATGTGTCAGTGCTACTTTAGTTGATTTGCTAACTTGTTCCTTTTCAGAATATAAAAAAAAACATGCTTCTTCTATTATACATTCAAGTGATTAGAAAAAGCTATAAGTTCGAGTTTTAAAACTGATAATGAAAACTCCCTTACCAAGACTATCAATGAATACTCGCTTACCAAGACTATCAATGAATACTCCCTCACCAAGACTATCAATAAACACTCCCTCACCAAGACTATCAATGAACACTCCCTCACCAAGACTATCAATAAACACTCCTTCACCAAGACTATCAATGAACACTCCCTCACCAAGACTATCAATAAACACTCCCTCACCAAGACTATCAATGAACACTCCCTCACCAAGACTATCAATGAACACTCCCTCACCAAGACTATCAATGAACACTCCCTTACCAAGACTATCAATGAACACTGCCTCACCAAGACTATCAATGAACACTGCCTCACCAAGACTATCAATAAACACTCTCTCACCAAGACTATCAATAAACACTCCCTCACCAAGACTATCAATAAACACTCCCTTACCAAGACTATCAATAAACACTCCCTCACCAAGACTATCAATAAACACTCCCTCACCAAGACTATCAATAAACACTCCCTCACCAAGACTATCAATGAACACTGCCTCACCAAGACTATCAATAAACACTCCCTTACCAAGACTATCAATAAACACTCTCTCACCAAGACTATCAATAAACACTCCCTCACCAAGACTATCAATGAACACTGCCTCACCAAGACTATCAATAAACACTCCCTCACCAAGACTATCAATGAACACTGCCTCACCAAGACTATCAATGAACACTGCCTCACCAAGACTATCAATAAACACTGCCTCACCAAGACTATCAATAAACACTCCCTCACCAAGACTATCAATGAACACTGCCTCACCAAGACTATCAATAAACACTCCCTCACCAAGACTATCAATGAACACTGCCTCACCAAGACTATCAATAAACACTGCCTCACCAAGACTATCAATAAACACTGCCTCACCAAGACTATCAATAAACACTGCCTCACCAAGACTATCAATAAACACTGCCTCACCAAGACTATCAATAAACACTGCCTCACCAAGACTATCAATAAACACTCCCTCACCAAGACTATCAATGAACACTGCCTCACCAAGACTATCAATAAACACTCCCTCACCAAGACTATCAATGAACACTGCCTCACCAAGACTATCAATAAACACTCCCTCACCAAGACTATCAATAAACACTCCCTTACCAAGACTATCGATGTCAGAAGCATCATCTGCAGATCCACACTTAAAAATAGGTTTCCCTGCCCTGAAACGTCTCTTGGCCCTCACCACAAAGGGAATTAGCAAAAAGATGAAAATAATCGTGAAAACAAGGACGCCGGCAAAGAGCACTGCGTTGGGGTTCACTGGACGTTTTGGGTACTCGATTTCAACAATAAAGTGAAGTTGATTGGACACGTACTTGGTCTCAGCTAGGTTGTCTTTTAATATGACCTGTGTACAACAAAAATCAGGAAAAATATGATAATTATTAATTGTTATCGTATTATCTATCTACATAAAGAAAATGGGAAGGAAATTGGGTGTCCAGTCAGACATATTTTAAAAAAAAAAGGGATGCTGTGTTAGTCACCTCTAGTGACTCGGGCAGACGGTGCTCGTAAACCTGGGAAGGCCGACCGTCTAAGGGCAGAATCCCCCTACAGAAAAGATCATCTGCTGCCTTGCAGGAAGATTGGGGACAATCAAAGGCTAAGGAAAGCAAACCTGAATAAAATGCTGGCTGAAATCGGATGCACTGGGCCACTGGCGCAGAACACAGTGCAACGTTTTAACGGGTGTTCAGTCGGAGTGGATATGGTAGACTCTAACTGTGATGTTCTGTCTGTGGGGGCGATCAACACACTTGGCCTGACAGCTGACTTCGTGTGAGAGTCTGGGATCCTGCTCTGACTGAGTCCTGATCTCAGACAGACAGACAAAAAGGGATATGAGCAAATCCTAATAGAAGCACTAGGAGACATAACTGCAGCAGAGGTCAATAGAAGAGAAAAAGACCGCAAGTTATATCTCCCCTCAACGCTGAAAGGCAAACGAGAAAGAGAAGAAGATATCAGCATCCCATACGTCTCTCTGTGTCGCGGTGTGCTCAGGTAAGTGGATTAATATTCACCAGAGTGTTGGTGGCCATGCGATCAAGATTATTTAAGAGCGACACGAAGAGACAACAATGCATTACACAATTAGCGAATGGATTCAAGGGAAGACGTATGTTTACAACATCATCATCAAGTACTGGGCCTGCTGGCATAGGTGATCATGCCTCTCCACAACTTTTGATCTAGACAGTTGTTCATCATTTCTGTTGTTGACCTTCTGCCAAGCCATTCTCTTAAGCTGTCTGGTATCTTTTCTCTTTGCTTCCCTCTACCTCTTCGTCCCTCAATTTTCATAGTTGCCACAATATACTTCAGCTGCTCTCTTCTCATTACATGGCCAAAAAATGATGATTGTTTCTTCTTAATATTGGATACTAGCTCTCTTTTCGTTTTGGCCTCTTTCAAAACGTTTTCTTTACTCTTCTTATCCAGGGTACAGTGGTATTGGCTGATAGTTCCTATTTTGAGTTTGGTGAACATGTGGTTTCTCATTCTGTTGTGGCCAGTGCGTAGGCGAAGTATGATGACTTGATCCCTCCTTGGTAGCTGGAGGTATCAGCCACTCTCATTATACTTTGGGCGTTCGTCCATTTTTCATTTTACTGGCCTTTGATAGTGGATTTGGTTTCATCGTAACTTACCAGATAGTTCTCTTGTGGTAATCTCCCTTCCTTCTTAGGTTATATGCGCATTCGTTTCCTTGTACATTAATTGAGAGTGAGATAACAACGTAGATCTGACCACTTCATAGCGACTACACTGGAGAAGCGAGCTTTATTCCCCGGTGTTATAAGTCTCCCTGACAGACCCGAGAATATCCTTGGATAACATCATAAAGAGTGTTTTAAGAAAATGATATACTTTAAAGTTCAAATGTTTATCGTTCATTAAAGAACAAATGTTATTCTCTCTGTAATAAATAATATTATCTTTGTAACAAAAATGTATTCTCTCTGTAATAAATACAGTATCATCATGTGACATTCGTACTTAGTTCAGTGACTTACGTCAAAATGGATCCTCGTCTCGCCGTTCAAGTTGGAGAAGTCGTTGGCTGTGATGTAGCGATCATCGTCGATGAAGAAGGCATTTGTGCGGATAACGACAAACTGCATGCCGAACGGTAGAGTGCTGTTGGGGAACTCTTCAATGGCGCTGTAGTTGGTCATGTGATCAGGGTGATAAACATGACGCCTCTAACAGTTCGAATAAAAACAAATATATAAATTTTGAATAGGAGAGAAATATAATAATAAATAAATAGTATTACAGAGGAAAACTTCTGAGGCGATAGATCAGCGAATCATTTCAGGGGAAAGGGTATGTTTACAACGAAATAAGATACTTTTCTATATTTGTAAACAGCTGTTGAGAGAGATATGTTTGTGATTTTTTTCCGAGTGCTGTAAACTCCTTTTTATTCTGACCACGGTCCGGGACACAGGGAAGTCACTTTTATTTTCTTTAACCAATTTCGATTATTTTTGTTTTGGATGTTTCGTTACTAGTTAGCTATGTAGGATTAGTTTTATTTACTTACTTACATAACTGTGTGTGTTTGTTTTTTTTTTGTTCCTGCTGAAGGCATATTAGGCCGAAACGTCATTCAAATCTGTGTCGTCTACTAATCACGTAAAGCTTCTTACATACCATTTTTTCCTATTTTTTTTTCAATTTTCCCTCACATTCAGCTATACTGCAGCTTCACAAATTTATGCATTCATTTGCATTTCTTTGCCTTAACCCCTTGCTGTAAACATAACTCTTTCCTTAAAATGATTCGTACATTTTGGATATGTTTTTTTTTTGGTGCAAATAATACGCAAGCATAGTTAATACTCATAAAAGCGCATAATTGATACAAGTTATTTAAATGCCTTAGTTTTGTTGTGATTATATATGTTATGATTCTGGCCGTTTCTTATTTAGATTGTATCAAAAATGCCTATTTCCAAATCTTTGCTCTAGTTAGAATAATAATATTAATGATAAAATCTTAATTCTTCAACTTACACTGTATATACTGTCTCTAACTTCCACCCTCAAGTAAATCTTAGTATCAGCGTCCTCTTCTCCTTCTAAAATAACATCTGAAGGCACTCGCTGTCCCAACTCAGCCTCTGACGAGATTCGACCTTGAACTATATGACCTTCAGCTCCAATGTGTACTGGATAATGATGACCTACATCCGGTATTTGGTTTTCTGATGAAAGAAAAAAACATTGCAGGCTTTAAAATAGAACATAAACAGTATTTTATTTACACAATTTAAAAGTATATTATTATTATTATTATTAGGTGACGTCGATCAACGGCCTAGAAAGCGAAAACAGCAAAGTGTGTGGTACACACGAGGCATATTCAGAACACGAAAGACGAATATGGCAGACCACCGTGAAAGATATTGGTGCCTATCACGTAACACTCCAAAGAATTCTAACTAAAACTAAGAATAGCAAAATGTTACATCTTCTCAATATTCCTGTATGGTGCAGAAACATGGACATTAGACAAGAAAACAGAACAGAAAATTGAAGCCTTTAAAATGTGGATTTATAGAAGAATAGGTAGAATTGGGTGGAATGAAAATAAAACAAACGATGAAGTTTTAAAACAAGTAAAAATGAAAAGAGAACTAATAAACACAATTAGAACAAGACAAATGACATTTTTGGGGCATGTTAAAAGACACAACAGCCTAATAAAAGTAATATTGGAAGGAAAAATGCAGGGCAAAAGAGGCAGAGGCAGACCAAGACTAACATGGACGAGTTATATCAAAAGATAGGCAAGTCAACCTATGACAATCTGCACCATCAAGGCAAGAGACAGAGTGGAATGACGCTCCATTATAGCCTAACTTCGATGCGGAGACGTCGCTCAGTGATGATGTGACGTCTGAGAGTCATGACGTATGTGTTCCTGAGCCCCTTTAGAGTCAAGAAACTAACGGGTCAAACACTTGCTCGACGGGGGGACTTGTGATCAGATCGCTTCCAGTTGAAAAGCTCCATACAAAGAGCTCCATGTCACTATTCTTCTATAATTTATTCTTCTTTTTGTTTTATTTTAACAAAGCAATATTTCCACTTTATCTATAAGAAAATGAGAAAAGAACCCCGTCACGCCACCTGGTGGTGTATGCGGTGTATCGTTTTAGTGTCCATAATATTTATAGACCGTCAACAAATTTTGGGGTAATATGGTCAGTACTACGCCCGTGCCGCTTTTCTTTCACATCAAAATCTGGTACCAATTTAAGGCTGGGTGAACCTGGAAGCCGTCGATCAGGATCGAACGCGACCTCTTGTTCTTATTAGTCCAGTTCACTAACCACTGAGCTAACGCGACTTTATGTTTCTGTCAACTCACTGTTATCTTATTTAATATTCGTCTTATTGCTTCATACTTTCACTTTCATTTTGGAGAAAACAATATTTTTTTTTTTACGAATAAACTTTCCTGTGTGTGAAATCACGATGTTGTCTGCTCGTGTATCACAGTGAAACTGCTGAACACTTTTTGTTATGATAGAATGTAATAGTAGTGTTTATTGCATTAAAGTGTAAATGAAATCAAGGAAAAAGACAAAGAGGAAGATACAACTATTATTGGAGATGACAGAAGGAAGCAGAGATGAAGATGATGTGGAAGACATGGAATGAAAGAATGACAAGAAATAGAACGGTTTGGAAAGTGTTTGCTGAAGACCAATGATCCACAGTCAGCTGAAAGGCAGAAGAGAACAAGTAAAAGAAGAAGAAGAAGAATACTTCATATTTGAATGTCTTATAACATCTCATTTACTTCACGAATCTTCACTATCTTAGCGTTCACACGTCAAATGGGCGTATGTGCGCTATGACGCTAGTATACAGTAAGGCGGTGATACCTGCTCCTTCCGGCCAACACATCGGCATGTGGCATGAATAGATTTGCTGAAAACTTTTGCCCAGGAATCGGCCACTTTTTGCCTACTCTTTTCTAATTTTAACTGCAAAGGATTTTTTAACGTGCGCGAGTGTACACGGCACCTCATTTATTGTTTTCCTCGCTTTACTGAGATGACTAGGGTATCGGATGTCACTACCCAGAGACCAGCCATGAAGGAATCACGGACATCACAATTTGGAAAGATTCCCACCGATTCTCGCGGGATTTTCTGGCGTTTTACTTTAACCGCTCAGTTCACCCGAAGTACTAAACCTACACTAGTACCAAAGTTCTAAACCGACACTAGAACTGAAGTTCTAAACCGACACTAGAACTGAAGTTCTAAACCGACACTAGACACTAGTACCGAACTACTAAACCGACACTAGACACTAGTACCGAAGTACCAAGCCGACACTAGTACGGAAGTACTAAACCGACACTAGAACCGAAGTTCTAAACCGACACTAGTACCGAACTACTAAACCGACACTAGACACTAGTACCGAACTACTAAATCGACACTAGACACTAGTACCGAAGTACTAAACCGACACTAGAACTGAAGTTCTAAACCGACACTAGACACTAGTACCGAACTACTAAATCGACACTAGACACTAGTACCGAAGTACCAAACCGACACTAGTACCGAAGTACTAAACCGACAGTATACACTAGTACAGAAGTACTAAACCGACACTAGACAATAGTACCGAAGCACTAAACCGACACTAGTACCGAAGTACTAAATCGATACTAGACACTAATACCGAAGTACTAAACTGACACTAGACGCTAGTACCAAAGTACTAAACCGACACTAGACACTAATACCGATACTAGACACTAATACCGAAGTACTAAACTGACACTAAACACTAGTACCAAAGTACTAAACCGACACTAGACACTAATACCGAAGTACTAAACCGATACTAGACACTAATACCGAAGTACTAAACCGGTACTAGGCAATAGTACCGAAGCACTAAACCGACACTAGACACTAGTACCGAAGTACTAAACCGGTACTAGACACTAATACCGAAGTACTAAACCGATACTAGACACTAATACCGAAGTACTAAACCGGTACTAGACACTAATACCGAAGTACTAAACCGGTACTAGACACTAATACCGAAGCACTAAACCGGTACTAGACACTAATACCGAAGTACTAAACCGGTACTAGACACTAATACCGAAGTACTAAACCGGTACTAGACACTAATACCGAAGTACTGGACCGACCTGACGGATTTGAAAGGCAGACAAATCGTGAAAAACCAGCTTGTACTTACTTTGAACTGCTGAGCATGTTGTAACGAGAATAAGACAGACAACAGACAAAACCAGACTTTGTCTTGACGGGCTGTGGAACGTCATCATTATCTGAAATAACATTAATTGAATTAATAAAACCACTGATATATTTTGTATTTTTATGATGAACGATTATTAATGTACATATGGAGACGTTTATGAGTAATTTTCCTGATGAATCAGAAGATATATAAAACCATTTATATCAGAATATGCTAGTCAGAAATTAGAAGGGGAAAGGAAAGCTATGGGCAGATACTTTTGGTCTCCACCCTCCCACTTCTTCCGCGTTTGATTTTTCGTCATTACACCAGGTTCCGGTCACGTGGGGAGTTTCAAACTCTTTCATTTTTTAAACCAATTTTTTATCCATTCTTTAATTCCGTTTTCCATACATGTATTATATATGCACAATAAAATCATGTGCAACAAAATTAAAAGAGGTAATTGAATGTACATATCTTGGAACAATCTTAACCTAAGATGGTAGATCTAAAGCAGAGGTGAGATGCAGAATGGCTCAGGCAAAAGCAGCTTTCCAAAAATGAGGAAGATATTGTGCAATCCATTTTTGACAATGGAAACAAGGAAAAGAATTCTTCAATGTTATCTACAGCCAGTCTTAACATTTTTTTGGCCTAGTAATGAGAATGAAACGGCTGAAAAAATGTTTGTGACAACTGGAAAAATTGAGGGACGAAGAGATAGAGGGAAGCAAAGAGAAAAGATACCAGACAGCTTGTCACACTGCCCACAACTAATATATCACTGAAATTGTCATCCCGAATATGCAGTTATCTGCCTGTACGACGAGGGACCCCTGTGCACACGGCTACCAGAGAAAAACGGATTAACAAGCAAAATTAAGCTCCTAGTCTCTAGGGACTTCGTCAGAGGTAAAAACTGGCGAAAGAACTGAAATTGTCTTTGATGTTTGTTACTCACAATGAAAACATACATTTTTACAATACGTATAGTAAATATTTAAACATCACATATATTGAATTCAATAGTATATATAATATAGAGATGAGGAGATTGACACAGGAATATGCGTCATTATTTTAGTTGATTGTTCGAGCAAATGTTTAGTCAAGGAATATTCTATTGAACATGATTTCTTTCCTTTAATAAAGTGAAATCTATATTGTAAAAATCAGTGGAGTAAAAAATAATTATTATTATTAATATAATAATTATAAAAATAATAAGAGCGAGAAAGAGAGAACGAAAGACACAAAAACAAACAAGCATAGATATAAATACAGCGATCCTTTGAGATGTACCCTAGGGGGGAGGGAAGAAAATTATCTGCATTCGATAAACTTAAAAATATACACATTTACATCATCATCTTTGAGTACCGTCTCCGCATCGAAGGTTGGCTACCACGGAGCGCCATTCCACTCTGTCTCTTGCTTTGGTGGTGCAGATTGTCATAGGCTGATTTGTCCATCTTTTGATGTTAATCGTCCATGTTAGCCTTGGTCTGCCTCTACTTCTTTTGCCCTGTATTTTTGTTTCCAATATTACTTTTATTAGGCTGTTGTGTCTTTTAACATGCCCCAAAAATGTCATTTGTCTTGTTCTAATTGTGTTTAGTAGTTCTCTTTTCATTTTTACTTGTTTTAAAACTTCATCGTTTGTTTTCGTCATACATTTACACACAAACGAAATCACTATATCTTTTTCTTCATGCATTTTAACATTATTATTTTCGTTCCTCAGATTTGTGGTCGCAGAGAAAATAACTAAAACATAAAAAGGAGGGGAGTGGGATGATAATATTTAATATTTTCAGACCAGAATTATTTCAGCTGGATTTTTTCCAGTTCCTCTAATAAGAAGACGAGCTAGAAGAAGGAATAAGGAAAGAAACAAAAACAAATTTTAACATTGGGCAAGCAAGGAAGAAAACAGGCAAGTTAAACACCACAAAGCTAAAAATAGCTGTATTTCATATCTAAAATAGAAGCCAGCATGAGTGTCAACTATGTACCCATTTTTTGGGGTTTTTCAACTCAAAACTATTCACCCAAATAGCGGGGAGTAAAGTCGGAGAATGTCTTAATCCTCTTTAAGTCCAACTGGACAAAATGTCAAAGGACGGACAGAGAGTAAACAGGTCAAATATTTCTGGCTTAAACAACTCCTATCTGGCATGCCATGAAAGCAATTTCTCTGGACATCTCTTAGGGTACAAACATAGCAAAATTGTTTCGTAAATGTTAAAGAAAAAAGGTGTATTGTTTCGTCTGTATGCATGCATAAGTAAAGTACCACCGTCACGCCAAGTAGCGTATAGGGAATATGGTGTTAGTGACCATAAATTTTACATACCTTCGGCACATGATTTTTGGGGTAATGTGGTTGGTATTACGCCCGTACCGCATTATTTTCCCAGAAAAAAATCCGGTACCCATTAAAGGCTGGGTGAACCGGGGCCGTCGGTTGGGACCAAACCCTACTTCTTGTCCTTTATAGTCCAGTTCACTAACCACTGAGCTATCGCGACTCCATGTATGCATGCATGCTACTTTTTTAATTTCCAAAATAGACGATAACTTTTTGACTGAAGAAATATATACAAACATTTTAGATAAACAAAATCAACAATTAAGAATTGTTGAAAAGAAGAGGGAAGAAGTATACATGTGTGAACAGACAAATGGGCCGAAGAGACGTTTACCAATCAGGAGATATTTAGAAAACGTCACAGAAAATACGACGTAGAGGTCACTTGTGGAAAAGAGATTTGAGAAATAAATCAAGGATATCTTGATAGAGAACATTAGAGGTGGCGATGAACAGTGAGCTACAGAGTTCGCACATTTGAGCAGAAGCTGTTTTCAGTGCTTTCACTAGTGTTTGGCGGGCGTGTTTCATACTGATGAATGTGATGAGTGAGATCGAAGCACTAAGGAGTTGTCCGTTGTGCGGTGAAGATGACGTGTTTAAACTAAACTAAACTAAACTAAACTAAACTAAACTAAACTAAACTAAACTAAACTAAACTAATCTAAACTAATCTGTGAATAATGTGGGAGTGATTTAAGGCAACTCGCGAAAATAAAAATCGTTTCAAATCATGTGCCCAACTTCAAAGCGCTATTACTCAGTAATCATTTGTTAAAAACTGTTGAAATTTTCCAAATGTTATTAGAATACAAAAGATCCTTTAAATGTATATTTAGCAAATATCTTGCAGCTGCAGTTCTCTTAAAGCGGCGAATTTCTTTGATGTTTGTCAAAATTGTAAATTTTGAACCCCTAAAGAATAGAAATTACCGTAGTTGCTGGTCTGTGATTAATTTTCACTAGGTAAAGGCGTGGCCGTAATGGGGAAATAACTGGATAAGACAAAACACCAGGAGAATTATTGTCTTCTCAGTTCGAGGACGGACGATAATATCAAGGTATACCTGTATGTCCAATTTTCATAGTTGTGTGGTCCTGAAAAGGACCGTTTGTTGAACTAATTTAAGGTAATATAGGGGCCAACATTGTGGGGGCTATATACTTTCATTCTGAATCAGACGAGTCTAAAAGATTAATAACTGTTTGGGGTTGAACATTCCACAAACCATCATTTTTCCAATATTCCTCTTCCTGTTTTAAGACGTGGTCTTCACATTTAGCCCAATAATCTTTGTCTATATTTAATAAAGCGAGATTAGCAAGAGTCTTTACATCGCATATTTTGAATGTTGTATTTTCATCTGCCACTTGTCCTTTTAATTTTGCCCAGATTAGTTCTATTGGATTTAAATGAGCATGGTAAGGTGGCAGCCTCAAACTTATATGACCGTGCTCTTGGATAATCTTATCTATTTGAAAAATCTTTGTCCTTTGTTTTTGCTTTACTAGAGATAGTAATTCAGGTTTTAAGTACATGTTATTAAATTGTATGTGTTCCTTTGTGAGCCATATCTTAATAGCATCTTTTGTACTGGATGACGTCGGGACTTTATCTTCAAGTGCAACAATGTTGTGGTACGCTGCATTGTCCATTATTAGGCAAGATGGTCGATCTAGTGATGGGAGAACAGAATTTTCAATCCAATGTCTAAATATGTGACCATTCATCTCAGAGTGATAATCCCGATTGTCTATGGATTTTGAAAGAAAAATGAGCTCTGCATTCTGTATTAGTCCATGTTGTCGACTAGCTGCATGCGCAATTATCAAGCGCTGTCCTTTGCTGCTAGGTATTAATCTCTTAATCTTTTCATCTGATGTCTGCCATTCCCTTTGGTTAGTGTGGTGAGCATTGATCCATGTTTCATCCAAGTACACAATATCATAACCTTGCTTGCGCACCTCTTTTACTTCACGTAAGTACTTGCTTCTCATGACTACTATATGTGGCTTCTCACAGATGATGTTTCGTCCATTGGAATACTTTCTGAATGTAAAGCCTGCAGCTCTCACATTCCTCCATAATGTAGACTTTAATATTTCAATACTATTGTTCTTTTTCAGCGATACTTTTAATTTTCTTATTGTAACAGTTTCATTCATACCCAACATTTTGTGAATTTCACTTCTAATAAGTTCACTGTCGAAATTATCCAACATTTTTGCTCTTCCTTGTGATTTTGTATATTTTGAACATTGACGGTCACGTGCTTGAATCCAGCGATTAAATGACCTTTTAGATAAATCCAAAATGTGTCTTGTCCTATTCTCAGGGTTTTCTAAAGAATGAAATAATCTTCCTCGTTTAGCCTCTTTGCAAAAATAGTCATACATTTTTATTGCGATATTTTGTAAACTGCAGAATTTCATTTTAAGACTCATGATAAATGTTATTGTTCCACGTCTCCGCCGCTGAATGAACGGATATGGAACACACAATGTCTCGCGTTTTTTACAAGTGTCTAATTGTGTCAGAAAACCCACGTTGAAGGCGTGCAAACACGTCAATTTGACCGTGTATGGATTTTTATCGCTATTTTTAACTTAAAATACTGTAAACATTAAGTTTTGACTACATCAATGGGTCCTTATAAATTTATATAGATCAAATAAGCAACAATAATAACCAAATGTTTTTTTTTTAATGAAATTAATTCCCTATTGGGTTCTAATCATTATAACTTTACATGCCAATTTTGAACTACTTACAAAAAGCGGTTAAAAAGATATAGATTTTTAAAGTTGGGCACGACTTATGAAACGGACTATAGTATTATAGTTCGTTGTCTTATAGACAGGTATAAACTAATGAATTAAACGATGTTTGAACAACGTAGTGTAGACGATAGCCGGTTGTGGGTGTAGCGTACACCACTACAATGTATCATGACCTAGTAGGAGTATACGGTATACCCCACAACTGGCTCCTTGCTACTAGCTTTACCGCAGCACTGGGAGGCGAAGACGCGCCTCCAAGCACCAGTGCTGGAAGTTGTCAGCGATCCACAGCTGATGGTTTGAGTCAGGATCGGTGAACCAGAACCATCCAGACCCTGCTCCACCTCTTCGTGGTGCCTCTAGTAACAGACTAACTTGTCTAGTCTGGCCAAGCGATTAGGGATCGAAGAGGGAAGACAACTCGGTACTCAAAAATGTCATGCTGAAGCCGGATGCGTTGGGCCGAAAGTCGCAAATATCACAGTTATACTGTAAACAACAACAGAACGCAGACACGCCTACTTAACGTCCTTTTAAGGGCGGATGATGACGAGGTACACTCCTTAAGTCATCGGGCGAACGCAAGCAAGCAAGCAGCACCACATTTATTTGTCTGTCCCAAATTTTACAGAAGAATGTTGAGAATACCATGGACAGCTAAGAAGAGTAATGAAAAGAGGTTCTGAGAAAGGTCAAAGCAAAAAGAGAGCTAATTTCCAATGTTAGGAAGAGACAATCATCATTTTTGCCCATGTAATGAGAAGAGAACAACTGGAATATATTGTAACAACTGGAAAAATTGAGGGACGAAGCGATAGAGGGAAGCAAAGAGAAAAAATAACAGACAGCTTAAGAGAATGGCTTGGTAGAAGGTCAACAACAGAAATGATAAATAGCTGCCGAGATCGAATGTTGTGGAGAGACATGATCACCTACGCCACTAGGCCCGGTACTTGATGATGATGTCCCAAATTAGAATAGAGCATACTTGACAAAATTCAGAAGTATTCTTTTCTTCTTCTTTGTCTTTCATCGTGGAGAAAGAGATTATTATTTGGACTAATGATTTATTTGCGGAATCCATCAAAGAAGCATGCATGCACAAGAGGCTCCGTTTTCTTCTTTAAATTTACGTAAGTATTTGTGATAGTTCTTAACACCTTCCGTACGTTTCGACGCACTGTACATCACGCAGATTTAGGACGCTTACGTTTCGCAGCATTATACCTTGACTAATGTAAAAAAAAAGTAAAGTACCCTTGTCACGCCATGTGGCGTATAGGGAAATATGGTGTTAGTGATCCTATATTTTACAGACCTTCAGCACATGATTTTTGGGGTAATGTGGTCGGTATTACGCCCGTGCTGCTTTACTTTCCCAGAAAAAAATCCGGTATCCATTTAAGGCTGGGTGAACCTGGAAGCCGTTGGTTGGGATCGAACCCTACCCCTGTCCTTTGTAGTCCAGTTCACTAACCACTGAGCTATCGCGGCTCCCTACCTTGACTAATGTGAACCGTCATTAAACCACGTTTTTTTTTTTTTTTTTTGCATGCTTTTTTATGCATGGTTATCATTTTGGTATTGGTGAAATCCTATACCTAAAAATTCAATTTTCAAATATCAATTATCTAAAAATTCATATATAATATGTTATATATTATATTAATTTAAATATGTAGATTGTTTCTTAAAATCATGAAAAATATTGTCTCTCCAATTTCTTCCGTTGCATTCATAAAAACTTTCGTAGGAAAGAGTTAAAGGTCCCGAAAAAGCCGAAAGTTGATGTGAATCTTTGTGAACCAGCGTTTAGTTCGTTATTAATTAGATATATGGCAATCCTGAAGTTGAAGTCCCACTGTTTGTAAACAGTTTGTTACTTGTTCTCCTTGCTACATTCGACTATCTAACAAAACTTAACATCGAAGTGTTGTTATAAAAATTATCTATACAAGATCATAAAAAATATACCAGGTTAATGTATAAGAATAGGAATGTCAAAAAGCACTTTTAATGCCATGAAAAAATATTAACATCAAGACAAATAACACCAGGGCTAAAACTAAGAATAGCAAAATATATATTCTTAATATTACTGTATGGTGTATAGCATTAAGGGTATGGTCGATGTAAGTTTATCATATGAAGATTATGATTGGTGCACATTTATTATATAAAGGGTATGATCTGTGCAATTTAATTGGTTGACGATTATAATTGGCGCAAGTTTATGGTATGACGGTTAAAATTGGCGCAAGTTTATGGTATGACGGTTATAATTGGTGCAAGTTTATGGTATGACGGTTATAATTGGCGCAAGTTTACGGTATGACGGTTATAATTGGCGCAAGTTTATGGTATGACGGTTATAATTGGTGCAAGTTTATGGTATGACGGTTATAATTGGTGCAAGTTTATGGTATGACGGTTATAATTGGCGCAAGTTTATGGTATGACTGTTATAATTGGCGCAAGTTTATGGTATGACGGTTATAATTGGTGCAAGTTTATGGTATGACGGTTATAATTGGTGCAAGTTTATGGTATGACGGTTATAATTGGCGCAAGTTTATGGTATGACGGTTATAAATGGTGCAAGTTTATGGTATGACGGTTGTAAATGGCGCAAGTTTATGGTATGACGGTTATAAATGGTGCAAGTTTATGGTATGACGGTTATAATTGGCGCAAACTTATGGTATGACGGTTATAAATGGCGCAAGTTTATGGTATGACGGTTATAATTGGCGCATGTTTATGGTATGACGGTTATAATTGGCGCAAGTTTATGGTATGACGGTTATAAATGGTGCAAGTTTATGGTATGACGGTTATAACTGGCGCAAGTTTATGGTATGACGATTATAATTGGCGCAAGTTTACGGTATGACGGTTATAAATGGTGCAAGTTTATGGTATGACGGTTATAACTGGCGCAAGTTTATGGTATGACGATTATAATTGGCGCAAGTTTACGGTATGACGGTTATAAATGGTGCAAGTTTATGGTATGACGGTTATAACTGGCGCAAGTTTATGGTATGACGGTTATAAATTGTGCAAGTTTATGGTATGACGGTTATAATTGGCGCAAATTTATGGTATGACGGTTATAACTGGCGCAGGTTCATGGTATGGCGGTTATAATTTGCGCAAGTTTACGATATAATGGTTATGATTCTTGCAAGTTCACGATGTTGATGATATACGACAATGATTTTATGATTCGTGAAAGTTTATAGTATTAAGAATATCGTTTGTGCAAATTTACGACCCCTAAAATATAATTAGTGTATTTTTTAACACCAGATTAGCAGTGATAATTTATTTAAAACAGCAAGGGGTCATTTTTATTTGTACTAGTAATTAGTCGAAGGCCCTGGTATCACTGCAAACGAATTAAAATCCATAATTGCTCAACCGCCCGGGCCAGTGGAACTATCTGAATTAGCATCTCATCTAATTGAAGGATCCAAACAAAGAACGGCAGCTTTTGTGTTAGTCAGAAGAGGATGTTTGCCCGTGCACTGCCGGGGCCCGAAAGGGGAGTAAAGAATAGTGGCGCTGTACCCTACCAGGCATGTTCGTAAGAGGCGAGAAAGGCGGTGGGCATGGGACTGGCTATCCCATACTGTAAAAAAATAAGCCGAAAAAAACTTCACAAACATGGACAAGTCAAAGAAAAGAATATAAGTAAATCTGCCATCCAGGAAAGATAAAGGCTCTCTTTCTACGATGGCGCTGGATAGGACACACACCGCGGAAGCCAACTGAGAGTATTACACAACAAACTATTTTTTGGAATCCCCAGGGAAAAAGACAAAGAGGAAGACCAATAAATTCTTTGAGAAGACAGATAGAAGCAGAGATTAAGATGATGGGGAACACATGGAATGATCTATAAAGAAAGGCAAGAAACAGAACGACTTGGAAAGTGTTTGTTGAAGACCTATGCTCCATACGGAGCTGAAAGTGTTTGTTGAAGACCTATGCTCCATAGGGAGCTGAAAGTGTTTGTTGAAGACCTATGCTCCATACGGAGCTGAAAGTGTTTGTTGAAGACCTATGCTCCATAGGGAGCTGAAAGTGTTTCTTGACCTATGCTCCACAGGGAGCTGAAAGTTAGAAGAAGAAGATAAGAGGATGTTCATTTGAAGTCTTTCACCGCAGTGGGGAGGCTATGCCAAGATTACGAATCCAAAATATCAAAGAAGTATAGAGACCACAACAGTTTGAATAACTCTGGTTTCTACTTTTAACAAAAATACACACTTACTTCATTCATTAGATAATTAAACTTTCCTCTTACCTGCACGTACTAAATGACATGCTCTAAAACGAAGGTAAATGTTATAATGATTTATTGAGTTATATGCGGGTTATCATCATTGCACTCTGCATGTGCTCAGATCCCTTCCTCAGCAAGTTCCGCAGCTTCCAGCGACTGACGACTACAGTTCTGTGTTGGTTGCTTAGTTCTCTTATACGTCCACTAAGGTTCTCGTTTTTCGTTGTCGAAGTCATGCGCCTTCCCTGCATTATGGGGAGGAGGGCATTCTTTTTTCACGTTCAGCTACGACATTTTATGTTACCATCACGAACAATTACACATATTACTGTCAACAACAATTACATACATTACTGTTAAGAACAATTACACATATTACTGTCAACAACAATTACATACATTACTGTTAAGAACAATTACACATGTTACTATCAACAACAATTACATACATTACTGTTAAGAACAATTACACATATTACTGTCAACAACAATTACATACATTACTGTTAAGAACAATTACACATGTTACTATCAACAACAATTACATACATTACTGTTAAGAACAATTACACATATTACTGTCAACAACAATTACATACATTACTGTTAAGAACAATTACACATATTACTGTCAACAACAATTACATACATTACTGTTAAGAACAATTACACATATTACTGTCAACAACAATTACATACATTACTGTTAAGAACAATTACACATGTTACTATCAACAACAATTATACATATTGTTATCAACAACAGTTACATGTGTTACTGTCAACAACAATTATACATATTATTATCAACAACAGTTATATATATTATTATCAACAACAATTATATATGTTACTGTCAACAACTGTTATATATATTACCGTCAACAATATTTCTACATAAAGATAAAATGTATTTTAATAAGTAGCCAGAATGTGGTTAAAAAATGTAGAAATTGCAAGTCAACTTTGGTTTGCAACGCATTTACTTTATTATAAAGTGTTTGACTAATGATATCTAGCTCCGAGCCACCTGTACACATCGTGTGTGTATGTGAGAGAGAGAGAGAGAGAGAGAGAGAGAGAGACAGAGAGAAAGAGAGAGAGAGAGAGAGCATTTACAATTAATTTTCTTTTAATAATTTTAACTCTCTGGTGTAAACGAGCCAGGAAAATATTGCTCCAACTTGTAGGCAACGAACAAAACAACGCTGGAGTCCATGTCCTAGACACGATTTATTCCCCTTTACGAACTTAAAACTGAGGGCAAATCTTCCTCCATGTAACACTCATTTAGGAAACGAAATCTCATTAGTTATACATGTTAACTATTTGTAATGTTATGTTTTGCCTGAAAATACAAACACAGTAAATGCAGCAGATGTAAGTCATCCACCGACCTAGTGTCCACATACAGGGCCAAGAAACATTAAGTAAATAAATGTAAAGAGCCCCGTCACGCCAAGTGTTGTATAGAGAATACGGTGTTAGTGACCATAAATTTTACATACCTTCAGCACATGGTTTAGAAGCATTAAGAGAAAAAATATAAATGCTCTGCTCGTAAGAAGGAATTTCTTCTAAAACAGTGCAGAGGGATTAAAACAGACAATTGAGTGTGTTAAAAAAAAACACAGCAAAGAACAAAATCTCTATCTAACATGTCATGCAGAAAACTAAGATAATGTCCATTTACAAATAAAAAAAGCAACATAAAATCATCATTAAAAGCAAAGAACTTGAAATTGTATGAATGTATGGGATCTGTAGTAACTAACAATGGAGACTGCCAGAAAGAAGAGGTCACAAGAAAATTATCAATAGCAACACAACAACGTACTTGGAGGTGAGTGACTAGTGAGGAAAGAGACAAGTAATAATAAATGAATATTATTATGGAGGGAAACTTCCGAGGCGATAATCAGCGAATAATTTCAGGGGAAGATGTATGTTTACAGCACTCGGAAAAAAATCACAAATAATCAACAACAGAGGGAAAAAATCACAAATAATCAACAACAGAGGGAAAAAAAGCAAAGAACAATAGATGGTCCGAAGCAGTGGCTGATGTCCTAACCGCCATTACTTATTTTCCAAAACAACAAGGGACCCATTCCTGTATTCGCCAGGTCGACTGTCGAGTCTCAAGCGTTTGAATCGAAATTCATTTCATCGCCATGTCAATGAGTTATCAAACGCTACTTAACTATTAAAATGAGAGATTAATTTGGATAGCAAATGACAATCTGGCAATGAAACAATTTAATGGGTGGTAGATCTGAGAAATGATTGATCTACCCTTAAGCTCAATACACTTTCATTGTCATGTTCAATCTTTTTGTGACTCATCAAGTTCATAAACTAGCGCTATTCTGTAGCCTTTATTTTCTGCAGTTTGATATTTCACATCACATGCGTACGGTGGCGTATCTTTGATCTCATTTCTAGGCATGTTTCTTTAAGATTCTTGTAACTCATTCACCAATTATGATTACAGGTTGGAATTTGTTGTCGACGATGACTTTGTCCACTTTCTGTATTAAAATGGGTTCGGAAAGGGCGATATAGCTGGTACTAGCCACGATAGTCTTTGTTAGCATCTTTCATGTATTTCTTTCTTTCTTTCTTTCCTTCCTTCCTTCCTTCCTTCCTTCCTTCCTTCCTTCCTTCCTTCCTTCCTTCCTTCCTTCCTTCCTTCCTTCTTTCGTTCGCTCCTTCCTTCATTCCTTCCTTCCTTCCTTCCTTCCTTCCTTCTTTCTTTCTTTCTTTCCTTCCTGCCTGCCTTCCTTCCTTCCTTCTTTCTTTCATTCCTTCCTTCCTTCCTTCCTTCCTTCCTTCTTTCTTTCATTCCTTCCTTCCTTCCTTCTTTCTTTCCTTCCTTCCTTCTTTCTTTCTTTCCTTCCTTCCTTCTTTCCTTCCTTCCTTCCTTCTTTCTTTCTTTCCTTCCTTCTTTCTTTCCTTCCTTCCTTCCTTCCTTCCTTCTTTCTTTCTTTCTTTCTTTCACTCCATAACAGACGTAGATAAATTGAAGACCCTGTCTGATCCATCCACTGGCACTATCTTCTTAAATTTCTACCACATCGTTATTCCTCTCGATTCTCCTATTCAAATCTCTAATGATATATATAATTTTGCTGGCTACCAGGATCACTAGATTAGCAACCCCATTTACCTTTTCCTAGTCACAAGAGACAGTCTTCCACAACCAATATCCACCTCTCACTGATAGCAGAGATAAACCATCTTTTACCACCTTTCCCCTACCCTACCTCAAGCTTGTTAGTGTGACGTTGTTTCTGACAACTTGTTCTAGATTAGAGAATACACACCACAAACTGCCATCAATATAATTGATACATTGAGTAGTAGTACTGAGTTCACAACTTTGATGAACAAACAGAACATCCGATCATGCAACACGAAAAGTAAGTTAAACATGTCACTTACCAACAACACAAATTCTATTCTATTCTATTCTACTCTACCCTATTCTATTCTATTCTACTCTACCCTATTCTATTCTACTCTACTCTATTCTATTCTACTCTACCATATTCTATTCTATTCTATTATATTCTACTCTACTCTATTCTACTCTACCCTAATCTACTCTACTCTATTCTACTCTACTCTATTCTACTCTACCCTATTCTATTCTATTCTACTCTACCCTATTCTATTCTATTCTACTCTACTCTACTCTATTATATTCTACTCTACCATATTCTATTCTATTCTATTATATTCTACTCTACTCTATTCTATTCTACTCTACTCTATTCTACTCTACCCTATTCTATTCTGTTCTACTCTACCCTATTCTATTCTACTCTACTCTATTCTACTCTACCCTATTCTATTCTATTCTATTCTATTCTATTCTATTCTATTCTACTCTATTCTATAGAACCAGTTTCATTGCAATCATAAGTCCACCATATCCGTTCCACCAGTTGTCACTGCATTTTCCAAAAGGCATTAGTAAACTTCGTTGACAAAGTCGTTCCGTGCACTTCCTGTAGAGTGTACATAGGGCGATTCAAAATCTTCTTAGTCGCATTTTACAACAATCGTGGCAGGTAACAGTGGCTCTGTTCCTTTCTTCCCTCACTGTGGGGTGTCCCGGTAGCCACACTGGTTGAAATAAGACTCTAATGATAGCTCGTACGAAAAGTTTCACAATTTTAGAAGTAAAATAGCATTCGTCGCAGGCACTGCAAAGAAAACAACGATCTTCATCATCCTAACCTGAACTGCCATCGGTGGACTAACACATATATCATACTACAAAAATGCAATGCAAACACAGGAAACTCAAGTTGCTGAACGTATGTGTTGCAGCAGTGCTGACGTCTGTTTGTAATAGCTGACAGTTAATTGATATCGCTAGAAAAGACAATTAAAGTTTGTGAAAATTATGATAAAAGAATATATATCATAATAAAAGAATACCTGACTATACATTCATTATAATTATTAATAATTTAAGAAACATATTTATAGTATTATTAATAATATACGAGTAATATTATATATTACATATAATAAATAATAAAAGAAAATAATAAGTGTAATAAAATAATAAATAAAACCAATAACCGTCGAGGTTAAGGGAAAAGACGACTGACTCATATTGGGGATACACTCAGAATGAGTGAAAATATAACTCAACTTCAGACCTGACAGACTCTGGAGAGACAGAAAATATAACTTAACTTGAGACACTCAGATGGACTCTGGAGAGACAGAAAATATAACTTAACTTGAGACACTCAGATGGACTCTGGAGAGACAGAAAATATAACTTAACTTGAGACACTCAGATGGACTCTGGAGAGATAGAAAATATAACTTAACTTGAGACACTCAGATGGACTCTGGAGAGACAGAAAATATAACTTAACTTGAGATACTCAGATGGACTCTGGAGAGATAGAAAATATAACTTAACTTGAGACACTCAGATGGACTCTGGAGAGATAGAAAATATAACTATTAGATAGACATAGATCTGATGTAGATCAGATCTAACACTAGAGAATGGTTTCCTATGAACTTTAAAATATGCAACCATTAAAAGAATAAATTGTTGTAGTGTCATATACACTATATTCCGTTAACAAGGATCATAACATAATAAATGCGTACATAACACAGTATAAGTAAATATAACAACATACCCCAATGTTTGTTCTCCAGCTGTTTCTCGAAGCCGCTCTATGTAGACGAAGACATGTCAACCTGGTCAAAATAGCCACTGACATATACCTTCACCTGTTGATATGTTCTACGTGTTTGTTTCGCTGTCCCTGTTTTCCTTTGTTTACAAATAACAAACGGACTTTCAAAGTATGAAACATAAACGGTGTCAAGATATGAGAATTTCAAGAAGCCTCTTTCCTAAAGCGATGCTCCTGTACTCTCCAATAGAAAATAGCAGCACCAGTCTAACCGCTTCTGTTCTCTCAATTGAGCTGTTGCCATACATAACACAAACTCCCTTGTAATATTATAAATATTAGAATATATTTTAAAGAAGACATGCTATGTATGTGAAATTTAAAAGTTCGCAAATTAAAATAAAGTTTAATTATTATAGTGTATGAATTTTTAGAGGAGTATATAGTCACAAAAAATTAAATACAGTTTACGTTGCTGTGACCTCTTGTATATTATATAAAATGTGTACTGCGAGATGAATATATTCTTAAAAGATGGAGGGAAAAAAAACGGAGGAGAAAATATAATGTTTTGGCTAGGGCTAGGGGGAAAGCGTCCCGGTAACCAATCAGCTTCTCATGCAAGAAAAGACCAATAAATATGGCCAGGAAGCACGTGACCACCATCTGTCAGTAACTGCTCTAGGGTGGTTTCTTCAAGTGTGGCCGGTGTGGTTTTTAGTGTCAAGCTAAATTTGGCGTCGACTTTTGGCGGGGCTGTTTCGTGGCCGGTTTGTCTGACAGTAACTCTTCATTTTTTTTTTTTAACTTGACCAGGAAAACGCTCCCAGCGTCGATGTTAACTCATAATTTACTCCGCTTTACATCACATGTAAATTCATTAAATGCGACTTTAGTTAACTTTTTTTTTTTTAAAATAATAATATTTGCACACGTTTCTTAGCTACATACTTCTAGTACGCAGGATAATTCGATAGCCACAATATACAAATAGATGGATTAAATTGGCCATTACAGAAGAAAACAGTTAACATAAAATTCTTTTACCTTTTAGCTCCCGGTGGAGCATAGGTCTTCAACAAACACTTTCCAAGTCGTTCTGTTTTTTGCCATTCTTTTAAGATCATTCCATGTCTTCCCCATCATCTTCATCTCTGCTTCTATCTGTCTTCTCCAAGAATTCCTTGGTCTTCCTCTTTGTCTTTTCCCCTGGGGATTCCAAAAAAGGGCCTGTTGTGTAATAGTTTCAGTTGGCTTCTGCAGTGTGTACCCTATCCAGCGCCATCGTCTTCGCTGTATCTCTTTATCCACTGGTATTTGACCGGTACATTTCCATAATTCCACGTTAGTGACTTTGTCCTGCCATTTCCATCCCTTTATTCTGCGCAAGCATCCATTAATGAAAGTCTGTACTTTCGTGATTGTCAATTTTGTCATTCTCCATGTTTCGCAGCCATATAATAGGACCGACTTAACATTTGAGTTGAAAATTTTTATTTTTGTATTTAGCCTAATTTCTTTGGATTTCCATATGTTTCCCAGTGCAATGAAAGCTCCTCTTGCTTTTGATATCCTTATTTTGGTATCATTTTCTGTTCCTCCCTCTTTATCTATATTACTGCCCAGATATATGTAAGATTGTACGTCTAGTAGAGGTATTTCTCCTAGTTTTATATGGTTATTGCCAACTGCATTAATTCTCATAATGTTAGTCTTATCTCTATTAATCTTTAGTCCTAGCTGTTGTGATCTCTCATCTAATATACTCATTTTATCCTGCATCTGTTGATGGCTGTGTGATAGGAGAGCTATGTCATCAGCAAAGTCTAAATCATCAAGTTGTTTGGTCAGTGACCACTGGATCCCATTTCTGTTGTTTTGAGTTATTTTCATAATCTCTATGGCCAGTAGAAAGAGAAATGGAGACAGGAGGCATCCTTGCCTTACTCCTGTTCTTATTTCAAATGCTTCTGTAAGCTGTCCTTCATGCACCACACTACATTTTGTTCCTTCATACATTGTTTTTATCAGGTTAATAAACTTTATGGGGATTCCGTAATGACTCAGCAACTTCCAAAGCATTCTTCTGTCTAAACTATCAAATGCCTTTTCGTAATCTATGAATCCAATATATAGTGGGGATTTTAGTTCTAAACTTTGTTCAACTATTATACGTAGGGTAGTTATTTGATCAGCACATGATCTGTTCTTCCTAAAACCTGCTTGTTCATCTCTCAAGTGTTTCTCTATAGCCTCTTTTAGTCTCTCCAGAATGATTCTGCCTAATATTTTTCCTGGCACTGATAGTAGCATAATTCCCCTATAATTTGTGCACTCCTGTAAACTTCCTTTCTTTGGTAGTTTGATCATATAACCTTCTCTCCAGTCTTTAGGTATTTCTTCCCTCTCCCAAATTTTATCCAATAGATCCTGTAACATCTTGGTAGAGGTGTTAATATCTGCTTTGATGGCTTCCGAAGGAATTTCATCTGGTCCTGTGGCTTTACCATCTTTTAATAGTTTGATGGCTTTCATTATTTCTTCTTTGCTTGGTTTTCCGCAGTTAACGTGTAACTCTTCTTCTGCTGGTAGTATATCTGGAGGATTATTTGAGCCGGGTCTGTTCAAAAGTTCTTCAAAGTGTTCTTTCCATCTCTCCATTTGTTCCCTTATATTACTACGCAGATTTCCTTTCTTGTCTTTGATAAAGGCGTTGATCTGTCTGTATTTTCCACCTAATTTCTTTGTGCTGTTGTACAGTTCTTTCATATTCCCTTTATTTGCTGCTTCTTCTGCCTCTTTAGCTAGTTCATCTATATATTTCCTCTTATCCCTTTTAATGCATCTTCTCACTTCTTTGTTCACCTCTGTGTAAGCTTCCTGTGTCTTGGCTTTATTACTTCTTGTTTTGCTTTTATTTATGTCTGCTTTCTTGTTCTTTCTTTCTTTAATTTTATCCAGGGTCTCTGCTGTCATCCATGCCTTATTCTGGCGTTCTCTTTTCCCCAGTGTTTCTTCGCATGTCTCTTTCCATATATTTTTTACCTGTTTCCAATGATCTTCTATATTTATAGTATTTTCTAGTTGTTGGAGGACTTGGTATTTGTTTGATATTGTGACTGCGAATTTATCTTTAATTCCTTGTTCTTTAAGAAACCCTACATTGAAATACTTTCTACCCTTATTCGTTGTAGTATACCTTTTTAATTTAATTTTAAGTTTGGCTAACAGAAGATGATGATCAGAAGCTATATCTGCCCCTCTATATACTTTTACATCCTGTAAGGATGACTTAAACTTATTATTAATACATATGTGATCAATTTGATTTTCCGTTCTATGATCTGGTGACACCCATGTAGCTTTGTGTACTCTTTTATGTTGGAATATTGTTCCTCCTAGGCTCATTTGATTAAGGGCGCAGAAATTCACAAATATCTCTCCATTCTCGTTTATATCTCCAAGTCCATGTTTTCCCATAATCTCTTCGAAGCCTCTGTTGTCTGATCCTACCTTAGCATTTAGGTCTCCCATCAAGATTATAATATCCTTGGCTCGTCTTGCATCCATCTACCATTGTAGCTGTTTATAAAAATCATCTTTAACTGAGTCATCTTTATCGTTGGTTGGTGCATAGCATTGTATAATGTGTAATTTTATTTTGTTTTTTGTTGTTCTAAATGTTGCTCTCACCAGTCTTGGTCCCACTGCCTCCCATCCTATTAGTGTCTTCTGTGCATTTTTTTATAGCATTATAGCTACCCCTTCGCTATGTTGTGCTCCTGGTTCCTGGTGTCCTGATGATAAAATCATCTCCCCTGTATTCAATTTTATTCTCTCCGCTCCCAGCCATCTTGTTTCACACATTCCCAGAATATCTATCTTATAGTTGGTCATTTCTGCTGCCACTTGTGCCGCTTTTCCCTGTTCGTTAAGGGTACGAACATTCCAGGTGCCAATTCTGGATGATTTCCTGGTAGACAAAGGGTGAGTCGGCAACCCGGACTCCTTATGGCTTTCTCCGGATTGCGTCATACGTCTCTTAGACAGAGAGCCCTTCTCTTTCCTGGTTGACGGATTAACTTTATCTTTCTTTGACTTGTTCATGTTTGTGAAGTTTTTTCGGCTTACTTTTTTTACAGTATGGGATAGCCAGTCCCATGCCTAACCCTCCTTTCTCGCCTCTTACGAACATGCCTGGTAGGGTACAGCGCCGCTATTCTTTACTCCCCTTTCGGGCCCCGGCAGCGCACGGGCGAGTTAACATAAAATACAAAGAGATATATATCATCATTAACAACACCATGCCTTCAAGCTGGGACGATCATGCCCCTCCACAACTTTCCATATTTTCAGGTGTGTATCACGTGCTGTTTTTGATTTCCTACCATACAATTCTCATTATCTGCCTGGTATGTTTTCTCTCCGTTTCTCTCAGTCCCTTCTTATTAAAGAAAACATCTCATAGATAGACGACTATGATGCTCACTATTCTAGTAAAAGTAAAGCCCAACACTCTGCTAGCAGTGCCAAACATGACATTCGGACAAAGAAAGATGACCCAAAAAATGTCCGCGCGAAAATGACAGAAAGAGTGAAATATTGAATTTGAGGGAACGAGTGAAATACTAAATCTGAGAGAATCAGAAATGCAATAGAAAGAGTATGGTTGTGGGGTAGGATGCACGTTTCATCATCTAACATAAGTTGCTAGTGTTGGCGATCATGTCACTCCACAGATTCCTCTCGCTTCAGGCAAAGGTCAAGTACGAGACTTGAATCGGCGTCTTAGCAGGCGAGTTTTCACCCATATGTGCTCGATCGCCTATCCAGAAGTGTACTTCTGGGTGGTGTCGCTTCAAGCATCGTAACATAGGACGCGAGGCGGTATTCCTCACCTTCCAAGAGTACTACCCTGGTACCCATTTCTGCCAGCGGCTGGGTCGACCGTGGGTGGGTATTTTTATTTCCAACCACGAGTACAACTCACACTGCTTCCAGCGGGAATCGAACACAGGTTGTCCGAACGTCGGTAGGCTAGTCGGGTGGTTTTCAAAATAGGCTACCGAGGCCACAAAAAAAATATTTCTTGTGTTTATCATTTCTGTTGCTGACTTCCTTCCAAGCCGTTGTATAATTTCTCTCTGTTTCTCTTTATCCCCTCCCTCCCTTTTTATTTTGTCCCCACCTGTCACAAAATATTCCAGCTGTCCCCTCCTCGCGACATTGCAGCCACACATTGATGACTATTACCTCCGATGTAGATAGCCAGCTTTTGTTCTGCTTGGACGTTTTTTAGAATACTTTTGTTATTCTCTTTAGTTGTGCATGGTATTCTGAACATACATCTGTACAACTGTATTGTTATGGTCTGCAGCGGTCTGTTGTTTGTTGTCCGACAAAAAATAACTACGGTACCAAATGGGACATATATTTGGAATAATCCAGATAATCAGTGACCTTAATTTTCTTCAGACATACATTCTTACATTGTCATAAATTGTTACATGGTCACAAGTTCTTACATTTGTCACAAATTATTATATTGTAACAAATTCCTATGTCGGGGGTCTTGGTAGCCTAGTTGTGAAAACCACCCGACTGGGCTACCGACAGTCGGACAACCCGTGTTCGTTTCCCGCTGGAAGCTGTGTGAATTGTACTCGTGGTTGGGAAAAACAAATACCCACCCGCAGTCTACCCAGCCGTTGGCATAAATGGGTACCAGGGTAGTAATCAGGGAAGGTGAGGAATGGCGCCTCGCATCGTGTTTCGATGCTTGAAGCGACACTATCCAGAAGTCTCCGAGCACTTCTGGATAAGTGGCCAAGCAGATATGGGTGAAAACTCGTGTGCTAAGACACCGATTCCAGTCTCGTAATTTTACCATTACCTTTATCTTAATCAATCTTTCATGGTCGAAAATTCTAATAATGTTATATATTCGTACACTGTCATAAATTCGTCCATGGTCATAACCTCTTACATTAAAGTAAAGTAAAGTGTCCCGTCACGCCAAGTGGCGTATAGGGAATATGGTGTTAGTGACCATACATTTTACGGACCGTCAGCACATGATTTTGGGGTTAATGTGGTCTGTATTACACCCGTGCCGCTCTACATTCTCAGAAAATAATTCGGTCCCCATTTAAGGCTGGGACCTTAATGGAAGCCGTCGAACAGGATCGAACGCGACCTCTCGTCCTGTGTAGTCCAGTTCACTAACCACTGAGCTATCTTGGCTCCCAACCTCTTACAATGCCATAATTAAATTCTTTCAACGTCATGAATTCTTTCATGGTCATAAATTCTTTCAATGTCGTAAATTCTTTTAAGGTTATAAACTCTTTCATGGTCATAAATTCTTTCATGGTCATACATGCTTTCAATGTCATAAATTCTTTCATGGTAATACATGCTTTCAATGTCATAAATTCTTTCATGGTCATACATGCTTTCAATGTCATAAATTCTTTCATGGTCATACATGCTTTCAATGTCATAAATTCTTTCACTGCTCTAAAATCTTGCGTGGTCATTAATCCCTGCATGACCAGTAGAGTATACATACGAGTATATGGAGATTTGTAAATATCTTGAATCTAGAACAACTAATGGCATGGCGTTAACTCAAACTGCACCACCAGGCCTTTATTGTAAAGAAAACAAATATTGGAAACAGCAAACACGAAAAGCAGATAAGCTATTGCGTATTCAGAATGACCTGGCAGTGTGTGTGTTGTTGTTGTTGTTGCTAGTTCCCTCAGTCTGAATCATACGTGACATATTCCATTACCTGACATTCCTTCCTGTTGTCAAGCCGCATGTCAGTCTTAACCTCGACCGCTTATGCTCAAAACATTCCGAAAGGACAGCAGCAGCGGGTCAGAGTGACAGTCTCCACAAATATTAGCTGGCGGAAATTGATAATTCCAGGAATGTAGATATGACGGGAGAGATGTAGTCCGTGACTTTTGATTATAAAGTAGTGGTGAGTTTGTTTACGCCTGTGAATAGTGATCCCCACTTTATGTGCAAAGATCCAGTGATGTAAAATGTGTGGAAGTCGTTGGTATAGTACTATTGAAAACGAATAAGAAATGTCAAAGACTGCACGTTTATGATGCGCATCTTAAAGATATTTTGCCAGTTACTCTGCTCGAACTGATTTAATTGTAAATATTTTTAATAATGAGCGGAGAAAGAAATTGGAAATGAAAAAAAAATTTGGAATTAAAATATCATATTTTGCAACCTGTAAAAATCAGCGGGAGAGAAGCACTGGCCATTAGATAGAGCTCTAATTGAGAAGATCTTTAATTCTCAGGAAAAAAAACTGAATATCACATGTATATTAAGAAATGTATTAACAAGTCGGCTATTTCATCTGAAATCCTTCAACAAGAAAGAGACAGAATAGTCAGATGATAGAGAGAAGATGATAATAAAATGAATACTTCGTGATTTCTGCCACCGGAGCCCCCACGGCGAGGAGAGAAAAGAATAGAGTCACTACTATCTCCCACGCGTGTCGTAAGAGGCGACTAAGGAGATTTGGACTCGTCCCATGTGCATGTGAGTAGGACGTCCACGGAGCGACCTTGTCAACGGAATTTACCGATGCATTTTGGAAAATGCTGTGACAAGTGAGGGAAATGGTATGGGGAATTCCCGACTGCAATGAAACTGGTTCCTTGGAAATAATAGAATAGAACAGAATACTTGTTTCAAACACGTTTCAAATTAGATTAAAGCATCGAGTCAGTCCAATTATGACAATTTTCACCGTTTGAAGTTAGAAGAAAATGTTTAGAAAGATAACTTTACGACATAGAGACAAGTAAAACCTCAACATTGAGACCTGATAGTTTTTTTCTTAAAGTTAATTCTCTCTCTCTCTCTCTCTCTCTCTCTCTCTCTCTGCGATCAGGACTCAATCAGAGTAGGACTCCAGACTCCCACACGAAGACAGCTGTCTATTTAAGCCTGTTAGATCCACTCCGCTTGAATACCTGTTAAAACGTTGCACTGTGTTCTGCAGTGGCCCAGTGCATCCGATTTCAGCCAGCATTTTATTCAGGTTTGCATTTCTTAGCCTTTGATTGTCCCCAAACTTCCTGCAAGGCAGCAGATTGCCTTTTCTGTAGGGGGATTCTGCCCTTAGATGGTCGGCCCTCCCAGGTTTACGAGCACCATCTGCCCGAGTCACTACAGGTGACTAACACAGACATGCACACACAAAGATATGAGATGTGACTAACACTGACATGCACACAACGATATGAGGCATGACTAACACTGACACACACACACACACTAAGATATGAGATATGACTAACACAGACACACTCTAAAATATGAGATATGACTAACACAGATACGCACACTAAGATATGAGATTTTACTAACATAGACATGCACACACAAAGATATGAGATATGACTAAACACAGACACACAAAGATATGACTAACATAGACAGACACACATTAAGATATGAGATGTGACTAGCATGGACATAAACACACACATATAAGACATGACTAACATTTACATGCACACACAAAGGTATGAGATGTGACTAACATAGACGTGCACACAAGGATATGAGATGTGACTAACATAGACATGCACACAGAGGTATGAGATATGACTAACACAGACA